>CP106733.1:171869338-173069338 GCA_025506655.1 Gossypium rotundifolium | reverse complement strand
GTTGTAATATTAATATTTCACCAAGTGCACGTGGCATTGGAGAAATCGATGGGCATATATTATATTGATTTTAGTTCACTTTCAATCATTACCATCAACTCACTTTTTTTTTAAAAAATTATAATATTTGATTGATATAGGTATTATTATTAATGTAGAAGAACGTATGTTTGAGTGTGTTGAAGCATATTATTCTTCTATTTATGGATTAAAGAGAAACTATGAGTAATTCTAGATATTGAGTCAAAAAGAACAGATCTAATTAGAATTTATAATGAAATTATAAAAAAAAATTAAAAATACAGTATTTGTTTATTTTGAATTAATGCAATTCACGTTAGGGTTAATTAATTATAGAGTAAACAGAAAGAGAGACGGATACAACGTTTTCACTTTTTAATTATTCTTTTCCTTCCTTACATTAAGCCACCACCGACACCTTTCAAATTTTCCACCAAATTAAAGAAGGAAAAGAACAATCAACTTTGAATTATTCTTAACTTCACAACTTCAATTATGAACTACAATGAAAGTCATACAAAGTTCGAAAAATCAATATTCAAAATATAATCAAATAAAATATACGCATGTAGGGCGAAGTTAGAAACTTTTCAAGGGCGAAAATAAATTATATATTTTTATGATAATAAAAATGTAATTTCGTAATTTTAATAGTTTATATCTTTATTTTTAAAAGATTAAATTAAATTATTATTAATTTTGAGAGTAAAAATATAATTTTATCATTACTAATTTAAAATTTTATAAATTATGAAAAATTAAATAAAAAATTATTTTAAAGGGACCGAGGCACCTACAGTAAGCTTAGCAAGCCACTATTGTCTAATCTTAAATTAAAATGAAAATAAAATAATAATAAAAAGCGATAAAGCAAAGCTAGTTAGCACTAATAATCATTTTCTTTTAAGACCCCACCACGAATAAATAGATAAAATCCTAAACTCAGGGGCTAAATTAATATTGCTTTTGAAAAAAATGAAAATTTTAAATTTTTGTTAAAATTTTGGAAAATAATTTGTTTTTAAATTCAAATCTATGTTTTTAAAAGATGAAATGTTTCAAAACATAATATTATAAATACAATTTTATCAGCAATAATTTTGAATTGGTTAAATAAAAAAAATGTTTTTATTGTTTTTAACTAATAAAAGTTCGTTAATTTTTACCCAATAAAATTTTGCCCTTTATTTGTTATTTTTTAATATCACCCATAAAAACTTTTATCTTATAATTTTTAAAATACAACGTCAAAATGTTATTTTAGAAAAATTTAAAGGGTTTTTACTTAAATAATATAAAATAATTAAATAAATATCGAAATGGAATACAAGCAGTAATATTTACTAATCTAGATAAGAGTTACAATAAAAAGTCGGTGCCACTTGACCAATCCATCTCCCTAATCACCGATCACATCAATTTTTTTAAAAAAATAATTTTTTATGGGTGCCGCCTGATCAATCAGCTGTAGCAATATTGTACAGATTTAATTCCCATAGATTAACCCCTTGCTACTATTCTTTCATCATTAGAAAGGAAAAATAATGGTTTTGGTCTAACACTGTTAATTATTCCAATTTTATAAACAAATGAAAGAACCTATCTGAGTACACACAAGCACTTTACATAAAATGAAACCTACATTTTCTTTAGGTTAAATGATTGTTTAGGTTTCTAGTTTAATTTAAGATTTGGTCTTTAACTTCAATTTGAAGTAATTTAGTCATTGTATGCTTATAATGTAATTAGTTAATTCAAATATATAACATAATCAAATATTGATACGATTTTTTCTTCAAAACAACCTCAAACTCATCACGTCAACGTAAAAAAAATTATAAATTTATATTGTAAAATTGAAATAATTAACAATGTTACCTATTTTTACTACCAAATTACACTAAAGTGTTAAATTTTAAATTCAAACATAATGGAAAGACCAAAACCATTATTTTTCCTTTACAATGATGAAAAAATAGTAGCAAGGGGTTAATTTATGGCGATTAAATCTGTATAATATTGATATACCGATTGACTAGGTGACACCTATTATTATTTTTAAAACTTATGTGACCGGTGGCTGGGAGAGGAGTGCCACCGATTGGTCAGGTGGTACCGATTTTTTACTGTAGCTCCTACATAAATTCGTAAATATTAATGCTTTCATCTCATTTCAATATTTATTTAATTATTTTATATTATTTTGGTTAAAAATCCTTTTAAAAGTTAAAAGAGTTCGTTTATGTGAGTTCATCCAAAATTCACAACTTTATTTATAAAAGCGATTTATTATATTAGTTAAAATGTTTTTAAAAGTAAATTACGTTAATAGTCATTTAGTTATGATTTTTTTAGTCACTTAATTATAAAAATTATAAAATATTCCTCCACCTATTTAATTTCGTTCTTTTATCACCTAAATATACTTAATTTTGGATATTTTCATTTTTACATCAAATCTAGTGAACATTTTCAACTCGGTTTTGCACTAATTAAAATTTTAAGATATGATACTCTAATTTATGCAAAACAATTTTCTTGGGCTATAAACTTCTAAGGAAAAATTTCTAATATTGGGATTTCGTCCACCGTCCATATGCAGGGGAGAAGCCAGAACAATTTTTTAGAGGGGTCTAATAAAATTTTAATTTTTTATAGTTTATATCTTTATAATTTGTAAATGATTAAATTAAATTTTTATAATTTTAGGGGGCTAAAATGTAATTTTACCTTTACTAATTTAAAAGTTTTAAAAAATTTTAAGGGCCTAAATAGTAATTTTACCTTTTAGGGGGGCCGGGGCCCGGGGCCCATGCCAGTCCCCCTGGCTTCGCCCCTCTCCATATGCCGGGTCATGTCTCACTTTCGTCAGGTAAATCAAATTTCAATGCCAATTTTTCGTTTTTGTAATAAGGTATCAAATTTAAAAAAAAAAGTTATTTTAATTTTTATTTAAATTATTGGTTTTCTTAATTTTTAAATTTACATTATTTATTAAATTACATCAAAACGGATAAAAAAATTATGATTTTATTATGATAACCTTATTTACTTCGAGGTGATTTTATTAACAACGAAAATTTAAAGGTTAAAAAATCAAAAACTTCAATAAAGATTTAAAATAACTTTTTTATAAAACTAGAGTATCAAGAATCAATTATCAAACTATCTATGCTCTTCCCACGTACAAAATACATGTTTATATATTTTTATTTTAAGGTATAATTCTTTTTAAAAGTTGATTGTAACATATTTTTGTAATATGATTATTAAATAATTATTATTTCAAAATATGATACCAATGAAAATTTTAATGGTCTTAAACATTATACTTTATTTTTACAATTTAAAAACAAAAAAATTATTAAAAAAACTTAGAGCATATTTTAATCTATTATCATGTAATGAGTTTAAAAAAGTTAGAATATCATAAAATAAAGGGATAAATTTTTAAATTATACATGCACTTTAATTCAACGTGCAATTTAATAAATAAACTTTGATTTGGTATAATTATACACATGAAACTCTAATTTTAATTCAGTCATGTATATTTAAAGAAATAAATACATCAATTTATTTTATGTTAGATAAATATAATTATTTATGTACGTAATATATAAACTTAAGACTAATATGATGTTGTGTCAATAATTATGTTAATAATTTTTGAGAACATGATTAAATTAGAATTTTATGTATAAATTTACATAAAATCAAAATTTATATATAAAATTAAACATTAAACTAAAATTTGTATATAATTTTAAAATTTATCCCATAAAATAAAATAAATAATGTCAAGGCCGTTCGGTTTCATCGAGTAGTAAACGATTGAACCTAACAGGTGTGTATCTCATTAGAGCCACTGCTTGTCACGTGGCGTAGCTTGCGTCATGAGTCAACGGTTTTGATCCATTGACTTTTCTACTTAAAATTATTCTAAATCAGTGCCGAAAATATATATAAGAATGGTTTGTGAAAGTGGTTTTGGCCTTTAAATTTTAAATATTGAGTTCTAATATTTATTATTTATAATTTTATACGTGAGTTTCGAAGTTTACGTGTGAGTTTAATTTAATTAATTAATTTTATTTAGTCCGATCAAATAATTTAATACTTGTCGCTATTTCGTCGTATATTTATATTTTAATTGTATTTATCATACTTTAAAAAAATTTTGTGCCATTTAAAATTTATATTTTCGTGTTACCACTTTGAATTTTTATTATTATTCTTAAAACACACTTTAAAAACGATAATATAAAAATTAAAATCATATATGAATTTTGATTTAATGTATGAATTTTGATTTGATATAATATAATTATATACATAAAAATTAATTATGGTATATGTTATTATACATGTTTTAAAAATATTTTTAAAAATATAATAATAAATAAATATTTAAAAATATAATAAATAATAGAGTTGCTTGAGCTTGATTAAATTTATTCATCAATTTTTATATTCAAGCTCAAGCTTGACTTGATGATTAAACTTTAAGTTAATAACATGCATAAGGGCAATGACATAATTTTATAATATAAACATATGAAAAGCTAAGTCTTGCTGTTTATCCAAGTCAAGTATCACTAAGCTTAAATTTAGCTCGATCGATAGCTCAAGCTTAATTCGGTAATTATCAAATCAAATTTAAAGTTTTTTTATCGAACTCAAGTAATTTACAAGCATCAGTGTCTCATTTATACCTCTAACCACATGTGGATCCTATTCAGAATTATTTTAATATTAGGTAAATGATGTTGGATTTATACTTTGTAATATTTAATTCTAGTCAGTAAAAATTTTGTTGTAATATCTTTATTATTGTTAGTCAATAATACCAAATTAAGTATTAGAGTAAAAGTAAAGTACTAATTACCATATTAACCCATTATGAGTTTACCCTAATAATTAAATGGTTTATGTAAATGAGTGAAAGGATCCCACATTGTCGGTTGCCCTCACAGCGAGAAACCCAAGCCACGTGCCATTAACATTGTGGCTACTGCCTATACAAAGACAAATACGAACTTCCTCCAAGGTCTCGACTGTGGAGACTTCATTTAGCCACTTTTATAACCGCCATCGCCGCCGCAAATCCCGCTAGTCAGCTCACTATCACTTTTTTTGGGTCACTTACCTCCGCCGGAACTTTTCCAAAACGGCTGCTCCGATAAGTGATCTTCATGCTTCCGATACACTCCCCAAAACCCCCTTCTTCTCCGACGAAAGCCACAGCAACAACTGAATTGAACTCAATCGAACGCAAAAACTGGTCGAGTTCTTTCCAGTCACAAAATTCTTTCGTTTTCCCCAACAGGAATCGCTTATGGCTTCTTCTCGTCATTGTGTCGTTACAAATAATCATCCTCCTTATGGCTCGTGGCCTCCCTCTTTCTCACCGCCGTACCCATTTTCCTTCCCCTTTGTCTTACGATCATAAACCCGTTCAAAATCCGGCTAACTTTTCGACACATCGTTTAAAATCCGCCGACATTTCGATTTCCTCCACCGTTTCTTCTCCACCCGACCGATGTTCGTCGGGTCGGATATTTGTTTACGACTTGCCGGCTGTTTTCAACAGGGAGTTGTTGGATAATTGTGCGGATTTAGACCCATGGCACTCGCGTTGTGAGGCTTTGTCAAACGGTGGGTTCGGGAGGGAAGCCGCCGGATTATCCGGCGTCGTACCAGAGGGTTTGGTTCCAGCTTGGTACTGGACTGACCAGTTTGCCATGGAAGTTATTTACCACAACCGTGTCTTGAGCCACGAGTGCCGGACGACGGAGCCCGATTCCGCGACGGCGTTTTACATCCCGTTTTATGCCGGACTCGCTGTCGGAAAATACTTGTGGATTGGGTATAGTTCGAAAGATCGTGATCGGTACTGCGAGATGATGTTGGAATGGATAAAGGATCAACCGTACTGGAACCGTTCCGACGGCTGGGATCATTTCATGACGATGGGTCGTATCACGTGGGATTTCCGGCGGTCAAAAAACGAAGATTGGGGTTCCAGCTGTATTTACATGCCAGGTTTAAGGAACATCACACGGCTTTTAATTGAACGGAACCCTTGGGACTATTTCGACGTCGGCGTCCCTTACCCAACCGGATTCCACCCAAGATCCGATTCCGATATCGTCCAATGGCAAAACTTCGTCCGTAACCGCCGCCGTAAAACCCTCTTTTGCTTCGCCGGAGCTCCCCGCGCCGCCATGAAGAACGATTTCAGAGGCTTACTCCTCAACCATTGCAACAACGCTTCGGGTTCATGCAAAGCCGTGGATTGCACCGGCAGCCGTTGTTCCAACGGCACCTCCGTCATCCTGCAGACATTTTTAGATTCCGATTTTTGTCTCCAACCCAGAGGCGACAGCTTCACCCGCCGGTCCGTCTTCGACTGTATGATCGCCGGTTCGATCCCGGTCTTTTTCTGGCATCGAACAGCTTACCTTCAATACCAATGGTTCTTACCCAATGACCCCAAATCATACTCTGTTTTCATCCACCGTGACTTAGTCAAAAACGGTACGTCCTCCATTAAAACCGTTCTTCAAAGTTACAGCAAACAAGAAATAAACCAAATGAGGGAGAAAGTGATTCAATACATTCCCAAATTAGTTTATGCAAAACCCGAAAAGGGTTTAAACAATATAAAGGATGCATTCGATATCGCCATTGATGGAGTTTTGAAGAGAATTAAAGAACAGGAGCAGCCTGGATTCAAATGGAAATGATTATATACATACGTACGTAGATTCTTTCTTTTTCATTTTAATCTTTTGAAGAACAGAGCAGGTGAAGACATGACTGTATTTGTATTTCTCTATATTCGATAATAATATATAACATGGTATATGGTTATTTATAAGTAATAATATATATTACACAGATGTAAAGTTTTTGTTGGGGAAGATAATGTATCAGAGATTCAGCAGAGCAGGTAAAAAAAATTCATCAAACATACGTTTTTTTCCTTCAAAAAAAAAAAAAATGGTGGATTGGGTTTCAGGGGCTGTGTGTATTTGTTCAGATGGCATTATTTGTCTGCAGTTTCAGTGGCAACAATGAAAGCCAAGCAGTCGATTTTGGAAGAAAGGTACTGTTTTTCACAATTTGGCTTATGATTGGAGACATAACCCAAATAAGTCATAATATATATTTATTTGTTGTTGTCACCTGGATCTTCATATTAGATTGTTACATTCAGCCATTACTATGAAGATCTGAATTTAATAAATAAAATTTTATGTGATTATGTGATATAGTGGAATTCAAGTTTAGGAAATAATATTTTATAGTTGTTGATAACCTCGTATTTTAGTGACAAGAACATTATTTTATAGATCCGAGCTTATGTTTGATTTTGGACAATCTCATTATCTTTCTCAATTATAAAAAAAAACAAAGTAAATATAATCGTTAAGTTTATATTACATCATTATACTTTTATAAAATCTAAGGTTAGATTTTAAATTAGACCTAGCTATTATGTTCACAGGTTAAAATTTACGTTCTCAAAATAAAAATATATAACTTCAGTATCAACCCTATTAAGGGAGAGTATTCCGTTTTTCCATTTTTTTTTTTTAACTTCAGTTCTTTGGAGCTTGATTTTAAAAGTGTGTTTAATACTACTTTAATTGTTTAATTCCTCAAAGTATTTACTGGAGTGAACCCAATAAGTAATCTTCTTTATTTTATAAGTTTACTAAAAAATAAATACTGACCATAAATTTTAAAATTATTGCATACTTAATACGAGTGTTGAACCCTCGACCGGCACCATTGATTTCTAAAAGCATTTTTTGAGACTAAAAATAAAGATAAATAAAATGGTGTTTGGTAGGTGATGGCCTTAGCTTCTCATTAGAAAAGAAAGGCTTTAAAATGATGAAGGAAACTCTACCTTTGGTTACTTTTTATCTTCTTCTGAATTCGCAGCAATCCACTTACTTTGTATAGTAAAAAATTGTTCAAGGCCTTTGGATAAGGGGAAATTTAGGCGTGTGCAAAATTTGAATAAAAGTGAAAAAATTTGGTTAATCAATCGAATTTAGTTAATCGGTTAGTTAATTGAATTTTTTGGTCGGGGTCGGTTAATTATTTTATAATTTTTCGGTTAACAGTTAATTTGGTTCGAAATCAGTTTGTTAATCAAATTTTTTGGTTTAACCGAAAAAATTAATAAATAAAATTATAATATATAAATAGACCCACTATTTACCTAAACTCAATCCTTAAACTCAATTCAAACCCAAATATCCAACCAAACCCAATTACCTAATTCAATCAAATCATAAAAATTACAAATAATTTAATAAATAAAAATAAAATTCTAAAACTAAAACTAAAACTATGTAATCTTATTAATTATTTAGTGATTCATTTCGGATAATTTAGATAATTCGGGTAATTCGGATAATTTAGTTAATTCGGTTAACCGACCGAATGAGTCGAAAAAATTTCGGTTCGATTAATTTTTTGAAAAAATTTTGGTTGGGTTAACGATTAAAAATTTTGAAAGGTCAATTAATTAGATTAATATTATTTCGAATCGATTAACCTATTAAACACCACTAGGAAAACAATAAAATTACATTTACTTTTCTATTTGATTTAAATACATTGAACCTAGTTACTACACACCCACCCAAAAGGAAAAAGAGAACATTAAACAAGTGGAGGAATCATTCTTCTTGAACAGGTTCCTCTTTACTTGGCAGGGTAATCAATAATATATCCTAAATTAAAAAAAAAAAATGTGATTATATTATTAATAAATTGATATTTTATTTAATTTTAAAAATTATAAAATGGTAATTAAATTATTTCAAAATTTTCATTTTAAGTCATTTGAGAGTTAAAGTTGCTACTATATGACCTTCTCTATTCGTACCTACTGCATCAATCGAAAGTTTTTCTTTTCTTTTCTTCTACGGTTCAATAATTTTTTTCATGAAACAACTTAGATCGTCAAATCAACTTTAATTTAAGATATGATCTTATACTCGTTAATGAGTATTGATCCACCATATTGATTGTCGAATTGTCACTGAGCTTACTAGTTGAATCTTAAAAGAAAAAAAGTTAACATCTCAATTACTTAAATAAAAACTTTTGAAATATTTTAGTGACTTAAATGAAAATTTTCAAATAATTTAGTGACCATTTTATAATAATTTGAAGTTGAGTTACCAAAATGTAAAGTTACTAACAGTTTAATAATATTGAATGTAATTTACTCTCGTTTTTAAAATAGTGAGTAAGGAGCTATGATAATTGTTTGTGTTACCATGTTCCACTATATAAATTTATTATTTTACCTTATATATATAATTAAAAGGTAAAATGTGTTATAGAAAAAAATATATGTTTTATGTTTAATTTTTTAAAAGGGATAATAATTTATTTAGCCTTCTAATTTTATAAAATGAGATTTTAATTTTTATTTAAATTTTAAAATATTTTTAACCTTTAAATTTATATTATTTATCAAATCACTTAAAATAAATAAAAATTAATATTTTTAACTTTCTTTGGTATAATATATACATAAATTTATTTTTTAATTTTAAAAATATGTATGTCACATCAACCATATTGATAAGCCTTAACTTTTTTAAAATGATTTAATAAATAATATAAATTTATAGATTAAAAGAGAAAAATTAAATAAAGTAGTAAAATAAATTATTTTATAAAATTATGTTGCACTATATAAAATAGTGTTTTGAAATAGAGAGCTACAATTAAATAATGGCATGGGAAATTTTTGTTCCAAGATACAATAACCTGAGCTGAGACTGACCCACTCAAATGCTTTTGTTGGGTTTCTCTCCACAGAATGGTACATTATTAGATCTAAATTATGCATATAAAATGAAGGTTTTCGTTTTCCATATATGAAATCTAGAAAATAATTGGGAAAAATATTTTTTCCAGTTTTCTCAATTTTAAATTAAATAAAATCATCCTTTTAAAAATTTAAAGTAATTTAATTTTTAAAATTTACACATTTTGTCAATTTAATCGTAATTTAATAATTTATCCCACAATATTAGTGTAAATGTTGAGGAAAAAATTGTTGATTTTTAGAACTAATGTTAAAATGACCATATGTAAACATTGAAAGTTAAATTCGTTATTATATTAATCAAAATTATGTACAATTGACGGAATACGTTAATATTGTGATTAATTATCATTAATTACTCATTTTCAAAATTAACATGAATTAAAATACTCCAATTTTTTTTTTACCAAATGTAGTTGTTAATTATTTAATAAAATAAACGTATTTCTATAGTGTCGGGTTTAAAGTTGAAGCTTGAAGGATTCAACTTCTAAGGGTGGGTTCGGATGGGTGGTGCTTTTACCTGTTATTAGAGTAAAAACAGCGGTGGCAGTGAGATTAAATATTGTATTGTAAAACCCAAAATAAACTAAACGCATTACACCACACCCTACCGTTCATTGAAAGTCACCCTAAACCGATACCTACAAGCTTGATATTATAGATATGCAACTATTTCGCTAAATAATTCGCAACTAATGTATATTCCATGCATATATGAAAATAAAATCCTAAACCAAAAGAATTAATAATTCAAGGTTTGCTAATTTAATTAATCTATATATATATATATTAAAAACTAACAGTATGTTTGGTTCATTGTAATAAAATAGAGCTATAATTGAATAGAGCTGTAATGGAATAGAGCTATAATAAGTAATTCAATTGTTTGATTGAATAGAATGAAATAAAACTGTAATAGTATTCTTGTGTTTGGTTGAATAGAATGATGTTGTAATAGCATAAGTAAAAGAACTAAAATGATCGAATACCCTTAGTAGAATTTTTTTAGGTAGATTATTATTATTATTGTTATTAAATTTTAATAAGATTATTATTGAAAATAATTTAATAAAAACAATAAATAATAAATAATTTAACCATATTTTAACATAATTATTATTAAATATAATTTAATAAAAATATAATTTAATAACATTCTTAATATAATTATTATTATATGAATTAAAAAATCAAAATATATAATACTATAAAAATATATATAATCTACTTTATTATTTTTAAACTGCAATACATATTTAATGTGCTAAAATATCATTACTAAAACAAATAATTTAATTATTCTACAATAAAAATAATTAAATATTAAAAGTAATAAATAACTTGAGAATTATATTTCACATCCAAGTATAATATTCATATATTAACAAAAAGTTACATTAACGCCAGATTGCTCATATAGTTTACTACTCAATCGGGTTCCAGTTCCCACCATTTTCAATTTTAAATGTAAAATTTATTTTATTATACGGAATTAAAAAAGAAAATTATGAGTAAAAAAATTAAATAAATACATTATATTAAAAATATTAGAAAATATTTTATATAAAAGATTAATTTTTAATTAATAATTATTATTTGTATAATGGTAAAATACTTATTTATAAATTCACTAAACATGTATTTAGATCTTTTATTTAAAAATTAAAATAAATTATATTTTTCTTTTCAATCAAAATAAGTCCCTTATTTGTTACACCAAATAGATGATAATGGTTATTATTTCAGGCATTGAAGAATGGGAAGGAGAAATGATGACATTCCATTTACTTTTCTATTTTTATTTGATTTTGATTTAGACATCTTTCCATCCCTTTTAATTTTCATATTTTTAGGTTTAAAAAATTGGAATTCTAACTTAAAAAGTTAGCAAATATATGTTCATATAGCAAAATTTGGGATTTTAACTTAAAAACCCAGTAATTATTCATATAATAAGATACTTATCACAACATTTCTGAACAAACTTGCATTTAAGTTAAATATAATGAGAATGATGATGGCAAATAAGTAGGAGACAGGAAATTGCGGTTGAAACTTGAATTTCTCACTCAATAATGCGTATCTAAAACTACATGAAATCAATTTATGCATGAAGTGCCAGTGGATATAGCAACAGGTCTGTACGAAACAACAAAGGCTACCTTCCTTTGCTAACAATTTATAATTTTAACAAGCAAAACATATGATCAGACATTTATGCATGAAGAAAGATGGAACCAAAGTCACAAATGGGGCATATTGTAATGACCCAAAATCCGTGGGCACCGAAAAAGTGTGTTATCGGGCCTCCGTCTTAGTAAACCGAGTTAGTAAATAATTATTAGGAGTAATTATGAGTCTAATAGTGTGTTTAATTATATTTTATTTAGTGAGTTTAGCTTAATTTAAAGTAATTAAGAAAAAGATCAAATTGAATAAAGAGTGAAAGTCTAATTATAGATTAAAAGAAAGTAAAAGGGCTAAAATGGCAATTAAGCCATTTAGCATAAGCTGAGGCAGCATATGAGATAAAAATCTAAGATTTTACTTAGATTTTATTATAAAATATATATATTAGTAATAAATAATATTAGATTAATTTAAAATAATAATTATATATTATATTATTATAACATAAAGTAAATAGAAAAGGAACAAAACAAAAAACAGAAAAGAAACAGAGAGCATACGAAACAGGGAAAGGAAGGAAAGAAAAGAAAAAGAAAAATTAGGGATTTAAAGCTTGAAGTTTAAATTGGTAAGTTAATCAAGTTCTATTCTCTTAATTTTGATGTTTTAGAAGCTTTAAAGCAAGATTTTGATGAAACTAAGTTGATATTTTGAGAGTTTTAGGTTCTTAAGTATAGTTGATGTTGAAGAAAAGATGAATTAAAGATTAAATTGAATGAAATCTAAGTTAGAATTAGTAAAAGGATTAAATTGTAAAGTAAGCTATAAGTTTTCTACTATAGGGATTAATTTGGAATAAATTAAAATTAGGGCTTTATTATGAAAATTATATAATCAAGTTGAATATGGAAGGAATTTAAGTAGAATCAAAGCATGAATTAAGTTAAGAAAATAAGTAAACTTAACTAGGATTTAATTGCAAAATAAGCCATAAGAAAACAATTTAGGGACAGTAGCAGAAGAGTAACTTTGAAAATCACCAAAATGGTAGAAATGGAAGTAGAAGTTGAACTAGATATGAAATTAAACCTTATTGAGTCTATTTTCATATGAAAGAAACAGAGAAAGCAAAGAAATTCTGTATTTTGAGATATTTAGATTTTAGTAAGACTGGTTCAGAGTGATTTCGAGATCCCCTGGTCTGACTTGGAAAAATCATTAAAAATTGTATAGAAATAATTTGGGGACATAATTTACATGGTTAGATTCCTTAATGAGTTTATTTTTAGAAGAAATAAACTAGGACATCATTTGAATTCTGTACAAAAAGATAATTAAATTTTAGCAAAGAGTGGTCGGACCTGTCCGACAACAGAATAGGGATGAATTTAAAGAATAAACTGTACTTATTGGATAAATCAAAAATTCTGAAAAATTTTATAGAAGGAAGATATATGAGTCTATTTTCATAGAAAATTTACGGATCTTAATTTGAAATTCTGTAACTCAAGATATAGATAATTTAGTGACAATGACTCAGGTAGACAGCCTTGAAAGAACTTATAAGTAAATATTAGAATTGTGTATATAGAATGTGCAATGAAGAGGAAGAGTAAGAATTGAATTAAATTTAATTATTTATTGTAATTTAATGTTGTAATTAATAATGTAAATTATTATTATTTTCGTAGCTAACAAGGAACTCGAGACATCAACCCACAAAGGAAAGGAGAAGATCGGCGAGGAATAAATCCAAAGAGAATTCTGGTTTGTATTACTATAATTTAAATTATTTATTATTTAATGTTAAATTTAAATTACGTGTATGGTAAGTAAATAATAAGGTAAGTGACTTTATTGAATTGAATTTGAAACATTGAATTGAATGAGAAATATGTGTTAGTATTGAATTATATTGTGGTTGGTGATTGGAAAAGTGTATTTGATATTAAAATTGAATTTGTTATGAAAATGAAAATGAAATTGAGAACTGAAATACCCTATTAACTAGTCGGGCTGAGTCGGATATAATTGGCATGTCATAGGATTTGGAAGAGTACGGGATTTATCGACTTTGCCGATCAGGCACTTTATGTGTCGTATTTTAGGCACCTCGTGTGTCGTTTGAGCACTTACGTGTCGATTCGATCGTACTATATGTACCGCTTAGGCACAATGTGCAAGATCTTGGTGTGTTTGGGTTGGAATCTGTATCCGCTAAAAGTCCGAGTATGTTAATGGGGGTAACTAAAGGAAATGTTAAATTGAATAAAATGAAATGGTTGAGCCATTGAAAGCAATGTGAAAATAGAATATGAATTGAAAAATTATGAATTGAATATGTGTATGATTGGAAAGCATGAACCATTGGTTCATTAGATGGATAATGGTCCAACATGAATGTGTATTATTTCAATTGTTAAATAGCTAAATTTGAATTGTATAATGTATTGAAAATGACCATCTTATGTTTGAATTGGTTTAATCATATTTATAGGTATATGATTTAATGATATGATTATTATGTTTATAATTTGAATTATGGTAATACCACTGGTTTATGTATACTCAACAGACGGTTGTTTCCGCAAGCAGTTAATAGGTGTTCAAAGTTCGATTCAAAGATCCAAGGCGATCCCGACTCGAACAAAACTCGTGATGTATTCTTCTTTGATAAAAGTGGCATGTACATAGGTGTTATTTTGGTCACTTTAAATTACTACATGACTTTTGTTGTAAAGAATGATATTTGGTATTTTGATGTTATAAGTATAATTTAAATATGATTAAATATGAAATTGCATTGATTGAATTGTTGGATTTTGGAATTGGTTGAATTGGTTATATTTAAAATGAATACGATTTTAATTGCAGGGGGTTATATGTGAAAATAAGCAAAAATGCTGTCGAAATTTTAATAAAATTTACAGATAAAATTCGGAGTACTCAAACAAGTCCCGTTCCATTTTTAATACATGTTTTAGGCTTTAAATGTCCTTCATTGGGATTTATTAAATAATTATACTATGAATTTTATTTTATTTGTGAATATTTCGTAAGTTATCTGATATGTCCGGTAATGCCTTGTAACCCTGTTTCGGCGACGATTTAGGGTTAGAGGGTGTTACACATATACCACTATTTCCACGCCCCAAACTGGAACATTCATGCTTCGTCAACTGGTACTCTCCATGAAATCCAAAGGTTTCAGACAGATGACTAAAATGAACAATAATAAAGACAACACTTTAAAAGACGAGATAAAACACGCTGTTTAGCAATCCCACCAATCTGAGTATTGGAGTTTTATTGATCCACTACGGATTCCATTTGCACCAAGGATACAAGGTAAGTTCCTATAGTCCTTCTACAAATAGGGAGATTAGAAGTGCAATGGAAATACATTATTATGATGTTACAAAATGCAATAAATCAAACATAACAGCACAACACATGCTGCATGAAAACAACTTCGATTAGAAAAAATGGAAACTCAGTAGCCATAGTTGTAAAATAAAATTACGAGACTAGTCCACTGTTACGCTAAATAATGTATATAAAATGATGGGTTGGTACCAAGTTTAAGCATCTTTGCTTGATTTTGAACACACATATATTGCTTATTCCAAAATGCCTAAGTCAGATTTTGCACAAAAGAATCAGCCCCCAACAGGTTCCAACTCTCCCAAAAAAAAAATCCAGTTTCTATATTATTCTTTTTGATGATCCAAGATCTAACTACTCTTTTTCCTGTTTGTTTTGATATTGGAAGGATATCCTACTGCTGACCCCCCTCGGCCTGCTGCTCAGAACAAGTGCTTCCCTCGCTCAAAGAAGAAAGGAGACAGAGGTTTCATTGAAGGATGGTACACACATGATTATCCTATATATATAATAAGAGTTTCTGCAACAAAGACTGTTTTGTAAATGTTCATGCAGGCCAAAATCTACTAAAAAGATGATCATTTTGACAATTTAATACAATCATGTCACTCACTAATCAATTAGAAAAAACACATGCATCATTGAGATTTTCCAAGATAGAAACAAAATAATTTACCTTTTTTCTTTTTTTGCTTTAATTTCGAGTTTGCATGTGCTAACTCAAAAATCTTCTATCGCCCTCATGAAACCATCACCACCTACACGATTAAACCACCATTTTCAGAAATTCAGTCAAACCAATACCCAATCAAGAAAAGATGAAACCAATAGACAAAGAAACTAAAGAAAAGGAAAACCAAAACTGAAAAAGGAAAGGATATGACATACCTAGAGTTAAATGGGTTTCGAAGCTTCGAGAATCCGTTCAACGATCCGAATAGTGAGGAAGCTGCTCCAATCGAAGGGAATGATTTATCGGAGAACAGGGCTGATCTGATGATGGACGGTGGTGAATCGAGATTTTCTATCTTGGAACTTTTCTTGAGTTTCCGTAAGCTTTGGGTTCTTCAAGATCTAAGCTATGGAAACAAAAATGGAGGAGGAAGATTGAACAGAAAACCGATTGAAAGGGGAAAAGGAATCAGGAAAAAAAAAAAAAAAACAAAACATACCGTGTTTTGAATGGGGAGAATGGGAAAGAGGCAGGCTATTTTGGTCTTCAAAGGGTAAACGGCGTGTGGTGAATAGGTATGCAGACCCTCAACCACTGAATAAGTAAACGGTGATTTTAGGAATGGGGTGTGTAATAATTATTCGCCGGAATTACTTAAACGGTGAAGTGGGTGGGGAATGTATTTCTATTCCTCCAACCAAACATGCCGTAAAGATTAAAAAGATTTGGTGATATAATATTAATTAAATTAAACTCTTTATGTATTAAAGAATTGGACCATATATTAAATATTTTTATTTCTTAAAATTTTAAATTAATTATAAATTTGTTAATACAAGAAGGAGATTGTGGTGGTTTGTGTAGTTCATTTAAAAGGTGAATATTTAGAGACAATGTTATTAGAATTGAATTGGTTAGGTCATTAGATCGTCAGTCCAATTAATCATTCTAAATTTAATTAAATAAACTATTAAAAATTTATAAAATACCTAATTCAACTTGACCATACCAATTCTCAAATTGACTGATTTAATATCCTTCTTAGAGTTTAAACTGTGACTGATTCTCCATTCAATTGGTTTAACTGATTAATCCTACCTAATTCAAACAAACTTACCTATAAGATTCTAAAATGATTAGAAGGTGGGTTAGTGAAGAGGATTGAAGAGAATGAGAGACTAGAGAGAGTAGAGAATACTCGAGAAGAGAGTCTATATCTTCATATCTTGATGCTTATAGGTATTTAAAGAAATGTCTTTAATTATTCGTAAAGTGTCATGTGTTATTTATGTATTGATTTTAAATTTATTAAAATTGAGTTAATTTATTAATGCCAAATAAAAATAACTAATATATATGATGCGTAATTACGAAATATAAATATAAAAAAATTAAATAAAAATAAAACTCGATTGGATTGGATTTAGGTGTAGTTTGATAGGCACCACAAAGGGAAGCAAATCCGCAATTTTCAACTTCAAAGAAAGTATCGTAACGATCATGTAAACTAAAGGACATATTTACCCTCACCGAGCGCTATCCTTCTCTTTGTGAATTGATTTATTATTTATTTATCAATAATAATTTATTCAAATTTAATTTTAAGCTGACAAGTGTACATTCCGCTCTAACCTTTCCTTTGTTTTTACCCTCATAAATGTGCTGGTTATTCAAATTTAATTTTAAGCTGACAAGTGTACATTCCGCTTTAACCTTTCCTTTGTTTTTACCCTCATAAATGTGCTGGTTTTTTTTTTTGTTATCAGTATCAACCTTTCTTCTTTCTTTTGTGCCGGAAAAGAAAAAGTGGGTTTTATTTTTCGATGAAAATGAGTAAAGCATCAATTGTTTTACTCTATGTTGGCTTCATATTCATCCATTGTGATGCTAAATCGATCAGAGAAAAGCCTCAAGCTTTTGAGTCCTTCAATGTCAGTTACATACAGGTATCTTTACATGTCCATGAAATTCTCGTAATTTATGTATGCGTGTGTGTTTTAAATTCTTATGAATGAAAATAAATTTCCCAATTTTTTATTGCAACTACAAAAAAAAAAAAAATTGAGAACAGAATTTAGGGAGCTGTTCTTACTCGGTGGTTTTTACAACGAGCTGTTCATCAACTAGTTACACTCGAGATCAAATCAGTATTGCTTTCGGTGATGCCTATGGTAATCAGGTTCGAATTTTTTTTCCCTTTTCCCCAATTTGATTTTTTCATTACCATGGTTGCTTATTGGTTAAGAATAATCTGTTAATTGACCAGCTAGTGGTTTTCAATGTTACTGTGAATTAAGATGCTTTCCGCGCCCTCTCCCCCTTTTTTCTGGGTTTAGTTTCAACTCCATAGGAAATTTTAGTTATTACAATTATAGGGTTAGAGTTTAATTACTTGAGGAGAGAAATTAGAGTTTGATTAATTTTTGGAACTATAAAACTAGGGTTTGATACTTGAATTTGGCTTCGATGTTTAATTTGGTATTTGAGTTTTTTGTTTGATGTTCACTTTGGTACAATTTTTTAATATGATAATTGAGGTTTTTTTTTTTTTTTTACTATAGCTCGGTACCAAATTGAACATTAAAGTTAAACTTAGGTATCAAATGGTATATTTAATGGTAAAATCCCTGAGGGATTACTCCAAGTGGTTTAAAGACGATAAATTTCCTTGAAATTTGTTTTTTTCCCTACTGAACTAGATATTAGCTTCTTGTGATGATGATGGCTGCTAAGTCTATGTTTTAAGCTGATTTGTAGCTCACTTTCAAATTTCGATGAAAAAAAGGGGGAAAACTTTCTGTATCGAATATCATAATATATATTTCTGGTGAATTTTTCTATGGCTCAAGGCTGATTTATTGTAAGGGAAAATATGTTGGCTTAAGGATATTGATTTTATTCTTTGATAATCAGATATATGCGCCGAGGTTGGATGATCCAACGTCTAGGGCATTTGAACGATGTTCTTCAGATACGTTTGAGATTAAAGGACCATGTGCTTATCAGATCTGCTATGTTTATCTCTACCGAACCGGACCAGATGGTTGGAAGCCGGAGACGGTGAAGATTTATGGCTATAATTCAAGGGCTGTTACATTTTACTACGACACCTTCATTCCAGGTGACATTTGGTATGGATTTAATTATTGCAATAGCGCTTCTTCTTCGCATCGATGGATTGGCCAGACATCGTTCTTATTTGTTGTTCTTTGGTTTGTACTCTACGCTCTCATATAACCATGGCTTGTCAAAGTATCCCTTATACCTATATCCGAAAAGATTTGTAGAATGTGATATGAACTATGAAGTACATGCTGGCATCAACATTGTTATTCTCTCGGTTCTACCTACTTATACCATAATGCCTGTTAAGAATTCCAGACCGTTGCATATCGGTAGTTGAACTGCATATCTTTATGTTTCATTGCGATTTCTTTAGGATAGTGGCACATCTTCTCTTTGTCGTAATGGGAGTCTCCAACTTGTTGTGAAGGAGCATGTTAGACAGTATAGTATTCAACTTAGTTTGCATATAAGCCGTGTGGCTTTAGAGTCCGTTCTCCATGCATATTATGAACGTTGTAGTATCTATCTACCTATATATGGATCAAACTCGAGATTGAGGTCAACTGAATACTAGAAATCAAGCCCTTTACTACTTCACTCTGATTCTCCATGCATATTTTGATTGTTGTAGAATCTATCTACATATATTCTATTTTGAAAAGGGAAAAGGTTAAGGGTTGTTCAGGGGCCAAACTCGGGATTGAGGTCAACTGAATTCTAGAAAATGTGTCCTTTATCTCTTCACCGTGATTCAGTCGTAACGAGAGCTTTAGAGTACATTCTCCATGCATGTTTTGAATGTTGTTGAACCTATATATATATATATATATATTTTTTTTTTTTTTTTTGAAAAATGAATAAGTGCTGGTGTTGTTTAGGGATCAAACTCGTGATTGATGTCAATTGAAAACTTAAAAGCAAGTCTTTTATCACTTCACGCGGTTCAGTTGTAACGAGAGCTTTAGAGTAAATTCTGTGTGTATATTTTGAATGTTGTAGAATCAATATATTTTCTTTTTAGAGAAAATGGAAGGGATCATAGTTTTTTACAGATCAAATTCGGAATTGATAATTTTTTTATCACCGCTGCAGAACACCTATATATCGGTGCCAATAGCAGGGGTGGATTGTGGAGGGAGGGGTAGGCAATAACTTTGGCCTCAAAATGGAAAATTGCTTATATGGTTCCTTTAGTTTTTAGAAAACCACAAGTTAGTGTAATAGTAAAAATGCATTTTGGCCTTTCAAATTATTTTTATTCATTTTTGTCCTCTTAAAACAATTTTTTGCTCCTACTCAGTAGTAGTAAGATGGTGACCAAAGACGGTTGCGGACATTGGTATCCATAACTGCTATTGCTTGCTTTTCTTTCTTTTTTTTTTAGTTCAAGTTGGATTTGAGATAATTATTAATTAAAATTAAAACGCTTAATTAAGCTCATAAAATTTTGGAGTTAGGTTTTAAGTGCTTTGGTTCAAATTTTGGAGTGCAATTCAAGAATTTTCTGAGTAAAAATAAATTATCAATACTAATTAAAATAAAGAGTGTTTTTTGGCCAAATTAAAAAAAAAAGAGAGTTTAATTAAACTCAATTATTTATTCAATTTGTGTGAGTTTTGCTCGTTTGGAGTTAAAATTTGATTGAATCAATTTTTTTTTTTTTTTAAGTTGGATTTGAATAAACTTAATAGTACACATCATTGCATTAACCACCTCAGCATAATTAATATTTTATTTTTATTTAATTTTTTGTAAAAATATATTTTCATGAATTAAAATTAATATTAAATTTGGGTTTAATGAAGATGTTATATGATAAAAGAATTATTATGTGACGATTTCAAAATGAATAATAAATGAGTATATTATCAAAATAGTCATATTTAATTACCACATGTTATATTTTAGTCACTTTTAATATTTTTCCCATTCTCTTCTACTTTTCACTTTGTTTTTCTCCCTTTGTTTTTTTTTAATATAGTTTTCTATATTTTCATTCATTAAAATTAGTCCACAAACTCGCTTCTCTCAAAAAATTAAAATTTTCATAAAAATAAAAGTATAGGAATTAGTTTTAATAAACGGAAAACATAAAACACTATGTCAAAAGAAATGAAAAGGGAGGAAAATGGAGAGAAAACATAAAAGATTGAAAAAAAATTAAAAAACATAAAAGAAGAAAATTAAATTACTCAAAACAAAAAAATATAAGGATCGATTGCATAAATTAATTTAAATTTTTTGTTTGAAATGATGATTTAATAATTCACGTAACAATAATTCATGGCTTAGTGACTAAAATGCTATAATGCGATAACGTAAGTGATTAAAACGTAATATTTCAAACATATATAACTAAAATATAGTCTAAAATAAATAAAAGTGATTATTTTATTAGTTTACCATAACAAATAATAGGTGTATAAAATAATAAAATGAAACAGCTTAAAATCAGATATTATTCCACAAAGTTTTGTATAGGAGATTAGAGGTGTTCATGGGTCGGCTGGCTCAACTAAAAATTTAGGCCCATTCTCGGGCTCGGGCCGGGTCGAGCCAAAAAATAAGCCTAAATTTTTCTCCCAAGCTCGGCCCATATAAAATGTTAAAACTAAGCCCAAATTTCTCTCACAGTATTAAATTTTTATATTATTTTATATAATTTTTAAATATATATAATACATCAAAAATACTAAAATAAATAAAATAAATATTTCCCAACAAATTGAAAATAATTTTTAAAAAAATATGTAGAGTTAAATAACACTAAGATAGATGTAACTTAACAAGCAAATACCTCTAAAATTAACAAATGCCTTTAAAATAATAACAAAATTAACAATAAAATAAGTTTTATACAATATTCAATCAATAACAACAAAATAGTAGCAACATAATAGTAATATGGTAGCAAAATAGGGAGAAAACAACAAAAAAATAATATTCAAAAATAAAAAAAATAGTAGTTTTTTTTTTTCATTTAGTGAATTCAGGCCGGGCCGGGCTCAGGCCAAAAATATCTTACTCAAGGCTCGGCTTATTTTTTAAACGGGCCTTATTTTTTATCTAAACCCATTTTTCAAGCTTATATTTTTGCTCATACCCTCTCAAATTTCAGTTCAGCTTTCAGACCGGGCTGGACCGCCTGACCATGAGCACCTCTATAGGAGATGTTTTCATCAATTTTGGAACTAGTGTGCATCATGCGGGGTTACAATCATGATAATATATGGGTAAATTCTACAAATGATGGCCTGATAATTAGTATATTTCAGTTTTAACCATTCAATTTTAAAAAATTTCTATTAAATTCTTAACGAAAGAGATGACATGGTTTTTTTGAGATGACGTGGCCTTTATCCATAAGATTACGTAAATATTTACTATAGAATAACAGAAAAAGCATATTCTACTGAAGGCGGTCAAAACTAACAACCCAGATCTAACGGCGAGCATCCAAAACTCCAGAGTCTCAAAATCCAACGGTCCAGATCCAATCCACCGCATTAATATTGTTATTTGCTCTTCCGGTTTCCTTCCCGCGCTTACCTGCCACATAAACTATTGCAGTAAGAGAAAGAAACTCCCTTCGCTGAGACATTCTCGCATTTCTTTTGTTTTCTACACAGATCTTCAATCTCTTTTTTTCATTTTTTATTTTATTTTCAGTTGTTAACAATCTAAAATCTAAAATGCCTTCATTAGCTTTATCCGATCACAAACACAATAAAGAAGATAAAAAGATGAAGAATAAACTCGCTTTAAAAAATCCAGAAACCGATAAGAAAGTGAAGAAACTGAAGGATCCGAAGGTTAAAGAACATGAAAACGATATGGAGGTCAAGAAGAGTAAGAAGAAACGGAAGGCATCGGAGCTTCAGTTAGAAGAGGACGAAAGGAGCGAGACGAGCTCGGAGATCGTCGAGCCGGTAGATGTGAAGGTGAAGGTAAAAGTGAAAGTGACAGAGAAGAAGAAAAAGAAAAACAAAGAGAAATTGGAGAAGGATGACGAGGATGAAGGTAAAAGTGAGGATCCGAATTTGGTATCGAGGTTTCGGATCTCGGAAGCAGTTAGGAAGAAACTTAAATCGAAGGGGATTGAATCTTTGTTTCCTATTCAGGCCTTGACTTTTGATGTTATTCTTGATGGCACTGATTTGGTTGGGCGTGCTCGTACCGGTCAGGTATTAATCTTCGTTTTTTGAAAAATGCATGTACTTATTTGAACTGTTGATTCGAATTATGAAGGAACCTTTTCTTAGAGAAATATCATATGAAATGTATGGTTTAAATTGTGTTCTCTATTTGCTTACTTTATATGTTTAACTGTGATTGATGCACTATGGCTGTTAAGCTTTGTTGGCCTGGTTTATGGTTGTTTGCTATTGTGCAGGGTAAGACACTGGCGTTTGTGTTGCCAATATTGGAGTCTTTAACCAACAGGACTTTAAAAGCATCAAGGAAGAATGGATATGGCAGGGCACCAAGTGTTCTGGTACTTTTACCAACTAGGGAACTGGCTAAACAGGTATAGTGCTACTAATCTATTTCTTCAATGGTGCCTTTTTGTTTGTGAAGTTTATGTTAAACTAGCCACTTCATTTATAGGTTTTCGAGGACTTTGAAGTTTATGGCGAGGTGGTGGGGTTGACATCATGTTGTTTATATGGAGGAGCTCCCTACCACACCCAAGAGATGAAAATGAAGAAAGGAGTCGATATAGTTATCGGGACACCCGGCCGCATAAAGGTAACTTGTTCAAGAGGTTTTGTTAGTTTAGAGATGTCATTAAAATTTATATTTATTTTATTGAAATATTAGGATGTTAAATGTCCTAGTGCAAGTGTTGCAGGATCACATAGAGAGGGGGAATATTCACTTAGGTTCATTGAAATTTCGAGTTCTTGATGAGGCGGATGAAATGCTGAGAATGGGATTTGTTGATGACGTTGAACTTATATTAGGTATGCATTTTAGTGAATGATGTTTTACTTTTTTCACAGGCTTGTACCTTTATTCCAATTATTGATAACACTTATCCCAGTGCGCATCACTGTACTGTGATTTACTTATGGTAATGATTTAATTTTCCAGGCAAGGTAAAGGATGCAAGTAAGGTTCAGACACTTCTTTTTAGTGCCACCTTGCCAGACTGGGTGAAGGGTGTATGTTTCTTAACTGTTCATGTGCTGTAGTATTTTATTATCCGAAATAAAAATGTTAACTTGGATTTCTTCCTCTTTATTTTTTATCATGAATTTTGTTATTTTTTATTGCCAGATTGCAGCAAGATTTCTTAAAACAAGTAAGAAGACTGTTGATCTTGTTGGTAAAGAGAAGATGAAGGCTAGTACCAGTGTTAAGCATATTGTCTTACCCTGTTCTAAGTCTGCAAGATCACAGTTGATCCCAGATATTATTCGTTGTTATAGCAGGTCAGTTTGTAGTTTTAAAATAATTTACATTGAAAACTTAGATTCCAGTTGATGATTTGGCTATAATTCAGCAGTGGACGTACTATTATATTCACTGAGACAAAAGATTCTGCTTCGGAGCTGGCTGGCTTATTGCCTGGATCCAGAGCTTTGCATGGGGACATACAGCAAGCGCAACGTGAGGTGAAGTGTTATGTAGAATATGTCATTTTTCATGCTTTCCTTAAAGCAAAACGAATTCTTTTGTTTTACCATTCTTATTTATATATGCTTGCAGGTCACCCTAAATGGGTTTCGGTCAGGCAAGTTCATGACATTAGTGGCTACAAATGTGGCGGCAAGGGGATTAGATATCAATGATGTGCAGTTAATTATCCAGGTATATTTGGATACACATGTTTTACAAAAGCTCGTAATGTGTTATCAATTCCTTTATGTTTATATAGCATTAAATTCTGTTGCAGTGTGAGCCACCGCGTGATGTAGAAGCATATATTCATCGGTCTGGACGAACAGGGAGAGCAGGTGCATTATAATTTAAAAGTCCGCTCATGTTTATTTATTTGGTAAAAAGACCTCTCTAGTCCCTCTTAGTTTTGAAATTGAACAAATTGGTCACTCTAAAAAAATCAAAACAATTTAATCCCTATCAATTTCGAAAGTGAGCAACTAAGGATAATTAAGCATAGAGTTAATGGCTTCCATCAATTATATATATTTTTTATTGGTATAGTAACAAATTTAACTTTCGTGTTCACATATTTTGTCATTTTAACCTTAATTCTAATAAATTCAATCTCAAAATTTACACATTTATACAAATATTGCGGGATAAATTTTCTAAATTAGGACCAAATTGACAGAATATGTAAACTTTGAAGGCTAAATTTATTATTATACCAACCAAAATCATGTACAATTGATGAAAAACATTAATTTTGTGATTAATTGTACTTAGTTGCTCACTTTCAAAATTGACAGTGATTAAATTATTTTGATTTCTTTTGAGAGGAGTCAATTTGCTCAATTTCAAAATTGAGAGAGACTTAGAGAGTTTTTTAATCTACTTTTTTATATTTTTTGTTATTGAAATTTGAAGTGATACCAAGAAAGTAACTAAAATTTCAGGCAATACTGGAGTTGCTGTCATGCTTTATGATCCTAAAAGGTCGAGCATATCTAAGATAGAAAGAGAATCTGGAGTGAAATTTGAGCACATATCTGCTCCTCAGCCAGTTGATGTAGCTAAATCTGCTGGTGTAGAAGCGGCCAAAATAATAGCCGAAGTCTCTGACAGGTATACACTAGCTAATGATGTTATTTTATCTCTTCTTTGTAACTTGTCAACTCAAATCTTACCCTATATGAGATTACAGTGTAATTCCTGCCTTCAAGTCCATTGCTCAGGAGCTATTAGAGACTTCTGGTTTATCAGCAGAAGATCTACTTGCCAAAGCACTAGCCAAGGCTGCAGTGAGTTCTCTTCCTCATCCGTACCGGACCTTTTGATTCTCTTCATATTATGAAATCATATTTTCTAGTGTTTGCGTTATTTTAGTGATAATTTAACCCTGGTTTAGTTTCCAATTTGGTTGAAAGGACCTAACCATTGCATGATTTTTTCAGGGTTATTCTGAAATAAAGAGTAGATCCCTTCTAACATCTATGGAGAACCATGTTACATTACTTCTTGAAGCTGGAAAACCTATTTACACACTATCGTAAGTTCATGAAACCTTTTTCAGTTGTGTATTTTTGTAGTTGATGAAATTCTTCACGCACGTCTTTTTTCTTTTTTCTTTTTTGTTGATGAACTCTCCTAATTTGATTCTTTTTTTTTCTTTTTGATGTTTAGATTTGTTTTTGGTGTGTTGAAAAGATTCTTGCCTGAGGAAAAGGTTCAGTCAGTTCAGGGACTGACCCTTACTGCTGATGGAATGGGTGCAGTATTTGATGTTGCAGAAGATGATGTCGAAACATTTCTGGCTGGTATTTTTTTCTATTCATGATTGAATTTGTGATTATATGATATGCTGCTTCTTTGTTGTTGCCTGACCCGCGCATTCATTTCAGTATATAAAAATGTGTATATGTTTCCCTCAAGTTATGTGATTGGTGTTGGTTCAAGTTCTTTTTTCATTTTAGTTTTCCTTTATTTACCGGCTAGTTGTTAGGATTTCTGATTCTTTTCAGAGAAACCTACAACATGTCATCTGTCTTAGAGTCAGTAGATCCCAACATGTTCGAAAATTTACCTCTCAATTCTGTTGAGAGCTTGACTGCCTAAAGCGGCAATAGATTTACAAAACAAGAGTGCCTTTTGAGGTGCTTGAGATGTCGAATGATGCGCGTTGCACATAATCAGCCACTAAGAGAACTCATACTTGTGCTTCATGAGGTTCGATCTATGTCCTGTAAGGCATTGTGGGTATTCATTGCTCATGGTTAGTGGACAACACTTTACTGTCTAGGTATTACACGTTTGCCTTCTGGTTTCAGGTGCTGAAAATGCAAATAATGTTAGATTAGAGACGTTGAAGAAAAAATTGCCACGTTTACAAGAAAGAGACCAGTCAAGAGGGAGATTCGGTGGTGGTGGTGGTGGTGGAAGAGGTGATAGAAGCGGCGGCGGCGGAAGTGGTGGTGGTGGTAAGTTCTCTGGCGGCAGAGGTGGCCGAGGCGGATTTTCTGATAGAGTAAACGATCGGTTTTCGGGTGGTGGGCGAGGCCGCTACATTAGCAAGAAATGGTGAGAGGTCACTTATATATATATATATATATATATATATCTGTGTTTTGATTTCAGTCATCAAATTAAAGGGAAATAGCTTACTTCAGCTTTTTGTAAGCAAAATTATTTCTGAAGATGAAGAAAATGTTCTTAATGAGCCTACGGATTTTTTTTATTTATCTGATTATTCAGTGTTCCCCAAAGGGGGTTTTGTTTTTCATAGTCCCATGTTGCTGAAGATGTAAAAAATTTGCATCTAAATATGTATATTCTTTGCCTACAAACCATAAGGAAAAAAAGTAATACTTTTGGAAATATAAACCGACGAAATATATGTACAAACTTTTGAGAATTTACGGTAAAAATAGAATCAAATCAATATGCATAATAAAATATAAACAAACAACGAATTAAAATATAAAATTTAAACCTAAATATTCAAATATTCAAAATATCATCGATTAAATGTTATAAAGGTTATATTTGTACATTTCGTTATACAATTATAATATTTGTAAAATCTAAAATGAAATTCAAATTTTCATAATAACAAACTTTAAGATACACTCAATCTTCTGATAGATGTAATATATTTTTCAAATTTGATTTCACATTATTTTTACACATTAAATTTTGATCAGATGAAAATTACAGAACATTTATAATAATGTGATTTGAGTTTTAATTTAATTAATACCATGTCATTATTGCAACAATAAAGGGATTTAAGTACATTTAAATATATTTTATTTTGATTTGAGGATTAAAATAAGATTACAAATAAAAGGAGACATTTTATATATATATATAACAATTCCTTGCTTGGAATTGCTAAATAGTTGTGAAACAAAATGGTATTAAAATAACTCAGAGAAAATCAATCAATACAAATATTAAATTAAGTAATTAATTCAATATTTAATTAACAAAGAAAATAAAAGAAAATTCACACTTTTTTTCATATGATGAAATATAAAATCAAATCTTAAAATTCTCAAAGTTTTTATTGACTTAGAATCTCATTAAGTAGTATAAGAGTAATTATAAATTTATAATGCTATAATATGAAACACCTTAATAATCTTAGGAGTTTTTCATTAATATATATAATCAAATATTATCTTTCATATTTATTTAAAAATCCATGACTATTACATAAGCAAGTCAACCTTTGAAGTGAAGGTTTCAACACCCAATTTTACATTGTGATACGTGTAGTGACTTAAATATACATATATACATATATACATATATATTTGTGACACGTATTTTTTGAGATTAACAAAACTTTCAAATCGACCCCACACTTTATTATTAAATAAATAATAAATTTTACCAAAAATAAATAAATAAATAATAAATTGACAGCCAGCTTCATTTCATTCGATATGTAGAATATTTTCAGATTTCTTTAAGAAAGATAATATTTTATATAGCAGAATCATTATTTCTAATTTTTAAGTTATTTTTATGGACAAATCCACCAACATCCCAATCCTCCTAAAAGATCACGTACTTAAAAACCGGCAACTAAAATTGCACAACAACTATTATTATCAAATCTAATTTAATATTGGTATTAATATCATCTTCTCTTTCATATTATTTCAAAAAAGAGATTTAAAATTGTTAACCCAAGTCAAGATGGAGGTTCATAATGAGAGAGGATGGTGTTCTGGGCTATAGAAGAAGAAGAAACTCCCTTTAGGATGTTTGTCGTCTTTTATTATCAGGTCAGATTTTAGGTTGGATCTTAGGTTAAGTCATTTTAATTATAATTAGATAATAATTTCTCTTCCACTCGGTCGAAGATCATTTTAATTATAATTAGATAATAATTTCTCTTCCACTCGGTCGAAGAAGAGTTATAAATTGACCCTTCTCAGATAATCTAACATTTATGAAGTGTGTGTAATTTGGGACTTATCATATAAGTTTTAACTTGAAGCGTTATTGAGCAAGTTTTGTTGTTTGATAGTGTGATAAAAGAGTCAAAAATTATATTGCAGAATACTTGAACTGTATTTCCATAAGAAAAAATATTGATACTGCATTTATTTGGTTAAAATTATTTTAAATATTCTTTTTTTTGTTTTAAAATTTGGATCTAATTATTAATACGTAAATTTATTGGTGTGATATTTTAAAATGGTAAAAATACTTAATAGTCATGTAATAAAACAACAAACATTGTAATGGACATGAATTATTGAGAATTTTAACAGGATTACATTCTCAAAATTAAAAAAAAACTAAATTTGAAATGTATGAAAAATACAAGAACTTAAAGCACAATAAAACCATTTATTTATTCCAATAAAAAAAACTAAACTATATTAATGTTGAAAACCCAATTGCTTCTAGGGTTTCCAATAAGGATCTAAATGCAAACCAATTGAAGATATCAAAGGCAATCCCTTTGATTCCTTTACATTAATCCTCACAGCCCTACAATGAAGTACCTTTTCAAGTCTATGTAGTCTTTTATATCCCACCGTGGTCCCTTGCACCACTTTCTTACCATCCACATATATTTCATGCTTTATGATCCTTTGTCCTAGTCCAATTGGTTCTTGAATCCTCACCACATTGAATTTCATTCCTTCTTCGGCATTGGGTACCTTTATTTCGATCCAATGCTCGTTTTTATTTTCCTTCGGTGACCAATACGTCCACACATGGTCATTATCCAACAAGTTCTCTGGACCAAACCCACCACCCTTTCCTCCTCTCTGGCTGCTAACTTTAACGATACCTTTTCCAGCTAAATTGGTGGAGAATATCGTATCGATCGCGGTTCGTAATTCTTTTAATCTATAGATATCAAATTCTGATATGAGTCCGGTTGAATTGGGCGGTACATTGAGTAACATGACGCAGTTCCTACCGACCGAGTTGTAGTAGATGTCTAGAAGCTGGCTTAACTTCTTTGGTGATTGCCATTTATGCCAAAACCATCCTTCTCGGATTGAAACATCACACTCTGCCGGCAACCAATTGGTTCCTTTTGGATCTCCGTATTGAGATAGCTTGCATTATTGAAATACAAAAGATGTGGTTAGTTGGGGAACTTTTAATCACACATTTCACACATGGGATGGATTTAATGCTAATAAAGTAGTGCCAACTCATGGGATGCAGCTACTAATCAAATAAATTGCGAGATTTTGATATTCCAAAATTCACATTTAAATAGATTTAATGTTAATAAAGTAGTGCAATATAATGGGATGCAACTGTTATTCAAATAAGTTTCGAGGACAAAAAATTTTAAATTTACATAATTTTACAAATAATTTTATAAATCAACTAAATTAAACTTCGAGTTTATTTAGAGGTGGAAAGTCTAAATTACATGTTTTAATAATCATTAATCAATAAAAGCTAAAAAGTGATTGGGATAAGGGAAAAAGGAAAGGGTCTTTCGTTCATGAGTATTATATACACTTAACCTACATTAAAATTAACGCCGCTTCGATGATGAGCACACTGTGGACTTACTGGCGAAAGCACCGCGATTGGCCAATATTTTGGTCGAACATATCGAGAAGTGGAGATACCCCAGTATGACTAATTTTACCTAACCGAACCGATCGTAGTTCCGGAGTTAAGCGTCGGCATTTGGAGTACATGCCATGGTTTAGGAATCCATTGGAAGTCGATCTTCGTAATTCATAGAAGAAGTAACGAAAATCTAATGACAGTGCATTAATAACGTTCAAGCCTTAATCACAAAGAAGAACTGGGTGTATGAACGTTCCGTTTATAGAAAACGTATCATTTAAACAAGTGGCGTTTCAATACAGGTTTAAATGCATTGAAGAAAGCCCTCGATGCCGAACTTATCCAAATCAATGGGCCACTGTGTCTGAATCGGACTAACACTACCAACGTCTCGATTATCATTGCTGTAAGGACGCTACCTTACAGTATCCTTCTTAACCCATAATGTTTCCTTTTGCAGCGCCCGTTGGAATCCATGGTCGGTTATCCGGTCTCACAACTTCTTTCGCACGATCGGACGAGCCATTTCTCGGTGACTTGAGGATTTCCGATGGACTGTCATTCTTCTGATGCGTTGTGTATGATAGCTTTAATCTATGATATTAATTTAAATACCTTAATTATATTTGAAAATGGATCCAGTTTAAAAATGCTGACTTCTTTTGTCATAGGAGGATTGCATTACCGAGGTTCAAACATACATCTGATCGGAAGGTTCTATTTCTTGCAGTGCAACTTGAGAAAAGATCAGTGTTGTGGGAATTATCCTCGGTACGAAGCCCGATAATGAGTCATGTAAATGTAGCGACTTACGAATTGGTGATTTTTGTAAATTAGGTTCAATTTAGATTTGAAGAATGATGTGGGAACACGTATCATAGTTGAACCAAAATTGAGTTTGTTATTATTTAGATGCTTATAATCGACTGTTACTTTAACTTTGAATGAATGTAATTCGGTGTTCCATCTCTATGCGGAAGGCAATATATTAAACAAAGGTTGGTTTTATTTTTTGCATCTACTTTAATTTGTGCTTTATTTCAATTTTACTATAACTTTTAAATAATATTATGTTATATTTTTTTGTAATTTTAAAGTTGTGAATTATTAACTTAATTAAATTTGAGTTTTTTTTAATTTTAATATTTTAATTTATTTAATTTTAATAACTTTACAAAATATGTTTGATTATTTATTATAATTAAGTTGTAATATATTTAATACAATTTGTTTTATTTTGAATTTAATTTTTTAATTTATTTAATTTTAATAATTTACAAAATATGTTTGTTTATTTTTTTTTAGTAAATTAAGTTGTAATATATTTTAATACAATTTGAGTTTGTTTTTTAGTAATAATATTAATTTATTTAATTTTAATAACTTTGACAAAATATGTTTGATTTATTTTTTGTAATTAAGTTGTAATATATTTAATACAATTTGAGTTTTTTTTTATGTAATTATTTTTTAATTTATTTAATTTTAATAACTTTAAAAATATGTTTGATTTATTTTTTTGTCGTAATTAAGTTGTAATATATTTAATACAATTTGAGTTTGTTTTTTTTGTAATTTAATTTTTAATTTATTTAATTTTAATAACTTTGACAAAATATGTTTGATTTATTTTTTTTTAGTAATTAAGTTGTAATATATTTAATACAATTTGAGTTTGTTTTTTTAATTAATTTTTTAATTTATTTAATTTTAATAACTTTGACAAAATATGTTTGATTTATTTTTTTTAGTAATTAAGTTTAATATATTTAATACAATTTGAGTTTGTTTTTTTTGTAATTTAATTTTTTAATTTATTTAATTTTAATAACTTTGACAAAATATGTTTGATTTATTTTTTTTGAGTAATTAAGTTGTAATATATTTAATACAATTTGAGTTTCTTTTTTTTTGTAATTTAATTTTTTACATTTATTTAATTTTAATAAGCTTTGACAAAATATGTTTGTTTATTTTTTGTTTTAATTAAGTTGTATATTTTAATACAAATTGAGTTTGTTTTTAAATTAATTTTTTCAATTTATTCTTTTAAATAAAATTTTTAATCTACTTGTGACATTATGGTTTGATTCAAATTGTTTAATGTGTTTTTTGTGATAATGTCTCGTATTCTAAGAACATTGACGATTTAGGTTCCATTTTAAAAGATTTTAAAATTTAATGTGGATTATGGTTAAATTTATCGGAATCCTTTTTGATGAATGTGTCTGTCCAAATACAAACTTAGCATAAGTTATGCTTGTTGTTGCTAATTTTAAAGGTAAATATTACTATTTTGTCAATTTTAAAAGTTATAATTATCTCTTAAAAAGATAAAATTAATGATTATTTTAACTAAACTAATAAAAAATAACTTACCAGGTTACCATTACTCTATCTATAAATACAAGATAATTTTTTTTCCAAGTTTAGAAAATTACTCGCCAATGCTTGCGTTTCCGATCGACAGCAAGGTACTATTTATGGTAGACCAGCTCGTGTTTCCGGCGAATCCTTTTTCGTTCCCGACCCACCGTACATCAGGACCGGCATCGGAAAATATGTTGATCGAACTCTGCAACTCTTTCACCATTGCAAACCAATCAGAGAAGTAGTAAGACATGTTCTTAGCATCATTACCCTTGAATCCGTCAAACCATATCTCCTTCACACTCCCATATCTGCGAAATGTATGTCAAAATGTTTCAATGATCAGAATATATAGAAAGATCAATATAATTTGAAGAAAAAAAAATGGGTGTTGGTTTTTGAATCTTACTTAGTAAGCAGTTCTTGTAACTGAGCTAAATAATACTCGTTGTACTGCAAATCATGGCCGTATCTTTTATCATGACGATCCCATGGCGAAAGGTAGAGCCCAGCATCGATGCCGCCGCCGCCATGGGTCTTGACAGCGTCGATGAACTCTTGTACAACGTCGCCGTGGCCGTTTCTCCAAGGAGACGATATAACGGAGTGGTCGGTATATTTAGAAGGCCATAAGCAGAAGCCATCGTGGTGTTTTGCGGTGAGGATCATTAGTGAAATCCCTGCCTCGGCAGCTACGGTGACCCATTGTTTGGTATCGAGACCGACGGGGTTGAATATTGATGGGTTTTCTTTGCCGGTGCCCAGTTCGGAGTCTGTGAATGTGTTGACGCCGAAATGAAGGAACATTATGAGTTCTCTTTGTTGCCATTTGAGTTGTGAAAATGTTGGAAGTGGTAGCACTGGTAGTGGTGGTGTTGGAACTTGTTCAGGCCGGGAAATAGCCAATTTTGACAGCTCGAGGAATGTGATCATGCATACCAAATACCAAAACTTAGCCATAAAGTTTATGGTCTTGGTTGTTTGCTAATAAGAAGTGGTGAAAAGAGAAAAAGCATAAGATGATAAGACGGTAATGGGACCAAACAAAAAGAGGGTATGGCAGATTCGATGACAAGCAAAAAAGTGAAGCGTGAAAGAAAGAAGAAAGCTTTTGTTCTTTTTCTTTACAGAATTTAGTGACAGCATTCACGGGTTGCATTGTCCTTCTCAATTTGTATGAAGTTGAACAAGGCACGTGTAATTCATAATACTTTCTACCTTAATAATGAGATCTTTAAAAATATGTAAGCTTTTGTGTCATCTTGACCTAATTAGGGAATATTAGAGAATGAGGGGAGACGGGGCCTTGCTGGTGGAGGTGTGGGCAGCCCGTTTTATTCCATAGTAATCCTCGCGTAGTCATGAGTTGGGTTAAGTTAAATTCGGATCTGGTTTATTTATAATATTAATATATCTATTGAGGGGTTTAAAGAGAGAAATCTTTGATTTGTCATTTACCGGGTTGGTAGTCGAGCCTCAACAATGTCGAGATCCATGTATAGTTCACAATGGAGGAACATCTTGGTTGGTGGAGCTACGGAGATTTGAACTGAAGACTTTCAAGAGGTGTACTTAGTGTAAGGCGTAATAACAATTATGTAGATCACCTAACTTGCGCATAGGGAGACTTGAACCACAAACCTAAGACTTATAAGCAACATACTTGGAGTATTGTACCACTTGAACCAACCGAGGCACCTCCTATGTGAACCAAACATGGCTCTCAACAGATAGGGCTGTAAATAAACAGAGGGTTCGATGAACAGTTCATTAATAGTTCGATTTTTATTTGTTAATTAAGTTAAATAAATGAACATGAACAAGGTTTTGAGGCTCGTTTGTTAAATGAACCGAACATGAACAAAGCTTGTTTAGTTCACTTATGTTCATGAACAAGTTCGTTTATGTTCGTTTAAAGCATATTTATTGTTTCATTAGCATATATTAATAAAATAATTTTGGTTTGTATATATTTTTTATTTATAATATGATTATTAATATTTATATTTGACTGTTTTATATCTAAATATATATGTTTATTTATTATTTGTTTGTTTATCGTTCATGAATATTGTTCTTGAACATTGTTTAAATGAACATGTTCAAGAGTATTAAATAAACGAACATAAACACGCATAATTTAAAATAAACGAAAACGAATAAATATTATGAAATTTTTAACGAACACGAACAAACTGAAAAATAAACAAATAAACATGAATAAAGGTTTATTTATTCAAGCTCGGTTCATGTACAACTCTTTTAGTAGAAAAAAGAGACAAAACACCAACACAAAGATAATAACATAAAATATTACAAATTTAGAAAAGAGTTGGATGAAGTTAAACTTAGACATTGAAGGTTTAAACTCTAACTTGTCTCATGTTTTAAGTAGAATGCCTAAACTATTTAAAATTTGATATCAACCTTCAAGCACTAGTATGTGCATAAAGGAGAGGCTGTTGGGTTATTTTTCTGTAGGCATAAGATTTTGGGCCTCATAAAGGATTCGGTCTCACATTACTTAGAAGTTTTGTTATGCCACTCCCCTAGAAAGTTTTAGTGAACTTCAGTGCGCGTGTTCTTTTTTTTTTTTATGAGATGAAAAATATTAAAATTAATTTGTTTAACAAAATAAGCTACTATGAAAATGAATTAATTGACGAAACATCTCCAATTATAATTTTCATTTTAATTTGGTCCTTAAACAATTAATGGTATATCAATAAGGTCATTTTGTTACTAAAATTGTTAAATTAATCTTTAAATGAGATATCGATTTTATGTGACATAACTTAATATGAAAATTTTAAAGAAAATGAATATTGTAAAATTATTGATTTTAAGGTTTTCAAGCATTTACATAAACTATTGTTCACACTTTGTTTTTTTTCGATTTTATTTTATTTTTACTTTTTAATTTTAAAAGTTACGTGGTAACATTTTACTTTTCTTTAAAATTTTCATTTTAAATTATATCATATTTAATGGTTAAACTAACGATTTCAACAATAGAAAGATCAAATTGATATAACATTGATAGTTTAAAGATGTAATTAGAATATTTTGAAACTTGAGAACCAAACAAAACAAATATCTTAATTTAGGAATGCTTGATGAAATTAACTCTATAAAAATAGTGAAAGTGATTACTCTTTAATAATTCATTGCTCTAGTGTTATATTTAAATTTAAATTCATATATTTTCCAATTTTAAATCTTGTTGTTGGCGATGAAGGACAAGCTCTACCAACAAGACAAAGGCTTCACCTTTAGCTCAATAGAATATTACGACATTGACAATAGACTTTGCCACAACTCAAGAACGAATATCTAGAGTGATTGCAAGCACCTATCAAGATAAAAAATTGACCTCGATGGTCCAAAGCGGGGACATAATCGAAAAATAACCAAAGATCAACCAAATAGGAGAGCACAATAATAAAACCATCCTCAAATCATTTGCAAAATCGAAACTAAAAACTTTTACAACACAAGACAAAAATCTCCAAAAGCGAAGACTTGTCAAACAATAAAAAAACAAACAAACAAAAACAATATAAAACATAAGATAACACGGTCCAAACCGCACGTGAAAGTATTTATTATTCAAATACTCTCAAAACATAAACGGTTAAGAAGTCGATGAAGAGCCACCATTTGAATATCTACAACCAACCCACTTTCCAAAAGAAACTATTAGTGGCTAATGGAAGTTCAAAGAACAACAACTACCCATCTATTCATCACAACTGAATACAATAAAGATATCACAAAATAGATTTGTAATCGAAAAGAGAAGACACAATGAGTCAATGAGAAGAAAAAATAATGAAAAGATTAATGAGAGAAAAAGAGCGAGCTATGACTAATCTAATGACCGACAATACCACAAAACAAAATAAAGAAAACTAAGCAAATAGCTCATAAAATTCTAATCAAATTTTAATTACAACTTTTCATATATATTATTTATGAGCAAAATTTTCTTCTATTAACAACACATAGCTTATTACATTCCAACTCGTGCTATACTTTTATCACAAAAGAATATGTATTTAGACCACTTTCCATTAACATTATTATTAATTTTTCTTTTGAGGCCTATTATTGATCTTATTCATACCACACGAATGGCCACATGTTGAATTATTGGAGTTTTTTTTGTCTCAATTTAGTTGATTTTCGATTGGTATATTGAAAATCTAATTCAATAATATTTTATTGGACTAATACATTAAAATCTCAGCTCAATCGATCGGACCACTGAATCCAATTTTGAGACATTGAATTCTGATTGGTTTTTATTTATTTATTTATTTAAATTCATTGATTTGGATTATGATTGTTGTGACATTAACATTCAAAGAAATCCGTTGGCAAAAAAGCAAGAACAAGAACCACAGAATTTGACATTATCATCAATGAATTAATAATACATTTCTTTTTTCTAATATTTTTCAATAAAAAGTTTGGTTGTTTGGTTTTATTAATAAACTTATAGTAAATTAAATAATTATTAAAAAATTGTGATTTTTAGATTATAAAATAAATAGATTTTATTGAGATTCTATAATTATAACATATTTATTATAAGTTTTATATGAGTGAATTCAATTTTTTAATTTAAAGTGTGACAAAACTGCTTATCGACATGGCGATATCACTCTTTAAGATAAAACAACACCATAATTTTTAAAATAAAAAAATCACATTTTCTTTTAAAAAGTTATTTAATTTGCTATATTTTTATAATAAAACTTGATTGTTTAGGTTTATTTACTTCATTTTTATTAAAATTTATTTTAAATTTCGAAAATAAAATTTTAAATACGAAAAACAATGATGTTAAAACTTTAATACCAAAATTAAAATTTGCTAAATCGTGCTAAAATCTTATTAGCAAGTAAATATTTTTAATTTAAATTCCATCACATATTTTTAATTAATGTGTTTAATGATTAAGATTATTCTCGGATTTCAACTATTAGTTTATTTAAATAATTAAACTGTTAAAATAGTTGTTATATGATTTTTTTACTTACACCTTGCACTAATCGAAAAACTCTTTTCTTCTCTTCTACAATTCGATACTTTTTTTTTCATAAAATAGTTTTGAACGTCATTAATTTGGAATCAAATCCAAATAACTTTCTTCTTAAATCTTCGACACTAACCGTTAGACAACCTGAATCTAAATAATGCTATTTTACTAGTCGATAGGTACTGATCCACTAGATTAATTTTCAAATCATCGCTAAAAGTTACTAATTAAACTTTAAAAAAACTTAATGATGATTTAAAAAAAATTAAGTAGTTGAATAATATTTTATAACTTTTAAATTAAAATATAAATTTACCACTAATTTAGAGCTTACTTGAAAATAAATGATGTTTTAATTTTGGATTAAATCATATTTTAATTAAAAACGTTAAAATTAAATTTCTTAAATTTTAGACAAATCGATCATGTTGAATTGATTTGAAATGAAAAAGGGCCGTTTGACGTATCCCCACATGCCAAATTTTATTGACCAATTTCACACTACCTCACGCTACCACGTGTCCAATTTACAGCTCATGCTTTCATCGAATGGGCAAGAAAAAAGGCGCTAACGACATAATCAGTGGACCCTTAGGTCTCCGATTTATGTATGACAGCAATCCCTCATGGTTAACACGTGTCCCCAATCCCGCCCCGGTTTTTATGTACCTCCAACTTCGAGCGTCTCGACAATGTTGAAAATCTTGCAAACCGTACAGGGGTAAAGTCACATGCAATTTCTGGTTGAAATATGACAGTAAATCAACTAAATTTGATTGAATGGGGTGTCTACGTTGAGATTTTCCTTCTTTTATTAAATTATTTAAATTCATTGATTAATTTTGGCATTTTAAAAAATACTTCGTAGCTTTTTTAACTTTTAAAATATTAACCCTTAAAATCGTCTTTTAAATTTGAATAATATATAAATTAAATTATTTGAAATAAATATTGAACTATGAAAATTACGAAAACTTTAAGTGTATTTGAATTATTTTTAATTAAATTAACTTATTCCTAAATGTTTCATGAATTTATTCACAAATATTAAACAATATTTTAAAGCATATTTATAAAATATAACTGAACATATTGTGTAGATATAATTCTATTATTTCTACATAGTAAAAAATAATTATAATTTTATTTATTAATAACAAAATAAAAACATATTTTTAAATACAAAGTGAGTAAAATAAATATTAATTATTATATTGTAGATAAATTAAACACACAAACAGTATCAATATTATAATTATATAAAATTTCTCAAAAATAATTATTTAACAACTAGATAATAAACAAACTTTTTTCAAAAAAATAAATAAATAGATTTTATATGATGTTTAAGGTGTTACAAGTATACTGTAATTAAAGTACAAATATATGTGAAAGTAATTATAAATATTAAATTATTTCAGCACAAATGAAATGTCTGAATAATCACTAAATAAAATTAAATTATTATAGCATAAATGAAATGAGAACTACAACCATCTAAATTAAAGTTAACGAACTAAATTATACCTAAATATGATAATACACGTGATAAGAGTTAAATGTTGATGCATATAATTACACATGATGTATCGAAATTAATGGTCAAATGTGTTCAACCAACGATTTAATTATTAAAATAATAAATATGACATTTTAAAATTGTATCATATTATCGTTAAAAATTATATAATTTTATTTTTAAATGATGTTGTGGAATGATTTTATAATGTTAATTTTATATTTTTCAAGCTTAAAGATCAATATTGATTTAATTATTAAATTTAATTGTTAAAATGAGTAAAAAATATAAGTACTAAAATTCGCTTCTTAGTCGGAAGGTTGAATCATATAATTTATTAATATTTTAAATTCCATAAACAAATATAAACGAAAAAATATCCCTTGACGGAAACAGCTTTGCCGACCGCAGTCGCCTGTGACGCTTAGCTTTGTTTAAGGGACAACACTTCCTTTTTCACAACCTGTCAAGGATGGACCACACCAGGCCACCTGCGCGGCGCTGGTTTCTCCACATTCGGCCACGTGTCGAGGTCGCGCAATTTCAGGAGAGAGAAAAAGAAAAGGACATTTGAAAGTGAAAACGTATTCCATGAGGGCCCATCCCGCTAACTTTTATTAATATACACGTGTCAAATTTTCAGCATCCCTACTTGCTTCATTTCGAACAGGTCGGGCCGCCACTTATAGGAGCTTTCCCATACGTGTCACCCTCTCCAGTATCCAAGCAAACGTTTTTTCCCCAAATATATCGCGATACGCGAAATTGACTAGACATGAAATTAACGTTTCAACGGGAAGATAAATTGCTTCTGGGCTATGCACGTGTCATGAGGGAAACAAATCGTGGTTGGTAACGGGTAGTGTTTCGGGCAACACGGGCAGTTTCGCATGAAGCTGGCTTTTCCCAGTAGAAGGCTTACAAGTTACACGAGAAATAGAACGTAACGTTACACGTTGCCATTTTTTTATTATACGTTTCAAATAAGTTTTGAGCAAATGAAAATATACCCTTTGCTGTTCTTCTCGTTTCCTTTGTATTTTTTTTTCGGTTTTGTGATGGTTGAGAAAGTAAGTGGGATTTTATTGAACAATGTTAGGCGGAGGAGATTTTCAATGACGGAGGTTTATAGGAGAATGCTGAGTGATGAAGATGAAGATACGCCGGCGAAGTGCCGGCAACGACGGCGAAGAAGGATTGAGATGAGGAGGCATGCTGCTGTCTCGGCATCGGGAGCGTTACGGAGTCTGGGCCAAACGGAGGATCCTGCGGAGAGTTCAGATTGCGGTCGTGAAGGGAAGCGGCTACATGTGCTGGAAGCCGGCGATCTGTTAGTGACTAACAGTACGCATAGTTCTTCTGGCGAGGAGGAATCTATGGCCGGGAAGCCGAGAGGAATTGAATAGCGGGCCGGTTTACGGAACTATGTCGATTTCCGGGAGATCACGTGAGATGGAGGATGCTATTTCTGTTCGGACTGAACTCTGCCGGCCTGATATTAATCATCGGAGACCTGTTCATTTCTTCGCTGTTTATGACGGTCATGGTGGCCCTCATGTAAAGCTTTAATGTATTGATATTTAATTTTAAATTAATATTAAATTAAAGAATTTGAAAATAAAAGAAGGTTCCAGATTTAAAAATGGCGCTCGCTTGTTCTTTTTTGTCAATAGCAGCAGAGATGGGCAGGTTTACCGTAGGGGTAAATTTGTCATTTACAATCTGATTTCTGGATATAGCTTTCTGATATCTTTTTTTCTCTCTGCAGGTGGCAGCACTATGCAGGGAAAAGATGCACGTGTTCGTAGAGGAAGAATTGATGCGCGTGGGTTGCACGAGAGAGAGCGAGCGCGGGATAGACGGCAGCTCACAAGAGGCGGCGGCGGCGGCGGCGGCGGCGGCGGAGGAGCGTGAAAAGAGGTGGCGAAGCGCGATGAAAAGGAGCTTTGAGAGAATGGATGCGGTGGCGACAAACACGTGCGCGTGCGGCAGCGTGGGACACCATTGTGGATGCCACTCGATGGAGGTGGCCCTCGGTGGATCAACCGCCGTGGTAGCCTTGTTAACGCCGGAGCACATCGTCGTTGCCAATTGCGGTGATTCACGTGCCGTCCTCTATCGCGGCGGGAAGGCAATACCCTAAGTTTCGATCATAAGGTTCGCTTTTGTTTTTTGCCATTGTCTTCGAGCTTTGATGGTGTGGGCAATCCCCAACATTTCGCTGACATCTGGTACTTAGAAAATAATCAAATATTATGAACTGCCAAATAAGTTATCACTTTTGACCTTTTCTATAATCTTATCGGAATGTTATATATACTTTTAACTTTTTAAATTTGTGATTTATATTAAGAAATCTTTAGTTTATTGATTCTTTGATAAAAGTATAACTAAAAGATATTAACTAGCTGTAGTCGATAATACAAATTAATACGATATTCTCTGAACAGATGTTTGTCTTTTCAATTGATGAAATTCTTTATTGACATTTTAAACATAAAACTATTGTTTTCGTATTCTTTTTTTCTTCCAATAAAATAAAGTACTATTTGATCATATTTTCTACATTGGTTTCGCTTTTTCAGCCTGACAGACCAGATGAACTTTCACGGATTGAAGCTGCTGGAGGTCGGGTTATCTTTGTTAATGGAGCACGAGTTGAAGGCATTCTTGCGATGTCCAGGGCAATAGGTAAGCTTTTTTCTCTCTAGATTTAACAGTTTATTATCCTTGAAATCTATGTTATAAATCCCTAATTTAATACTATTAAAAAATCTAATAAAGACTAACATTTATGGTTTAAAAATGACATGAAATTTATTTCTTCATTTACCATTCAATTCCAAACAAAAGAATCAATTTGTAGAATCATAAATGGCTTTCAAAATACTACCTCTCTAAACAATAATCCATATCTTTGAACAGCAATTGTTAACAATATTGAAACTTGGTCTTAGTTGATTCTCTTTAATAGTATAATGATTAAATTTATCCATTTAATCGTCGAGGGACTGACTTGATCCAGTCTCTATAATATAAGTACCTGCCAAGTGTATTCACCATTTATTATCATTCTGATTTATGCTTTACTCGTATTAACATTAATTGTTGCGGAAGGTATGGCTTCTATAAAATGGGGTATTGCATTGCAATATATCTTTATGTGTAATTGGATTTCTTCCTCATCAGGGTACATTCTATCACCATTAATTGTTGTGGAAGGCATTGCAGTATTGTTTTCTTTTGTCGTGTATTTGCTTCACTTTTCTCTGTTCTCTGTGCTGGAGAGTGTCAAACTTGTTATATACCTTAAAACCAACCAAGCATACGATTTAGGTTCCATTTTCAAATAAAAGATCTTGTTAATGATCTTACAATTGTGGAGTCATTACTGGATTTGCATTCAAATTTGATTCTGTAATGCGTTGTTGTTGAGAGTTGATGATGATAATGTCCTCGTACTTCCATAAGAAACACATTAGGCATACGATTTAGGTTCCATTTTCAAATAAAAGATCTTTTAATGATCTTACAATTGTGGAGTCATTACTGGATTAATTTTTTAATTTATTTAATTTTAATAACTTTGACAAAATATGTTTGATTTATTTTTTTTGTAGTAATTAAGTTGTAATATATTTAATACAATTTGAGTTTGTTTTTTTTTGTAATATAATTTTTTAATTTATTTAATTTTAATAACTTTGACAAAATATGTTTGGTTTATTTTTTTTTTTGTAATTAAGTTGTATTATTTTTAATACAAATTGAGTTTGTTTTTTTTTAATTTAATTTTTTAATTTAATTTTTTTGTAATTTAATTTTTTGTATTGATCTCGTACCACTTTAATATACGTTGTTTTATTATTTGTGTTTGTAATTTAATATTAATTATCTTATATTTAATAAATTTGAGTTATTGTACAAAAGTTCACCGCTTTTCCTCCAAAAAATGTACATCACATAGCCAAAGAAGAGACAAACAAGCTAAGAACACGGTCCAACTAGTCCGATTTGGACACGAGCGAGATGTATGGCCGGGTTCCTACACCACCCGCATCACGACTTTGGTTGGTCGTGTTCTCGGATATCCATATTGTTGCGTATTCTAGTCGAGGAAGGTCGACCTTTTGGTTTGCGTCTCAATTCTCTATCCGACAACAAAATTTTATACGGTGCAAGCGATACCGATGGCCACTTACGTTCATCCGGGATCGGTGGGAATACGTGTCTCCACATCGTTGTACATGTTTTCTAATTTGTAGACTTCACGACATAGCTCATGGGTCAAGACGAAGATTATGACAAGCCGCAAGTACATGAGCACATGGGTAACAAAGTGCATCAAATATCCCATCGTCGCATGTCCTATTTGTCAAGTGTACACGATAATGCCCGTCAACAATACCTTGGCTCGGTTCGTCAAACTCGCGTGACACGAAACCATAGTCGTCGCGATCGTGACAAACGCGGTGCATAGTGTTCGCCGTGCCTTCCACGGTTAATTTCTTAAGACCTTCGGCTCCATACATGGCCTCTTGCATCGCCTCGATAACTCGCTGCTCTTCTTAAATAGTACCGCTAAACGAAAATATGTCTCCGTAAAACCGCCGAATCGGCAGATGACGGTTCCTTTAGCACGTAATTTATGCATTCGCCAGTTTGTGGTCATATAACCATATCGTAGGCCGTCATATGCTTGTGTCCACTGCTCAAAAGGAATATTGCACGTAGTCTGCGCTTTCTGTTATCTTCAGCAAATCGCCAACATCTCGTGAAAACGGTCTTTATTGATCTCGCACCGCCAATATACGTTGATATCGAATATTACATACCACTATTCAAATTATGAATAAATCGAAAATTTCAAAAGAAATTATATTAATAGAAATTTCATACCCATATCTGGCCACTTGCCGTTTCGTTTTTAGATCGGTGTTGCCCATAGTAGTTGGATGCCACATGCCTCGTGCAATATCGATGGTGTGTGCGATGCCACATGCTTCCTGTCGTTCTATTGCCGCAAGTATTCCAGGCCCCGATCCGATATAACGATATGTCGTTGAGGCGGACATGCCTCCTTAACCTAGATAGGAAGAAGTCCCATCATCACCGACTCCGGTGGTGTTATTGCGAACTAATCGGAAGGATTCTCCACGTACCGCCTTGTGCCACAAATAGCAATAGCCGATGCGTATATCTACCATACATGAAGGTACCGTCAATTTGTACCAATGGCTTGCGTATGTAAAAGCATCTCGGCATTGCTTAAATGTCCGAACAGCGCTTGAACACTGCGCATCCACAGAAGCGGCAGCGATCATTGTAGTACACGGTTCCGTTTTCAATGTACATTGTCTTGCTGGGACATATCTCCAAAGACCTTACACCACCGCCACACTTCATTATATGAAGTCCCACCGACCGTGCAACTTTTTCCAACGCCGCTTGGCTATCCAAGCCTTTCTCGTAGAGGCGTGTAATTTATTTGCTACGAATATTGCCAATTAAGGCCAGATCAGTAGTTTTGGGATCGGCCTTCACCGTCGGATTATTAAATCAGCCAACATGTCTGAATCCATCCTCGGATGATCTTGTGTTACACCTGTCAATGAAGTACGTTAAATAATGCAACATTACATAATATTAGTGTTATTCGAAATCATTGAACACATAGTGGTACTGTACCGGTAAGACATGTATGCGGACCTTTGTACTTCTTCACCTCCCACATCCCCGTCCTTTTCCTCAACGACGCCATGATTTTCCATGCACATGTGCCGTCTTGCACAGCACACTTCTACTCATTCCTATCGAGCTTTGATTTAACCATGGTGTAGTTAACCCTGCCCTCGATCTCAGTATTGTTTCAATGCACCAAGAAAAGTGTTCTTGTTGGAAAACGGTTACCAACTTCTAATTGGTCCGAATCCAACGAAGAATTTGTACGGTCACGCGTCCGTCTGTGGTAGTTCAGAAACTCCAATGCATCATCTTGAGATAGATCGACATTATGCATGTGCTTTGGAGGCGAGTATGCCCTGAATAGCGGATCTTCTTCTTCTTCGTCGAACCGCCTTCAACATCTTCAGTACAATTGGAACGGGCTCCGGTTGGAAAATAGTCCAACTTCATCGAAGTGCCCTCGCTCCCGAGGTGGATCCACATCGGATTCATCGTCCGATCCTCCATAACTCCACAACAAACGAGGGCCCTCGGCGGTGGATGCCGTCGGTAATACATCATCCTCCTTAAACATCTTTCGTAGATTCCAATCGTATGTGAATTGCCATCCACTAGAAGTTGATGACGCCCCCAATGCGTATTTACATCATCCGACGCGATTGATCGAATATGCATGTCCCATCCACCAACCGAGTGTCGTGCGGGTTATGTTTTCCATACTACCACCGCACACGGGCACTTCGTGTTTTGCCTCCCACTTACGTAGTGTCGACAGGGGGTCGGTATTCCCTCGAACGATACTAGATGTTGAGGTCGCGGCATGATCACTGGAGATGAAAATTCTACATATAACTTTCGAGATAGGCGATCCATCGACAAAATGAGTCTCCACCATTGCCTCCCTTAATAATCTTAGGAGTTTTTCATTAATATATATAATCAAATATTATCTTTCATATTTATTTAAAATCCATGACTATTACATAAGCAAGTCAACCTTTGAAGTGAAGGTTTCAACACCCAATTTTACATTGTGATACGTGTAGTGACTTAAATATACATATATACATATATACATATATATTTGTGACACGTATTTTTTGAGATTAACAAAACTTTCAAATCGACCCCACACTTTATTATTAAATAAATAATAAATTTTACCAAAATAAATAAATAAATAATAAATTGACAGCCAGCTTCATTTCATTCGATATGTAGAATATTTTCAGATTTCTTTAAGAAAGATAATATTTTTATATAGCAGAATCATTATTTCTAATTTTTAAGTTATTTTTATGGACAAATCCACCAACATCCCAATCCTCCTAAAAGATCACGTACTTAAAAACCGGCAACTAAAATTGCACAACAACTATTATTATCAAATCTAATTTAATATTGGTATTAATATCATCTTCTCTTTCATATTATTTCAAAAAGAGATTTAAAATTGTTAACCCAAGTCAAGATGGAGGTTCATAATGAGAGAGGATGGTGTTCTGGGCTATAGAAGAAGAAGAAACTCCCTTTAGGATGTTTGTCGCCTTTTATTATCGGTCGATTTTAGGTTGGATCTTAGGTTAAGTCATTTTAATTATAATTAGATAATAATTTCTCTTCCACTCGGTCAAGATCATTTTAATTATAATTAGATAATAATTTCTTCCACCACGGTCAAGAAGAGTTATAAATTGACCCTTCTCGGATAATCTAACATTTATGAAGTGTGTGTAATTTGGGACTTATCATATAAGTTTTAACTTGAAGCGTTATTGAGCAAGTTTTGTTGTTTGATAGTGTGATAAAAGAGTCAAAATTATATTGCAGAATACTTGAACTGTATTTCCATAAGAAAAAATATTGATACTGCATTTATTTGGTTAAAATTATTTTAAATATTCTTTTTTTTGTTTTAAAATTTGGATCTAATTATTAATACGTAAATTTATTGGTGTGATATTTTAAAATGGTAAAAATACTTAATAGTCATGTAATAAAACAACAAACATTGTAATGGACATGAATTATTGAGAATTTTAACAGGATTACATTCTCAAAATTAAAAAAAAACTAAATTTGAAATGTATGAAAAATACAAGAACTTAAAGCACAATAAAACCATTTATTTATTCCAATAAAAAACTAAACTATATTAATGTTGAAAACCCAATTGCTTCTAGGGTTTCCAATAAGGATCTAAATGCAAACCAATTGAAGATATCAAAGGCAATCCCTTTGATTCCTTTACATTAATCCTCACAGCCCTACAATGAAGTACCTTTTCAAGTCTATGTAGTCTTTATATCCCACCGTGGTCCCTTGCACCACTTTCTTACCATCCACATATATTTCATGCTTTATGATCCTTTGTCCTAGTCCAATTGGTTCTTGAATCCTCACCACATTGAATTTCATTCCTTCTTCGGCATTGGGTACCTTTATTTCGATCCAATGCTCGTTTTTATTTTCCTTCGGTGACCAATACGTCCACACATGGTCATTATCCAACAAGTTCTCTGGACCAAACCCACCACCCTTTCCTCCTCTCTGGCTGCTAACTTTAACGATACCTTTTCCAGCTAAATTGGTGGAGAATATCGTATCGATCGCGGTTCGTAATTCTTTTAATCTATAGATATCAAATTCTGATATGAGTCCGGTTGAATTGGGCGGTACATTGAGTAACATGACGCAGTTCCTACCGACCGAGTTGTAGTAGATGTCTAGAAGCTGGCTTAACTTCTTTGGTGATTGCCATTTATGCCAAAACCATCCTTCTCGGATTGAAACATCACACTCTGCCGGCAACCAATTGGTTCCTTTTGGATCTCCCGTATTGAGATAGCTTGCATTATTGAAATACAAAAAGATGTGGTTAGTTGGGGAACTTTTAATCACACATTTCACACATGGGATGGATTTAATGCTAATAAAGTAGTGCCAACTCATGGGATGCAGCTACTAATCAAATAAATTGCGAGATTTTGATATTCCAAAAATTCACATTTAAATAGATTTAATGTTAATAAAGTAGTGCAATATAATGGGATGCAACTGTTATTCAAATAAGTTTCGAGGACAAAAAATTTTAAATTTACATAATTTTACAAATAATTTTATAAATCAACTAAATTAAACTTCGAGTTTATTTAGAGGTGGAAAGTCTAAATTACATGTTTTAATAATCATTAATCAATAAAAGCTAAAAAGTGATTGGGATAAGGGAAAAAGGAAAGGGTCTTTCGTTCATGAGTATTATATACACTTAACCTACATTAAAATTAACGCCCCTATTTTAGATTGGTCAAATTTTACTATTAGTCCCTCTTTATATGTACACTATACGTTATACTCTATGTACTTTTGGATTGTAAAATTTTAGTCTTGACTTAAATAGTAAAAATTTATTTGGGTAAATTTTATTATTAATTTTACACTATAATTTAAGTTGTAGATTTAATCTTAAATTTTTTCAAAATTTTAAAAGAATAAGAAAATATAAAATTATTATCTTGAATTTTTAGTGTTTTCGTTTAAATTTAATTGATAATTTTTTCTTTTTAGGTAAAAGGTTACAAAAAAAAGTAAATTAATTGTAAAAAGAGAAACTAAATTGCACAATACGTAAATATGAAGAATTATTTTTAAAATCAAAACTAAATAGAAAATGTATAATTTTAAAGGTAAATATTACTATTTTGTCAATTTTAAAAGTTATAATTATCTCTTAAAAAGATAAAATTAATGATTATTTTAACTAAACTAATAAAAATAACTTACCAGGTTACCATTACTCTATCTATAAATACAAGATAATTTTTTTCCAAGTTTAGAAAATTACTCGCCAATGCTTGCGTTTCCGATCGACAGCAAGGTACTATTTATGGTAGACCAGCTCGTGTTTCCGGCGAATCCTTTTCGTTCCCGACCCACCGTACATCAGGACCGGCATCGGAAAATATGTTGATCGAACTCTGCAACTCTTTCACCATTGCAAACCAATCAGAGAAGTAGTAAGACATGTTCTTAGCATCGTTACCCTTGAATCCGTCAAACCATATCTCCCTCACACTCCCATATCTGCGAAATGTATGTCAAAATGTTTCAATGATCAGAATATATAGAAAGATCAATATAATTTAAAGAAAAAAAAAATGGGTGTTGGTTTTTGAATCTTACTTAGTAAGCAGTTCTTGTAACTGAGCTAAATAATACTCGTTGTACTGCAAATCATGGCCGTATCTTTTATCATGACGATCCCATGGCGAAAGGTAGAGCCCAGCATCGATGCCGCCGCCGCCATGGGTCTTGACAGCGTCGATGAACTCTTGTACAACGTCGCCGTGGCCGTTTCTCCAAGGAGACGATATAACGGAGTGGTCGGTATATTTAGAAGGCCATAAGCAGAAGCCATCGTGGTGTTTTGCGGTGAGGATCATTAGTGAAATCCCTGCCTCGGCAGCTACGGTGACCCATTGTTTGGTATCGAGACCGACGGGGTTGAATATTGATGGGTTTTCTTTGCCGGTGCCCAGTTCGGAGTCTGTGAATGTGTTGACGCCGAAATGAAGGAACATTATGAGTTCTCTTTGTTGCCATTTGAGTTGTGAAAATGTTGGAAGTGGTAGCACTGGTAGTGGTGGTGTTGGAACTTGTTCAGGCCGGGAAATAGCCAATTTTGACAGCTCGAGGAATGTGATCATGCATACCAAATACCAAAACTTAGCCATAAAGTTTATGGTCTTGGTTGTTTGCTAATAAGAAGTGGTGAAAAGAGAAAAAGCATAAGATGATAAGACGGTAATGGGACCAAACAAAAAGAGGGTATGGCAGATTCGATGACAAGCAAAAAAGTGAAGCGTGAAAGAAAGAAGAAAGCTTTTGTTCTTTTCTTTTCAGAATTTAGTGACAGCATTCACGGGTTGCATTGTCCTTCTCAATTTGTATGAAGTTGAACAAGGCACGTGTAATTCATAATACTTTCTACCTTAATAATGAGATCTTTAAAATATGTAGCTTTTGTGTCATCTTGACCTAATTAGGGAATATTAGAGAATGAGGGAGACGGGGCCTTGCTGGTGGAGGTGTGGGCAGCCCGTTTTATTCCATAGTAATCCTCGCGTAGTCATGAGTTGGGTTAAGTTAAATTCGGATCTGGTTTATTTATAATATTAATATATCTATTGAGGGGTTTAAAGAGAGAAATCTTTGATTTGTCATTTACCGGGTTGGTAGTCGAGCCTCAACAATGTCGAGATCCATGTATAGTTCACAATGGAGGAACATCTTGGTTGGTGGAGCTACGGAGATTTGAACTGTAAGACTTTCAAGAGAGGTGTACTTAGTGTAAGGCGTAATAACAATTATGTAGATCACCTAACTTGCGCATAGGGAGACTTGAACCACAAACCTAAGACTTATAAGCAACATACTTGGAGTATTGTACCACTTGAACCAACCGAGGCACCTCCTATGTGAACCAAACATGGCTCTCAACAGATAGGGCTGTAAATAAACAGAGGGTTCGATGAATGCTTCATTAATAGTTCGATTTTTATTTGTTAATTAAGTTAAATAAATGAACATGAACAAGGTTTTGAGGCTCGTTTGTTAAATGAACCGAACATGAACAAAGCTTGTTTAGTTCACTTATGTTCATGAACAAGTTCGTTTATGTTCGTTTAAAGCATATTTATTGTTTCATTAGCATATATTAATAAAATAATTTTGGTTTGTATATATTTTTATTTATAATATGATTATTAATATTTATATTTGACTGTTTTATATCTAAATATATATGTTTATTTATTATTTGTTTGTTTATCGTTCATGAATATTGTTCTTGAACATTGTTTAAATGAACATGTTCAAGAGTATTAAATAAACGAACATAAACACGCATAATTTAAAATAAACGAAAACGAATAAATATTATGAAATTTTAACGAACACGAACAAACTGAAAAATAAACAAATAAACATGAATAAAGGTTTATTTATTCAAGCTCGGTTCATGTACAACTCTTTTAGTAGAAAAAAGAGACAAAACACCAACACAAAGATAATAACATAAAATATTACAAATTTAGAAAAGAGTTGGATGAAGTTAAACTTAGACATTGAAGGTTTAAACTCTAACTTGTCTCATGTTTTAAGTAGAATGCCTAAACTATTTAAAATTTGATATCAACCTTCAAGCACTAGTATGTGCATAAAGGAGAGGCTGTTGGGTTATTTTTCTGTAGGCATAAGATTTTGGGCCTCATAAAGGATTCGGTCTCACATTACTTAGAAGCCTTGTTATGCCACTCCCCCTAGAAAGTTTTAGTGAACTTCAGTGCGCGTGTTCTTTTTTTTTTTTATGAGATGAAAATATTAAAATTAATTTGTTTAACAAAATAAGCTACTATGAAAATGAATTAATTGCACGAAACATCTCCAATTATAATTTTCATTTTAATTTGGTCCTTAAACAATTAATGGTATATCAATAAGGTCATTTTGTTACTAAAATTGTTAAATTAATCTTTAAATGAGATATCGATTTTATGTGACATAACTTAATATGAAAATTTTAAAGAAAATGAATATTGTAAAATTATTGATTTTAAGGTTTTCAAGCATTTACATAAACTATTGTTCACACTTTGTTTTTTTTCGATTTTATTTTATTTTTACTTTTTAATTTTAAAAGTTACGTGGTAACATTTTACTTTTCTTTAAAATTTTCATTTTAAATTATATCATATTTAATGGTTAAACTAACGATTTCAACAATAGAAAGATCAAATTGATATAACATTGATAGTTTAAAGATGTAATTAGAATATTTTGAAACTTGAGAACCAAACAAAAACAAATATCTTAATTTAGGAATGCTTGATGAAATTAACTCTATAAAAAATAGTGAAAGTGATTACTCTTTAATAATTCATTGCTCTAGTGTTATATTTAAATTTAAATTCATATATTTTTCCAATTTTAAATCTTGTTGTTGGCGATGAAGGACAAGCTCTACCAACAAGACAAAGGCTTCGGCCTTAGCTCAATAGAATATTACGGCACATTGACAATAGACTTTGCCACAACTCAAGAACGACATATCTAGAGTGATTGCAAGCACCTATCAAGATAAAAAAATTGACCTCAGATGGTCCAAAGCGGCGGACATAATCGAAAAATAACCAAAGATCAACCAAATAGGAGAGCACAATAATAAAACCATCCCTCAAATCATTTGCAAAATCGAAACTAAAAAACTTTTACAACACAAGACAAAAATCTCCAAAAGCGAAGACTTGTCAAACAATAAAAAAACAAACAAACAAAAACAATATAAAAACATAAGATAACACGGGTCCAAACCGGCTCGTGAAAGTATTTATTATTCCGAAATACTCTCAAAACATAAACGGGTTAAGAAGTCGATGAAGAGCCACCATTTGAATATCTACAACCAACCCACTTTCCAAAAGAAACTATTAGTGGCTAATGGAAGTTCAGCAACAACAACTACCGCCATCTATTCATCACAACTTGTGAATACAATAAAGATATCACAAAATAGATTTGTAATCGAAAAGAGAGAAGACACAATGAGTCAGTGAGAAGAAAAAAATAATGAAAAGATTAATGAGAGAGAAAAAGACGAGCTATGACTAATCTAATGACCGACAATACCACAAAACAAAATAAAGAAAACTAAGCAAATAGCTCATAAAATTCTAATCAAATTTTAATTACAACTTTTCATATATATTATTTATGAGCAAAATTTTCTTCTATTAACAACACATAGCTTATTACATTCCAACTCGTGCTATACTTTTATCACAAAAGAATATGTATTTAGACCACTTTCCATTAACATTATTATTAATTTTTCTTTTTGAGGCCTATTATTGATCTTATTCATACCACACGAATGGCCACATGTTGAATTATTGGAGTTTTTTTTTTTTGTCTCAATTTAGTTGATTTTCGATTGGTATATTGAAAATCTAATTCAATAATATTTTATTGGACTAATACATTAAAATCTCAGCTCAATCGATCGGACCACTGAATCCAATTTTGAGACATTGAATTCTGATTGGTTTTTATTTATTTATTTATTTAAATTCATTGATTTGGATTATGATTGTTGTGACATTAACATTCAAAGAAATCCTGTTGGCAAAAAGCAAGAACAAGAACCACAGAATTTGACATTATCATCAATGAATTAATAATACATTTCTTTTTTCTAATATTTTCAATAAAAAGTTTGGTTGTTTGGTTTTATTAATAAACTTATAGTAAATTAAATAATTATTAAAAAATTGTGATTTTTAGATTATAAAATAAATAGATTTTATTGAGATTCTATAATTATAACATATTTATTATAAGTTTTATATGAGTGAATTCAATTTTTTAATTTAAAGTGTGACAAAACTGCTTATCGACATGGCGATATCACTCTTTAAGATAAAACAACACCATAATTTTTAAAATAAAAAAAATCACATTTTCTTTTAAAAAGTTATTTAATTTGCTATATTTTTATAATAAAACTTGATTGTTTAGGTTTATTTACTTCATTTTTATTAAAATTTATTTTAAATTTCGAAAATAAAATTTTAAATACGAAAAACAATGATGTTAAAACTTTAATACCAAAATTAAAATTTGCTAAATCGTGCTAAAATCTTATTAGCAAGTAAATATTTTTAATTTAAATTCCATCACATATTTTTAATTAATGTGTTTAATGATTAAGATTATTCTCGGATTTCAACTATTAGTTTATTTAAATAATTAAACTGTTAAAATAGTTGTTATATGATTTTTTTACTTACATCATATGCACTAATCGAAAAACTCTTTTTCTCTTCTCTTCTACAATTCGATACTTTTTTTTTTCATAAAATAGTTTTGAACGTCACGAATTTGGGAATCAAAATCCAAATAACTTTCTTCTTAAATCTTCGACACTAACCGTTAGACAACCTGAATCTAAATAATGCTATTTTACTAGTCGATAGGTACTGATCCACTAGATTAATTTTCAAATCATCGCTAAAAGTTACTAATTAAACTTTAAAAAAACTTAATAAATGATTTAAAAAAAATTAAGTAGTTGAATAATATTTTATAACTTTTAAATTAAAATATAAATTTACCACTAATTTAGAGCTTACTTGAAAATAAATGATGTTTTAATTTTGGATTAAATCATATTTTAATTAAAAACGTTAAAATTAAATTTCTTAAATTTTAGACAAATCGATCATGTTGAATTGATTTGAAATGAAAAGGGCCGTTTGACGTATCCCCACATGCCAAATTTTATTGACCAATTTCACACTACCTCACGCTACCACGTGTCCAATTTACAGCTCATGCTTTCATCGAATGGGCAAGAAAAAGGCGCTAACGACATAATCAGTGGACCCTTAGGTCTCCGATTTATGTATGACAGCAATCCCTCATGGTTAACACGTGTCCCCAATCCCGCCCCGGTTTTTATGTACCTCCAACTTCGAGCGTCTCGACAATGTTGAAAATCTTGCAAACCGTACAGGGGTAAAGTCACATGCAATTTCTGGTTGAAATATGACAGTAAATCAACTAAATTTGATTGAATGGGGGTGTCTACGTTGAGATTTTCCCTTCTTTTATTAAATTATTTAAATTCATTGATTAATTTTGGCATTTTAAAAAATACTTCGTAGCTTTTTTAACTTTTAAAATATTAACCCTTAAAATCGTCTTTTAAATTTGAATAATATATAAATTAAATTATTTGAAATAAATATTGAACTATGAAAATTACGAAAACTTTAAGTGTATTTGAATTATTTTTAATTAAATTAACTTATTCCTAAATGTTTCATGAATTTATTCACAAATATTAAACAATATTTTAAAGCATATTTATAAAATATAACTGAACATATTGTGTAGATATAATTCTATTATTTCTACATAGTAAAAAATAATTATAATTTTATTTATTAATAACAAAATAAAACATATTTTTAAATACAAAGTGAGTAAAATAAATATTAATTATTATATTGTAGATAAATTAAACACACAAACAGTATCAATATTATAATTATATAAAATTTCTCAAAAATAATTATTTAACAACTAGATAATAAACAAACTTTTTTCAAAAAAATAAATAAATAGATTTTATATGATGTTTAAGGTGTTACAAGTATACTGTAATTAAAGTACAAATATATGTGAAAGTAATTATAAATATTAAATTATTTCAGCACAAATGAAATGTCTGAATAATCACTAAATAAAATTAAATTATTATAGCATAAATGAAATGAGAACTACAACCATCTAAATTAAAGTTAACGAACTAAATTATACCTAAATATGATAATACACGTGATAAGAGTTAAATGTTGATGCATATAATTACACATGATGTATCGAAATTAATGGTCAAATGTGTTCAACCAACGATTTAATTATTAAAATAATAAATATGACATTTTAAAATTGTATCATATTATCGTTTAAAAATTATATAATTTTATTTTTAAATGATGTTGTGGAATGATTTTATAATGTTAATTTTATATTTTTCAAGCTTAAAGATCAATATTGATTTAATTATTAAATTTAATTGTTAAAATGAGTAAAAAAATATAAGTACTAAAATTCGCTTCTTAGTCGGAAGGTTGAATCATATAATTTATTAATATTTTAAATTCCATAAACAAATATAAACGAAAAAAATATCCCTTGACGGAAACAGCTTTGCCGACCGCAGTCGCCTGTGACGCTTAGCTTTGTTTAAGGGACAACACTTCCTTTTTTCACAACCTGTCAAGGATGGACCACACCAGGCCACCTGCGCGGCGCTGGTTTCTCCACATTCGGCCACGTGTGTCGAGGTCGCGCAATTTCAGGAGAGAGAAAAAAGAAAAGGACATTTGAAAGTGAAAACGTATTCCATGAGGGCCCATCCCGCTAACTTTTATTAATATACACGTGTCAAATTTTCAGCATCCCTACTTGCTTCATTTCGAACAGGTCGGGGCCGCCACTTATAGGAGCTTTCCCTATACGTGTCACCCTCTCCAGTATCCAAGCAAACGTTTTTTCCCCCCAAATATATCGCGATACGCGAAATTGACTAGACATGAAATTAACGTTTCAACGGGAAGATAAATTGCTTCTGGGCTATGCACGTGTCATGAGGGAAACAAATCGTGGTTGGTAACGGGTAGTGTTTCGGGCAACACGGGCAGTTTCGCATGAAGCTGGCTTTTCCCAGTAGAAGGCTTACAAGTTACACGAGAAATAGAACGTAACGTTACACGTTGCCATTTTTTTATTATACGTTTCAAATAAGTTTTGAGCAAATGAAAATATACCCTTTGCTGTTCTTCTCGTTTCCTTTGTATTTTTTTTTCGGTTTTGTGATGGTTGAGAAAGTAAGTGGGATTTTATTGAACAATGTTAGGCGGAGGAGATTTTCAATGACGGAGGTTTATAGGAGAATGCTGAGTGATGAAGATGAAGATACGCCGGCGAAGTGCCGGCAACGACGGCGAAGAAGGATTGAGATGAGGAGGCATGCTGCTGTCTCGGCATCGGGAGCGTTACGGAGTCTGGGCCAAACGGAGGATCCTGCGGAGAGTTCAGATTGCGGTCGTGAAGGGAAGCGGCTACATGTGCTGGAAGCCGGCGATCTGTTAGTGACTAACAGTACGCATAGTTCTTCTGGCGAGGAGGAATCTATGGCCGGGAAGCCGAGAGCGGAATTGAATAGCGGGCCGGTTTACGGAACTATGTCGATTTCCGGGAGATCACGTGAGATGGAGGATGCTATTTCTGTTCGGACTGAACTCTGCCGGCCTGATATTAATCATCGGAGACCTGTTCATTTCTTCGCTGTTTATGACGGTCATGGTGGCCCTCATGTAAAGCTTTAATGTATTGATATTTAATTTTTAAATTAATATTAAATTAAAGAATTTGAAAATAAAAAGAAGGTTCCAGATTTAAAAATGGCGCTCGCTTGTTCTTTTTTGTCAATAGCAGCAGAGATGGGCAGGTTTACCGTAGGGGTAAATTTGTCATTTTACAATCTGATTTCTGGATATAGCTTTCTGATATCTTTTTTTTTCTCTCTGCAGGTGGCAGCACTATGCAGGGAAAAGATGCACGTGTTCGTAGAGGAAGAATTGATGCGCGTGGGTTGCACGAGAGAGAGCGAGCGCGGGATAGACGGCAGCTCACAAGAGGCGGCGGCGGCGGCGGCGGCGGCGGCGGAGGAGCGTGAAAAGAGGTGGCGAAGCGCGATGAAAAGGAGCTTTGAGAGAATGGATGCGGTGGCGACAAACACGTGCGCGTGCGGCAGCGTGGGACACCATTGTGGATGCCACTCGATGGAGGTGGCCCTCGGTGGATCAACCGCCGTGGTAGCCTTGTTAACGCCGGAGCACATCGTCGTTGCCAATTGCGGTGATTCACGTGCCGTCCTCTATCGCGGCGGGAAGGCAATACCCTAAGTTTCGATCATAAGGTTCGCTTTTGTTTTTTGCCATTGTCTTCGAGCTTTGATGGTGTGTGGGCAATCCCCAACATTTCGCTGACATCTGGTACTTAGAAAAATAATCAAATATTATGAACTGCCAAATAAGTTATCACTTTTGACCTTTTTCTATAATCTTATCGGAATGTTATATATACTTTTAACTTTTTAAATTTGTGATTTATATTAAGAAATCTTTAGTTTATTGATTCTTTGATAAAAGTATAACTAAAAGATATTAACTAGCTGTAGTCGATAATACAAATTAATACGATATTCTCTGAACAGATGTTTGTCTTTTCAATTGATGAAATTCTTTATTGACATTTTTAAACATAAAACTATTGTTTTCGTATTCTTTTTTTTTCTCTTCCAATAAAATAAAGTACTATTTGATCATATTTTCTACATTGGTTTCGCTTTTTCAGCCTGACAGACCAGATGAACTTTCACGGATTGAAGCTGCTGGAGGTCGGGTTATCTTTGTTAATGGAGCACGAGTTGAAGGCATTCTTGCGATGTCCAGGGCAATAGGTAAGCTTTTTTCTCTCTAGATTTAACAGTTTATTATCCTTGAAATCTATGTTATAAATCCCTAATTTAATACTATTAAAAAATCTAATAAAGACTAACATTTATGGTTTAAAAATGACATGAAATTTATTTCTTCATTTACCATTCAATTCCAAACAAAAGAATCAATTTGTAGAATCATAAATGGCTTTCAAAATACTACCTCTCTAAACAATAATCCATATCTTTGAACAGCAATTGTTAACAATATTGAAACTTGGTCTTAGTTGATTCTCTTTAATAGTATAATGATTAAATTTATCCATTTAATCGTCGAGGGACTGACTTGATCCAGTCTCTATAATATAAGTACCTGCCAAGTGTATTCACCATTTATTATCATTCTGATTTATGCTTTACTCGTATTAACATTAATTGTTGCGGAAGGTATGGCTTCTATAAAATGGGGTATTGCATTGCAATATATCTTTATGTGTAATTGGATTTCTTCCTCATCAGGGTACATTCTATCACCATTAATTGTTGTGGAAGGCATTGCAGTATTGTTTTCTTTTGTCGTGTATTTGCTTCACTTTTCTCTGTTCTCTGTGCTGGAGAGTGTCAAACTTGTTATATACCTTAAAACCAACCAAGCATACGATTTAGGTTCCATTTTCAAATAAAAGATCTTGTTAATGATCTTACAATTGTGGAGTCATTACTGGATTTGCATTCAAATTTGATTCTGTAATGCGTTGTTGTTGAGAGTTGATGATGATAATGTCCTCGTACTTCCATAAGAAACACATTAGGCATACGATTTAGGTTCCATTTTCAAATAAAAGATCTTTTAATGATCTTACAATTGTGGAGTCATTACTGGATTTGCATTCAAATTTGATTCTGTAATGCGTTGTTGTTGAGAGTTGATGATGATAATGTCCTCGTACTTCCATAAGAAACACATTAGGTCATAGCTATAACCATGTTGGGGGTGGCTAATTTTTCGATCCCAAAGTTCAAGACTATTTGTTTAACACAAAAGACGAAAGCACCATTGGATTTTATTTGCCCGTGCTCTGGCATCAAATAGTGATGCCATGGATGCTTACTCTTTTTAACCTTTTATGATTCTGAGCAGGTGACAAATACCTAAAACCGGTTGTATCATCAGAACCCGAGATAACATTCACAAAGAGACAACCAGAAGACGAGTGCTTAATCCTTGCAAGTGATGGTTTATGGGATGTTCTATCTAGCGACTTGGCTTGCGAGGTTGCACATGAATGTCTTAAAGAAGGAAACAACAGTGTATTCAACGCAGGACAATCGAACCAAAAAGACGACGGGACTGAAGCATTATACCCTTCTTGCAGTGTACTCGCCGCTGCACTGCTTACTCGGTTGGCTCTTGGACGAAAAAGCTTGGATAACATCAGTGTCATAGTTGTTGATCTAAAGAAAAGTTGACAACAACAACCAAAACCAGGGGTAAAAACCTAGATGTTTTATATGAACCTTGCATGTAAAATGACTCATGCATGAATCATGATGGTAAAAAGAAAACATGCAGAGATACTTGCAGTTGCTGACTTAGAATTGAATTAAATTGACTCGGATTTTATGATAAGATTATTAAATGGGGGAGATTTGAGGTGGGATTGGCACTCTCTGAAAGTACCAGGACCTCTTATCTCCTTCCATTAAACCGCGGGCTCGGTTGACAATGATCTTTGTTCGGGTTCTGTTGACTTACGAGCCTTGATGTCTGGATGCCCGATTAGTGATTATAATTGAGCATATTTAAGCAATAATAATAATAAAATGTTGTTCTTTTTAACCTGTTTAAATAAGCTTTTAGTTTTAATTTCAACATAATTTTTATTTGAAATTAAATTTATTTTAAGGATAATATGATTTTTGGTCTTGAATTTAACAACTAAGTCTAATTTGATACTTGTATTTTTTTATTTACGTTGACACCGAACTTGACAAATTAATTCATTTTAATCCTTGAACTTAAAATTTATATAAATTTTTAATTTTAGTTGAAGACATGATATAATCTTAGAGTGTGTTACATGTAGTGTTTTAACGCATTTATTGTTGAAGTCGTTAAAAATAAAACTTACTTGAAAAAGATGAATTAGTAGAAAATGACACATGTGGTCGTATTCATATAGATCAATGATTATTTTATTTATTTAACAAAGTAAAATTAAAAATAAATAATGGGTTTAGAATTAAAAAAACTAAAATTAGAAGTAAAACAAAGTAAAATAAAATATATATATATAAAATAGAATGACGGAAAACTTTAGTCAAAATAAATTTTTCGCTTGATTTAAAGGTTTGATTATTGATGTAAAGATGAATTTCAATATATTTTTAATAAATCAATTATAGTTATTGACGGTCACATGGTAACTTAATTTTTATCTTCTCGATAATTAAAACAATCGTCATTAAGTACTTTTCTTATTACAAAACAATCCTACAACAATCGCTTAGGAACTTAATTTATCAATAACCTTGAGAATGAAAGAAAGGCAATTCTAACTGGCAAATGCATAATTAAAATTTATTTAAGTTAGATTGATGAAAGATGATACATATATACCAAGTCAAGTTACAATTTGAATGGAAATTTTTGAATTCTGGTCATTTAAGTCTCAACAACACCTGATGTTGATGACTTACATCTTCAAATTTATAAAAGATTTATTAATGTAGAATAATTTACATTCAGCTTTGTCTTTGGGTTCAACCAAAATCTTAGATCTATTTGTTAGGTTTGAGCTCGACTCGACAAATAAGCTTACAATTTTATCTAAATCGCCCAACCCGCTCAGTATTAATTTTTATATAAATTTAAAATATATACTACATTAAAAATACTAAAAGATTAAAATAAATATTTTTAACAAATTAAAATAAATTTAAAAATACGATACTTAAATAACATTAAGATAAGTGCAACTTAATAAACAAATATCTCTAAAATACTAACAAAATTAACGATAAAATAAGAGTTATGTAATATCTAAACAATAACAATAAAATGATAATAATATAATAGTGAAATTATAATAAAATAGTGAAAAGTAACATGAAAATAACAAAGAAAATAGTGAGAAAACAACATAATAAGCGGAATCATTTTTAAGCATATATATATCTTTTGCCTAAACCTATTTTCAAATTTATAATTTTACTCAAATCCTTCAAGGGCCTTTGGACTAGTATAAAATACCCAAAAATACTAAAAAAATAACTTATTTACGAAAAAGGGCCAGTTTCAAAAATATTTACGGAAAAGGGCCGTTTCACCCCAAGATGTGTTCACGTCAATGAAGTTTTGGGAAATGTTAAAGAAAGCGCCACTGGGACGCGCTTTAGCCCTGCAACGGTAAAAAAAAAAGGGTAAAAAAAACCTATAAAACCCCCTAACCTTTTTATTTTTTTCACACTTTAACCCTTACTCATTATTCTCTCAAATTCCTCTCAAAATTCTCTTTAAATCCTTCAAACTTTCTCTAAAATTTTGAAATAGTCCTTTAATAGTTACAAAAACCCTTTTAATTTTTTTTAATATATATTTTTGAAACTTTTAAAACTTTCGATCGACACAAATGGCCGGAAATTACTTCGTCTAGCAAGCAATGTAACACCCTTACCCGAGACCGTTATGAGTCGAAAGCACGAGGCATTACTAAACTTAACTTATCGATTCGGGCATAAAAATTGAAACTGTCCATCTGCGTCATGTTAAGTAAATCAATTATAACTTGAGTTATGAAACTCAAATCTAGATCCGTAAATTTTTCCTGAAACTAGACTCATATATATTCTTACTATAAATTTTCCAGAATTTTTGGTGTGGTCAATTAGTACAGTTTATTAGTTAAAGTCTCCCCTGTTACACGACCGATAGTTCAATTCTCCGTACTAAAAATCAATTATCTCATAATATACAACTCTTTTTCCTACACCGCTTTTTTTATAAAATAGACTCAATAAGCTTTAATTCTATATCTCATGGTCAACATAATTCCATTTCTACTAGTTTTGGTAATTTTTCAAAATCACGTCATTGTCATTTGTCCAAACTGCTCTCTCGCATATAATTACATAATTTCTTTAAAATAACTATCAACTAGGCATTTCATAGCATCCAAAACATATTCTTAATTAACCATTTTAATGGCTAATCATTACCAAACATTTACAAGCCAATCTTAAGCCATATCATAAGAACATACACACAAAATGGCTAAGTCCCTATACATGCCATAACTTAAAACGCTCGAGTCACAAAATACCAATATAGTCCTTTGATAGTGCATAACGATCTCCACGCGTCTTTGTGATTCCCGAGTTGGCTTGTAATGCTATAAAAAAATTAAAGAATGGGAGTAAGCATAAAGCTTAGTAAGTTTACATGTAAATAAATAACAACATTTTAATCAATTATCTTATTCTTTTCTTATCAAGATCACTTAAGCTTTTAACTCAATATACTTAAACTTGTATTCTTACCTGTACCTTTTAACATGAATTTGCCTTACCTTACCTTTTTAGCTCAAACTTGTCTTACCTTTACTTTGGTATACTCTTTGAATTTTACCCGTTGAACAACTTGGAATACTAAGGATACGCGGGTACCTTTCCTTATGAAACTTAACCATTGCCATGTCTTGACATGGTCTTACGTGGTATCATTGCCTTATGAACTCACCAATGCCATACCTTGGCATGGTCTTACATGGGACCTTTGCCTTATAGTAACATATAAATGCCATGTCTTGACATGGTCTTACATGATTTCCTTAAACCCTAATGTCATGACATTTGTATCCTACACATTCCTAAGGTTCAACCTAACTTTCGAGATAACTTTCGAGGTAACTTTTCCAATCAATTCATACTTGAGTCTTTAAATAATAAATTTACAGAATAAATATGTAAATACTAGAATTTAACAGTATTAAATATAAAATAATAGAATATTGCATTTATTTATGCAAACTTACCTCAAAACAAAATACGATCAACTATATCGATTTAGTCCTCTATCTTTTCTTTCCTTGATCTAACTCGATTTCGTTCTTCTTGATCTATAATAGCAAATTTAGCTTATTTAATACTCACATTCATCAAAACAGTCCTTAACTCTTAACTTTGGCAAAATTATAATTTTACCCTAAACTTTTACATATTTACACATTTGCCCCAAAGCTCGAAAATTAAACTTTATCCCTTATTCTTATGTTTTATGACATGCTGATCATTTTTCCTTCTATGGCAACATCAAATTCTCACTCTAACTTGTACTTATGAACATTAGGTATTTTTACCGATTAAGCCGCTTTTACTCGCTTTTCACTTAAAATCACTTAGCAAAAGTTGTTTAACATAATTTCAGACTTCATATTCTATCATAAAACATCAAAATAAACACACTTCACCTATGGGTATTTTTCCAAATATGAACCCTAGCATGAATTATTGATAGAATAAGCTAAATCGAGCTACCGGGCTTCAAAAATGTAAAGAACATTAAAACGGGCTTGGAATCACTTACTATGGAGCTTGCAAGCTTGAAACAAACCCTAGCTATGTTGACCACTTGAAAATTCGGCCTAATGAAGAAGATGAGCATATTTTGCCATCTTTTCCTTTTTAATTCCTTTTTATTACCAAATGACTAAATTACCCTTCATTAAAAACTTTGGTTCTTTCCACCTATATATGTCCATTTTGTCCATGAAAATATAATGGTCTAATTACCATTTAAGGACTCCTACTTGAACCCCATTTCAATCAAGTACTCTATAAATTAGAACCCCTATTTAGCAACTTTTGCAAACAAGTCCTAATAGGCAATTTAAGCATGAAATTAATAAAATTTTTATCAATACTCTAACACATGTATTTAATCACTTTATAAATCATAATAATTAATCATAATAAACTTTTATAGCTTGGATTCATGGTTTCGCAACCACTACTCCATTTAGGCCCTATTTCGGATGTTACATTTCTCCCCTTTAGGGATTTTCGTCCCAAAAATCTTACCAGAAAGAGGTTTGGTACTGTTTTCAGATAATCTCTTCGGGCACCCATGTAGCCTCTTCTATCCTATGCCTATTCCATAATACTTTCATAAGTGCAATACTTTTGTTCCTTAATTGCTTAACCTCTCAAGCTAGAATTTTACCGGTTCTCACCGTAAGTCATATCTGGTCAATCTCAACCTCTATTTGTGAAATCACATAGATGGATCTCGAACGATAACGACGTAGCATAGAAACATGAAACACATTATGAATCTTCTCTAACTCATCGGCAAAGCTAACCGATATGCCAATGGTCAAACTCTCTCGATCACCTCAAACGGTCCAATAAAGCGGGACTTAATTTGCCTTTCTTGCCAAATCGAGAACTTTCTTCCAAGGGATACTTTCAAGAATACCGTCACCAACTTGAAATTCAATTTTTTTCTTTTCAAATCAGATAGGATTTACATCTCATCCGTCGCTTTCAAGCAATCTCGATGACTTTTACTTTCTCTTATGTTTCTTTGACTAGATCAACCCAGTAAATCTGATTTTCCTTAAGCTCTATCCAATACAAAGGCGTATGACATTTACGCCCACACAAAGCTTCATAAGGTGTCATCTTTAGACTCGATTGATAACTATTATTGTAAGCAAACTCTATTAAAGGCAAATATTTCTCCCAACTACCTTGAAATTCCAATACACAACATCTAAGCATATCTTCAAGTACCTGAATAATTCTCTCTGACTGACCATCAGTCTGAGGATGGAAAGCTGTACTAAAACTCAACTTTGTACTTAAAGCTTGTTGCAGTTTCTTCCAAAACCGTGAAGTAAATCTCGGATCTTTATCTGAGATAATCGATAACGGTACTCCATGTAGTCTCACAATCTCTGAAATATACAACTCGGCCAACTTGTAAAGTGAATAATCCATAGAACTGGAATAAAATGAGTTGACTTCATTAACTTATCAATCACAACCCATACTGCATCTTTCTTTCTCGGCGTCGAAGACAATCCTGTCACAAAATCAATAGTAACTCGGTCCCATTTCCACTCAGAAACTAATACAGTCGCAATAAACTGAAGGTACGATGTTCACCTTTACCTCGACAGATCAAACATCTAGAAACAAACTCGATATATCTCTTTTCATTCCTCTCCACCAATACATTTTCTTCAAATCATTATACATCTTTGTACTACCTGGGTGAATAGACCAAGAACTGTTATGTGCTTCCTGTAAAACCTTCCGAATAAGATCATCATTCTTTGGTACACATACCCTGTCTCTAAACATCAAACAACCGTCAGATCTGATTTGAAAATCGACTACACCGACTCAGACCGAACCCTTTTGGCTTGCAACTCACTGTCATCCTTTTGAGCTTCACAAATTTCTTCAAGAAACATCGGTTTAACTCTCAACTCAGCTAAAATAGAACCATCATCTGACAAGGCCAAACTAGTGTGCAAAGCTCTCAATGCAAATAACGATTTTATACTCAAAGCATCAAGAACAACGCTTTGCCTTACAGGTGATAATCTATCACTAGTTCATAATCTTTAATCAACTCTAGCCATCTTCTTTGCCCTCAAGTTTAGATCTTTCTAAGTCATCAAGTATTTCAAACTTTTATGATCGGTGAATATTCGGCATTTCTCACCATACAAATGATGTCTCCAGATTTTCAATGCAAATACAATAGCAAACTAACTCTAAATCATGTGTCAATAATTTTTCTCATGTGGTTTTAACTGTCTAGAGGCATAAGCAATTACCCTTCCTTCCTGCATAAGTACACAGCCTATTCCATGTAAGGATGCATCACTGTAAATCACAAACTCTTTACCCGGTTCTAGTTGTACTAAGACAGGAGCTTTAGTCAAAAATACCTTTAACTTGTCGAAACTCTACTGACACTTCTCAGTCCATTCAAATTTGACATCTTTCAGCAATCTTGTCAATGGAATAGCTATCATGGAAAATCCTCTACAAATCGCTATAATAATCGGCAAGACCAAGAAAACTTCGACCTCGATACATTCTTGGGAGGCTTCCAATCGACAATGGTGAAATCTTTTTCGGATCAACTTTAATACCTTCACCGAAACAATGTGTCCAAGAAAACAAACTTCCCGTAACTGAACTCACTTTTGCTAAACTTGGCATAAAGTCGATTATCTCAAAATCAGAAACTATTCTCAAATGCTCGCATGCTCGGCCTCATCACGAGAATAAATCAAGATGTCATCAATAAACACAACTACAAACTTGTCCAAGTAAGGTCTAAAAATTCGGTTCATTAAATCCATGAAGATGGCGGAGCATTGATTAAACCAAATGGCATCACAAGAAACTCATAATGACCATACCTAGTTCAAAAGCGCTTTCGAACATCCGACTCTTTAACTCAAGAATCGATAGTATCCAGATCTCAAATCTATCTTAGAAAACACGGTGGCTCCTTCAGCTTGATCAAACAAGTCATCTATTCTAGGCAATGGATATTTGTTCTTTATGGTTACCTTGTTAAGTCGCCGATAGTCTATGCACAATATTATGGAACCGTTCTTCTTTTCACAAATAACACCGCACGCCCATGGTGAATAACTATGTCTTACAAAGCCTTTATCAGTTAATTCCTGTAGCTGAGCTTTCAATTCTTTCAATCCTATCGAAGCCATTCTATAAGGAGCAATAGAAATAGTTGTGGTACCTAGAATCAATTTAATACCAGACTCAACTTCTCTGATAGGAGGCAAACCTGGTAGTTCTTCCGAAAACACATCAGGAAACTCATTTATCACAGGCACTGACTTTGGGTCTTTAGTATTCAACACAAAAGCAAGATAAGCTTCACATCTTTTCCTTAAACATTTCTGAGCAGACATAACAGAAATCATGGAAATTGAACTGCCTGACTCATCTGAATTAACCCGAAGGATCTCACCATTTTCATATTTCAACTCAATGAATTTCTTTCCACAATTCACTATCACATCATGTGCGATTAACCAATCCATACCAAGGATCACATCAAACTCATCAAATGGCAATAGCATGAGATCATTGGAAAACAAGAACTCTAATAATCAAAGGAATTTTTACATACTTTGTTTACTAACACATGTGACCAAATGGATTTGATACTTTAATCACAAATTTCATAAACTCTATGGGCATGTTCATACTAGGCATTAATTTCATGCAAACATAGGAATGGGTTGAACCCGGATCAATCAAAGCAATAACATTAACATCATGAAGAGAAAATGTACCGGTAATTACATCGGGGGAGGATGCCTCTTCACGAGTACGGATAGAATAAGTCATTGCAGGTGATCTAACATTGGATCTCGTTGCTGTATCTCTAAATGTACCTCTACCTGCCCCTACTCCCGGATTTCTCTGAGGTCTGCCTCTAACGGGGGCATTACCTGATCTTGCACTCGATATTACTTCTTTTTTTACCATCTCAGACACTCCGAATAAAATGATCTGGTGCACCACATCGGAAACAACCAACCTCACCACTCGACATTGACTGGATGACGTCGACCACATTGAGGACACTCAGTCTATTAGGTGAATACTACCAACACTGCAATCGAAGTGGTTTGAGCTTTTGAATCCATAAATCTTCCACCTCTGCTTTTGGTTAGAATACCCTACTGAAAAATTAGATCTCGTAGAGAACTCTCTAGCCTCTTGGATGTAGATGAAATGACTTGCTCATCTGTCTTTTCTTCGTATCTTGCATCTCAATTTCACTTTACCCTTTCTTTTCAACAACTCCTCCGCCTTACAGTGCTCATCAACTAAAACAACAAACTCTTTTATCTCTAGAACACCAACTGATAGTCGGATATCATCATTGAGCCCATCCTCAAATCTTTTGCACATGATAGCCTCTGTAGACACACACTCTCGAGCATAATCACTGAGTCGGACAAATTCACGTTCATAGTCGGTCACAATCATCTTACCCTGTTTTAATTCAAGGAACTCTTTTCTTTTCGGTCAATAAACCTCGATGATGTACTTCTTACTAAACTCCTCCTAAAAAAATTCCAGCAACTCTTTCTTTCGGTACTCTTCGATACAAGTGTCTTCCACCACCGGTAGGTGAATTCTAAAAGTGACACTACACATTTAATACACTCTTTCTTTGTGCGTGATAACTCGTCAAAAACTCGATAGTATTTCGAGCCAAAATTCACTTTCTCTGCATCATCATCTTTAGCACTCAAACTCTTCAAATTTCTTGTTTTCGATTTTGTCAACGGTGACTTCTCTCTTCCGATCAGATCTGTGATCGGAAAGCTACATGGGTGGTATTTGGATCATGAAGGGTGGAGGTCTAACGGCGGGTTCGATTTAACGAACTCAAGAAACCATTTATTCATAGCTTGGAAGAAGGCTTCTAGCCCTCCTCCCCGACTAATCAGAACGGGCTTTTCACGACTATCTTGTGGTACTCGTCCCTTCAATGGGAGTGGGTGCACTACTCTCACATCATCTACACCAGCTCGTTCGGATCCATAACTATAAAAGAAAATATTTTTAAATCGTCAAGAGTCGTCACACTATCAAAATATAAGTATAGCATGTATAGATAGACTCTTACTCATACTAAATATTTCGAGAATCAACTAAACCTTGCTCGATACCAATAAATGTAACACCCTTACCGAGACCATTGCCGAGTCGAGCACGAGGCATTACTAAACTTAACTTCTCGATTCGGGCATAAAATTGAAACTATCCATCTGCGTCATGTTAAGTAAATCGATTATAACTTGAGTTACTAAACTCAAATCTAGATCCGTAAATTTTTCCTGAAACTAGACTCATATATATTCTTACTATAAATTTTCCAGAATTTTGATGTGGTCAATTAGTACAGTTTATTAGTTAAAATCTCCCTGTTACGTAATCGATAGTTCGAATTCTCTTTACTAAAAATCAATTATCTCATAATATACAACTCTTTTCCTACACCATTTTTTTATAAAATAGACTCAATAAACTTTAATTCTATATCTCATGGTCAACATAATTCCATTTCTACTAGTTTTGGTAATTTTTAAAATCACGCCACCGTCTTTGTCCAAACTGTTCATCTGCATATAATTACATAATTTCTTTAAAATAACTATCAACTAGGCATTTCATAGCATCCAAAACATGTTCTTAATTAACCATTTTAATGGCTAATCATTACCAAACATTTACAAGCCAATCTTAAGCCATATCACAAGAACATACACACAAAATAGCTAAGTCCCTATACATGCCATAACTTAAAATGTTCGAGTCACAAAATACCAATATAATCCTTTGATAGTGCGTAACGATCTCCGCGCCTTTGTGATTCCCGAGTTGGCTTGTAATACTATAAAAAATTAAAGAATGGGAGTAAGCATAAAGCTTAGTAAATTTACATATAAATAAATAACAACATTCTTAATCAATTATCTTATTCTTTTCTTATCAAGATCACTTAAGCTTTTAACTCAATATACTTAAACTTGTATTCTTACTGCCTTTTAACATGAATTTGCCTTACCTTACCTTTTTAGCTTGAACTTGTCTTACCTTTACTTTGGTATACTCTTTGAATTTTTCCCGTTGAACCACTTGGAATACTAAGGATACGCGGGTACCTTTCCTTATGAAACTTAACCATTGCCATGTCTTGACATGGTCTTACGTGGTATCATTGCCTTATGAACTCACCAATGCCATACCTTGGCATGGTCTTACATGGGACCTTTGCCTTATAGTAACATATAAATGCCATGTCTTGACATGGTCTTACATGATTTCCTTAAACCCTAATGTCATGACATTTGTATCCTACACATTCCTAAGGTTCAACCGGAACTTTCTGAGATAACTTTCTGAGATAACTTTTCCGTCAATTCATACTTGAGTCTTTAAATAATAAATTTACAGAATAAATATGTAAATACTGGTTTAACAGTATTAAATATAAAATAATAGAATATTGCATTTATTTACTACAAACTTACCTCGAAACAAAATACGATCAACTATATCGATTTAGTCCTCTATCTTTTTCTTTCCTTGATCTAACTTTGGATTTCGTTCTTCTTGATCTATAATAGCAAATTTAGCTTATTTAATACTCACATTCATCAAAACAATCCTTAACTCTTAACTTTGGTAAAATTATAATTTTGCCCTAAACTTTACATATTTACACATTTTCCCAAAGCACGTAAATTAAACTTTATCCCTTATTCTTATGTTTTATGACATGCTGATCATTTTTCCTTCTATGGCAACATCAAATTCTCACTCTAACTTGTACTTATGAACATTAGGTATTTTTACCGATTAAGCCGCTTTTACAGATCTTATTCATACCACACGAATGGCCACATGTTGAATTATTGGGGTTTTTTTTGTCTCAATTTAGTTGATTTTCGATTGGTGTATTGAAAATCTAATTCAATAATATTTTATTGGACTAATACATTAAAATCTCAGCTCAATCGATCGGACCACTGAATCCAATTTTGAGACATTGAATTCTGATTGGTTTTTATTTATTTATTTAAATTCATTGATTTGGATTATGATTGTTGTGACATTAACATTCAAAGAAATCCCTTTGGCACAAAAGCAAGAACAAGAACCACAGAATTTGACATTATCATCAATGAATTAATAATACATTTCTTTTTTCTAATATTTTCAATAAAAAGTTTGATTGTTTGGTTTTATTAATAAACTTATAGTAAATTAAATAATTATTAAAAAATTGTGATTTTAGATTATAAAATAAATAGATTTTATTGAGATTCTATAATTATAACATATTTATTATAAGTTTTATCTGAGTGAATTTGAATTTTTTAATTTAAAGTGTGACAAAAAGCTGTTTATCGACATGGCGATATCACTCTTTAAGATAAAACAACACCATAATTTTTAAAAATAAAAAAATCACATTTTCTTTTAAAAAGTTATTTAATTTGCTATATTTTATAATAAAACTTGATTGTTTAGGTTTATTTACTTCATTTTTATTAAAATTTATTTTAAATTTGAAAATAAAATTTTAAATACGAAAAACAATGATGTTAAAACTTTAATACTAAAATTAAAATTTGCTAAATCGTGCTAAAATCTTATTAGCAAGTAAATATTTTAATTTAAATTCCATCACATATTTTTTAATTAATGTGTTTAATGATTAAGATTATTCTCGGATTTCAACTATTAGTTTATTTAAATAATTGGATTGTTAAAATAGTTGTTAAATGATTTTTTTACTTACTTTGCACTAATCGAAAAACTCTTTTTCTCTTCTCTTTTACAATTCGATACTTTTTTTTTCATAAAATAGTTTTGAGCGTCACGAATTTGCGAATCAAAATCTAAATAACTTTCTTCTTAAATCTTCGACACTAACCGTTAGACAACCTGAATCTAAATAATGCTCTTTTACTAGTCGATAGGTCTGATCCACTAGATTAATTTTCAAATCATCGCTTAAAAGTTACTAGTTAAACTTAAAAAAAAAACTTAACAGCCAAATAATTTAAAAAAAATTAAGTAGTTGAATAATATTTTATAACTTTTAAATTAAAATAAAAATTTACCACTAATTTAGAGCTTACTTAAAAATAAATGATGTTTTAATTTTGGATTAAATCATATTTTAATTAAAAACGCTAAAATTAAATTTCTTAAATTTTAGATAAATCGATCATGTTGAATTGATTTGAAATGAAAAGGGACGTTTGACGTATCCCCACATGCCAAATTTTATTGACCAATTTCACACTACCTCACGCTACCACGTGTCCAATTTACAGCTCATGCTTTCATCGAATGGGCAGGAAAAAAGGCGCTAACGACATAATCAGTGGACTCTTTGGTCTCCGATTTATGTATGACAGCAATCCCACATGGTTAACACGTGTCCCCAATCCCGCCCCGGTTTTTATGTACCTCCAACTTCGAGCGTCTCGACAATGTTGAAATTCTTGCAAACCGTACAGGGGAAAAGTCACATGCAATTTCTGGTTGAAAATATGACAGTAAATCAACTAAATTTGATTGAATGGGGTGTCTACGTTGAGATTTTCCCTTCTTTTATTAAATTATTTAAATTCTTTGATTAAATTTGGCATTTTAAAAAATACTTCGTAGCTTTTTTAACTTTTAAAATATTAACCCTTAAAATCGTCTTTTAAATTCGAATAATATATAAATTAAATTATTTGAAATAAATATTGAACTATGAAAATTACGAAAACTTTAAGTGTATTTGAATTATTTTTTAATTAAATTAACTTATTCCTAAATGTTTCATGAATTTATTCACAAATATTAAACAATATTTTAAAGCATATTTATAAAATATAATTGAACATATTGTGTAGATATAATTCTATTATTTCTACATAGTAAAAAATAATTATAATTTTATTTATTAATAACAAAATAAAAACATATTTTTAAATACAAAGTGAGTAAAATAAATATTAATTATTATATTGTAGATAAATTAAACACACAAACAGTATCAATATTATAATTATATAAAATTTCTCAAAAATAATTATTTAACAACTAGATAATAAACAAACTTTTTTCAAAAAATAAATAAATAGATTTTATATGATGTTTAAGGTGTTACAAGTATACTGTAATTAAAGTACAAATATATGTGAAAGTAATTATAAATATTAAATTATTTCAGCACAAATGAAATGTCTGAATAATCACTAAATAAAATTAAATTATTATAGCATAAATGAAATGAGAACTACAACCATCTAAATTAAAGTTAACGAACTAAATTATACCTAAATATGATAATACACGTGATAAGAGTTAAATGTTGATGCATATAATTACACATGATGTATCAAAAATTAATGGTCAAATGTGTTCAACCAACGATTTAATTATTAAAATAATAAATATGACATTTTAAAATTGTATCATATTATCGTTTAAAAATTATATAATTTTATTTTTAAATGATGTTGTGGAACGATTTTATAATGTTAATTTTATATTTTCAAACTTAAAGATCAATATTGATTTAATTATTAAATTTAATTGTTAAAATGAATAAAAAATATAAGTACTAAAATTCGCTTCTTAGTCGGAAGGTTGAATCATATAATTTATTAATATTTTAAATTCCATAAACAAATATAAACGAAAAAATATCCCTTGACGGAAACAGCTTTGCCGACCGCAGTCGCCTGTGACGCTTAGCTTTGTTTAAGGGACAACACTTCCTTTTTTCACAACCTGTCAAGGATGGACCACACCAGGCCACCTGCGCGGCGCTGGTTTCTCCACATTCGGCCACGTGTGTCGAGGTCGCGCAATTTCAGGAGAGAGAAAAGAAAGGACATTTGAAAGTGAAAACGTATTCCATGAGGGCCCATCCCGCTAACTTTTATTAATATACACGTGTCAAATTTTCAGCATCCCTACTTGCTCCATTTCGAACAGGTCGGGGCCGCCACTTATAGGAGCTTTCCCTATACGTGTCACCCTCTCCAGTATCCAAGCAAACGTTTTTTCCCCCCAAATATATCGCGATACGCGAAATTGACTAGACATGAAATTAACGTTTCAACGGGAAGATAAATTGCTTCTGGGCTATGCACGTGTCATGAGGGAAACAAATCGTGGTTGGTAACGGGTAGTGTTTCGGGCAACACGGGCAGTTTCGCATGAAGCTGGCTTTTCCCAGTAGAAGGCTTACAAGTTACACGAGAAATAGAACGTAACGTTACACGTTGCCATTTTTTTTATTATACGTTTCAAATAAGTTTTGAGCAAATGAAAATATACCCTTTGCTGTTCTTCTCGTTTCCTTTGTATATTTTTTTTTCGGTTTTGTGATGGTTGAGAAAGTAAGTGGGGATTTTTATTGAACAATGTTAGGCGGAGGAGATTTTCAATGACGGAGGTTTATAGGAGAATGCTGAGTGATGAAGATGAAGATACGCCGGCGAAGTGCCGGCAACGACGGCGAAGAAGGATTGAGATGAGGAGGCATGCTGCTGTCTCGGCATCGGGAGCGTTACGGAGTCTGGGCCAAACGGAGGATCCTGCGGAGAGTTCAGATTGCGGTCGTGAAGGGAAGCGGCTACATGTGCTGGAACGCGATCTGTTAGTGACTAACAGTACGCATAGTTCTTCTGGCGAGGAGGAATCTATGGCCGGGAAGCCGAGAGCGGAATTGAATAGCGGGCCGGTTTACGGAACTATGTCGATTTCTGGGAGATCACGTGAGATGGAGGATGCTATTTCTGTTCGGACTGAACTCTGCCGGCCTGATATTAATCATCGGAGACCTGTTCATTTCTTCGCTGTTTATGACGGTCATGGTGGCCCTCATGTAAAGCTTTAATGTATTAATATTTAATTTTTAAATTAATATTAAATTAAAGAATTTGAAAATAAAAAGAAGGTTCCAGATTTAAAAATGGCGCTCGCTTGTTCTTTTTTGTCAACAGCAGCAGAGATGGGCAGGTTTACCGTAGGGGTAAATTTGTCATTTTACAATCTGATTTCTGGATATAGCTTTCTGAAATATTTTTTTTCTCTCTGCAGGTGGCAGCACTGTGCAGGGAAAAGATGCACGTGTTCGTAGAGGAAGAATTGATGCGCGTGGGTTGCACGAGAGAGAGCGAGGGCGGGATAGACGGCAGCTCACAAGAGGCGGCGGCGGCGGCGGCGGAGGAGCGTGAAAAGAGGTGGCGAAGCGCGATGAAAAGGAGCTTTGAGAGAATGGATGCGGTGGCGACAAACACGTGCGCGTGCGGCAGCGTGGGACACCATTGTGGATGCCACTCGATGGAGGTGGCCCTCGGTGGATCAACCGCCGTGGTAGCCTTGTTAACGCCGGAGCACATCGTCGTTGCCAATTGCGGTGATTCACGTGCCGTCCTCTATCGCGGCGGGAAGGCAATACCCCTAAGTTTCGATCATAAGGTTCGCTTTTTGTTTGTTTGCCATTGTCTTCGAGCTTTGATGGTGTGTGGGCAATCCCCAACATTTCGCTGACATCTGGTACTTAGAAAAATAATCAAGTATTATGAACTGCCAAATAAGTTATCACTTTTGACCTTTTCTACAATCTTATCGGAATGTTATATATACTTCTAACTTTTTAAATTTGTGATTTATATTAAGAAATCTTTAGTTTATTGTTCCTTTGATAAAAGTATAACTAAAATATATTAACTAGCTGTAGTCGATAATACAAATTAATAAGATATTCTCTGAACAGGTGTTTGTCTTTTCAATTCATGAAATTCTTTATTGACATTTTAAACATAAAACTATTGTTTTCGTATTCTTTTTTTTCTCTTCCAATAAAATAAAGTACTATTTGATCATATTTTCTACATTGGTTTCGCTTTTTCAGCCTGACAGACCAGATGAACTTGCACGGATTGAAGCTGCTGGAGGTCGGGTTATCTTTGTTAATGGAGCACGAGTTGAAGGCATTCTTGCGATGTCCAGGGCAATAGGTAAGCTTTTTTTCTCTCTAGATTTAACAGTTTATTATCCTTGAAATCTATGTTATAAATCCCTAATTTAATACTATTAAAAAATCTAATAAAGGCTAACATTTATGGTTTAAAAATGACATGAAATTTATTTCTTCATTTACCATTCAATTCCAAACAAAAGAATCAATTTGTAGAATCATAAATGGCTTTCAAAATACTACCTCTCTTCCATATCTTTGAACAGCAATTGTTAACAATATTGAAACTTGGTCTTAGTTGATTCTCTTTAATAGTATAATGATTAAATTTATCCATTTAATCGTCGAGGGACTGACTTGATCCAGTCTCTATAATATAAGTACCTGCCAAGTGTATTCACCATTTATTATCATTCTGATTTATGCTTTACTCGTATTAACATTAATTGTTGCGGAAGGTATGGCTTCTATAAAAATGGGGTATTGCATTGCAATATATCTTTATGTGTAATTGGATTTCTTCCTCATCAGGGTACATTCTATCACCATTAATTGTTGTGGAAGGCATTGCAGTATTGTTTTCTTTTGTCGTGTATTTGCTTCACTTTTTCTCTGTTCTCTGTGCTGGAGAGTGTCAAACTTGTTATATACCTTAAAACCAACCGAAGCATACGATTTAGGTTCCATTTTCAAATAAAAGATCTTGTTAATGATCTTACAATTGTGGAGTCATTACTGGATTTGCATTCAAATTTGATTCTGTAATGCGTTGTTGTTGAGAGTTGATGATGATAATGTCCTCGTACTTCCATAAGAAACACATTAGGCATACAATTTAGGTTCCATTTTCAAATAAAAGATCTTTTTAATGATCTTACAATTGTGGAGTCATTACTGGATTTGCATTCAAATTTGATTCTGTAATGCGTTGTTGTTGAGAGTTGATGATGATAATGTCCTCGTACTTCCATAAGAAACACATTAGGTCATAGCTATAACCATGTTGGAGGTGGCTAATTTTTCGATCCCAAAGTTCAAGACTATTTGTTTAACACAAAAGACGAAAGCACCATTGGATTTTATTTGCCCGTGCTCTGGCATCAAATAGTGATGCCATGGATGCTTACTCTTTTTAACCTTTTATGATTCTGAGCAGGTGACAAATACCTAAAACCGGTTGTATCATCAGAACCCGAGATAACATTCACAAAGAGACAACCAGAAGACGAGTGCTTAATCCTTGCAAGTGATGGTTTATGGGATGTTCTATCTAGCGACTTGGCTTGCGAGGTTGCACATGAATGTCTTAAAGAAGGAAACAACAGTGTATTCAATGCAGGACGATCGAACCAAAAAGATGACGGGACTGAAGCATTATACCCTTCTTGCAGTGTACTCGCCGCTGCACTGCTTACTCGGTTGGCTCTTGGACGAAAAAGCTTGGATAACATCAGTGTCATAGTTGTTGATCTAAAGAAAAGTTGACAACAACCAAAACCAGAGGTAAAAACCTAGATGTTTTATATGAACCTTGCATGTAAAATGACTCATGCATGAATCATGATGGTAAAAAGAAAACATGCAGAGATACTTGCAGTTGCTGACTTAGAATTGAATTAAATTGACTCGTATTTTATGATAAGATTATTAAATGGGGGAGATTTGAGGTGGGATTGGCACTCTCTGAAAGTACCAGGACCTCTTATCTCCTTCCATTAAACCGCGGGCTCGGTTGACAATGATCTTTGTTCGGGTTCTGTTGACTTACGAGCCTTGATGTCTGGATGCCCGATGAGTGATTATAATTGAGCATATTTAAGCAATAATAATAATAAAATGTTGTTCTTTTTAACCTGTTTAAATAAGCTTTTAGTTTTAATTTTAACATAATTTTTATTTGAAATTAAATTTATTTTAAGGATAATATGATTTTTGTCTTGAATTTAACAACTAAGTCTAATTTGATACTTGTATTTTTTTATTTACGTTGACACCGAACTTGACAAATTAATTCATTTTAATCCTTGAACTTAAAATTTATATAAATTTTTAATTTTAGCTGAAGGCATGATATAATCTTAGAGTGTGTTACATGTAGTGTTTTAACGTCACGATTGTTGAAGTCATTAAAAATAAAACTTACTTGAAAAAGATGAATTAGTAGAAAATGACACACGAGGTCGTATTCATATAGATCAATGATAATTTTATTTATTTAACAAAGTAAAATTAAAAATAAATAATGGGTTTAGAATTAAAAAAAACTAAAATTAGAAGTAAAACAAAGTAAAAATAAAAATATATATATAAAAATAGAATGATGGAAAACTTTAGTCAAAATAAATTTTTCGTTTGATTTAAATGTTTGATTATTGATGTAAAGATGAATTTTAATATATTTTTAATAAATCAATTATAGTTATTGACGGTCACATGGTAACTTAATTTTTATCTTCTCGATAATTAAAACAATCGTCATTAATTACTTTTCTTATTATAAAATAATCCTACAACAATCGCTAGGAATTTAATTTATCAAAGGCAATTCTAACTGGCAAATGCATAATTAAAATTTATTTAAGTTAGATTGATGAAAGATGATACATATATACCAAGTCAAGTTACAATTTGAATGGAAATTTTGAATTCTGGTCATTTAAGTCTCAACAACACCTTATGTTGATGACTTACATCTTCAAATTTATAAAAGATTTATTAATGTAGAATAATTTACATTCAGCTTTGTCTTTGGGTTCAACCAAAATCTTAGATCTATTTGTTAGGTTTGAGCCCGACTAAACAAATAAGCTATAATTTTATCTAAATTTGGCCCAACCCACTCGTATTAATTTTTTATATAAATTTAAAAATATATACTACATTAAAAATACTAAAAAATTAAAATAAATATTTTTAACAAATTAAAAATAAATTTGAAAAATATGTATACTTAAATAACATTAAGATAAGTGCAACTTAACAAACAAATGTCTCTAAAATAGTAACAAAATTAACGATAAAATAAGAATTATGTAATATCTAATCAATAACAATAAAATGATAATAATATAATAGTAAAATTATAACAAAATAGTGAAAAAGTAACACGAAAATAACAGTAAAATAGTGAGAAAACAACATAATAAGCGGAATCATTTTTAAGCATATATATATATATATATTTTTTTGCCTAAACCTATTTTCAAATTTATAATTTTACTCAAATCCTTCAAGGGCCTTTGGACTAGTGTAAAATACTTAAAATACAAAAAAAAACTTATTTACTGAAAAGGCCGGTTCAAAATATTTACGGAAAAGGGCGTTTCACCCCAAAATATGTCCACGTCGGTGAAGTTTTGGAGGAAATGCCAAAGCCAGCGCTACAGGGACGTGCTTTAGCCTTGTGATAAAAATTTATTTTTTCACACTTTAATCCTTACTCATTATTCTCTCAAATTCCTCTCAAAATTCTCTTTAAGTCCTTCAAACTTCCTCTAAAATTTGAAATAGTCCTTTAATATTTACAAAAACCCTTTTTAATTTTTTAATATATTTTTTGAAACTTTTAAAACTTTCGATCGTATTACAAATGGCGGGAATTACTTCGTTACAAGCAAGCACATCTCTGTCGAGCAATTGCAAATGGTAAATTTTAATTTTAATTTTTAATATTATTTAATATTTTTAGGTCTATGTAATTTTAATTAATTTTTATTTTATAATTTTTAAATAGTCGTAGATCGGTGTTGGAATATTATATTCACAACATGCATGGTCCCCATCGCCGTTGATCGAGAATTACTGCATGGAAGCGGGTTTTTGCACGTGACCACGATAAGTCGGGGGTTCAAGTCGAGCCGCCTTTGATCAGTGCGTTGATAGAGAGGTGGCTACTAAATACTGTTGGAGCCCGGGTTCCTACACCATGGTCTCGAGTCTCCACCTCTCTATCAATTAATTGCATAGACCTAAAAAATATTAAATAATATTAAAATTTTAAAATTAAAAACTTACCATTTACAATTGCTTGACGGAGATGTGCTTGTTGTCTAGACGAAGTAATTCAACGGCCATTTGTAATACGATCGAAAGTTTTAAAAGTTTCAAAAAAATATATTAAAAAATTTAAAAAATTAAAAAGAACTTTTTTTGTAAATATTAAAGGACTATTTCGAAATTTTAGAGGAAGTTTAAAGGACTTGAAGAGAATTTTGAGAGAAATTTGAGAAGAATTTAAGAGAAAAATAAGTAAATATTAAAATATAAAAAAATAAAAGGATTGGACGAATTTTAAGCCGGAATCATTTTTTAAGCATACATATATATATTTTTTACTTGAGCCTATTTTCAAATTTATAATTTTACTCAAATTCTTCAAGGGCCTTCGGACCAGGCTATGAAGAGTTCAAATTGTACTTCTACCGTTATGGGTTTAAATGACCATTTACTACCACAACTGGTGCATGGCATGGCATGTGCAAGCAGTTGGTTGGGGGTGAGTGGGTGGGTGGGTCACCCACGTGCGATTTCATATATATACATTGACTTCATCCTCAGTTTCAATGTTTTTCTTCTTCTTTTCGATTGTTTCTAATGGATTGGATTCACTTTCCAGAATTGTGTTCTGTCTAATACGTGTATACGAAAATCAATGTCATCAGACAGACTGTCCGCACGTGATACGTGACAATTTACCATTTCTTTTTTGTATTTCAATTTTTTAAAATTAAATACAAATGAGATATACATGTTTCTAAAATTAATTGTGTTTTTAAAAAATTAAATTTGATCTCAAATGAATCGATTTAAAATATTAAAATATTTATTAATTTAAAAAGAATTAAACATGAATAATCAAATTTAAACTCATTTTAGAAAATTCATCTAAAATTTTGAAGTAATAAAAAAATTATATCACTTTTATTTTATGAAACAATTTTAAGATTTACTATTAGTGTTTATCTCTTTAATATAAATAATTAATAATTAAACTCGTTGAATACATGAAAAAATTAGAAAATAATAATAACTCTTTCAAATTTTATTAATAATATTTAAGTGAAGTTTATATACTTCAATTCTATACCATTAATATAACTAATTTTTAATTTAATTTAATGAAACGGTCCAATACAAATTATGTGAGTAAAAATTAGAAAATCATATACCAAGGGAATAGATTCATGTAGCCAAAGGAGGAATAAACATTTGACAGCAGCCACTTTGGACTTTTGAAAAAAAAATACAAATTAATGTACCAACTACCAAATATATGAATTGCATTAGGTTTTAATTTTTAATGAAAAAATAGTTAATATTCCTTTTACCCATCAAATTCAAATTTTGAAAATATAAAAGAAAAGCGAAAAAAAGTCAAATCAAATAGTAAGAAGAAATAAAATGGTTCAAGCTTTGAAAATTGGGAAGAAACAAACAAGAAATTGATACCTAATGCACTTATTTTTATAACAAACTAGATTTAATTTCAGAGACATTTTTTTTTTGAGAATTGAGTTATAATTTATTGAATAAATCATAATTATATTAACTACAAAATTTTAAGGTATTAAATAATAATTTTATTTTAAAATTAAAATTGAGTTATAAATTTTGATGGGTCAAAATATAATTTTGTTATTTACCCATTTAATTTATTGTAATTTTTTGTATAAATTAAATGCATTATAATATTAAAATATTACAAATATTTAAACTTTATTAAAATTTTTTAATGATTAGTTAAATTAAAATTGATTTATATTTTTCACACTTGCATTAAATATGCCAAGTCAGAAAATTGTGATTGTTCTCATGTTATAATTTCGGTGCATTAATTGACAAAAAAAAACTTTAATGCTCTTAATCTTATTTATTAGGAAATAACTTGAGCTGTTAAAATTAATTTTTTTCAAATCAAATCTAAAAGCTACTTAAAAAATAAATTAAACAAAAAGGAAAGATTTCAATTTAAAGTTCTAGCTTTGTACGTAGCTTGGCTTGGATTATTTTGGAGGGAATACCACTGTCTTTTATACCTTATTTTTATCTCAAAATTTTTCGATATTCGATAATTATATTAGACATTACGCACCTCTAATTTTAAGAGCCGACATTTTTAATTAAAGAGGATTTACATTACACGAGTTCAAGACATACTTGACATGGATAAAACGTAGTTATATTAACTTAGATTAAAATTAAAATCAAATTATATGAAATCCTAAAAAGAAAATTAGACTTAAATTTTTATTAAAAAGATAATTAACTCCTTACGGATCGGGAATCATATATTTTAATATTTTTTATTTAAAAAAAAAAACAAATGATATAGCTGCTCTATGAACTCAAGGGGTGAAAGAAGGCAAAGGTCAAAGTAGATGACTACAATTTTACAACTCAAAAAGAGAGGAGCTGATGTTGCTTTTGGAGCTCTAATCATCTCCTTTTTTCTTCTTGTCTGTTCATTTTCATTACAGGAAACCAAAACAAAGTGGAAAAATCATTACATTCAGATACTAAAACAACCCCACTTTTTTCCCTTTTTATCCTCGTAAAATCACCCTCTTCTTTGGGTTTTTTTTTTTTTTTAATTTTTTTGTTGTTGTTGTTGTTATACAATGGGAAGGTCGATCCCTCCGTTGCCGGCGCCGCCGTTGCAGCAACCGCCTTTGATATACCACCAGAGTCCTTCACCTGCACGACTCATTTTCCCACCTGTCGCAGCTGTTTCCGCTTCCTTTTCAATCTTATTGGTTCTATCTTTGTGTCTTCGTAAAATCCGACGGCAACGTACTAATCCCGCCGACTCTAAACCGCCGCATCGGTACTCTTATTCCGTCCTCCGTCGTGCCACCTCGTCGTTTTCAGACTCTCGGCGCCTTGGTCAAGGGGGATTTGGCTCTGTCTACCGTGCTACTATTAACAACAGTAACGGCAATCGAACCGTCGCCGTCAAGGTGATGGACGCCAGTTCGCTCCAAGGGGAACGTGAGTTCCAAAACGAGCTCTTCTTCGCTTCTAAACTCGACTCTTCCCTGGTCGTGTCGGTCCACGGCTTCTCTTACGACCGCAAACGACGCCAGATGCTCCTGGTGTACGAGCTCATGCCTAACGGCAACTTGCAAGACGCGTTGCTTCATCGGAAATGCCCTGAATTAATGAACTGGAAACGGAGGGTTTCGATCGCCGTTGATATCGCCAAGGGACTCGATTACCTTCACGGATTGGACCCTCCGATCATTCACGGCGATATTAAGCCGAGTAACATTTTGTTGGATCAGAATTTCTCGGCCAAAATTGCGGATTTTGGATTAGCACGTTTGAAATCGGAGGAAATTAAAGTGGAAATAGCAGAGGATTATGGATCGGTAGCAGAAACAGAGAGTATCGCTACCGGAATCGAGGAGTTCAATTTTCCGGTGGATCAATCGCCGGTTTCGGTTACTGGGTCTCCGCTGAATCCGGAGGTTGTTATGGCCGTAGTTTCACCGGAGCCGATTGCGGCTTCCCCTGATATAGGAAGCGTTTCGGAGGGGATTTTCGATAAGGCGAGTGTCGAGAGCGGTATAGAATTGACGAATGCCGGGAAGCACAATAATGCGGCGGCAGTGGAGGAGTGTGATGAAGTGAAAGATTATGTGATGGAATGGATTGGGACTGAGATCAAGGAGAGACCGACTAGTGATTGGATCGCTTCCGTAGCGGCTTCTTCTAGTAGTAAAACGAATGCGAAATCGGAGAAGAAGAAGAAGAAGAAGAGTAAGAGACGATTGGACTGGTGGGTGTCGATGGAGGACGACAAGGAAAAGAACGTAAAGAAAGAGAAGCGAAGGCCGGCGAGGGAATGGTGGAAAGAAGAGTATTGTGAAGAGCTCGCGAAAAAGAAGAAGAAGAAGAAAAAGAGACAAGGGACGTACAATAGCGATGATGCGGAGAATTGGTGGCCAGTTGACGACGAATTGTACACGGAAAAGAAGAAAAAGAGTAAACGAAGTAGGAGTAAAGGTAGTGTTGGCAGTGTGGATTGGTTATGGGAAGGACTTAGCGGCGAATTACGAAGAGCTTGGCACGACTCATTCAGTGGGGAATTACCGAAGAGTGGTGGTGCTAGTAGTACACCGAGTATGCGAGGAACTGTTTGCTATGTCGCACCCGAATACGGTGGCGGTGGGGACGTATCGGAGAAGTGCGATGTTTATAGCTTCGGTGTTCTGCTTTTGGTTTTGATAGCGGGTCGGCGACCATTGCAGGTCACCGAGTCTCCGTTATCCGAGTTTCAACGTGCGAATTTGATTTCTTGGGCTCGACGTCTCGCCCGAACCGGGAAACTTATCGATTTGGTAGACCAAAATGTACAGTTTTTGAATAGGGAACAAGCTCTTTTATGTACCACAGTTGCTTTGCTTTGTTTGCAAAAATTACCGGCTCGTCGACCTTCCATGAAGGAAGTTGTCAGCATGCTCACCGGTGAGGCCGAGCCGCCTCAATTACCGACGGAATTTTCCCCTTCACCTCCGTCACGGTATCCATTCAAGTCTCGTAAGAAGGTCCGGTGATGCTTTTTCACAGTAGTTTATTGCTTTTAGCATCATTGTAAATAAAACAGTCATTTTTTATTCTCTTTTATTATTATTATTATTATTGGCATTTAAAATTCAATGGTTTACAAGTCACTTGCATTTTTGTTGATGTTTCTAAAATGGCCTACAAATTCATTTTGATAATTATATGACAACATATTTGCACTTTTTGTCAATTTCATCCTCACATCAACATTTTTGGCATTGAAATTTCTTACTGCTCCCATTAATTAGCCTCAAATGCATAATTAAGACTTAGCTGAGCAGGGACCATTTCGATTAACAGTTTTATAGATTAACTAATTCAGTTTTTTTTTTTCCTGACTGATTCTTAATTTAACTGATTTCAGTAACCATTTCGATTTGGTTCCAACATTATTGAAGAGTTGTAATGGTTGTGTTGAAGGTGCTAATTAGTAGGGAAAATAAAAGGGATCTAGCCCCCTACCCTGCCCTTTCATTCATGGTTCCAACTCATTGTGAGCAGTGTTGCTATGACCAAAAGAGATAAAAAGCTGCAAATTGCATATTACTTGCAACTGTTTTCTCCTTTTGTTCATTAAAAGCATTGTAGTTGCTTTAAGGCAATCAATTAATTTGATGTTTTTCCGACAAAAGTTGGATGCAATGATAAAGTTTGAAGCGTAGAATACGGGTTCAAATTTTAAGAACAGGATAATTACAAATTTATAAATTTATAAAATATGCCATGAGTTGTTATATTTTTTATAAATTTATAATTAGTCTTTAGATTTTTCATTTAGTTATACTTAGTCGTTATATTTTTCTTTTTAAATTCCAAAATTCAGTTTCTAACTATTAATACAATTAGAATTGTTTCGTGAAATCTAAAAGGTAAGAGAACGAAATTTTTAAAAATAAAATGACATGGATTAAATTATAAATTTGTGAATAGTACAAACATCAATAATATATTTTAACTTTTTTTTAACTAAAATGTATTGGTATCACTTTGTTTTTCTTATAACAGTGGATTTATTTACATTTTTAAAATATAATATATATATATATATATAAATGAGATTAAATAAATTTGAATATAAAATATTGAGTAAACTATATTTTTATATAGCAATTCGTATTCAGCATTGCCTCGACATTCATGTTTCCTTTGAACTCAAATATATTATATTTAACAATGTTCATTAACGTTAGATATTTATATTTCAAGCTCAAAATTCTCTTCTGGCTTGAAGTAGAGACTTTCCCTCTGATTCTTGACTGGTTTGTTCAATTTTATGCTCCGGTTGAGTCAATTCTGTAGATTGGACTGATACAAAACGACTCCAACATCGGTTTCACAAATTGACCATCGTAATAAATAACGGTTCTAGTTCATAAAAAATTATATAAATAATTTAATAATTTTAAAAAATAATTTTCACAAATAAATAATAGAGAAAATTGGTTCAATCATTAGTTCAATGAATTGTTTAATCCGATTTAATTAATTCACATATTAACCGGTCCAATTCCATATTCCAAATTAGCACCCAATAAATTTTAGATCTAACTACTTTTAATTCAAGTTTAATCTCTAAATATTTAATTTTTAATTATTTTATTTAAACAATTAATGAGTTAATGCTGTTGAAAACTATGGGCGACGTTCTAGAATGGGCCCAAACCAACAATACGATAAAACTTAAAAGGATCCAAGCTTGGTCTAACTTTGTTCATTGATCACATTTAGTATTATTGTTAAACCATTTATCAAAAGCCCATCGAAGTATAAAATTCTCCCTTACCCTTAAATGGAGGCCCATTAACATCTTAATATCAATCTCTCTCTTGCATTGAAAATAAGCGGGTACATATTTTTTCTATAGCCACGTGTGACATTATCCATTTTACGGTTAAAATATAATTTTATTTATTGATTCTAAAATTCAAATTTAATATAAATATTTGAAAAAAAATCCACTTTTATTTCTTTCAATTATTTGTGATTAGTCACGAGATATAAATTAACTGTATTAAGATAACAAATAAAAATAATTATAAAAGCATCTAATCTAAAATATTTTAGAAAATATATAGAAACTAGTTCATGAAAAAAGATTGGTTGTTTAGTTTTGATGTATATTTATGGGATTAAGGCAAAGAGATTGTGTTAATGATGTCATAGAATACTGTGGTTTAGGATATGCTGACTCGCATTTCGTAGGCCAACAGTTTATTATGGAATCTTTTTTTTTTTCATAAAATCAACACCAATCTTAGGTGCACAAATTTAAATTTAATAATTGAGAATTAGTTGGTTTGATGTTATTGTTGTCGTCACTATTTGGACGAACTGAACACGTTTAAGCATATTACTTTATCTATTTTAAGAATCGGGGTTACGAATAGTTTAAGCATTATGTGTGTATATATATAAATTAGGTTTATCGATATTCATATGTATTATGAAATTTATGATTTGTTTGGGGTGAAGTGTCAAATAATACAAAGGTTAAATAACATTTTGGGATTTGAATTTGACAACTTTTTCACATAAGGGTCTGAACTTTTTTTTGTCCAAGTTAGGCCATAAACTAGACAATTATTCCCACATTGGGACTTCAATTTTGTTTTACTCAAGGTAGTTTTTGAAAACCCTAAAGTTCAAGTCACAATGCTAGAATAATGCAAATTCAAGTTTAGGCCTCAATGTGGGAAAAGTTGTTAAGTCCAAGTTCCAATGTGCAAACAATTGCTAATTTTAGAACCTAACTTGGACAAAAAAATTCATACCCCAATGTGGAAAATTTACCAAGTTCAGGGATTTGGACCCATAATGCAAATTCAATTAAGTAATCGATAAAAGAATAAACTATTAAAATAAAAAGAGATAAGTTTCAAGTTTATACATGAACTTTGATTTAATATGCAATTTGATACATGAACTTTAATTTGGTACGATTATACATATGAAACTTTAATTTTGATCCAATCATACACATATAAAGAAATAACTACATCAATTTTTTTATATTAGATAAATATAATTATTTCTATATGTAATAAATAAACATAAAATGATGCTATACCAATAATTGTGTTAATAATTTGTAAGAATTGGATCACATCAAAATATCATGTATAAAATTACACATCAAACCAATATTTATGTATAATTTTAAAATTTATCTCGAACAAAAATAATATATTTTTGTCAATAACAATATCAATAATTATAAAACTCTTTTATTTAGAGTTGAATCACAAATTAAAGAAATAGTTTTAATGTTATTTTAAATAATAAATATATAATATAGGTTGAGTGTAATGGATAAGGTTGCCGATTTGAATTAAGAAACCCTCTATTTTATTAATCATTGCTCTTACCTTATTTTAAAATATAAACAATAAAAATGATGGCATATTATGTTGGATGAAAGGTGAATGTAGCTTTGATTTTTCAGGTGGGGCGACCAAAAAACCGACCCATTCCTCCTTGTTGCCATCTCTAGCAATGAAGAAGACTTGGAAGTAGATTAGGATAATGGTTAGAGTGGAAATGTTGCTTGTGGGGGGGTCAGCCTTTGTCCTCCAGGTTTGAAGACAATGATTCTTGGGGTTGGTTAAAGAGATCTGGGAATGATATGCCCTCCCATTAAAGTAATTGAATATAAAAGATTACGAAGGATCCAGGCAACCCCCCATCTTATCTGTACTCAGTCCCTCATAATATAATGTTTTATAAAATTAATATCAACGTGGGATCTAATTGATTTTTAATTAATCTTCAAAAAACTATGTAATATAATTGTTTGTTGGTGGGAGACTACGCGTTATCAACTTATCATTTTTTTTATTTTTAATCATCATCAACTTATAATCGGGAAAGCTAAGATAACTTTTTAGGAGGTCGGATGAAATTTTAATTTTTTATAGTTTATATATTTATAATTTGCAAAGGATTAATTTGATTTTTTATAATTTTAAGGGAGGCCAAAGTGTAATTTTACCTTTACTAATTTAAAAATTTTAAAAAAATTTAAAGGCCTAAACAAAAATATTACATTTTAGGGGGGTCGGGGCCCATGCCAGCCCCTTAAATTTATTAAGTTAAGTTCTATTATTTTTAAAATTTGATGCGACAAATATATTATCATACGCATATGCCATATCAGCTTGTTCTTTTCAAATATTACTCGTTAATAATTCAATTAATGAATTAATAATTGTCATATGCATTAATATTGAAATTTTAAAATTCAAAAGTATAAGGACTTAGAATGACATAATTGTACAATACAACATAAGTAATTGAATTTAACTGTACAAATTTAATCATTACTATTTGGATCAGGATAAAAATTTTAAAATTCGAGAAATACATGTAGTAAAATTGATTAAATTAAAGTACGAAGACTAAACCTATAACATCAAATTTTAATCCACGACGAGATGGCAAATGAGGACTTAATAACCACTCAAGTACTTTATGATTACATCAAATTCTATCGATTAATCAATGCATAACAACATTTAAAAAAAAATAATATTAACACACAAAATAAGGATATACTCACGTCACAAACACAAATACTATGTCTAGTGATGGAATCAAAAAAATTTTTTCGGAAGGCGAATTAAATTATATATTTTATAATAATAAAAATATAATTTTATTATTTTAATAGTCTATATCTTTATAATTTTTAAAGAAAGTGGAGGTATAATTAATTTAAAAATAACAACTTTCTTGTACAGCTCATGCATGCAGAGCTTAATAATATTTATAATTATAGAATTAATAAAGTAAGAAAAAGAAAGAAGGGAGCTTACTTCAAATATTCTGAAGATCTTTTGCCCCTTGGGTCTTGACACAGTAGGTGGGTGTTTAGGAACCTTCCCTCCTTTGTCCGACCATTTAATTGGTGCCTTCACTTTCACTACAATGATTAATTATTTTGTTTATTTCCTTTTTTTTTTCCATAATTAACAATTGGCTGTTGATGGTTTCAAATAGAGGTGGAAATTCTATACTATTTTTTTCTTCAAAAATTAATTAATTTAATTTAATTTTTAACCATAATTTTATTTTATATCCTCGTAAAATTATATATTATTCTGAATTTTTCATTCAAAATTTCTTCCCCTAATCTCAAAGGCTCAAAGCAATTTATTGAATTACAAAATTATAAAATCTGCCTCTAATATTGATTTCTTTTATCACTTTGATTTTAATTATTTATTTATTTTGGTCCTTAACCATCAAATTTTAGTTAAATTATTATTTTTACAAAAAATTGTTCAATTAATAAAATTTTAATGACATTAATGTGATAGTTTATGCGATTGTCAATGCATATTTCATTGTATACATAAATAAATTTTATTATCTTTCTAAATTTTTATGAAGTACGTGTAAATTGTTTATGAGCTACCACATTTTTGTTATTAAAATTTTAACATCCCAATCAAATTTTAATTCCAAAAAAATATATATATAATTTAATTAAAATTAAGAATCAAGGGTCAAAATGATAAAAAACAAACTAGAACTAAAATACAAAATAAAGAAATATTAAATATTAAATTTATCATTATTACTTAATTATAATTTCTTGCTTCTTTTAAGATTAGGGTATATAAAATTGAATTAAATAATTATAATCGCTTCCACCATTGAGATTAGGATAAAGGTCAAGATCATATATATATATATATATATATTCTACTCTACATTCATTACATACTTCAAATTTTTATCATATTCATCGAGTCACGTGTTATATATTTTGATTATAATACATGAATATGGTTGTAGTAGAGTAAATTCACAAAGTATACTTACATTTATACTAATTTTAAATAAAATTTGCCCTCTAGAAACCATATAAAGTCTAACTAAAAGTAATTTATTAATTATTTAATTACATCTTTCTCATGGGGCACTCCATTGAAGTTCTAAATATTTTAGAATATCATATCCGGTCATAATATCTTACTGTAAAGATAAGTCTTCATTGTGTAAATGCAAATTAGTGGGCAGGGGCGAAGCTAGGGGGTTGGCATGGGCCCCGGCCCTCCTAAAATGTAAAATTGTTATTTAGGCCTTTAAAATTTTTAAAAAAAATTAAAATTTCATCCGCCCCTAAAAAATTGTCCTGGCTTCGCCCTTGTTAGTGGGGTTACAAAATACAGAGCTACAGTACCTTTCAACCCTAATTTTTAATTGAATAAGTTACACTTAATGTCACTAAATTAATTGTAAGTTTGTATTTTGGTCAGTTAATTTCAAAAAATTATAAAATGGTTATTGAACTATTTGAAAGGTTTTATTTAAGTAAACAAACTATTTGAACGTATTTATTTAAGTCATTGAGTTGTTAAATTCTTTTTCTTTTTAAAGTTTGGTTAGTGAGCTCCAAGTATACTTGTCCAATGGTTGGGTAGCTCTATCGACCCAGTATTTGGACACAAAATTTTGCACTTTGGGTCGGGTTAAGCCGACCTGAATTCAATTTAAATAATAAAAAAGTATTTTTAAAGTTAAAAATTAATTATAAAAATATATCAAATAGCAACTAGAAAATATGTTTTTATATTTTATTAATTTTTAATAGTAAAATTGGCTTTTTGAGCGTGGAGGGCCGGCCTGAAAATGGGTTTGGGCTTGAAAAATATTTTGGAATCGAGCTTCAGCTCAACCTATGGGCACCTCTAGCTCCAAGTGATGATTCGACGATTGGTACAATGAATTAATACCCATCAATGAGTAGAAGAACATACCTTAGATCCAAGTTAATCTGATAGTAAGTGTCGGAGATCGGAAAAAAAAATTGTTTCGATTTTAGTTCGCAGATTCGTGACATTCAAAGTTTCATTAAAAAAAAAAACTATACGATTTTAACATTTCAGTGACTTAAATGAAAACTTTCAAATAGTTTTGTGACTATTTTGTAACTTTTTGAAGTTGAGTGATCAATACGTAAACTTATTGATAATTTAATGACCTTGGGTGGAGTTTACCCTAAATTTAAGTTAAAGTGAAATTATCTTATGTAGTGTCATATGAGCTTGCTATTTTAGCATAATACTTATAAAAAGATAAGTCATTTAAGTTAATAAATTTAATAACTTAAGTCAAAATTGAAATTATAAAATTGACCAACAAATGGCTGGAAGAAGTGGTTGTAGACGATTGAATTCATGGCTTACACAAATATGATCGACTAATAGAATAGTTTCACCTAACAACTTTAACAATGATAATTTGGGTCATGTATGGAATTTTGAAAATTCAAAAAATACTAATGTTAAAATTCACAAATTAGAGTACAAATAATAAATACACAACTTACACATAGAGTAACAACAGAATTTCTTCATTTGATTAACAGTGGCCGGTGAGGTCATTTTCCATAATTGCTTTAGTTTATTCTAATGGGGAAAAAAAGAATTTGCAGAAAAGATTCTTTTTTTTCCCCATTGAAGAATGATCAATATCTCTTTCTTTTCTTCCATTATTTTTGGTGATCAACAGACAAAACTAAAAAAAAAGAAGCTTTAGTTCTTGAATAATTATCATTGAACAATATGCTTCCTTTACGCCAAAGCGATGACCTGGTGTACCAGATTTTCTCCCATACCAAACAACACAAAATCCCACAAGATCCGATCACTGGTCACACCGTAGTGGTGGAATCCAACCCTATAATAGCAAACCCCATGGTGAAAAACCGCGGCCGGAAAATCTGTCATATGGAGGGCGGCGCCGGTAGTGATAAATACAAGAAACAAAAGCTACATAGAGAGATTGAACGGCAAAGGAGACAAGATATGGCTTCCCTTTATGCTTCACTTCGATCCCTTCTCCCTGGTGAATACATCAAGGTAAAAAAAAAAAAAAACTTTCTCATAACTATGTTAAATTTCCTGGGGTTTTGCCACTTTGTGAATAGTTGAAATTTTTAGGGAAAGCGGTCGATGTCGGATCAAATGAACGAAGCAGTGAATTATATAAAACATTTGGAGAAGAAAGTCAAGGACCTTGATGCTGAAAGACATGAACTGAAGAGAGTGTCTGACTTAGCAAGTGTTGGTTCAAGAACCAAACCAGCTGCTGCTTCAATTTCAAATCATTGTTTCATAATCCGACCATGTTTGATAGGTATTGAGATCATGTTCCGTTGTGGCGTTGAAGACCAAGATTTGTCTTTATCAAGAGTGTTGGCTGTTCTTGTTAATGAAGGACTTCATGTTGTTAGTTGTATTTCTACCAAATCAGAAGAATTTTTGTTTCATACCATCCAAACCGAGGTGGGTTTTGTTTTGTTTTTTGTAGAAAATAATGTTAGGGTTTTGTTTTACTCATGGAATTTCATTTCATACAGGTTAATGATCCGACAAGTGTTAACATATCAAGGCTGCAACAGAAATTACCCCAATCTAGTGAAGTAACTAAAAATTAACCATTTATGTATTATTTAGGTTTCGTAGGGATTTGATCTTTTCACCATTGGCTTATATATATTGACTTACTGCAGTGTTCGAGTTTTAATGAACATCACTGGAAGGAGAAAATGTTTTTATTTGGAAAATATTTGTCTAATAAATTTTTTTTTTTATAACCCAGCTTCTTTGCAGTATTGTACTGCTTCATCTTATAAGACCCAAAATGAAAGTGCCAAAGGTAGCAACTTCTTTGGTGAGGTCAATGGTAAGTTAACATATAGATACTGCATTATTTTGTTTAAAAGTATATATGCACAAAAGTTTCTGTTGGTTGGTTTTTGATAATAATATTGTTGGGAGGGACAACTATAAACCATGAAAAGATTAGTACCCATAGATCGTATAATGGTCATGGAAGATAACTTGTGATTGAACTTCGAAAGGATTAATCCCCTAATACAACGTAAAACGGTCATAGGAGATACTTTGTGGTTGTCCCGAAAAAGTTTCTCTTGATTTGGAGCAATACTTAGAAGCTTCTATAGCAACTTAATAGAAATATGAGCTGTGAACTTTTGTTGATAGTGTTTAGTAAATGAACTCAATGCTCCTGCTAGTTTTATATGTATGTTTTCAATTAATTTAACTTTGCTGGCGACATGTCACATTTTACCCCATCATGAAAGGTTATTCAGTGAGTTACAAGATGTTATTTGTTAAAATTATAGCTGTTATATTTGTTTTGTTTAATAGTATGTTCATAATATGCTCCATTAATTAATATTGTATGAACATATAGACCATCACTTACATCATAGTAATGATGTATATGCATGTGTGTATATATATATATATATTTCATCAGTAACCTGAATAATATGGGTAATGTGTGGTGCCGCCAGCCAAGCTAATTAATTGAATACGCACTTACTGTACATACGTACGTATATATAAATATATAGTATATGTATAGGAGCCATAAGGATCTTGTGTTGTTTTGATATTCCTCATCTATGATCTGTTTATTCATGAAAATGAAAAGAAGGTTCCAAGTACATGCATTATTGTTATAATCTCACCTATAATCTTTGCCAGCTCACCCATAATCTCCACCTTTTTAATTTTTTATTTTTGTTGAAAGATCAGACAGCTCGATTTATAGGGAACATAATCAAATCAGAAAAGCTATTTCAGGATTCATTATTGTTATAATAATGAATTACTTTACATGCATTACTGCATATATACATGCTTAGAAGCATTCAAACTTTTTCAGCCTTATGTATATATAGCACCAGGATGGATGGATGGATGGATTCATGCATGCATGTGTATACGTCAATCATTGTTCTATGAATCCATCTGCTTTGCTCTTGCTTCTTGATTTCATTTTGACTCTGGTGTGCACATTTTTTTATGGTTGTATTCTTTAAAGTTCTTTTAAAAATAAATAGTAAATCTGATAACGTAGAATTTATTCATTAACTCCACAGATGAAATTAGAAATTTATCATTTGTTTTTTTTCAAAAATAGAAAATATAGAAAAAATGGGGATTTTTATTTTTATTTTGAGCTAAAATGATTTTGCTGTGATTGTATCAAATTATAATAGTATTTGTATAGTTATAAATAGAATAAAAATATAATGCATAAACAAAATTATAATCAATATAATTTTATTAATCAAAATATATTTAGACAAAATTCAAACATCATTAAATTTAAACTAAAATATAATTTAAATTACACATAATATTTAAAGTCTTAGGACCTCACTTTAGAGACTGAAATTACAATAGATTAATATAAGTTATAAATATTTTCAACAACCAAAGTAAAATTATAAAAAAATATATAAAATTATAGGCGTAATGTATAATTTGATACTTAAGTTTATATGTTATTTTTGGTCTAATGTAATACTTATATTGCACAAAATATAATTTATAAGCAAAGTATAATTTTGGTACATGAAGATAACAATGTTAATATTTTAAAATTTAATTCAAGTTTTAAAGTTGGTTTGATGAGAACTTACAATTAATATTAAATTTATTCTATTAACAAAATCATTAAAAAATCTAATCTAATAATATTTTTTAGCTCAACCAATTGATTACAAGCAAAATGGTGTAATAATGTTTGATCGACTAGAGCTGCAAAAACAGCAGTACAACCTACAAAGAAATATAACAGCAAGTAGACTGCACTAATACAAATCACCAAGAAACAACATATTACCACACTACAGCAAAACAGACTTTTAGCGGCGTTTTTTTAGGCTTTTAGCGGCGTTTTTAAGCGCCACTAATAGAGCTTCTTGGCGCTTTGAAAACGCATACAAAAATGCCGCTAAATGTGGCGCCAAAATTTAGCGGCGTTTTTGTGAAAAAAACGCCGCTAGAAACCATGACTTTTAGCGGCGTTTTTAGAAAAAACGCCGCTAAAAACATAACTTTTAGCGGCGCTCTCCTCACAAACGCCGCTAAAGGTGGCTACTTTTAGCGGCGCTTATTTCTAAAACGCCGCTAAAAACATGACTTTTAGCGGCGCTTTTTCTAAAACGCCGCTAAAAACATGACTTTAGCGGCGCTTTTTTCTAAAACGCCGCTAAAACATGTCTTTTAGCCGCTTTTTCTAAAACGCTAAAAGGTGGACTTTTAATGACTTTTTCCAAAAGCATAAAAACGACTTTTTTCCAAAACGCCGCTAAAGAAAGGTTTGACTTTTAGCGCGCTTTTGCCCTCAAACGCCGCTAACTTGTACATATTTAAAATATTCAATTTATCCAATATCATCGCCTCGCACTAAAACCAACCAATGACAACAAATATAATATATAATTTCAACCCAAATAACAAATGTAGCATAAAAATTGCACCAACTACATTAATTCTAAATGTTATTTTAAAATAAATAAAAATATATGATATCGTACAAAATATCCTTACAAAATGTTAAATGTAACAATGTTAAAATCATCTTACAATAAGAACATAAATGTCTAAGATGGCGGCGTCTGCATTGTTGCAACATCTTCATCATAACTGAAGTTTGGTGAAGTTCTTCATACTTCTGTTTTGCTCTGCCTCCTTCTTCTTTGCTTCCTCTTTAAGTAGAGAATTTGCTCTGCCTCCTCGTTCTTTGCCTCGGCCTCCTCATTGTTGCCTCGGCTCTAAGTTGAAAATTTGCTCAACCGTGCTAGCTTGCATTTGAGCTATCTGGTCTTTTAGCCTCTGAACTTCAGCACGAGATTGACTCCCGGAAGGCATATATTGTTGGGAGTCGGATCCAAAATATTGGGTCGGAGTAACACGAGATCCTTGAAGTCGAACCCGAGTACCTTTCAACACCCAAAACATTAGTGATAATTTTGTTATAAATATACTCAAGAATAACGAACTATCAATCGAAGCGATCGTACCTTCGGGACCCAAAACATCGGTAATAATTACATTATCGACATCCTCAAGATGAACAGAACTATCACTCGAAGCGGTAGCTTCATAAAGTGTCTTCTTCTCCTTTAGTTTCTCTAATAAATTAATCAAAAAGTTAGAAACGAAATATACAATAAGAAGGAATGCATCATAACTTAACATTATTAATTTAAAACTACTAACGAAGAATTAAACTATTATAAGTAAACATTATAAATCCATTTTAATAAATCAAATTTTATTAAGTAAATATACCATAATCTCTCCAACTTGGTGTCATCGGAGACCCATCCTTCTTCACATGCGTAATGTCAAAAAGTGAACGCGTCCAACTTTTTGACCGTGGAGAGTTCCTACGGTGTTGTATTACAAATATAATTTAATAGTATAAAGTCATTAATATTTGTGAAATTAATAAATTATAATACCTCGGCCTCATTCTGAAGCAAAACTTCTCGATCCTGCCGTGTGCGTGAATTTTTATTTACACTTCTTTGCTTGTTCCGACACGCTCACGGTCCTACATAATGATATTATTATTACGTATATAGTAAATACTATACAAAAAAACTTATAAGAGTTTAGAAGTAGGTAATACCTCTCCTTTCTTTGAGTTCGAAATCTAACCGCATCTTCCCATTGATGCCTCAACATTCCGGTGGGACATTCCGATTTATCCTCGAGGCTTATTTCTTTCTTAAAATATTCTTTTTCAATATGCTTTTGTTGTCTCTCCATTTTTTCCCAATGTCTTTTTATATAGTCATCGGAGACCTCCAAATTAAACCTCTCCTAAAAAACATAAATTTAAAAAGTAAATATAAATGAAACTTCAACCAAAGTATTATAAATTACATTCATGTTTTGTTACCTTAATGTTCTCCGAGCTTGATTTTTGTTTGCGTTAGGCATGTGATGCCATGACTCGTAATTGATGGGCAACATATTTGCATTTCGTGCAATAATGCCCAAATAGCCTCCTAGAACTCGAGCTTGAGGCCAATAGGTGGCCATAAGCTGTTTCTCCTTACTTTCACACGGTAGCGAAATTTAATTCAGTATAAACCTTTAAGCGTGACGTCCAGCGACCTTTGCGCTTCCCACCATTCTCGGTGACCAATGATAAATTATTGTTATATTAAAATTGAAAAATAAATCAATAAAAAAGTCAACATCCATGTAAAATAATTTAATTTTACTTTGTAATTACATAAGCTCATCATCTATGTCAGGCACATTAGAGGATCCAACTACTGTTCGCTGTTCACTATTGCCCTCTCCGGAATTTATAGTATCATGTACAATATTTAAATCTCGCATTCTTCTTCTACTCATTTTCCTGCAATACACATAAAATAGTTGAAATATTAGTAACAAATAACAACAATAATGGTACATATAAAATATTTAAATTACATAAAATGACCATGATTAAAATTATAATATTACATATAAATAAAAAATAGTAAAATCTTACTACATCATAATTTGTAAATATCTTCGTCCACATCCTGACGAACCCATTGAAATTGTGCACTAGTACTAGGGATATTTTCATTTAAGTTTTGTTACGGAAAAGCGAGTTTACGATATTTCGACGATGTCATCTCTACTTCCTTTGCCCATGTCGAACAAGTCTCTAGGAGTATTTGAAGTGCAATATACCAACCCTCATCGGTTGGATCTTTCGAGTAAAAACTTGTTTCACTTGAGAAGAAAACACATACGGCTCGTCTATCGGTTGTTCTCGGTGTGAATCAATCGAGAGAAATTCACCATTGTAAAACCATATTGATCTTTTTAATTCCACGAGCCGTATTCACATCAGCCCATTCACCTCGAAACAAGACAACTTTCCATTTGCCGTAATAATCCAACTCAATGATGTCGATAATAAGTCCGTAATACTCCAAATTCCCTCGGCGAGGATTCATGTCCCTAGCACTAGAATAACTCGTAATTGAAGAATTAACAACAATTCCACAATTTTGGGTTCTCCTCAACCTCTCGCGATACCTTGTATGAAATCAGATCCGTTGATGAGGAATGCACTATATCTTTTCACTATTCGGTTTGGACCTTGTGAAAGCCATTTAACCGTCATTAACTTCATTCCGACTCCAAACCTATTGAATCGAAAGTAAATCGAGTAATTATAAATGTTATGAGAAAACATTATTACTTGTCAATGAAAACTTAAATTGCATACCATTTGGCTTAACCATTCATGGAATGATTACGTGAACATCTTATTAATTTCTCGTCGATGTAACCTTGGGACCGTGAGCGAGCTCTCAATACTTGTTTGTACTCACTATGTTAAAAATGGTTACTTTGTTAAAAGACAAACAAATTATAATTGATGAGTATTTATCAAATTCTAGAACTTACTTAGAAATGGTTCCATTGAATCGTGATGAAAAAGAACGTGTCGATGTGCTTGGACCCATGATCGTCGTCTAATTTTGCAATTTCGACTTTGCTTGATCGGTTCTCGAAACTTTGAAATAAATAAGTTCCGCCAAGTTATGATCTATGAGCCCAACATTTCTACTTGGTGCATTCATTCTTGTTTCAACATCTTCCAAATACCTTGAGCAGAAAGTCATACATTCTTACGCCAAGTAGCCTTGACAATTGATCCTTAGGATAACGTTTATTGCGGCAATAAGACTTCAATTTGGAGAGGAACCTAAACACGAAATAGAACATTATCAAAAGTTGGAACTAAAGGCATTTAGGTGAATGAAGGAATAATTTACAAATAAATTAATACCTTTCAATGGGATACATCCATCGATAGAACACGGGTCCACCAAGTATCGCTTCACGCGGGAGATGAATTAACAAGTGCACCATAATTGTGAAGAAGGAAGGCGGGAAGATCTTCTCCAGATTGCATAAAGTCAGTGCGGCTCGATCTTGTAGTGTCTCAAGTTCTTGAACGTCCAAAACTTTGCCACAAATGCCTTTCATTATGTTGGACAGTTCAATTACACAAGACGTCACCTTTTTGACATACAACACCGCATAGCAAGCGGCGATAAGGCTTGCATCAAGATGTGATAGTCATGCGATTTTAAGCCATATAGTCTTGATCTTTAAGACTAACACATCGAGATATATTTGATGCATATGCATCCGGACCTTTATATCCTTCAACACCGTACGAACACTTCTTTTTCGTCTTGACATTGAATAAATAGCGGTGATAACCGATTTCATATTCGGAAGTGCTTGAGGATGAAGCTCACGCCAATTCCTATGTGAACTAAATCAAGTCGACTTTGAAGATTGTCTTTTGATTTTCCATCGACATTCAAAATAGTCCCAATAATGTTCTCGCAGACATTTTTCTCAATGTGCATGACATCAAGATTATGGCGTAATATCTGATGCTCCCAATAAGGCAACTCAAAAAAATACTTCTTTTTTTCCACAACTCCGCCTCATTAGGATCATCCTCTTCGTCAGATTCATCATCAGATTCATCCCTTTCTCTGCAGTTTCTTTTCGACTTGGCCGGTTGATTCATCTTCCCATAAATAAAATTTATATCTTTCAACATGAATAATATTTTGGATCCACTGGTCTGCGATGGAGCTTCTTTGAACTCTTGATCTTATCAAACGAGCACTCGATATCTAAATCTATGATTTTCGGTAACCACCGATGATGCCCCATATAAGAGAACTTCTTCCCATTATATAACCATTTCGAACATGTCTGCAGCACATAATAAGGACAAGCATAACGTCCCTAGTACTCCAACCGGATAAATTAGCATAAGCGGAAGTCATTAATAGTCCACATCAAAGCTGCACGTAAGTTAAAGTTCTCTTTTCTCATTGCATCGTATGTCTCAACACCAACCCATAGTTGTTTTAACTCTTCAATAAGTGGCTGCAAATATATGTCAATATCATTCCCGGGCCCTTTCTCTCTAGGTATAATCATAGATAAGATAAAAGATGATTGTTTCATGCAAACCCATGGAGGTAAATTGTAAGGAACAAGCACCACCGGCCAAGTACTATATGTTGTGCTCATGAGTTTGTAAGGTTAAATCCATCGATGCTAGCCCAAGCCTAACACTCAGGGATCGCGTGCAAAGCTTGGAAATTTTGAGTCAAATGATTTCCAAGCTAAAGAATCTACGGGGTGCCTTAACAATCCATCATCGGTTCGTCCATCATGGTGCCACGTCATTGACTCGGCTGTCTTCGACGACATGAAAAACCTTTGAAGCCTTGGTATTAGCGGGAAATACCGCAAAATCTTAACCGGCTGCTTACTTGAATGTGTATCCTGTTCGTCATCGTTACCATCCTCTGCATTTCTTTTAATCCAACGAGATTCACCGCAGACATGACAGCACTGTTGGTTTATCCGGTCGCCCCAATACAACATGCAATCATTTCGACAACTATGAATTTTGTTGTAGCCAAGACCCAAATCCTTTATTAGTTTCTTCATGTCTTTGGACGATTTAGGGATTTTCATAAGCAGGAACATTTCTTGCGAAACTCTAACAACATTGTCAACGAGTTTCGGTCCATCCTCCCAAACATTTCAAGTGAAAAAGACGAATCTGAAAAGGCAGTTTGGAAAATTTTGATCCTCATACGCTTCTTCATTCATTTCACCAAGTAACGTGTAGAACCTTGCCGCTTCTTCATTTGGTTGTTCATCATGTACAGTTCTTCCACCTTCGGTGAAAGTATTTCCACCAAAACTATAATCATCGGTTGCACCCATGTCAGGTGGAAATGACCCGAAACCATCACTGTGCATATTAAAAGCATCCCGCAACATGCCTTCCATGTTATAATCTCTAACATTCTGATTGTAAGCACTATGAGGATAACCTAGATTCATCGATGATGATGCTCCACTAGATGTACACTCTCCATGAAAAATCCATTTTTTGTACCCCCGAACAAAGCCATCAACAACTAGATGTTCATAGACAACTTCACGGTAATGCCAATTGGTATTGCAACACTTCTCACACGGGCAAAGAATCATATTCTCTTGGCTTGCATTTTGAAATGCGAAATTCAGAAAAGTTTCTACTCCATTTCGATAACCGTTGCTTACCCTTGACAAATTCATCCAAGTCCTATCCATTTCGTAGTTGTTGAAGTCTAATGTTGACAATAAATTACACGGCTAAATTGTTAATTTATAATTTACGTAAGTAATGATAATTTCATATATATAACTGAGTACTATGTAAGTATTATGTAAGTTATGTATTATGTAGGTTATATATTATGTAAGTTATGTATTCTTTAAGATTCAACATACGTGGCATTGTTACACCTAGGGAGGATCCGTTATATCTAACGATGAGATATCGGCAACCCGTCGAGTTTCAACCTATATACTTTGAATCTCTTTTTTTTCGATACAAGTATTATGTAAGTTATGTATTATGTAGGTTATATATTATGTAAGTTATGTATTCTTTAAGATTCAACATACGTGGCATTGTTACACCTAGGAGGATCCGTTATATCTAACGATGAGATATCTGACAACCCGTCGAGTTTCAACCTATATACTTTGAATCTCTTTTTTTTTTTCGATACAAGTATTATGTAAGTTATGTATTATGTAGGTTATATATTATGTAAGTTATGTATTCTTTAAGATTCAACATACGTGGCATTGTTACACCTAGGGAGGATCCGTTATATCTAACGATGAGATATCGACAACCCGTCAGTTTCAAACCTATATACTTTGAATCTCTTTTTTTTCGATACAAGTATTATGTAAGTTATGTATTATGTAGGTTATATATTATGTAAGTTATGTATTCTTTAAGATTCAACATACGTGGCATTGTTACACCTAGGGAGGATCCGTTATATCTAACGATGAGATATCTGCAACCCGTCGAGTTTCAACCTATATACTTTGAATCTCTTTTTTTTCGATACAAGTATTATGTAAGTTATGTATTATGTAGGTTATATATTATGTAAGTTATGTATTCTTTAAGATTCAACATACGTGGCATTGTTACACCTAGGGAGGATCCGTTATATCTAACGATGAGATATCGACAACCCGTCGAGTTTCCGACCTATATACTTTGAATCTCTTTTTTTTCGATACAAGTATTATGTAAGTTATGTATTATGTAGGTTATATATTATGTAAGTTATGTATTCTTTAAGATTCAACATACGTGGCATTGTTACACCTAGGGAGGATCCGTTATATCTAACGATGAGATATCTGCAACCCGTCGAGTTTCGACCTATATACTTTGAATCTCTTTTTTTTCTATACAAGTATTATGTAAGTTATGTATTATGTAGGTTATATATTATGTAAGTTATGTATTCTTTAAGATTCAACATACGTGGCATTGTTACACCTAGGGAGGATCCGTTATATCTAACAGTGAGATATCTGACAACCCGTCGAGTTTCAACCTATATACTTTGAATCTCTTTTTTCTATACAAGTATTATGTAAGTTATGTATTATGTAAGTTAAATAATGTGATAAAAGCTATGTAAGTTATGTAAGTTATGTACATGTAAGTTATGTAATTTTATGTTAGTTATGTATTATGAATTATGTAAGTTAAATTAAAATTTCAAATCGAGAATAAGTTAAAATGGAAAATGTTATTATATGGTTTTTATAATTGAAATTTCTTTGTGATGTTATTAAGTTTACAAAGTTTTTAACTTACTTCTTTTAAAAAAAATTATTTTCTATATTAAAACATATTTCAATAATGATCTATATTATTATATTGATAACAATATTAAATTTAAAAGTTTTAAATTACTTCTTATAAAAATTAATTTACTTTTGTAATTAAAACATATTTAAGTAATGATCAATATTATTATTATCTTGATAACAAAATATTATTACCATTTTGGAAAATATTGAAAATATTAAATATTAAAAGCAAACATTAATAATATAAAAATTAGTAATTAGTAATTAGTAATAAGCCTAAAAGCCATATAAATGTAAGTATTCTTAAAAAAATATTGTTTACTTTTAAGGAAGATAAAGTAATAAAAATTCTTTACTATAATATATAATATATGTAATGACAGTTTGTATTAAAATATGTTAATATCTTCTTAACTTGCAAATATTTATTAAAAATGAATTTATGTTAAAAATTATAACATACTTTAACAATTTACTTTTATATTTTGTTAATGTTATTTTTATATCGTACTGTACCTAAATTTTAAAAATAATACGGAAGCTTGTAAAAATCTAATCGGCATGAGTAGATAGCAAATTGGAGGTTGTTCAAACATTATTAATAATAAACAGCAATAATAAACAGCAGTTTAGGCATAAATTAATAATAAACAGCAATAATAAATAGCAATAATAATAAACAGCAATAATAATCAGCAGTTTAGGCATAAATTAATAATAAACAGCAATAATAAATAGCAATAATAATAAATAATAATAATCAATAATAATCAGCAATAATAATCCGCAATTTTGGACAGCAATTTAGCAAGTTAAATATCTGACCTATATACTTCAAGTCCAAACGAAAGCTTGTCTAATAAACGCATATACCTGTACTTGAAGTCCAAAAGAAAGCTTGTCCAGAAGAAACCTTGTCTACTAACTTTATTGAAACTAAGGAGGAAGATAGACAATTATGATCAAATCAGAAAGTACTAAATATCGATTCAAGGTGAAACATGATAGTAAGCAATGGAATTTTCGCATATACCTTGATAAATTAAGCCTTTTTCGTGAAGTCTAATAAGCGCTTTATATATGACTCCTGCAATGATGTATACAAGGTTCAGAACACAAACTTACTTCATAATACAAACACCTAAAACAGCTAATCAACTATATTAGCAATAGATAAAATGTCAAGTTCCAACAAAACAATCACATAAAACTAGTTGGCAAAATCTACAAAAATATTTTGTAAAATCGGCTAGTTTAGATAAAATTTTATTTTTCTAAAATTATTTATCTCAAATATTTTCTTTAAATAATTTATTATTCGTAATCTATTGAGAAGTCCCAATGATAATTATTAAAACAAATTCTAATCATGATCTTTTTATAAAAGGACATATGGGCATGTTAGACTCTTTCAACTAATATTCAATTAGTCTATACTTTACCATATACATGTATAAATCATATAAATATTTATGCCAATGTATTTAATAATTTTTGGAAAAATTTATATGCTTCTAGCATTCTATGTCCTTTAGAAATTTTAAAATATCGGACACATGTCAAACATGAACTGCTATATTAATAAATACTTAAAATTATTGCATCAACCACAACAAAACATTATACCTTTTTATAATCAATTTCAAGATTTGGAAAATCCTTATAGTATAAGTTGTACAAAAATATGCTCGCTATGCGATTTCACAAAATTCTATAAGAAGAAATGCAGCAAAATATCGGTTCAATTCAAGTTCGATCCCAACTCCAATTATTTTATTTCTACCATTCATCTCCATAAGAATAAAAATGCTAGTAGCTTGTTCTCTAGAACAGAGAACATAGGCATGGTTGTGGCTTTAACATATACAACCACAAGTTCACAGGTTTGACAAATAGACCTTGTAATACAATAACTATAACTATCACAGACTGAGAACTATAATATAAAATAACTATAGAAATGGAAAATAAAAGATCAACAAAAAAAAAAAAAGAGAAGTGAGAAACTATCTGACAATATTCTTGTTCGCCAAAGTGAGGAAAAAGCGATTGATCAAACTAGCGAGACCGAATAGAGTTTGAGCAATAGTCTTCTTATGTATCTCTCGTGCTTTGGCTTTCTCAATTGATTCCATGGCTTCTTCAAATGATTTTTGAGTAAAAAATGGAATCGATAATGTTCAAGCAAGTCTTAATTGAGTAAATATCCTATTTACTCTTGACATGGCTTCGAAATTTATGTTAATGAACTCGGAGGGCGTAAGGTTTTACCATAAACTTGTCCAACCTAAACAAAATGGCAACTTGACATCATACGAGAAAATGAGAAACTACTTTCTAGTCACAAATTTCCATCACTATTTCAGTTCAAGCAGGATTGACATTGTAAGTCGCTTGGTTTGAAATTCTATTTAATTGAATGAAAGCTAGAGTTGACCGAAATCTTGTCCAACCTTAATGTTCAAAATGGCAAATTGTTGTCAACAGAAATCAAAAACAACTTTCAGTTTCCTCATGCAACTTGCAGCTCAAACAGGAATGGCATCTCTTGGACCATTGAGATTATACTGAATGCTCATACAAGGAAACAATAGAAGCCTAACTTTTTTTTTAATTCCTATATTTGTAACCATTCCAAATATCACAAGTCTTGTCGCAGGTGATATAATGGTTAGCTACCAAATTAATAAAATAAATAAACAAACAAATGCTGAACACTCCAATGCTTCTTAATTCATGAGAGAAACTCAAGTTAAAATAAAAAGAAAATATGGGAATGCTATGAACCCCAAGTGCATGAAGGTTCTTCTCGATCGTACTTTCTTAATATTAATTAATCAATATAAAAATTAATATAAAATTTATTTGCAAGCAGGCGCCATTAGCGGAGAAACAAAAAAAATATATGTATACAAAAACTATATTTCGATTCGGCATAAATCGAACCATCCATCCTGTAAATTTTTATACACCTTTGTTATTACATATCTTGAATCTGAGCAAGAGAAACCAGAAAAGAGATTCAAAAGGTTCATTTTTCGATCTTATTCTCCTTGATTTTTCTTTGGAATCCAATTTGTAGCATCGATTTCTTTCTTTTTTTTTCCTACGTGTGAAAAATAAAAAAAAAGGGAAGGAAAAGGATACCTGATTTGACGGCGTCGTCTAGGCTTTGACTCTTTCGTCGGCGTGCCCAAAGGAAATAGGAGCCTCTTACAATCGTGCGGAGGTGTACACGTCGAAGCCTTCGCCTCCGACCACCGATTGAAATGGTGGATCGTCGATAGGAAATCGATTTGGGGCTTCGTTGAAAGGGAAAATGAAAAGGGCTAGAATTTCATCAAAGGGATTACGGAGAAAGGGTTGGTGGCCAAGAAAGCGAATTTGTTTAGGCTCGGTTTAATAGCCTTGAAGCGACGCCGTCTTGAGAAATGATGGAATATTTGCGCGTGTAGTCCTCCTTTGTCGTATTGTTTTCGATTAAGCTTGTTATGCATTTCATTGTTTTATAAATTGAACTATACAATCTATGCATTATTTCAATCTAATCCTATCTGTGTGCTGCATTTTGATTTCAAAATATTTCTTGGTTTAGCCCCGATAAATTACGCATTTTAGTTTAATCCTTGTGCATATTTAAATGATTTTTATTTATTATAAAATAGTCTTTTAATTTTGTTTTGTTTGAATTAAGTACGTTTTGTCTTCATACAAAATCTTTGCTATTTTTATTGTTATATTTTATTTTAAATTCATGTTAAATTATTTTATTTTAAAGTTTTAATCTATATTAATTCATATAGTATTTATTTTAAATATTTTCTTCATATTATTTACTTTGAATATTCATATATATATATATAATTACAAATAAATTTTATATTAATTAATCAATATAAAAATTAAATAAATAATAATAGATCGAAGAGGATGAAAGAGTATTGCATGAGTTTTCGAAAATCTAAACCCTAAACTATAAACCTTTATAAACTCTAAACAACTAAAATCCTAAACTATAAACATTAACCCTAAACCTTTATCAACACTAGTTTGTTTACATCCAAACCCTAAGTTGGCCCCTAACCCCTATAACCTATAAAACCTTAAACACGTAACCCCAAAATCTAAACCCTAAACTATAAACCTTTATAAACTCTAAACAACTAAAATCCTAAACTATAATAAACATTAACCCTTGAACCTTTATCAACACTAGTTTGTTTACGTCCAAACCCTAAGTCGGCCCCTAAACCCCTAAAACCTATAAAACCTTAAACACATAACCCCAAAATCTAAACCCTAAACTATAAACCTTTATAAACTCTAAACAACTAAAATCCTAAACTATAAACATTAACCCCTGAACCTTTATCAACACTAGTTTGTTTACGTCCAAACCCTAAGTCGGCCCTTAAACCCCTAAAACCTATAAAACCTTAAACACGTAACCCCAAAATCTAAACCCTAAACTATAAACCTTTATAAACTATAAACAACTAAAATCCTAAACTATAAACATTAACCCTAAACCTTTATCAACACTAGTTTGTTTACATCCAAACCCTAAGTCACCCACGAACCCCTAAAACCTATAAAACCTTAAACACGTAACCTAAAATCTAAACCCGACCTAAACTATAAACCTTTATAAACTCTAAACAACTAAAATCTTAAACTATAAACATTAACCCCTGAACCTTTATCAACACTAGTTTGTTTACATCCAAACCCTAAGTCGGCCCTTAAAACCTATAAAACCTTAAACACGTAACCCCAAAATCTAAACCCTAAACTATAAACCTTTATAAACTCTAAACAACTAAAATCCTAAACTATAAACATTAACCCCTAAACCTTATGACCTAAACACTAAACACTAAATGCTAAACCTTTAACACTAAGGCAAAAAATTAAACACTAAACTTACCCTAATAAACCCTAAAACCCTAAAATCCTAAACCATGAACCTTAAACCCTAAATCATAAACCCTAAACCATAAACCCTAAACCCTAAACCATAAATCATAAACCATAAATTCTAAACCCTAGGACAACCTTAAACTGCAAATCATAAACTATAATCCCTAAACATTAAAACAGTAACTCCTACACCTTACACCTTAAACTATATATGTTAAACCATAACCCCTAAATAATCATGAGAATTAATATTCATTATTTTAAAATTAATACTATCTCTTTTACGATTATATAAGAAATTATTTAATATTTTTTCATTTTTAACAAATATTTTCTCTTAAATAATTTAAAACTAGAATCATAATTTTAATGTATTAAAATTAATGTTATCTCTTTTACAATTATATAAAAATTATTTAATATATAAATTTAAAACAATAAGTCATATATATCCAAAAAAACTTTAAAATTACTTTTAGCGGCGTTTTGAAGATAACAATGTTAATTTTTAAAGTTTAATTTAAGTTTTAAAGTTAATTTGATAAGAATTTACAATTAACACTAAATTTATTTTATTAACAAAATCATTAAAAAATCTAATCTAATAATATTTTTTAGCTCAATCAATTGATTACAAGCAAAATGGTGTAATAAAAAACTCCCAATTCATGTTTGATCGACTAGAGCTGCAAAAAAAAGCAGTACAACCTACAAAGAAATATAACAGCAAGTAGACTGCACTAATACAAATCACCAAGAAACAACATATTACCAATAAGCTTTAAAAAAGTGATTCTTGGACAGTCCAACGTTTGCCAATGAATTAGCCATACCATTCTTCTGACTATTTGTGACCAAAAACTTTATCTCCACCAAATGTCGTAATATCCTCCTTCAATATCTGCAAATAATTTTCTTATCAACAATGGTCGTAAATGTCTATACTTCGGCCAATCAGAAACACTACGCAATTCAAACTCTACAGTCAAAAGAACATTTACCTTGCGCATCAAATCAATAAAAATCTCCGTTTCAACTTTAATAGCCATTACTACCGCTTGCTCCACTCCACAAGCACCACATTTACCAAAAAAAAAGAGCCGAGACCACTCCCTTTTCATCCCTCAACACCCCTCCACAGCACACAACCTCCTCCACAACAACTCCAGCAACGTTAAATTTCAACCAGCCCGTAGGAGGAGGATCCCAAACACAATCCCTATCCCTCCCCAATTTTCTACCCGACCTGCAATCCTTAGGCCGTCCCCACCAATCAACCTCCGAAAATATGCAATCATCATGTACCGATCTAGCCCACATCAACGATCTCATTTTTGATTGAAAGATTGAAGAATCAATTGTAGCTGTAGAAGGCCCAAATTGCCCGGGGCCCGTTTTACAACCCAAACCCGAATATCCCACCAAAGCTAACCACCAGACCCAACTAAACCTAACCTAAAACAGACCCTGGCCCAATTGGCCCAATACCCAAAATAAGCAAAAACCTAACCCTAGCCACTTGCTCTGCCCAGCGCCGCAACCCCCACCTGCTTCACCGACCACCGTCCCATCATCGCCTCGCCCATAACCTGCAAAAGAAGACACAACAACAGACAACAATGGCAGAAAAATAGGAAATATTGTATTTTATTTTTTTTCTTCTTCCAATTTTGGTTATAAAAACCGAATGAAACAATGTAAAGAGGGTCTTCATTTTTGAAAAATCAAAAAATACGAATCATCAGCAATCAATAAGAGAATAGAAGCTTAAGGTTGATTCAGTTTTTGTATTTTCTATTATTGTTTACTGTTTTCTATGTTCTTTATATATTTTATAATAAAAAATAAAAAAATAAAACTTTTACAAACAAAAATAAAAAAGAAAGGCGAAGAGGGCGTTACTTGAACCACCGGAGCGTGTCTCAGAGCCCCTCCCTTCTCCGTTGCCAAGGCTGAAAGCAGAGAAGGAGGCTTTCTCTTCGAGTTTTGAGGAGCAAGGTTGGCCTCCTAGCCAACTCCTAAACCAGGGCGAAGCCCATCTCACGCATCGTCGACCAGGCGAATCAGCAGGTGGTCGATCGGCGGAGAAACCCTTATTCTTGAGGAAGACGAGAGGAGAGGAAGAGATGTGAAGAAGAAATGGTTTGGGAGGTCAGCCGCTTCTAATTTTTAGGGTTTTAATTTTTTTTTTTTTTCCTTGAAAACGTGGGCCTTATATTACCTCAATGAAAGCACGCCGTTTGGGTCAGGGCTCGCATATCCCTTCAAAGGGATATTTGCGCAATAGATCCCTCCCCATTGCAGCGTCATTCAATCAGGCCCATTTCGTTATTTTTTCCTTATTACAGATTTCACCATTTAATTTCATTGGGTTTTCAATTGGGTCCACGACCACTAAACGCGCATAAGGGCTGGGAATATTTTCCCACTCAGTCCCTCTTTCTTTAAGTGCATTCCATCTTGGTCCCTGTTTGCCCTTTCCATTTTAATTTATTGCTGTTTTAACCCTCTTAGTTTTATTCTGATTCCGATTTAGCCCTTCCTTGTTCGTTGTTTGTAATTACATTGTTATTGTTATTATCATTAATTTTAATATTTCTATTAGTATTATTATTATATTATTACTACTATTATTATTTTATTATTTTATTTCACTACTAGTATTATTTTCATTTCTATTAACACTTATTTATTTACATTTTACTATTATTTCACTTTTATCACTACTATAATTATTATTATTATTATTATTTAGTATTTTATCATTATATTATTATTATTATTTCTATTATTGTTTTGTTACCATATTATTATCATCATCATTATTATTATTATTATTATCATTATTATTATTATTATTATTACTACTATTATTATTAGCATTTTACTATTATTATTATATTATTATAGTTAGTATTAATGTATTATTTTATTTTTATTATCATTGCTATTACTATTATTTGATATTATCATCATTATTATTAGTAATATTTTTACACATGTTCATCATCAAACAAAATACATTTAACTTATTATTATTACTATTATTATTAGCATTTTACTATTATTATTATATTATTATAGTTAGTATTAATGTATTATTTTATTTTTATTATCATTGCTATTACTATTATTTGATATTATCATCATTATTATTAGTAATATTTTTACACATGTTCATCATCAAACAAAATACATTTAAGTAAAATTATCATGTTTCATTTAAAAGTTTTAAAATAAAGGCACTGTTTTTTAGAAATTCGGAGAATAGTGCCCTAACGTGCTAGGTTTCGATTTTCCGTTTGACTAAATAATTAAACTTCCTTTTGACAAACTTCATAAATCATGAGATGACTTTGATTACGAGGGATTAAAATATCGTGTACTAACGTATTGGATGTGATATTTATATCCTTTTGGAACAAAGAAATCTCAATTTTAACTCAAATATCTATATTTATTTTATGAGTTTAACACTGTTAACAAAATACATTTTGCAAAATCACTATATTTCATCCCAAATGTTTTTAAATAAGGCAATGTTTGTGTTTAGAAATTCGGGGAATAGTGCCCTAACGTGCTGGGTTGCGATTTTCCGTTTGACTAAATAACTAAACATCCTCTTAATAAATTTCGTGGATCACGAGGTAACTTTGATTACGGAGGCTTAAAATATCATGTCCTAACGTCTTTGGATGTGGTGTTTGTATTCTCTCGAAACAAAGAAATCTCAAATTTCATTGAAGTTATCCAAACATCTTCTAAAGGACACAGTATTTTAAAACCTTTTCAAATTTCGACATTAAGACACTAATTAATCATTTTGGTACCAATTTTGGGTGTATCGAGGTGCCAACCCTTCCTCGTCTGTGAATAAACTCGAACTCATTTTTGGATTTGAGACCAAAATCGTTGTTTTGATAAATCAAACATTTATTAAAACAACTGCTTTCTGAGGTGACCGATCACACCTCAACAAAAAAGGATTGGTGGCGACTCCTATTTTTTCGTTTTAAAACCAAAGTCGAACCCGTTTTGTTTTCAAAAAAAAATGGTTCTGACGATAAACCGAACCTTTCAAACACCTTCTTGTTTGAACTAGCCGGTGTCCAACACGAAGCCGCAATTACTAATAACAGTAGACTCTTTGAATACTGTCAACTTCATACTCCAACACACGAATAGAATTCATCAACATTTGCCACACCTTCCATACTCACTACACCAAAACGGACTTTTAATGGCGTTTTTTGGCTTTTAGCGCGTTTTAAGCGCCACTAATAGTGTTTGAAGCCTTATAAAACGCCGCTAAAAAACGCAGCATATAAAAGTTAGCGACGTTTATTGTGAAAAAACGCTACTAAATTCTTGACTTTTAATGGCTTTTATAAAAAAACGCTAAAGGTGGGGACCTTAGCGACGCTTTTCTAAAATGCCACTAAAGTGCGGACTTTTAGCGCTAGCTTTTACAAACGCCATTAAAGCCATGACTTTAGCGACGCTTTTTCAAAAACACCGCTAAAGGGCCTAAAAATAAAAAAATTAAAATATCATACTTTTAAGCGGCTTTTTAAAAACAGCTAAAGGTTATAAAAATAAAAAATTAAAATATTATAAAAACACTAAAAATTCAATTTAGAATATAATTTAATTTGAAGACATATTAAAATAAAATTATAGAAGAATACAAATTTCTATAATTACATCTAATAACTGCATTCTATATATCACTTTCGGGAACAAACTCCACGTATTTTCCGAACAAGCTCAATCACTTGAGGCCGATGTCGAGGACCACAAACGCGAACTGTCTTCAATCGACAAAGATGGCAAGTAAAGCATTACACGAGAAATTTTTCGACAATAGACATGTTAGCAAGCAGTGGGTTCTGCTACAGTTGACATGCAGCTTCCTACAATTTGGATTGTTCCACAAGGTTCACTACACTAGCAAGAAAGTTTAATAGTTACTTCAAAATTGATTGTCACCAAAAGCTAATGATTCATGCAAATTAACCTCAAAATTCATTACCATGGAAAATTAAGGTTTGAAAATACGACAATCCTTATAAGTTTGTTAACGATCTTTGATTTACAATAGAACACTCGAAGCGTAATCAAGGAGTAATCTCACAAAAACTTGTTTCGAATAATGCTCAGTTTCCTTGATTGTGACATCAAGAGGAGCATAAACAGGAGGCGGTGTCAATATCAGCAGTTTGAAGCCAGTGAGCCTCAGTTGCAGGACATACAGATGTCCGAAAGCTTTGAAAAATGCAGTTATAGGAAAGAGGTAATGTACAACATATATGCCAATTTGGAAAAACAAAAGCGAATTCAAGTCTCTTCAAATAGGTCCCATTTGGAGTGTACAGTCTAAAATCAATAGTAAAATATCTTTTGCCATGCTTGGGTCCTTACCAAGTATTATTTCCACCCATTCAAATTTTAAGTTACCTAAAAAACACCCTAATATTAATTGGAAAAACAAAACAGAATTTAAGTCTCTTCAAGTAGGTCCCACTGTGTAATATCCCGGGTTAAGGGCTATTTTATTTTGGCATTGTTTGCATGTTAATGGCTTGCTATGTTGTTGTTTGTGTGGTTTCGGGGCTTAGTTGTAGGCTAGGAGTGTGCCTGAGTAGGTGGAAAAATTTTAGTTTTTGGGCTTTATGTGATAGGAGCTGAAGGAGCTGGGTCTTTTATATTTTAATTGGTGTTCTTGAGCACAAGTGAAGAGCTAGCAAAGTGGCAAAGCATGCGCCACTTAGAGCTTGTGTTTGGCGTCAATTGCAAGGGGGGAGAGGTCCTGTGTTCAAATTGCGAAATGCCCCATTTTGGCTTCCATTTTGACGGCATGGAAGGGAAGAGTTGTAGGCAGTTCAAACTCTGCCTTGGACTAAGTCTTCCTATTCAAACGGTGGGTGGAGAGTGATTGTAGGAGGTGGACTAATTCAAAGAGATTTGAATTAGTGGCTTGGGAGTGTTTGGGGGGAGGTTGGCCGGTTTTGAGGAGATTTTGGGGAGGTTGGCGGTTGGTAAGTGTTGTGAGGAGTGGGAAGTGCCGAAATCCACTTGTGTTCTTTTGTGTGCATTTTGGTCACCAATTTCTTTTTGGTAAGCTGATTTTCGTTTAGTCAAAAGCTAACAAAAGCTCTTTTCACTTGCAAATAGCCTAAGCCAAAAACCCTTCCATTTTGCTTCTTGAAACCAAAACCCAAAGCAACTTTGTTTGCCAAACTTTGCACTTTTATTTTCTACATTTTGTGTTGCCTATCAAACGCCCCATTCGCTCTCTCCATTTCTTCTTCATTCAAACCGAAAGCTTCAACAATCATACCTTGCCGATTTTGTCATTGGTAGCCGAAAGTTCTCTTCTCTCCCACTTCTCTTTCTTTTGTTCATTGTGTAAGCCGAAACCATTTCACCTTGTTCCCCTAACCTTCATTTTCTTTTCTCAATATCCTTTAGCAAAACACCATCCTCCAAAATCACCATCATTCATCTCTTTTCTTTGAACCAAAGCACCTCTCCATATCTTCAATCTATTTTCTTCTTTTCCAAAACCATTGTTAGCCGAACCCTCCTTGGTGTGAAGTCGAAACCTTTCTCCTTTGGTTAAGGGTGTTGGCCGAACCTTGTCCCACCTGGTAGTTCTTTATTGCCGTATATCAAAGGAGGATTGTGACCTTGTTGGAATCTTGCTCAATCGGTCTAACAAGAAGGTAGGTGCTAGGCCGAATGGCCATTTCTCCCTTTCTTGTGCTTTGTCAATCTTTGGTGTTTTAGAGCCGATGTCGGTATATGCTAAAAAGGAGTAACGTTCGGTTTTGGTAATCATTTTCATATAGGGCCTTTGGATTTCGAAGCAGCCGATTGGAGAAGTCAAGTGGTAAGTAGTGGTAAGAGGTTATCATGTTAGTCTATTCTTTTAGAATTCTATAAGCCAAAGTTTCAATGGATTAACTGTTCTGTTAATAGGGTGTGCCGATTGTTAAAAGAGGAACCATTGTCGATTCGGGTTTGGTAGGAAACCAAACATTTGCAAGGTAAGGGTTATTCGATATACCCTTTGGTTTAAATGGTTGTGGCCGAATGGTTTAAGTGTTAATCCATTGTTGGCCGATTGTAGGCTCAGGGTGGTCGAGGTGATCGAGGGACGTAGACCGATTCTTAGGATTAACATCTTCGCTATTCAGGTGTGTAAACTAACACACTTTCTTAAGCGAGTAATGTGATAACTTTGGTTGTGTAAATGAAACAGTGTGGTTGGTGATTTGGTACCCATTGAGGTATGGATACGGATTCGGTAAGTCCGTTTCATTATGAGATATGTGATGATATGTGATATCATGATTGTTGATGTATATACTTTGAGATGCCATATTAAGCATGTGAGCATGATAGCATGATTGCACAATTTTGCATTTAGTATGATATGCTATTGGGTGATATGAGAGGAGGGGAGTATGATATTCGTGTCTTTGGGACATCGTGTGCTTTGGGACACGGAGGTTTGGCACCTCCAGGTGGTTTGGTACCACAATGATATTTTGTGACTTTGGGTCACCAGAGGTTTGGCACCTCGGCGTCTCGTCCCGTGGCTTAGTACCACGATGGGTTGGCCCCACATTTGATTATTATCTGGGATTGACGCCATGATTTGGTATCACACGATGGGTTGGCCCCATCATCGGTTTGTGAACCGGTGATTTGGTATCACACTTGTGTCTTTGGGACACCGGAGGTTTGGCACCTCATTCGACTCGTCCTGTGGTTTGACACCACCGTGGGTTGGCCCCACTTATGAGATCTGAGATTGTCACTAGTGATTTGGTATCACACGATGGGTTGGCCCCATCATTGGATTATTGTGACTTGGTCACCGGTGGTTTGGCACCACATTATGGATATCGTGACTTTGGGTCACCGGTGGTTTGGCACCACCAGTGGTTTGGTACCACACGGGGTAGAAAAGGTGATATGGATGGTTAGGATCGGGTGTATTACTTGCATTACTTTGTTATGATGTGTGTTGGCATGTTATATCGGGAGAGGGATTTACACACTGAGTCTTGCGACACACTCTTTCCTTTGACATTTCAGGTGACACTTAGACGCGGACATGGAGCCGGGACGGACTCGAGGTGCTCATGCCATGCTTAAATAAGGAATTGCGTAGACTTTATAAAATTTGGTACATTAGCTTATTTATTTCTATTTGGTTCTATTTTGGTTTGTAAAAGGCCTTTAAAAATTATGTTTTGCTTTTTTTATGCTTAAAGTAGATGTTTAATATGCCTTAACAAATTAATTGGGTTAAAATGTGCTAAAACTTGGAAAGACAACGATTTCAAACTACAAAAGCGACATTTTAAACTATATCATCGGGTATCACACTAAGATTTGGAATAAAAGGGGACTCAAATGTTTTTCTAACTTAAACTGGATTTTCTACTAAGTCAAAATGTTATAGTAATAATAAGAGACAACTTAAACTTCTTAATGAGATAAACCTGTTTTACCTACCCATTGGAGTAAGTTTTCAAAATTTCTGGGTTTTCAAATACATCATCCGATTTCAATCAAACCTACTCAAGTTTTTCTTTAAACACACAATCTAGCGAAGTGTTTTCCTCAAACTTTAAAACTTAAACCTATCTTCTCAAAATCCTTTTTCCCTGTAACATACCAGATTCGGTCGTGGTGTGTTGACCGGGTTTGGGGTGTTACACACTGGGTTGTACAGTCTAAAGTTAATAGTAAAATATCTTTTGCCATGCTTGGATCCGTACCAAGTATTATTTCCACCCATTCAAATTTTAAGCTACCTGAAAAACACCCTAATATTAATCATAACATACCTGAAGATGGCAACGGTTATTATTAGGTCCAATAGGCAATCGTGGATAAAGAGTGATAAGCAATGCTGCAATGGAACTATTCTTTGGCGAAAATGTCCTCGTGCCTCCACCAAGAAACAAGAAACCAATTGCTAAGCTCACCTAAAATCGAATACACTTACAAATAAATTAAGATGCCCTAAAAATAAGCAAACTGTTTGACAAAGATGTTGGTTAACCCGTCTATTTCATTAATGCAAACAAATATGATATAGTTTATCTTGGGTTACACAAAGGAGACGTGACCAATAAGCCATACCATTCTTATGCATTCAACATTGTTTCTTGATGAAAGATTGGCCACAGAGGCATTCGTAATGCTCCATACAATGGAAGAAGAATTATTAAACCCTAAATGCTTTAAAGGTTTACAAGAAGACCTCGTTTCACATGCTCAACAATTAGGCATTACACGACGAGACGGGGAGATTTTAAAAGCTTGATATATATGATGATAAACAACAAATGATCTTCTTTTGTAGCAGGTGAATTGTAGAATCCATATGCATAAATCAATTTATTATCCTTATCTTATAGATTCTCGAATGAAAATTGCACTTTCCACATAATTCGAGAGTTCGTGACATGCATGAGATCATAAAAATATGCACATAATGTCTTATATCCTAAATCTGAAGGAAAAAGTACATAATGAGAAGTTTATACAATTCAATCAGATCCTTCACTACGATATATTTAGAAACATTACGCCATCCGGATACCATAATTAGCATGCCCATCTACGAGCTCGGTTGAGAAGAAACTTTAAAAGCGGAAGGTTTGTAAATGTCCGAACCGACCATAACCTACATCCAAATGACTCAAAAGTCACCACTATTACTTGGCGAATTTGGCAACATAACAACAACAATAACAATAAAATTATCAACTTCATTTGCCACGAGACAAGGATAGAACAATATGATGAAGGCATATCTCCAATGTGCCTCGGTCAACATCTTGAGATAAGCCTTTGGGAAAGGTACTTCTATTTGTAGTGGAAGCAGCTTGATCAGAGCCATTAAAATTACTCAGTTATATCTCAAAACAAATTGTACTTGTTGAGCGTTATCATATTTTATGTAAGACCTCATTCAAAAAGTAGGCGAGATATTCATAAAGCAACTCCTGTGCATTTGCATCCTTTGTGCCGAGAAATCTCAACCTCAAAATTAATCATAACAGATTTAAGAGACTCTCTTTTCTTGGTGTGTCTACATAAATATGATAAGGTTAAGAATATGCAAGACTAAACGTGGTAAGCAAATATATGAATCGCCAGGAATACCATACCAAGAGAAATACATGCCCCACCCACTATATTGACATATGCCCGGACAATAGTTTTGCATCCATTTCATCAATGTCCATAGTATCATCCCTAAGACCTTTGACACCATTTTTATAATTTTAGGAATCGGGATGAATCCGGTCTTTGGGGATGGATCTGAAGAGAATAATCTTAAACTCGGATATGAAAAACTAGAAGCTTAAGCAAAGGTGAATGCTTTAATAATTAAGACATTTATCAAGTAAATTACACCCATATTATCAAATTCGAGCAATGACACGAAGCATTATAAAATCAGGTCTTACGATTGCAAATCAAAATGTGTTTGAGGATTGTGTAGAGACAATCACCTCGATTCACTCTGGTATAAAAATGGGAAAGGTTAATATATCTTATTTATGTCACATGCATGTGGTAATCTGCTCATAATTTCCCATGTTAAAATTACCTTGAAACATTAAAGCAAGAGCTATCATAGCCCAGTGCAAGATGACATCAACATTGACAATGGTTCCGTCCATATCTAGTACATCAATATAATGATATCAAGAACCTTGAGAGGAAAAAATTGTACATTTTACAAAATTTCAAACACAAGGTTATAATTAGGGAACTTAATTAAGTCAATGATAAGTAACAAACACCTTGATGACTTGGTTGTGTTCATCCAACGATGCATAAGTAGAAGGATCTTTCCTAATGAAAATAGTTGGTAAAAGAGAGAGGATTTGCACTTGAAAATGTAAAAAATTCAAGGTGAAAAAAGCCATGGGAAAATTCATCTTCCTCCCCAAAATACTCGTCCAAATTTTTCTTTAGCTATCTTTCATGTTTGTCCACCCTAAATTGTATAGAAGCGATGAATCGTTAGAAAATAAGAAAGGATAAAAAAGTGTAAAGAGAAGTGGTATGAAAATGAAATTGCACATATTAAACCTTGTGCTAATTGAAAGGGACAAACTTTTCAGGAAGGATAGATGATCAAGATGATATACTTCTTACTATACGAACTAAGAAATATGTTACAAAACCATTGATTTTAACCCATGCCCTCCACTAGAAGAAACCAAAAGAACAAACCAAGTTTAAAGTGGGCAATGTACATTATGATTTCCTTCCCACCATTAAGAAATATGTATGCATGTCAAATATAATTTTGAATTTTCTAAAGTGTAGAAGCAAGGATGCTTGTTGTTTACCTACAATTTGTAACACATCCTATTAAGATGATAAGCAAAAGAACTATAAGAAGTAAAAGCATATTATACGTATAAATGCGTGCATTTCAAATATATTTTTGAATTTTCTCGAGAGTACAAACAAGGATGCTTGTTGTTGACCTACAATTATTAGTAAAACATCCTATTAAGTTGATAAGCAAAAGAACTATAAGAAGTAAAATCATACCAGTAATGTTTGCATTGTTTGAGGTGTCTTGATCCTTCAAAAAGAAGCCCAACCGACATTAGTCTTTGCGCATAGAACCCGAAAAAGTGTGAGAATAATTACTCCAAAGAATAGAGAAATATAAATAAATAAGGTAACTTTAATGTTCACATAAAGAAGCTCAAAGAACAAAGTTAGGGTTTCGAAATTGACAGAGAATGGAATGGAAGAACAAAGTTAGGGTTTCAAAAATTGAGAGGATTTTTTTGCTTAATTGGGGAAGACCACCAATTGAAGAAGACCTAAAAACCTTAAAATTGATTTTCCAGCATTTCCTGTTGGTGAGTTCTCTTGTGAGGTAGCAAATGGCTGAGGAATTTTGTAGGGGAAGATCGGTGGGGGGAAACCGATTTGGGGATTTTGGTTTGGGGATTTTGGGAGGGAAATTTTGGGACTTAGAAATTTTGGTTTTGGGAAAACGATATCAAGCTTTAAAATTTGTGACGTTTTATTAAAAACGCGGTATAGTTTATTTTTGCGGCATTTTATTAGAAACGCCATTATAGCTCTATTTTTTGCGGTTTTTTTAGAAACGCATACTATAGTCATTTTTTTTTGCGTTTTTATTAGAAACGCCGCTATAGTTCATTTTTGTATGCGTTTTACTAAAAACGCCACTATTATAATTTTAATTTTTTCTCTTTTAACCTATATTTTTCTATGTCGTTTAATCATATAATAATTTCTTACTACGTTTTTTAAACGCCACTAAAAATTCAAAATGAAACGTCGTAGTATTGCTCTCTCTTTGTGCCTTTTATTATTTTAATTGTTATTGGATGATTTTTATTTGTATGTGAAAATATATTAAATGATTATTATTGTAACTATCAACAAATAAAACAAAGTATATCATAGTAGTGAATAAACTATAATATTTAAAAAATTTACTATTAATATTATTATGTACTCCAATATTTTTATTTGTAATATACATATTTTAGTCAAGGTAAGGGTAATGTATTTAAATTTGTATAATATTTTCATTTTAATACTTATTTTTATTTTAGTTAATGTTCACCTCAATTTTTAAATAGTTTAATTTAAATTATTAATTTAAGAAAAACAATATTGAACTGTTATTTTGTAAACTGAAATAATGACGACTTAAATTTTTAAATCTTTTAAACATTACAACTTGTATGACAATTTCCATGTATTTCATTTTTTTATTTTTATAAACTTTTTATTTTTGAGTTTTATTTTTCTTTATTTTTATATTTCAATTAATTTAATCATTTTACAAATCTCAATTAAACCTTAAAACCTAAACCATTTAATATATATAAAGTTTATCTATTTATCTATTAAATAATTTAAACTATATATAATCATAATATTAATATATTAAAATTAATTTTATCTCTTTTACGATTAGATAATAAATTATTTAATATATAAATTAAAAGATACTAGTTACCTAAACCCTAAACCCTACTTTTGTACCACTAGTCCTTGAACCCTAAACCCATAACCTTTAACCCTTAAACCCTATAACTATTAACCCTTAGATATTATACTTTAACCCTTAAACCCTATAACTATTAACCTTTAAACATTAAACCACAACCACGAAACCATATAATCCCTAAACCATATAACCCTAAATTATACACCTTAACTCATATATATATTACATTGCGAAGTAATTAAAGAAATAATCTAATCTAAAACCTAAACCCTAAAACAATATAATTTTATCTATTTTATCAAAATCCCTAGTACTTAAATCCCTAAACACTAAGACTTTAACTTTATTATTCGATATGGTTTAAGCACTAAACCCAAAACCCCATAACTCTAAAATAATAAACCACGAAACACCTCAAACCCTACCTAAAAAGCCCAATCAATTTGATATGTTCCTCGAGTAAAACTTTAGCAAATTCTCGCTTTGTTTAAGAAAAACTTGATGATTTTGAATAAAACAGTTAACTTAAAGATCGGGTTGAAATCAAATTGTAAAGTAAATTTGTATCTTCTTAAAACATTATTTTAAGAGAAATTAATAAGTTAAAAGAAAACCAAATTTAATGAAAAATTTATTTATTACCTTAAAACATATATATATTAGTGTCAAAAACATTTTAAATTATTTATCGAAAACCATTTAGTTATTTAATTAATAATTGTTCATGGCGTAAAAATAAATCCAAACACAAAAATTAAAAAGCAGTTCATAGTGGCCTTATTACAAAAAATAGCAAAACCCATAATAAATTCTAAATAAGTTTAATAAGTTTAATTTGGAAAATCTCCAAAATACTTTGTTTGAGCATTGGCCACCACGTAGTCCTCGCTGACTCGATCCATCGCGCTAAGAGTCATCTGAAAAATTATCCCACAAATGGGGTGAGTCATAAACTCAATGTGTAACACATACATTAAAAAGCCCATTTGATCATAGCCTTTAAGCCCATTAATAACACATATAGCCATAGGCCCATTTTTAGTCATATTTAGCCAAAAGCCCATTTTATAGCGGATCAAATAATAATCATTTAAAATCACATGGATATATACGAGATAATGAAATGCAAACCCGCCCACCTAAATATCCATCCGCTACACACCACCGTACCAACCAATCACACCGTGGGGATTACTAAATCGACCCTTCATCCGCTACACACCATCGGGCGCTTGCAGTCAACATGCACATCGCCTTATAATTTTGTGGCAAGGCCACGGACAAATGTGACCAAGTCACCAGATTCAAAATATGTGACCGAAGTCACCAGATTCACATATGTGACCGAAGTCACCGGATTCAAATATGTGACCGAAGTCACTTTGGATTATGTGGTAAAACCACCGAATACTTCCCTTTATCAATTTTACCCATATGCCCATGCACATACATATTATTCGGTTTTCATGCCATTTACCCCAAAATCATAATATAGTCATACTTATTTCACATTTATGCAAATAGCAAAATTAACGAAATATTGGGGTAAACATACACGAATATCGTATACCATTGAATGGTATCGACAATCATTATTAAACATATTGTCATATAAATCACATTATAGATCTATGAGATTTTATTGTAAGGTTACACACCTTATGACAAAGAGAACGATACCTTCCGCCGTCAACACCTAATTTATTAACACATCCGATTAGACCACACTATTACTTATAATTTATATTATAGATGAGAGATCCAAATCCTTACCCTCGGATTCTCGAACAACCGTTATTTGTGGTTTTTCTCGTCTAGATGGACAAAACCCGCTGACAACCTACTAACGAAAAGTGGTTTGGTTGTACATACGACTTCAAATAACCGATCTTCGTTAGCGAAGGTCCACAACCCGGTGGAAAATCTCTTATCCCGATCGACCCTTCGTTTGAAGTTTGAGGGTATAACAGTGCCTCCTCTCTTCCAAACACTCCGTCTCGCTTCTTTTCGAACCTATCTTGTTAGTCTCAAAATCACCCCTAAAATAAAGTTGATTAATAATCTATCTAAAAGAATTGATATAACCGAAAGTGATATTCTTACCTTGGATGATTTCGAAGGTTTCTCTTAAACGTTGGTTTCAAAAGATTCTTAAAAATCCTTCCAAGGATTGACCTAGAGAGAAAAAAATATAAGAGAATTATGTTTCTAAATCGCTATAATAAAAGGAGATAATGAAAACAATTGACCAAAATCTTACTTGACCACTTGAAGATTGACCTTGAATAAAAAGAAGAGAAAATATTGTGTTTTGGCTATAGTGGTTTGGGTTTCCAACAAAAGAAAAGAAAGATTGAGATGAAAATAGAGAATGGGAGTTTGACCTTAGCAAGGTAAATGAGAAGAGAAATTTGAGAGAAAGGGATGATTTGCTTTTGGTAAAAATGGTTTCGTTGAAAGTGAAAAGAAAGAAAATGAAAAGAGAAAGAAAGAGAAAGGAAAGAAAGAAATTAAGAATGCCCTTTGATGCTAGATGGTTCGACTAAAGAGGGAGAAAAGAAAAGAAAATTATCTTCAAAGTTTCTTTGGTGTTTTCGGCAATGAGGGAAAAAGAAAAAGAAGAAATGTTTTCCAAACTTTTTGATGCTTTTGACTATAGAGGACAAGAATTTGAGAGAATAGGTACTTTAACCAAAATGGTCAAAATGAAAGCCAAAACAAGGCAAAACTTTTACCTAATGTCATTAACAAAATTCAGCTAGGAAGAGAGCTTTTGGAGAAATGAGAAAAGATGCACAAAATGCTAGAATTTTTGGCCAACTATCACCCCCTAATCCAAAGTCAAATTCGGCCAACATGTATGCCAACATAATCCCCCTTTTTCCTCTACATTTCTTCCCCATCAATCCTTTGTTTCCTAACACAATTAAGCCTTCTCCCTTAGCCCTAAAGCCGACTAGGTTCATGGTCAAATGACCATGAAAAAGCTTCAAAACATCCTCCTTTCTTCAAGCCTTTTGTCCCCTATCTTACCATATCATCATGATCCCATGCCATAACTTCTAGCTTGCCTTTTCATATGGTCTACTAACCAAAAATAAGAAGATGACCATCCATTCTAGAATAGTCTTAGCCGACACTATAGGAAAGAAAATAAAAAAAAATTAAAATTCTTTCATTTGCTAGCTAGGGGATTCGAACCTCTCTCCTCATGCATTCACTCATGCACCATTACCACTTTGCCAAATTACTTATTATGCTTTAAACCTCTTGTCAATATTTCTTAAAGCCTATCTTGCTTAGCTCCATCTTAATTATTAAAATTTAATATTTCACTAAGCATTCACTTACATAATGAAGTTCAAAATAAACTTCCAAAACACACTCAATCATATTTAGGCATGCAACAACATTTAATTAAGTAGAGATGCATAACCCCTAATTATCAGGATGTTACAAACCCTAAACTATAAACCCGCCAAAACCCTAAGCTAACCCTTAATATTAAATTCCTAAACCATAAACCCTAAAACGTATATAATAAACTCCCGAACCTAAATTATAAAGAGTAATCCATAAACTATATACCCTAAATTAAGCCATAAACCCCAAATTATCATGAGAATTAATTTAATATTTTATATATGTGCAAAAAAACTTTAAAATTATTTGCGCTTTTTACGAAGCGCCGCCATCGCTAAGACTTTTAGTGCGCTTTTTGAAGCGCTATTTCCTGAACTTTTAGTGGCGTTTTTACGAAGCCCGCTTCTGAAGACTTTTAGCGGCGTTTTAGATGCGCCGCTAATGCCCACTTTTAGCGGCGTTTTCGAAGCGCCGCTAATGCCTGAACTTCTAGCGGCGTTTTTCAAGAAGCGCTAATTCTCGAGCTTTAACGCGTTTACGAATAAACGCCGCTTTTGATCCTTTTAGCGGCGTTTTTAAATAAACGCGCTTATTTTTTTGCGCGTTTTATTTCAAACGCTAGTGTATAATATTTGCGCGTTTTATTTAAAACGCCACTAAAACACCGCTAAAAGTCTATTTTAGTGAAGTGACTAAATCCCACCAGCTAAAAATGAGAGACCAAAAGCTTTTGATAAACGAACATTCAAAAAACAAATGGTTAGTGTTTTCGGAAACTCTATCACACCATGGGTAGCCCTTGTTTGATGAATCAATTTGTATCCCACGGCTTATCAAAAATCTTTTGTTGGAATACGATTAATCGCCAACATCCACAAGAAGTTACGCACCTTTGGAGGAACTTTCGACTCCAAATTTATCAAACGGGAATTCAACAGCTTTCATTCCATCATAAGCCAGCAATTGCGATAACTTTTTAACTGAGAATACCCCTCCCTTGTCGTGAATCCACACTATACGATCCTCTACCTCATCATTTAGCTCACAATTAATTTTCACCAAATCAACTCTATAACTCAAATTAAGTACTAAAATTTTAACACATATACTACATTAAAAAATATCAATAAATATTATTTATATTATCACTGTTATTTAAATTCTTTTACAAGTTTAAAAATCAAACTAAAACCACGTGTATTTTCCGGAATTAATATTATATACATTTTCCAAAGCTTGAAAAAGTTGAGTCCACCTTTCACATCATGTATAAAGGAATGGGTCCTTTGTCCATGAAACTTTTCCATTATTAGTTATGGCCAAAGTTTTGGTTCTTTTTAAGTAATCAGTTCAAATTTTGTCAGCTATAATCATGATTATGATGTGTGAATTGCATATGTATAATATAAATAAATTTTATCTCTTTTTATTTACTATACTTTATATTAATTTTATTTTTATTATAATAGTCTGAACATGTATTTATAATTACTAAAATATTATTACATAAATATGTATTTATAAATAACATATGATAAATTAAAAAAGCTAGATTTAATTGCTTATTATTGTATTGTTATTAATCTTGAGTTGATATCAAATTAACTTATGACATCAAGTTAATTAAATATATTATTAATACTAACAACTAATAAAAATAATAAAGTGTACATAAATAAAATTAAAATGTATAAATATATTAAAATAAAAATTTAACTATGTGATAAATTAAAACTTTTATTAATGTAATTAATTTGAGTTACCATTATATATATATTTTAATGATTTTAAAATGAAATAGAATAAAATAACCTCAAATAATACAAATCACTTTAGTTACAAAAAATATTTTTATAATTTAATAATTGAGTTAATGATTGAATTTAGAGTAACAATAACTCCATAAAACACTTAATTAATAAAATAATAATATAAATTTTAATTTTCCAAGAAAAAAAGTGTTAGAGCAGCTTTGAGTCCTTTTCTAATCATGCATCTTCTAAATATCAACACGTGTTTATCAATAATCAAACCAGGATAAAAGTGATTGTAAAGAAGAAAAAGAATCAATAATAATTTGATAATGTTGAGTATTTTTTAATTTAAAAATGATGTTAGTGAATTTAATAAAAATTTAGTGATATTAATAAATGGAGCAAAAATTTTAAATTTTAAATTTCAAAATAAAAATAAATTTTAAAATATAAAATCAAAATTTACTTCAAGTTTTAATTTTACAAGGTTAACATAAATCTTTTAGAGGTCTAGAAAAAATTAAACTAGACAAATAAAATGTCCTGAAATTATCATCAGTCAAAATCATTTTAAATTAATTTTATAACTAATTTAAACTAATTTATATAATTTTAAAAAATGAATTTCAACTATATAGTCAAATTAAACCAAAAGTATAAAAAATAAATTACATTGTTGAACGTATTCTTGTCCATAGAACGGATCAGGACCCGCATGAAAAGTTGAAGGATTTGAGCAAAAATATAGACTCAAAAAATAGATTTAGACAAAAAATAATATTTGTTTAAAAAATAGATTAGGTCTTAAGCAAGACTTTTTGCTTAAATCTGGCCCAAATTCAAATTAACAAAAGACAAAAAAAATTTATTATTTTGCTATTATTTTATTATTATATTGTTACTATATTATTATTATTGTTTGAATATTGTATAACTATTATTTTATTGTTAATTTTGTTACTATTATATAATTTTTTAATTTATTTTTAATTTGTTGAGAAATATTTATTTTAAAATTTTAGTATTTTAGATGTATTATATTTTTTATATAAAATCATATAAAAATCCCTATTTTATAAAAAATTATTTTAGTTCTCCATTTAATTTTCGCTTATTTTAGCCATTAAACTTGAATTTTTGTCAAATCACCTAAAATGGATGAAAAATTTATCGTTTTTAATTTTACTAATGTGACATGCATGGAGATTGTCACATGGATAACACAACAATATTTAAAAGATATATTTTTTATAATTATTTAACAGTTTTAATTTGTTTTAATTTATAATTTTTATATATGTTTTTGATGAATTTTAAAATTTTAAAAATTAATTAAATATTGACATGTCATTCACGTGGTTATTAATGTGTATGTTATATCAACAAAGATAAAAAGCTTTAATTTTTTCATCTATTTTGAGTGATTCAACAAAAAAAACAAATTTAAATGTTAATTAAATGAAGGATTAAAATGATGTTTTTTAAATTAAAAGGTTAAATAAGTCATTATACATTTTAATTGATGGCGTATATTTTTTTTATTGTAATTGATAGCGTATTATGAAAAGATGTGATCACGAATTGAGTAGAATTCAATTGTAACCTTTCGTTTTCCCAATGATAGTTTATTAGCACAATTACAAGTGCATATATAAATAACAAATAATTGTAATCTTTTAGGAAGGGCTAAAATTTAATTATAAATTTTGTATAGATCAAAATATAAATTAATTATGTATTAATTTATAATTTTATCATATTTAAAAGGAGTAAAAGAAAATATTTCATTTTTATGTAGGCTAAAATATAATTATTATATATTAAATTAAAAAATTAAAATACAAATTAAAAACCATATGTAATCATATATTGATTTTATTTACATAAAAATTAGGAAGAATCATAAACAAGATTTAGGGACCCTTGACTTTTTCTTTCGTGCTTTCAATACGAAGAACAATAATATTATTTTATTTCTTCAAATACAAGGCTTATAAAACTAAGGCAAAATCCACATTATATATTTTGTTTTCTTTTTCTTTAATTCAGGTTAGGTGGCTTACTTATCACCTTTACACATAAAATAATACCTCTAATTAAATTAGTATTATGAGTTGATTGAGTTTATGTAAATACTATTATTATAATGATAGTTTTATTTATTTTAGTTAAAATAATTAAAAACGTGTTAATAAAATTTATATGAGAAAATTTTTTACTTCACCACTAATCTTTTAGATATAATATAGGGATATAATATAAGTTATTCCTGGTCGATCTTATATACTTGAATGAGGATTATATTGTAAGGAATCTTCAAATCTTAGGCCCCATTCAAAGATTTCACACCCTAACCAACGTATCCCCCATAAAACTTGTCCCCAAATCTCAAATCACCAAACCCCAAATCTCTGAAAAAAAGTTGAAACAATCAAACACAAGGGAATAAAAAAGAAAAAAAGAAGGGAAAATGAATGCTCCACCAAGTCCATAACTGTGTTTACACCTTTACACCAAAGCCATGGATGAGTTGTTCTTGTTCCAATTTCCTTCCATTTCCAACCCTCAAAATGAAACCCCACAAGATAAGGTGTTGGATTATGTTGTTCCCATGGATGGCAGTGGCAATACTCATCTGTATAGCAGCATGGGAAGTGGAGCAGCAGGCAATAATGATGATGATAATGGTGAAAAGAAGAAGTTGATGCATAAAGATGTTGAAAGACAAAGGAGGCAAGAAATGGCTACCCTTTATGCTTCTCTTAGAAACCTTCTCCCCCTTGAGTACATCAAGGTGATCAATTTGCTTAAATCTTTTATGAAATTAATGGTTTTGTATTGTGAGTTTAGGGGTTTACCCTTTTCTTTTTGGCGTTTTAGGGAAAGCGTGCAATATCAGATCATATGAACGGGGCAGCGATGTACATAAAATATTTGCAGAAGAGGGTTAGTGAACTGAGTTACAAAAGAGATGAGCTAAAAAAGGTGTTGAATTCGACTGGTTTTGACCATGGGATGAGCTCTGATGGAGCTATTTTAAGTACTGCTGTGGTTCACCAGTCTTTGGATGGTGGTGTTGAAGTGGTGATCAGCACTGGTTTTGGTGCTCGACCTTTGACCCTATCGAGGGTGTTGGAACTATTGGTACAGGAAGGACTTGATGTTGTGAGCTGTGTTTCTACTAGAATCAATGGAGGACTGGCTCACACTATCCAATCTGAGGTATAAATTGTTCATTGACTCTTTAGGGTTTATGGCTTTTCTTTTAGGTTAAATTATGGTATTAGTCACTGTATTCTTTGCGAAAATTATGGATTTAATCCTTACATTTTAATGATCATTTAGAATTCTGATTCTTATCAAACAATAACTATTAAATTCATTAAATTTTGTTATTTTCAAAATCTAATGTGCGACAATTAAACATATTATATGGATAATGCTATATTAGCTTGTTATTTCTAGTTACTAATTAATAATTCAGTTAATAGATTAATAAATGTCATTTGTGTTAAAACTAAAATTTCAAAATTCAAACAATATAAAGTATTAGAATGATGCACTTAGAGAATATGAACTAAATCTATAATTATACGCATAGTATACTATTGATAATTGAATTCAACCATTGTTTGGGTCGAACTAAAATATTAAAATAGGGACTGAATTTGATCAAATTAAAATATAAAGATAAAATCCATAACTTTTGCAAATTAGAGGGACTAATATCAAAGTTTAACCTTTCTTTCATGGTTTCTGAGGTTGCTAATGAAGTGCAAGCTTTTATATATAGGTCACTGATCTGACATTGGTGGATGTCCCTAGGTTGCAACAGAAACTGAGTGAAGAAATTTCATCAATGAATCGAATTTCTTAGCTAGTAATCCATGTATGCTGTTGCTCGTTATTAGTATTTGGGTAAGGTTTGGTCTTTTTCCACTCAGTACATGAACCATATAGTATATTATTATTATTATATTGAATTCTGATACGCTCCATTTCATTAATTTAGGATTTCTTTTACATTCAAGTTTATTATAATTTTTTTAATTTTAAGTAAGTTTTTTAATTTATAATGTTAAATTAGTAAATTTAATAGAATAATTTTAATATTTGAAATTTTAAATTCGAAAAATAGATAGACAATATCTGTAAAAATAAAAGTAGAGAAACTAAATTAATATATGAAGAGTACAAAATTTAAAATATATTTTAATATTTTCCTTTTATATATAATTTGACCCTTGGTATGAGTTTTCTAGGTCCGATTTCTATATAAATAAAAATTTCAATATTTGTTTGTAAATTTTCTATAATTTATTTTATCCATTGTGATCCATTGATAATAATTTATTATTTAACATTTTCATGCTAATACCTTTCTTTCCTTTTTTTCCCTCTTTCGTATGCTTTATTTTTCATAGTATGATTATTGACAAAATTAATAAGAAAAATAAATATACTAAACAATTTCATCTAACACTCTTATCTTTCATATTTGTTGGGCTATACATTCTCTAATATTAAACATATACTTCTTGTCATCATTGGATGGTATATAGGGATGACAAAACCCGAACCGTCCGATGGATTCGAACCAATCCACTCCATTTGGATCATTTTTTTTTTTCAAAAGTGGATGCGGGATGGGGTAAGGTGAAATTTTTTGGAACAATATGTATGAAGCGGTTATAGTAATTGCTTGTCTCGCTCCAATATATGAAATTATTATTGTATCTGTATATATATAACTATTAAAAGGATAAAAATGCAACACCGTATTATAGAAAGAAAAGCCCATATAATTTATGTTTAAATATTTTATAAAGAATTGTAATTATAAAAGATTGGGAATATTAAATATAAGTATAAGAAATTGAATTGAAACTAAGTGGTGTGGGGTGAGGATGGATGCATCCAACTTCTATGAAGTGGTAGTAGTTTCTAATATTATACATTCATAGTGAAGCGAGGTGGGAGGTGGAGCGGAATGTGCCAACTATGGAGTGGTGGTGAATTTAGCAACATTCTCCTTTGCGCCATTACATTGCCATCCCTAATATATAGTATATGCTGTGTAATTTAGTTAAATTATTATAAACCATTTATAATAAATATTATGTAACTTAGTTAAATATTTAGTAGATAAAATGCATGGGAATTTTATCTCTTGTCAATAAAAAATTAAATTAAAATATTATTATTGTATAAAATGACTTCTAGGCTTAAATTGTGTACGAGTGAGTTTGGAAAACTACAAGGTAATTAGAATTAAGTGTAATGGCTTGTAATTACTTGCATAATTACTCTTATTCTAACTTTCTCCTAATAATTAGAGAATGTAGTTGAGGTGCTCCAATTACCCCCAATTAAATGAAACTCGCTAATTATAATTATTAGCTAAACATGCCACATATATAATTATAAGCACTTACATTCAAATACAATTATTAAGTAACTTTCTAAGCGCACCGTTATTGATTTACTTACCAATATCATTTAGCATATAACATATGCAAATATCATGGATGATGAATATTTGATAACCGGGCAACAAGCATGTCTCTTGACAATATCAAAACTTAGCAATGATAGAAAAAAATGGCATCCATTCGATAAAAGTATCATGGATGTCCTGATATTGGGAGTTAAACTGCATTTTGCATTCTCTACTTAAAAAATATCAAAGTAGTCATTATATTTTAAATCAAAGAGTAAATTGGTCTCTTTGTTAAAATTTTTTTGTTCATTTTTACGGTTAAAAATTGGTCCCTATACGTCAGCATGAGGTATACATTCTCAATGATATCCACCAATTCTCAATGATTACCAAAATGAAAAATAAAAAAATATTACATCATCCGAGCCCTCAACTTAAAAAAAAAAACAAACCGTAACAACAACAATAATATAAATCGAACTAATACTCAATCATCATATTCATAATTTTTTAATTTTATAAAATATAACTACTTTGGGTATCTTATCACAATAATAATATAAACTGAACTAATACACAACCATCATATTCATAATTTTTAGTTTTATAAAATATGGCTACTTTGGGTGGCTAATCTGATTTGAGATTATGGTGAACTTATTTCCAAACAATATCTTAAAATTAGATAACTACGAAAGCTTAACTATATGAACAATTTGACCAACTCAAATCATTTTTCAATATTTTAGAAAAGAGAATATGAAAAGTTAAAATTGGGCTATTTTACCAAAATAACTTTTAAAAAATTAATATTTACAAAAATGACCCAAATTTAAAAACAATCACCAAAATTACCTGAAATGAACAGTAGATAGGGGTTTTGACCTGTCAATGGCCGGCACCACCTGGTATTTTGGACCTATGATTGCCTAATTATTATGTCAGACTTTAAAAAAATATTTTTTTGGTTCTGGCCTGTTAATGGCTCGCACTGCAGTATTTTTTTTAAAATCGTATCATACTGGTATACAAAAATTTCAAAAAGAAAAAAAAATTGGTGCTGGCTTGTCAATAGTCGGCACCAATCGCACTCGTAAATTTTTTTTTTGAGTGTTGGTCTATCAATGGCCGCACCACTGCATTCGTAAAAAAATTTGGGTCTTGGCTCACAATGGCCGCACTTTATGCATCGAAAAAAATTTTGGGTGCTGGCTTGTCAATGGCCGACACCACTATACCAGAAAAAGAAAAAAACTTGGGTGCTGGCTTGTCAATGGCCAAGACTGCTGCATCTAAAAAAAATTTTGGGTGTTGGCTCATCAATGGTCGGCACCACTGCATCTGTAAAAATTTATTTTTTTGGTTGTTGGCTGCCAATGGCGGCAAAGAAATTTATCTTATATATATATAGGTATTTTATCTTACAATTTATTTGGTTTAAAATTTCTTTTCCTTTGTTCAGAAGAAAGCAAAAATATTTTAAAATGAGTTCTCAAATGTTGTTTGTTTATGTTCATTTCGATGGAGAAATGATAAATACAACTGAAAAAGGCTGTGTATTTCAAAGTCAAAAAAAAATAAGAATGAGATTCAACAAGCGGATTTCGCTGTCGGATTTAAAACGAAAAATCAGTTCAAAGATAGCAACCCGTTGCGGAAGGCAAATGTTGAGATTGTTTTACAAATTTTCGGTTTCAATTGATCCGCTAAAGTTCTCAGAAATGGAGCTTAAAGATGGTGATAATTTAGGGACAATGATGGTAATTTATTGCCCCGCTGAGATAGAAAATCCCAGCCCGATTGAGTTGTTCGCGGAGATAGCTGAACTAGATCCCATTCAAGTGGTAATTCCATGAAGCCAGTCCCGAATTGATTTTGATCTTAACGTCTCTTGGGAAGATTAGTCGAGTTTTGGACAGCAACGCCAACTCTCGAAAATCCAAACACCGGTGGTTGTTCGTATAACATCCCAAACTCATGTCCTCGTCTAGAGATCCATCCAGAGGTGTTGGCCACCATCGAAGATAGTGATGAAGGGTCCGATAATGATGATCAGTCCCACCATGATCCCAACGATGATTTTAGTGACCCCGATTTAGACGACATCCCTGAAGACATAGACGATGAAGGGCTAGTGTAGGGTGAAAATGCAAACCCCTATTTGGCCGTAAACACGGGCCCTGGTATAATTATAAGAAATAATCTAGGGTACTTCATGACCGACGTGGATCTTGATGCAGCTCTTGCACGCTAGTTCCTAGAATATACAAATATTGTGCCGGCTCACCTAGTTGACAATGAATTCGACGAAGATGAGTTGTTTGTAGGACAACAATTTGATAACAAAAAAAAACTGTTTACATACTATGAAACAACTTAGCTTGAAGTTAGGTGTGGATTATAAAGTAACGAAGTCGACGCAGTCTTTCTACGTAGGAGAATGTTGAAAAGTATCGAGTGGTTGTAAATTGTAATACCCTAACCCGTATCCGTCGCCGGATTAAGGTCACGAGGCATTACTGTAACAATTATCAGAACATAGCATACCATGCAATTAATGTTTGATCAAATCATTATTCTCATTACTAATATCAATGATACATTTAAACAGACACTATTATTATTAATCATATAATAATACATTTGTTTCTTTATTTATGGACATGCATATTCACTATAGTAATATCCTGAATGAAATACACCATTTACTCAACTATCACACAAACACCAAATAAAATCTAATAATTACTTGCATATTGGTTTAAGTCGAATTTCAAAACATGCCATATATCAAACGACTGCACATTTACACTATGAAATAATATACATTATTAGTACATTATTTTAATCCAAAATACCATAATAATATAAATATGCAAGCATACCAAATTCACATATTGACCGAACATTCAATCTCACCTTTCAACTTAATATGTAACTAACCCACCAAGAAACATATATACTTGTCTCATTATAAAATAATAAATATCACATAACAAAGTTTACTTAAACATGACTTTCATTAATATTTTAACTACATTACACATATGACATTTTCTATATTACCAAAACATACATTTTAAACCTATTTACCATTCGAAAAGCATGCTAGACGAGTAGTATATAAATTCCCATTGATTAATCTCATGAATACAAAACACAACCGTAACCACTATGCTTATCATATAGCTAATTAAGATCAAATTCTTGCAAAAACCGTACACATACACCTATACTATTTATTCATCTTCCATACATAACTTGCTATGACCGAATATATATATATTCCTTGACATCTTTGCCTATGCCATTCTAAGCAAGCAATTATATCAAATGCATAATACCTAAACTTGTCTATAAGAAACATACCATAGCCGAATATTGAAACCAAATATATCAAAACATAGCCAAAAACAAATAAACCAAACTTACACAAAATGATCAAGCCATTTTCGCATGGCTACTATATATATATAGATATACCAAAACATCATTTGAGCATTTAACTAGCCTATACATGCCTTTAATTCAAATCAACTAGTTGAAAAGTACCAAAAAGGGGATGATAGTGTGGTTGACTTCAACAATGATCCTTCGAGCCCGTAGCTTGACCACAATCTATAAAACGAACAGTGAAACACACAAGTAAGGTCACTAGCTTAGTAAGTCTTAAGCAAAAGATAATTCACTAATCAAGCACTTTAACATTTTAACCAATAAACGTAGGACATTGTATATGTATATTTCAATATGCAACTGATACAAAACCGAATACTAGTAATGTATTTACTCCATTACTTATACTTCACTACCATCAACCTGCAACTCATCAAAGCACAAATACATAATATTTCAACTCAAGTAACATTAATCACAACTTACCTTACTTCTGATGAATTCAAATGGGACTTATGCTTACTTGAGTTTTTAACTCAATAGATTCATTATGTTACACCTCGAGCAATTTATATTTTCTTTATTTTAAAGTATCACCGACATTAAGCCTGCTAGGCACAAAGCCTGAATTTGTCACCAGCACTAAGCCTGCTAGGCTCGAAGCCCAAATATATCACTGGCACTAAGCCTGCTAGGCACGAAGCCCGAATATATCACCGGCACTAAGCCTGCTAGGCTCGAAGCCCGATCTATTTATCAAATCAATTCATCAACTTATATTCCTTAACACTTACATCACTATCAATTCATATACATAAACCACATTCACATATCGTATCAAATGTACTAATTCACATTGCATTTCAGCATATCCAACCCAATATAGAACATTTACATTCGGCTATCACCTATTTCCTTACTCAAATTAATCAAATAATATCATTGAAAATATTCATATTTATCTCTTTAATATACTTTAACTTAAGAACTTACCTCGACTGTCGACGGACCGCGTAAACCGGCTATTCGATGACCTTTGTCTTTCCCCGATCCAAATTCATTTTTCTTTGTTCTTGATCTAAACACATTAAAATTTAGCTCATTCAAGTACATTTCATCTCAATTTAGTCCCAAAACACATAAAAAGGTAATTTACCATTTTACCCCTAATGTTTCACATTTTTACCATTTAGTCCTATTTGCATAAAACACAAAATACACAAAATTTCACTAAACTATACAAGGTCATTTTAGCCCTCTCACAAATTTATTTTTTTCAATTTAGCCCTAAATATTCAAATTCACCAAAATTTCCAATACAAAATATATCAATCTTTAACATATCTTTAAAATAAAATCATCAACCATCAAAAATTACATGAACACATCAATGGCCGAATATCAAACATGCTTAGATTCAAAAATTTCAACATGGGTAAGCTATCGTTTGAAGCAACAATCTCAAAAACGTCAAAATTATCAAAAACCGACTAAAAACTCACCTTGAATTTTAGCCTAGAAGTGCTGAAAATCAAAGAACCCAAAGCTTTATTTCTTCCTCCAATATTCGACCAAGAAGAAGTGAAAAAGATGATGGCTTTGTTTTATTTTATTTTAACATATATTATGTTATTTAGCTAATTACTAATCTAACCATTCAATAAAAATAATGCTAACATATATAATAAGGGCAATGGTGACTTTAGCCACCCACTAACTTTAAAAATGGGCTAATTGCCTTTTTAATATCCCACTTTAAAAAGCCATCATCAAATAGGCACTTTTCACTATAGTTTGCAACTTTTACTTTTTACGCGATTAAGTCCTTTTTCTAAATTAAACACACAAACAATAAAATTTTTCTACGAGACTTTCACACACATTAATTCACATATAATAAACACAAAATATAATATTAAAATATTTCTCGGACTCAAATTCGTGGTCCCAAAACCACCATTCTGATTAGGGTCAAATTCGGTCTGTTACATAAATGGTGTGTCTGAGCCGCGTTAATGTAGCGGACACAGATGTGGATGATAAGGAAACTAGAAGGTCCACACACATGCACGTCCGCTCGTATGTCACAAGACCATGAAAAGTTAGCTGCAAAAACTATATGCAACTGCATCATCCCTTTGGTGAAAGAGTCGTCCACCATTTAAGTGTCGGTCCTTATTGTGGATATGCAAGCTCGATTCAAGTACGAAGTGTCGTACCAGAAGGCATGGTGGGCAAAGCAAATGGCGATGCGAGAGTTGTATGGTGACTGGGATACGTCACACAACAAGCTTCAAGGGTGGATAGCCGGGATGCTGGAGTATGTGCCCGAGACAGTGACTAATTTGCAAACATTGCCGTATAAAGGCCTTGACGGGGAGATACAATCGGGGAAACGAGTTTTTCACAGATTGTTTTGGACATTCGAGCCATGTGTTAGGGCCTTCCCTCGGTACAAGCCAATAGTGTAGGTAGACGGGACATGGTTGTATGGTAAATACACGCAAATCCTCTTGATTGTTGTTGCATAAGACGACAATCGAAATTTACTTCAGATCACATTTGCCATCGTGGAGCGTGAGTGCTTCGAGTCTTGGGAATTTTTCCTCACAAATCTCCGAAGGTACGTCGTCAGAGAAGACAACATTTGCCTTATATCAGATAGATCGAAAGGATTACTTGCTGCGATAAGGCGATCGTGGTTCCGTGGAGGTCTGTTTATTGCATCTGCCACATCGCGACAAACTTTCATAGAGATTATAAGAATAAAGATTAGAAAAAAGAACTCGTGAACATGGGTAAAAAAAATTGTTTGTATTTATTTCAAAAATTACTTCGCAAATTTTTTGTTGTTTTTAAATTGGTGATTTCAAATTAAATATGCAGCCCATGAGTTAGAACCGAGAAGATTCAGGTAGAGGTTTGCAAGGCTTGAATCTCAGATGTCATCTTTACCAATAAATCTCCGGACATGGTTGGGCAACATGGAGAATTGGCAATTGACTCAAAGTTACAATGAGGGGTTTCGATATGGGTAGATGACGACTAACCTGGTAGAGGCGGTCAACTCTATATTGAGGCGCACACGCCATCTCATGTTTTCTGCTGTTTTCTCGGTAACATTTTATAGGTTGGAGACATTGATGCCTAAGATGGGGTTGAGACAAGCTAAGTAGATCGAGGTTGGGCACGTGTACGTAGAGGCCGTCCGAAAGGCCATGGCGATAAATAGTCGAAGGGCACAAACAATGAACGTAGAATTGTATTCGAGCGACTTGGAGACTTTCTGAGTTCAATAGTATATCGACCGTCGTTCGGGTCATCCTCCTAGATCGTACGCAATTGATCTGTGAAACAGGCGATGCGAGTACGGGTTATTTCAGACTCTTCGATATCCATGTGCGCATGTTCATGCAGCGTGTGCGAGAGCAAACTTAAATGTTGAACAATTCATAAATGATATCTACACGTTGCAACGAACATTACATATATTGGGGAACGAATTTCCTGTAATGCCCGATGTCTCAAACTGGGAAGTTCTATCGCCTGCTATCGAGATGGTGCTTGACCGTAGTCTCCACAGACATCCTAAAGGTCGACCACAATCGACGAGAATTGGCATGGATGTTAGCATGAACCCAAATCGTGTAATCGCTCGTCGAACATCGGATGTAACCGTCAACATGCCCACATCGTGTCTATGTTTCCGGTGAATCGGCTCGTAATGCTGGGCTCAAAGATGATGAGTGATATATTATTCAATAGATGTTCTTGTAAAAATATTGTAAATGTTTAAAAATTAGATAATTTAAATGTAATGAGAAAATGTTGAAAGTAAATTAAATTTAAATGAAATAAGGAGAAAAAATTTGCATTGAAAATTTAAAATTTAAATATAAAATGAATGAGAAAAAAATTTGCATTGAAAATATAAAATTTATATGAAATGCGGAAAATGTTAAATTTTAGTTAAAATAAAATATATGAATTGAGAAAAAATAAATTGAAATTGAAAATGAAAAAAATATATATTTTAAATGAAATGAAAGGAAATGAGAATCGAATTGAAATGGAATAAAAATAAAATGAAATGAAAATTAGATACAAATAAAATGAAATGAAATGAAAAAAAAAAAAGAGTTGAAATGACCCATCTACATCAAGCCTGTGTCAGGTTTGTGTCACTGGCCAATTTGGCCTTCTAATGGCCGGCCTTACATCTCTTCTTTTTTTTTTGCAGTTTTTTTTTCACATTTAAAATTAAAATAACTGTTATCAAGCTTAATAATTTTGGTGTCAGACCAAAAAAAACCCAAAAAAATGAAATTAGATATATTTTTAAAAATTTAAAATTTTAATTGACCAAAATAATAAATAAATGAAAATATTTAAATAAAATATTAAATACAAAAATTGAAATTAGCTTTATTTTAATAAATTTAATTTATCTAAATGGGGTCTTAGGCCTAAAAAAGCCACAAAATTAATTTTTTTACAAAATTTTAAATTTAAATTGAAAATATAAAATTTAAAAATTTAAAAATAAATAAAAAATAAATTACTCTAATATTAAAAAATTTAAATGAAACTTAAATAATAGGTCTTGACATTAAAATAGCTTTTGAATAATAATAAAAAAAAAAAACTTAAACTGACCCATCAAAATGGGGTGTCAGTCCTTACAACCCATCAAAAAACTTGAAATGACCCATCAAAATGAGCAATTTTTTTTTTCAATAGGCATCTCTAACTATAAATAGGCAAAATGGTCCCCCACTTTACATAAGCAACTCCGACTACCGCCGCTGTTAACCCTCAACCACCGTCGACGATCGTCGCTTTTCACCTTCAACCATCGCCGATCACTCCATGAATCGTAATCCGAATGTTCTTTTAAATGACAACGACCACATTGGAAGTAATGTGCATAAGGTAAATAATGTGCAAGCAATGTTCTTTTAAATGACAACGACCACATTACAAGCAGTAATTGCATAAGGCAATTTTTTTTTTCTCAATCACGTTGCTTTATCTAATTTCTTATATAATTTGCAATTACTCCTTGCTCCTCCATACGGAACATGCAATGTTACGTTGCATAGGTAACTCTATAATCATTATTGATAAAATGAATTAGAGTATTTTCCAAAAAAAAATTAGAGATCAGAATATTCGTAACATCTAATTTGTACTAGGGTTTGGTTTGTACGATACACAAATTAATTGTACATTGTATATAAAAAATTTGTTATATTTTGTAAGAAAAATATATATTAATTGTTTCGATATTTTAAAGTAATGGTTGAATATGTAAATTTAACAGGATGATCTCTTTCGCCGGAGGTGTGCATGCCGGAAGTGTTGTCCGGCTGATTCGGACTTCTCCTGTTGGCGGTGTCTTAGCGGCTAAGTTTCTTTCAAGAGTTGAGCCTGTGTTCATTAAGGCCCATTGTACTTTCACACTTTTGCTTGTTGGGCTATTTTTGGGCTTGTTTGTTATACCCACTTTCTTTTTTGTTGGAATTTTTTAATTAACAGCCAAGAAATAAAAAATTATCAAATCGGTATAAAAAATAATTTTAAAAAATTTTTTGATACGAGAAGGAAGTGTAATAAATGTATTCAAAGCAGCTCAATTAAATTTAATTGGTGTGATTTTAATTTTTATTGTAACATTTCATTGATCCCCATTCATACCATAAACTTTGTAAGTCGAGTCACTTGGTTAGGGATCATCAGCTGGGCTAGCCATCCCTATAAGTCAGTGACCAGTTTTCTAGCCCCTGCAATCGTTGACAACATTGGGACACAGTCCCAGAGGCCTTGTTATATTTCAGGAGGGTGCCCTAATAATCTAATTTCAGAAACCAGTACTAATACTAATTAATACATTCCTTTTAGGAAAAAGAAAAGGAAGTGCCAAATTTTCCTATCCAAGTGAAAGCAACAAGTTCAAAAAAAGGAAAATGCTAATTGAAGGCCAGAGCTATGATACTTTTACCCAATTAATGATACCGATATATAAGTTGGTTTAGGGTATATTAATTAAAATTCCTTGGGGAGCCAAGGGCCTATCTGCCTTCCTCGGATTTGCCTCTGTTCAACCCCAGTGTATTTGCCTTGAAAATTACTAAGACGATGCGGCTTGGCAAGCGAACGAGCGTCAGGCGGCTTATGTAGCAATACTGCGGGACTTGGATGACATGGTTCAAGCTAGTTGTGCTCGATGTTTAGATGGTTCCTTTGATGCACTTTAGTCAAGGGCTTTGCCATAATCGAAGCCTTTAGGATGCTAAGAAGCACCGCTTTCATCACATCATTGTTGAGTCTGATTGTTTTGCGCGTGAATAAGCTTAATAGTCGATTAAGGAGGCTCATAGGTTGATTGTTTCTTCTTCATAGGTTGGTCGGCTAATGGGGTAGCACATAGGCTAGTCCAATAGTTTATTCATGCGAACATGGGTAGAGCTTGTTGGTGGCAGTGGTAAAACAAATTCACTATGTAAATTATCTAAAAAAATCCTAGAATATATAATACGGGACTTAGTACGTAAGTATATAATTATTATTATACATGCATGCGAGAAACTGTAAAAATCTGCAATTGTAATATAGATAAAGAGAGCTACTGATATAAATAATAGTGTTTGAGAAAACATTTGCATAAATGCAGGCTTGGAGGACAGGGATAAGATAAAAACACGACAGAGAAAAAGAGGTAACCAAAAGAAGACAACAATGGACATAGCTGGAGAAGCTATAGGGTTGAAAAATGGAGATGAGCCGACCTATATATAACACACTAGGATTTTCGAGTAGAGCTAGGCTCAGACTCAGACAGCCTCGGATGCCATTTTACTTGTCGTTCTGTGTTTTTCTTTTACATGCAACCAACGGTTTGAGACAATTTAAGGGGATGTTTGTTTTACATACATTTTTAATGAATCAATAAAAAACGGAATACTATGCGCCGCCGCAAACAGGGATAACTCAGCAACCAAAATACCATGCACCGCCGCAAACTGGGAGTTTCCGGTCAGGCGCTCTCAATCGACGCTGGGGTGTCCAACCCTTTGTCCCTTCTTTTCTTTTTAGAAAAGCATTAAATTGTCTGAGAAAACAACGTTAAGATACTTTTGTTTTGGGAGCAGCGTTTTGCAGTTGCTGTATAAATTCATGCACGACAATTGGCATCCCTCTTTTAACCTCGGTGTTTGTGTTTATGTACATTATGTGAATAGATTTTCTTTTTAAATTTATTATGATTTAAACTTTAAATTGGGTACATTTTACTTAGATTTAGTTGGAGATGAACCCCATAAGATAATACCCTTCCTGTTATCGGATCTTCATGTCATCAACCCGATGAACCTTGGGTTTAATGACCTCGCTAATGGGAACTAGAGGGTTACCAACAAGGTCATCAAGTTTCTCCCACCTCAAACTCATTCAGCAGAGTAGCAACCCTGAGATAGAAGGGTAAGTGGAATAATGCCTCGAACCCGTACAAGGGCAAAATAAAACACTTCCTCTCATCCACCAAATCACATTGGCAGGCACCTGTCCGAATACATATAATGGGGCTAAATGTAACTCGGCTCGTTTCTCCCAAAAGAGGCACACCATTGTAAAAAGCCATGTCCATCATCTCCAAATCTCTGGAGTATATCTTTATAAGGATGTTCTTAATCACATCTCATATATTTTATTTTTTTAATGTTTGTTGTCAATCTATTCTATTTATACATATCTTTAGATTTATTTTACCATTTATAAAAGGTTAATTCTTTTAAAATTAATGACGACCAAAATTTTTAAGATAAAATCAATCGTCAAATCTTTTATTTATAAAAAAGATAATAAATTTAAAAAATTAGTTAAACCTCACTATTTAAAAATTTCATTCAATTTTAATTTACTCAATCAAAACGACTAATTGCATCTCTAAATAATATCGTTATCTCTCATTATTTATTCATTAAAATCGATTAAATTTTATCTTAATTTATATAAATATTATTATCAATATAAAAAATTATATTAAAATACATTAAAATATATAATCTTTTAATTTATATGTAAAAATATACTATAATTAATTCTAAATATTTTCTCATTAAAACCAACTTCATTTATAGTGGTAAACATAAAAGTTAAAATTCAATATTGTAATAAATTTATTTTACCGAAGGGTCACAATCAAAACAGTTCCACAGTCTTCGTCTTTTTTCTATTTACTTCTTTCGGTCTCTATAATTGCTTTACTTTCCCTTTGGGAGATACGCCTGGCAATCATAATCATATACACACACACACAACCCACAACAATACTTCAATGAAAGACACCACCACTATTATCTTTCTACCTCACTTGGTTTCTCAATAATGTTATGTAATGGTGCTTGTCCTTTCTGATCTTGTTTTTATCTGATTTCTCTTTCAGCTCTCTTCTGTTTGAGCTTCATTTGAAATGGGCGATAACACCATTGGGGATGGTACCCAAAAGCAAACAGTACCCCAACAAACTCAACAACACTTCTCGGCTTCATCTCCTATAGAGCCCCTAGAGTGTTTGAACCCCAAAAAACCTCGATATAGCAGTAGTGATAAATGGAAACAAGCTCCAATGGCTGAGTCAACTCAAGCTCGTGTCGCAGCTGGTTCTTCCTCGGATACTTATTCGTCTCCGCCTTATTCTCCAAACATCATAAAACCAGAAGGAGATCAGTTTCAACATCAGTTAAGGAAAGGAAAATATGTGAGTCCCGTTTGGAAACCTAATGAAATGTTGTGGTTAGCTCGGGCTTGGAGGATTCAGTATCTTGGTGACGTTGGGGTTCAAGTTCAACCATCTAGAGGTAAAACTAGGGCTGATAAAGATAAAGAAGTAGCAGAGTTTTTAAACAAACATGGGATTAATCGAGATGCAAAGACTGCTGGTACTAAATGGGATAACATGTTGGGTGAATTTCGAAAAGTATATGAATGGGAAAGAGGTGAAAAAGAACGAGTTGGTAAGAGTTATTTTAGGCTTTCACCATATGAAAGGAAACTCCATAGATTACCAGCTTCATTTGATGAAGAAGTCTTCGAGGAATTGGCTCAGTTCATGGTTCCTCGTTATGGCCGCACAGTTGGGCCCAGAGCTCTGCCTATGCCCCCTCCTGTGATGACGACAACTCTTTTAGGTTTCGACACTGCACTAGACGGTGGTCTACTTGGCCTTCATTCTTCATCATCTTCAAAAGAGCTTCGTAGGATAGGGAAAATAAGAATGTCATGGGAAGAATCAGTGACTTTATGGGCAGAAGAAGGTGAACACCATAGAGGAAGGGTTAAACTTCAATGTTCAAGCTTTTTAAACGCAGATGAAGTCATATTCTTTGATGATGCCATGGTTGGTTCAACAATGGAAGCTTTTGAAGATACCCCATTAAAAGGTTTCTCCGTTGATACATTCGTTAATGGACAAGTAGTTAAAGTCTTTGGCCGGAGAAAGTCAGCTCAGCTTCCATTTGTAGAACCTTCTATTAGATGTAAGTCCAATTAAACCTCTTCTATGATCCATTTTCATGGCTGAAATTCATTTTTTGTTTTGTTACAGCAATGCCTCCAATGGAGTTCCAAGACCCTACGGATTTCTACATGGCATGTCTTCGGGTTCCACCGACGACATTACCGAGCTTGTTCGAGCTTTCATGCCATTTACAAGAGCCACCACCGGAGGATTATCGGTTTCCGTTAAGGCGAGATGTTTACCGAGATTTACCACCTGGTAAAGAAGTCATGTTTACTGCTTCTAGTGAACTGTTAGATTGTAGAGCTATGGTATATGATATGTTGGGACCGATGATCCGCACAAACACTAGTCTTAGTGCTGCTAGTGCCACGGGCCGAGACTCGTTTATTGGACTTTGGGATGATTGCATCAATAGGGTAGTCTCGAAATTTTGTTCGGTCGAAATGGTTATTATCCGAAAGCCGTCTTCACCGTCGATTGATCAGCCATTGCAGGACCGATGGCCAAACGTGACGGGTTTTGTTAAAAATTTCTGCTTGTGGAGGGGAGAGGAAACTGATCGATCGAGGGAAAGTCAGCTTGATCCATCATCAACTATAGTGGAGAAGTTGCTATGGAGTTACATGGATCTTCCTTACATTTTAGGGTATTATGCTGTTGGGTATATGGTAACATTTTGTGCGCTAAGCCGATCGGAAGACCGTGTTATAATGACCGATTTATATTCGGTTGATTTGTCGTTCCCCTCGGAGAGACTAAAAGCACTAGTGCCTTGTTATAGAATAGCTGGCCTGTTGCCTTTGCTAGCTGATCGATGCTTAAATAGCGTCTTGGACATGCAATTCCCATTCAGCGATTTTGAAAGGATCAATTTAGACAACGGAGATATAATCGAAATGACACCAAACACAGTAACGAGATCGTTCTCGAGCAAGAAAAAGTGGGCAATGGTGAAAGAAATATACGACATGTTAGATCAACGAATCCCGCATGCCGAATTCATTTATCGAGCATCCGAGATAGACAGCACGTTGGTATTCAAGCCTAGAGGGTGCAAATTCAAGCCACTTAACTATGACCAACTCGTGGAAGCTCTCAAATACGTGACAAAAGCATTAGTAGCCTTACATGACCTAAGCTTCATGCATAGGGACTTAAGCTGGGACAAAGTTTTAAGAAGGTGCGACGTTGAAAACGAATGGTTTGTCACCGGGTTCAATGAAGCTGTGGGCGCACCACAAATATACCCACACCCGGTTGCAAGCACGGAGGCGCGCGGAACCCATGCACCAGAGATGGTAAGGGGTTTACATGGGGTGAAAGTGGATGTGTGGGGTGTAGGTCACTTGGTCAAGACCTGTGGGTTAACGAACTTGCCAAAAATGCTGAGAGAGTTACAAAGCAGGTGCTTGGATCAGAACCCTGACCAGAGGCCAACCGCAGCCGATTGTTACCACCATTTGCTGTCATCTTCATCTACTGCAACATATTGAAGTGAGCAACACCATATTACATATTCATCAACAATGTAATTAGTTTACGGTGTAGGGTTTTAGGTTATTGGGATAATATGCTATATAACATTTATTCTTTTGGCAGTGGTATTTTAGGGTGTAATAGTACCTTAAAAAATTGAATGAGTTTTGGTCTTTCCGAGGGAGGTTCTGAATTTTGTCTGGGATTTTGGGGAGAAATGGCGGCTGTAAGCTATTTCAACAGTCTTTTCTAATCAAATCAAAATTAAAGTTTTGAATGTACTTTACCATCAGGGGTTATGTTCTTTTTTTTCAACTTCATGGGTTTTATTTTCATTATTTAGATGGTGTGTTGTGTGTGCATAATGCATTTATAATATTCTTTTCTACACAAATATTATTAAATTTGTATAACATTATTGAATATTTTAAGCTATAATCAATACTTTTAAACGCTTGTTAAAAGTATATTGGTACTTTTTTATTAACGTTTAGTTTAAAAATAATAACTACAGTAAAATTAAATATTATAATGTAAAAAAAAAATTAAATACACTACACTAAAAATAAACGTTCATCCAAAAATGTCCTAAATTTATTAGATTTATAAGAAAATAAAATTAAATTTCTAAATGATACCATTATCTTATGCACTTTAATTAACACAATATAGTCTAACTCAATATGCATCATGAATGGATATCTTTATGTTAAAAGTACTTTTACTTCAAAAATGGATTAATTACTTCTTATAGTAAATTTGTCATACCGTTAAAATTAGTCTCATTTTTATTATTAAGTATTGACATAGCTGGCTGAACAATCATAGAGTGACAAGTGACATACTACATGCATCCTATAGCGATGTTGAGGGATTAATTCAAGGAAAATGGATGAAAGCTACAACACAAGGAATAGATGAAAATTTTAACAGTCAGTGAGATGAATTAAAATTTTTTACGTGGAGGAGTTAATTCAAGTAACCAGACAATTGACTCGTCATTACTTAACATTAGAAATTAATAGAATTTTTAATAGAATGAGAGTTTGCTCTTTAATCTAACATATATGAAGTAATTTACTATTTTTAAATAATAAAAGCAAAATAATCAAACTCCTAGTACAAAGAACTCACACTTCTATGTTTTCATATCTTCATACAAAATGTAATCAATTTTGAAGTCTAGTAAGAATATTTTTACATCATGTCTCTCTCTTACAAGTATCGTCATTTTTCTCCATTGATGTTACGTTAACATATAACTTGCCACGTATATAGTCATTAACAAACATATTTGATTAAGTTCCAAATAGCAAAATACCCTCACATTCTTTGGAGATTAAACTTCAACAAAATTTATAAATTTTGCAAATAAATATATACATACATGAATTTACCTAAGTTGGAAAATGTTGTCCTAAACAACATTGTTCTTGTAGCAACTTTGTTAGGCAGGTATCTTTGAATAAATTATCTAGGCCCCAAACGAAATATAAATGGTTTGATAAAAGTATATGTTGTAATTTTTTTTTTTTACAGTATGGTAGATTCTCATTAGCCCATTGTTTGATATTCTGATACAGCTTTTTTTATGCTACTCTCTTTATACATGTTGGTACCATTTTGATATATATATATATAACTTTACAATAAGTTTTTAACTGTCCATTTGGGTTTCCACAACCCAAATCAAAAGCCAATTCAGGCAACAGCCCATTTCTGCTTTCATTGGACCATCTATTAGATCTTTAGGACAAAATAACATTTAGTCCTTGAGCTTCACGGCTTTTTCTAATTTGGTATTTAGATTTTTTAACGCATTAGTCTTGTAATGTGACAACTCTTTTCCATTTAATCCCTGAACTTTGAGTTTGTTAAGGTGTGATCATATAATATTTTGAAATTGTCATATCATCATAAATTTTTTAAATATGTATAAACTAACAAAAGATAATTAAAATAATTTGTCATGATGTATTACAATATTAGAGTTTCGAATCTAAATTTAATGACTAAATTAAAGGATTAAATGCATTTCATCCCTAAACTTTTTTAACATAAAATATCATTTTAAAAAAAACTCTAACTTCACTTTTGATTATTATGACTTTTCGAGAGATAGTAACAATGAAAAGGAGCATAAATGAAGCTTCATTGAAACTTTCAAAATTAGCCATTCGTTCTCGCTAAACGTCAATTCATCCCAATGAATTTCTAGTTTTAAAATAGGTAACTTGTTTGACAAACAAAGCCAAGTCTACTGATAACCCGGCAGCCATCATGAAAACTATCGAGTAATTGCTTACTGCTTACTGCTTGCTCAAGAAATCTCTCTCTATATTTATCTTCATAAGAAACCCAAAGTTGAAAAAACCAGAACAAAAGATCTCATCCGAGGGCTCTGGTGATGTCGGATCAAACAAAAGCAGCCCCTTCTTCCAGTCCCACTGTCGTTGATGATCCTTACAAGCGCCTCGAAATCACTCTCAACCCCAATGGCTCGCTTGCGCGCAACCCTAATAGGTTTCCCAACACTTCAGCCACACCTGATCCGGACCCAACTGTCCCGGTTCTCTCCAAAGATGTCACTATCAACCAAACGACACACACATGGGCTCGTGTGTTCCTCCCCAGGCAGAAACCGCTTGGTACGAACAAGTTCCCTCTCATAGTTTATTACCATGCAGGAGGATTCATCCACTGCAGTGCGGCATCCACGATCTTCCATGTTTTTTGCTCAAACATGGCGTTGGAACTCCAAGCAATTGTCGTGTCCATCGACTATCGTCTTGCTCCTGAGCATAGGCTTCCTGCTGCTTACGACGACGCTATTGAAGCGTTGCTCTGGATCAAAACCACCCAAGAAGAGTGGTTGACTCAATACGCAAATTTCACCACTTGTTTCGTTATGGGGTCGAGTTCAGGTGGTAACATAGCCTACCATGCAGGAATACGTGTGGCGGAAGAAGCCGACGGTCTTCGACCCTGGAAGATCCGAGGGCTAATATTGCACCAACCATTCTTCGGCGGGTCCGAAAAGGTTGAGTCAGAGTTAAGATTGGTTAATGATCCCGTATTGCCTCCTGGTGTGGGGGACCTGATGTGGGAACTGGCGTTGCCAATCGGAGCTGACCGTGACCACGAGTACTGTAATCCAACAACAACCAAGGGGACAAACCTTATGGACAAGCTTGCTGCAGTAGGATGGAAAGTGTTGGTGACTGGCTGTGACGGGGACCCTTTAATCAACCGTCAGGTGGAGCTCGTAAAATCAATGGAAGAAAAGGGTGTAAAGGTAGTGAGCCATTTTCGTATGGGGGATCATCATGGAGTGGATTTTATGCAGCCTGATAAGGCCAACGCACTGTTTTTGGTCTTGAAGGATTTTATTGCATCTGCAACCTCAGTTACACTTTGAATAAATGCAAATGTTGAATGAATTTCTAGCTATCTTTATCATGCAATCATGGAATGTATGTATAGAGCAGTGGATTATCTTACTAGTGGTACTAAAAAAGTAAACTTTGAAATATTTTTATTTCACCAGATTATTATAGCACTAAAATCTAGATGCTTTTAATTTATTTCTTCCAAGTATTTTACATAAATTTACATAATGCCAAGCTAACTATACCATTAAAAACAAAACTGAAAGGTGACTCAGTAAAAGTGGGAATTCATAGGGGAGGGGCTCAAAATGAGTGTCGCTTTTTTATGTGATGACTGTAGGTTTCTCCCTGCCTGTGAAGTCCTTCAGCTTCGATACAGACAATGCCAAATCTGAAAATTTCAACCGTACAATTTATTTCATAAGTTTGTTGAAAGAAAGAGATAGAAAAACGATCACGGTCGCGAGCATACCTATTAATGGCTTTAATGCCACTTGGGCGTCCATGTCATGTTTAGAAGCATCTGGTTCAAATTGCTCGATGTAGATTCGAATCGTTGCACCGGCTGAGCCAGTTCCCTGCATGTATATGAAGTTAATCATAACAGAAAAGAGAAGACTGTATACGCCTTTAAAGATCACGGGAAACAAAAGCCCAGAACGTACAGATAAACGGAATATAATCCTTGAACCATCTGTGAAAACAAATCGAACACCCTGCTTTGAGGCCACACTTCCATCCACCTAAGAAAACAGACAGATAATATATAGCAATTTGTTGAAGGAGATCAATCGTACGAAAATTGTAGAGAGCTAATACTTACTGGATCGGTATATGAAAAGTCATCAGCAAATTGAAGGATATAATTTCCTACAAAGGAAAATTTTTTTGAACAATCAAACAGATGTAAAATTTGTATAGTACAGTAGCTGGTGCCGGGGTTAAAAGGGTCGGTTGCAAACTTACCGTACTTTTCACCTGCCTTACTCTTTGAGATTAGACCTCTAAGGTATTCGATCATTTTATTGGCACCTTCAGATTCACATTCCTGAACAGCAAAACTAATTAAAACAAGGACTTTTCGAGCTGAACTGAATATGAAACTATAAACTCGTGTCGTTTTGAGAGGGAGCTATCGTGCTTACTTCGTAATCATATCTAGAAAAGAAATTTCTTCCATAAGTTGCCCAGTGTTCTTTGACAACATCAGAGATAGATACCAATTTCTCCCCTGGTTTCTTGTCTTTGTTTCGATATGCAATAATCGAGAGCCATGCTAAAACAGCCCTGCCATTGACAAAAATAGAAACCATTTTACTTTGGTCCCATGTACTCAAAATTTGTTAAACAGTCCATAACAAGAAATTACCATATGCCATCCTTCTCACGAATGTGATCTGAACCCGTACCAAAACTTTCTTCCCCACAAATTGACAACTTTCCAGCATCCATAAGATTCCCAAAAAATTTCCAGCCAGTAGGAACCTGAAAAAAAAAAAAAAAACCAAAGTTCAAAGTATGTACGTTTAGAATATAATCTCCTTTTTTCATAGATTATATGAACACTTAAGTCGAAATAGTGCTTACCTCAAAAAAGGTAAGACCCAATTTTTCAGCAACTCTATCAAGAGCACCACTAGTTGGCATGGATCGAGCTAAACCCTGAAAATGCAAGACGTAAGCATCTTCGGTTTAAAAATCACAGAAAGCAAAGCTACTAGAATTTTGTACCTTAGGGCCACTCCGGAAATATGGTATTGCTGCTTGTGCATTCGCAGCAATAATTGCGACGGAGTCCGAAGGGGTAACAAAAAACTTTTTACCTAGAATCATGTTTCTGTCGCCGTCTCCTGAGGAAACATGATTGTGATACATTTGTTAGTCAGTGGATCCTATAATACATGCATAATGGAGAAATCTGACAATACGAGAAATTTATTTCATATATATAATTTCTTTACCATCACTTGCTGCTCCAAAATCAGGTCCATTCTCACTATACATGGTATTGACCAAATCCTTTGCATACCTGTTTTGCCATAGAGGTTAGAAAGTGGTACGATTTTAAATCGTCGAAAAATGTATAGTGACTATCTTACGTAAGATTAGGATCGGGATGACCATGTCCAAAATCCTCAAGAGGCACTCCATTCGATACAGAATCCTACATGACACATCTAACATTTAAACTCAGGAACTTTATTAAAGTTTAGGTCAATAGTATATTTCAGATTTTTTGTACACATGACATACCGGGCGAGCCCCAAGCTTGTCCACGAAGATGGGTTTTGCATAAGCACCAGTAACAGCATGCATGGCATCAAATGCAAAACTAAAAAAGTAACAGCCAATAGAGTAAAAATTAGTTACCAGAATTGTAGCAAGCAACCTAATGATACCCGTTCGGGATTAATCAAGGGCATACGGTTTACCTGAAGTCTGATCTTGAGAGAAGATTTTTGATCATCTGGAAATCGAACACACTCTGCATATAATCTAACAGTATAAGTGATACAAACAAGTGAAGTTTCATTCGGAATTATAGGATAAGTAGCTGTTTTTTTTTCCCTCACCTCCATTAATTCCAAATAGTCGGAAACCGGGTCTATAACCTCGACGGTGAACTTTCCGTACTTGGTAACTCCAAGGCGAGAAAGGTCAACATCAGGAATCTCAGCCATTTTAATCTCAGAAATCTGCACAGAAGTTCCATTTTCAAATATCAAGCAGGACGTATTCACTTGCACGTTTGAAAAATAAAAAATACACACACAAACAGATGAAATAACAGACAACGAAAAACGACAAGAACAGAAGAATATATAATATATAACAGCGACATCCAATACTTACAGAAAGGGTATTCCCATATATCTTGTCAGTGATGGATTCAGGTGCAGGTTGGCCACTGTTGTAATTAAACTAGAAAACAAGTAGATGAACACAATGGCATTTAAAGTCAGAGACAGAGACCGGAGTTGAAGCAATGAAGCACAATTCCACAGGCGCATTAGGAATAAACCTTGATACCCCAGTCGTATTCGGGGCCTCCTGGATTATGGCTTGCACTCATAATAAATCCACCATTGGCCTAAAAGAGGGTGAAAATATTGTTTAACCTAGTGATAAAATATGTAAATAGGTAAATATTGATACCGTTTAAAATGAAAAGAGACATGCTTGCCTTCCTCTTTCGAATGACAGCAGAAACAGCTGGTGTAGACAGAATACCTTCCCTGCAACATCATATGATCAAAATTAGACAGATTATAAAATACAGCATATTGGCAGGAGACAGAGTAGATATTATATAGATATTATACGACAGCTGGGAAGACAAATGAGACATTTCAAGTTTCATAGCTCTTCCCCGGAACAATGGTGACACTAGTGCATTATTGTTTAAAGCGGTTTAACATTGATAGGAACATTTATTGTCTTCAAACTCGAAAGCTGAAGCAATGGCGATGCTAGTGAAAGAACACTAACCTGCCAACCAAGATTTTTCCAACTCCATTTCCAGCAGCAATTTTGATAATTATCTGCATTTCGAATTCAAACATTAGAATAAGACAAATGCAATTTAAGTACATAATACATATATAATTTACGAGCGGGAATCATTTTGTTTGTGTTCCTTTTTTGTTCCTAGTCCTCTTAATCCAAATACAAGCACAATGAACTGTTAAAGAGTACCGATTCAGAAAATGACCTGTGAAGCTTCGCGGTTAAAGTACCGACCATCGCCTCCTAATACCAACACCCCATCCTTGTAATCCTCAGGCGGTAATGAATTAAACAACGACTGCAGACACACAAAGTTCCAACCCATCATAAAACATTGAAACTAATGAAAATGGGATAAAGTAAATGGGAGGTCCCTGTTTGGGACTAGATCAAATTAGACCTTCTGTTATTAAATGAATCAATTTAGTCCCTATACTATTAAAAAGAATCAAATAAGTCCAAATTGTAATAGAGTTAACATTTACCCTATTAAAAATATTCTTTTCAATAATACCTAAATTGATTCATTTAATAGTAGAGGGACGACAGTAAGGGGATCTCTTAGGTACATTCACCAATAAAAATTAATGCCAAGAAAAAGAAAAATTCCAAACCTGGATCCAATTTGAAAGGTAATTCTCTTCCATAAAAACCTTAACCTGAAGCAAATGAAATTATATTAAATTTGAAAAAAAAAAAAAGGAATTTTCTAATGAGTAATTGAATCCAAACCCAATTTAAAAAATTCAACAACAGATTACTCTCTGTTCTTAGCTATCCCTTGAGGAAGGAAAAACAATTCAAAAGCAAAGTGATATGAATAACAGTGAAAAAAAATTTACCTTTTTCCGAAGCCCACTTGTCCCGGTCTTCTGCCCTTCAATCGGTTTAGTGGGAACTGAAGTTATCTGTAATATTCAAATAAAGAAAACCCAGAATCACTATTTAAGCTAATTTTTAAAATAAATTAAATAAAAGAAGAATGAAAACCAATGGAAAAAAATACAACCTTGATGCCTTCAGGCTCGGCAATGGTGGTGGAGGAAGAAGAGGAGGAGGAGGAAGCTTTGATGGTAAAAGAAGGGGAGCGTGATACTGAAAAGGAAATGCTTTTAAGAGGGAAGCGATGGTTACAGAGATGAGAAAAAGAAGAGGAAGGGATGGGAATGGCATTGGATGATCGTTTAGATGATTTAAAAGCAGAAGAGAAGAAACCTTCAAGTCTCAAAGAATTGCAACAAGAAGCCATGGATATATGTTACTTCAAAAGCTCTCTCTTTTTCTTCTTTTTTTTTTCTTCAAAGATGGATGAATCAATGGAGGAAAAATGGGGTTTTTGATATTTTGAGTTTGGGTTTTGATTTATATATTGAGTGGAGAAGAAGAGAGCAAAGGAGAGGAGAGAAAATAGGAAGAGGGATCTTTGAGAGTGAGTTTGAGAGAGTAAGCAGCTGCTTCTTTTACTTTCTTTGGCTATAAATTAATTTAGGAAAGAAACAAACGAATTGCCACTGCTACTGCTTGTAGCACTGCCACGTGTACGTTGGACAATGCTTTATCTTCTCCACATCCTAAAACCTGTCTCATTTCACTTTTGCCATCAATGTCTTCCCACTTTCATAAATTGATTAACGTTTATAACTTCGTCAATAATTAATAATAGCTCTAAATATATGGACCGTCAATCTTTTTCCATTCAGATATTTCATGTCCATATGTAAGGGAACTTACTACTCTCCATCCTTGACCTTAGTTCATATAAATATTCAAATTCCTAGATCTAGCCTTGGGGTTTGGTTTAAGCTAATTCCTTTGCCCTCTCTTCAATCAATCACTTTTACCATAAATATGTTGCTCTACTCCTGCAAAATGAAATAAATGAATATATTCCCCTAACTTTTCACTTTTTATTTTTAAAGAAAATCAAAATTTGAGAAAATATCAAATTATACACGTAGTAATTTTCTAAAATTAAAGATTAAATTAATGTAATATATAAATATTAAAAATTAAAGTTATTATTATATTAAATTATCGACCATATAAGCTTCCTTTGTGCAATTAAACCGACACCGAGAACAAATATTTTATAGTGGAATGTTTTGTAAAAAAATAATTGTCTATTGTAATTTTATTTTCTAGAAAAATAATATATGATATTCCAACATTTAAGTTAAATTAATGAATTTTAAGAAAAGAAAAGAAAACAGAACTGGAATCTTCACGATATAAGGTATCGTGGCATGATTTACTTGTCAAAAAAGAAGATGGCATCGTGTATATTTAATTATGTTATGAAATAAAGGTAACACGAGATTTTGTATGGAATGTGGGTATGCATCAATTGCATGTGCGACACTGTGACACCAACAATACAATGTTCAGAAAATAAAGTTCCTCCAATTATTCTATTATCATCGTTATTAAATGTTAATATTAACAAAACCATTCACTTTAATTTGATATTTATATTTAATAAAACATTATATTAAAATTCACTTGTGTAAACTTCCATTGAGTCCCACTAGTAAAAATAAATTTGCATTTGGCTCTACTAAAAATGATAAAAAATTAATGTAATTATTTAAAAATTATAAATATATAGACTATCAAATTTGTGAAATAATTTTAATTTCGAACCCCTAAAATTTCTTTCTAGTTTCACCCCTTACTTGGAGGTCGCTTCTTTCACATTCAAGGTCTCCATAATTTTATTATTAGATATACATGCTATTATCAAATCACATATTGACAAGGCTCTCTATTGTGTTACTAGTGATACTTCATTATCTATAAAGGTTTCTCTTTTCCAAATAGACTCGGGGCAACTTTAGATCAATGATGAAGTTTGGGTCGGGTTTATGATAATATTAATACCATACATAATTGCCTAAGCCCAATTTAAACCATGGATCTCAAATGTTATCTAAACTTAACTATATTTGTAAATAGTTAATCTAAATCCATTTAAATTCACATATATATACATATATATTACTTTTCCAAACATAATATTTTTATTTAATATTTTTCAATTATAGATATCTTTTACTATCATTATATATTGTTATAATTACTTCTTCTTTTTTATCTAGCGGGCAAAGAATGAAATAATTTAAAATGACTTAACGATATTATGTCAAATGATAACTTCTTTTACAGTTAATCATTTGAAGAAATGGTAAACTGATTTTACGAATGTCAATAATGAATGATCATAAATGAGAGATAACAGCATGTGGAGAAGATGATGATTGGGGAAAAGTGGAGGTGTTAATGGGGTTGCCCTATTATCGCCTAGAGTGATTAAAGCTATTGCTCATGGACTTTGGTGGGTGATGTATAACCTAATTGGTAGAGGGGTGGCATGTACTGATGCACAAGAGGTCTCCAAAGTTGTTTATTTTATGGAAGATGGTTGATTTGAATTTGGTAGCAATATTAAGGACTTTTCACCCATTTTGTAAAACAATACAAAATTTTTAGTCTTTGGCAAGTAACAAAGGATTCTCTTGACAATTAGTAGGTGTAGTCCAATTGGACTCTCCATATATTTGCTTATGAGACTTACAAAATACTTAATGTTTGATATTGTAGCAGTTATATACATCAAATTGCCTGCAATTTGCTCCTAAGGTGTATTTTCCACTTTTTCCCTCTTCCAACTTTACTTAGATTCAAGCCAAACTCAATTAAAGTGTTTGTAGGTTTGCAATTATTTATCTTGAACTATCCAAAATTTCTTGAATACTTCTTCTTTTAGGAAACAAAAAGTCCATCATTAGTAATGCAGAAAACCGAGGATCAATAACGAATCCAAACAAACAATTTAAATAATAACTTTAGATACAAATCGATCTAACAGTTAATGTCGGAGATCAAAGAAGAAAGCTGTTTGAATTTTGGTTCGGAGATTCATAATGTTCAAAGCTATTTCATAAAAAAGAACTAAGTTGTAGAAGAGAAAAGAATAATAACCCAATGACTTGAGTTTTTAAAATTAATTAGTGACTAAAACATAAATTTACTAATAGTTTAGTGTCGTTAAATGTATTATACCTTTAATTTTTTATCAAAATTTTTTTTTAAAGCTTAAACTAACTATTCAATTAAATAGAGAAAAAATCAAAGAGAGAAACCAAAAATCATTAAGGACAAACAACTAAAACTAAAATCATCAGACTTACTTAATACACTCTTCTCTTAGATCTTTTAGAATCAATATTATTCAACATTATTGTAGCATCATTATCGACCACTCTTGATGATATACATGTAACAAAGCAGCTCCAAACATTCAGTAAACAGCCCGATTGGTCTTCCGTCGGGTAGAAACCAAAAGACAAGAAAAAATATTCCTCAGTCTATAGTAAACTTTACCAAAACATTTACGACCAAAAGGCAATTCGATTGAACGAACTTTATCAAAAATGAAAGCTTTTAACCAAGATAGAGCCTCTCCTGCCAACAAAATTTCAGGTATGCGAGGTTCCAACAATGCCCAACTATGACCTTAGAAATCGACCACTACCATCAAAAGGTTATTAATCATTGGATTTGAACGTATAAAATTATTTGTTACAATATATTAATATTTACCAAAAGACTGAAAAAGAAATATTAAATTCACGTTCAATGAATCAAATAGTTGTACTTACGTTGTTTCACTTGAAAATTATGGCCCCACATGGGACACACCCAAGCTTTTGTCCGAATCCAGCAAATATCTAATATATCGGTCTTTAATAAAAGGCAATTTTTTGTATTTTTAAAATATTTTTAATTCATTTGAATTTTTAAATGGCTTAATTAGTTTTGAGTCCCTATTTTCTTTGTATTCTTAAATTTTAATCCTATATTTTAATTCTCAGCATTTAGTCCCTCAACTATCTAACTTTATTTCTAACATGTGTTTACTCTGATACGATTTTATCTACTTTTAATTGATGGTTGTAGGATACTTTTAATTATGATCGATAATAGGAGTTTGAGACATGTTTTGATGAAAGTCTCTATATTCTTCATATATTTAAAATTTAAACAGGAGTGATAAAAGACATTACTCAAGTTTTTAGTTAACAGTCTCTTATTCAATCTCTAAGCAGGTTTTATTTTGTACTTTATAAAAATAGATTAAGATATGCTCTAAATCTTTATACTTTTCAGATATTTGAAATTTAATCGTTATATTTTTATTTTCAAGAATTTAATTTTTATATTTTTTACATATCAAAATTCAAATTTAATTTTAACATCGTTAAAATTTTACCATTGAATAGTTTGTAAGACATGTTGAAATAAAAAAATCACTTACTAGCCTTTAACACAAAAAAAAAATGTTGTAATGAAATGAATTTAGGAGAAACATTTTAACGGTATTAGTTAATTGGACTTGCATTTTTAAATTTAAAAAGTAAAGGGACTAAATTTCTTAAAATAAAAGTAGAGAGACTAAATCCTAAGTGTATAAAAAATATAGAACTAGGAAGATATTTTAACCAAATAATAGAGGGACTAAATTTCAAAATCCAAAGAGTAGAAGGGTGTGGGTCAGGATTAAACCTTTTTAAAATTAAGGGATTCATATGACGGTGAGCTTAATAAATTTGTCAACTTATCTTCTAAAGAAGATTCCAATTCAAGATTGGCGACGGCCACGCTCGTATTCTATACGTTTCTGCTTTCTTCTTCGCCTTCCAAGTTTCAAATACAGGGCAAGAAAACCAGTACCGGCTTTAGCGGCCATTGTTTTGCTCCTTAAAATTCAATCTCTGTAATTCTCAAAAAAAGAAAAATGGCTGGGAATTTAACTACAGGTTCTTCTCTCTCTCTCTTTTTCTTGATTCTTTTTCATTTTTTAAAATCTTTTTGATATTTCATTTTCTTGAGATTCAAAAATATTCATCTTTGAGCTTAACTTTGCATGTTGTGCCATTTCTGGGTTTTGAGTTGGTTTTCTGCATAAAGATTACAATTTTTTTTATTAATTGTAATGTGCTAAACTGCTAATTAAATTTACTGACTTCAGTCTTAATAGAAACATGTTTCAGAATTGGCTTTCAAAAATGATAATAATCTATTTGGTTATGGAATTCAAGTTCAATCTCTAGCTTGAGAAACTAGATCATTCTCGTACCATGTTTCAAATCATTTGGTTCCTTGCTGTTTATAGTGTTTTTCATGTTCAAGAGTTTTTTTTTTTTTTTGCTTTATTTGTCATCTGTTATGAACATGTAATCTTTTAATTCTTGCTTTACGAGTTTGGGTTTCCTTCACTTCTAATGAAATTGTTTGATCTGGTGGTGTTTGATTGTTTTTCTAAGTGATTTGAATCCTGTTTGGTCTGGAAAATTTTGGTTTTTTATTTTTATACTTACATGTTGGTTAAATTACAGGCTATGTTTTAACACTAATTGTGTGCCGGATCTGTGTTAGATTACCTTTTAAATATAGATGAATTGTGAATCTGAATGCCAAATTATTTGATTTGTTTCGAAAAATCATTGATTTTGTAACTCGAAATGGACTAGGCAATGTCTGAACAAATTGGCTTAGGGCTAGGAGTTGTCACTTTGAGCAACATGTTAGAAAAACATCTATGATACCAATAAAACTACGAATTGTAGGTGGTGGCAAAGATCTTCCCGGTGATATGAACAGGAAGTCCGCAAATACAGATTCACTAGTTGTTTGCTTTGGTGAATTTTTGATCGACTTTGTACCAACAGTCGGAGGGGTTTCTTTGGCCGAAGCACCTGCTTTCAAGAAGGCTCCCGGTGGCGCTCCGGCTAATGTGGCTGTTTGTGTATCTAGATTAGGAGGATCATCGGCTTTCATAGGCAAGGTAAATTCAGAACATCTAGCTTTTACTCTGTATCAGTTACTAGAATAATTCGCCGGAATCATATGATGTTTATTCGTTGCAATTGAATTGCTTTAATCTTTGTGTTCGGAACTAACTTTCGATACCTTAGAATGATATGAATAAGAAGTCTCTTTGTAGTTCCACTACTCGCTTTTTGTTGCAAATTGCAATATCGTGCTTTTTATTTGGATCATGAGAATATCAATGTACATGATGCCTTGCAATTTGATACCAGGTAGGGGATGATGAATTTGGGCATATGTTAGCTAACATTTTAGAAGAAAACTACGTGGACAATACCGGCATGCGATTTGATCAAAGTGCAAGAACGGCATTGGCATTTGTTACGCTCAGAGCTGATGGTGAACGGGAATTCTTGTTTTTCCGTCATCCAAGTGCTGATATGCGTCTCCATGAATCAGAGCTCGATATAAACCTCATTAACAAGGTTTTTTGTTTTTTCCGCATTTCTCATTTTTGTTCTGGTTAATCAAAAGAGTGGTTAGATTTTTTCTGATCTCTGTATAATATTTTCATTACAGGCGAAGATATTTCATTATGGTTCGATTAGTTTGATCGAAGACCCATGCAAGTCAGCTCAACTTGCAGCAATGAACATTGCCAAGAAATCTGGCAGTATCCTCTCTTATGATCCGAATTTAAGATTGCCACTGTGGCCATCAGCAGAAGCTGCTCGGGAAGGCATAATGAGCATATGGGAACAAGCAGACCTTATCAAGGTACAAATTCGAATGCGAGACTCATAAAATGGGGTCTTGCTACTTCCATTCATTTGCAGCTAATCCATGAAAAATGCAGGTAAGCGAGGACGAGATTACATTCTTAACCGAAGGCGGTGACCCTTATGATGATAATGTGGTGATGAACAAGCTTTTTCATCCTAATCTTAAGCTTTTGATCGTAACCGAGGGGTCAGCTGGTTGTAGATATTACACCAAGGTAAGCTCGAGCTTGTCTAATTATTAAGTTTACTACATGGAAATAAACAATCGACCTATATATACAGGCTTTCAAGGGGAGGGTTCCCGGGATTAAAGTTAAAGCTGTTGACACTACGGGTGCTGGTGATGCTTTCGTTGGCGGCTTACTAAGCAGCCTAGCTTCCGATTTAAATCTATTTCAGGTACCCTTAGTTCTTACATAACTCGTTGTTCTAATCTTTAATACAATAGTTTAACATGTAAATGGAACTTTTATCTTTTCCGACAGGATGAGAAGGGATTAAGAGAAGCCTTGGCATTTGCAAATGCTTGCGGAGCGTTGACGGTAACGGGGAGAGGGGCAATTCCGGCACTTCCGACAAAACAGGCAGTTGTTGATGCCTTGACCAAATATAATGCATCATAGAAATGAAAGGAGATCCTGATTGGTATACTTTGTTGGCCATTAAAGCTGTTTTAGTTCAAATTTTTTACACTGATTTCAAGCCAATTTTGGGTTACTCAAAAAGTGTTGTAGAAGATTGATGTAACAATTAAACAAGTGACTATTTTTTATCATATTAAATTCGCCTTTTTTAAATGGAATCTAAAAATTAACATGTTCTTTTCCAATTTTTAATTTTTTACTACATTTATTATATATATATTTTTACTAAAACATCTAATTACTCTTCAAAAATATCAAATAATTAAATTATTATTCATAAAGTATTCACGAATAATTTATTTATTTTATTTTTTAATTATAAAATTTAAAAATTCAAACTCTTAACTTCCAAAACTAAAAATATATTTAAATACGCATCAATTAAGTTTTTGGCTAATTATTAAGGAATAAGTTTTTAAATATTTTTCTTAAAAAACAGTATAAATTTTTTTGAAGTTATTAAATTATTTTTATTTAAAAGATCAATTATCATTATTCAATGATTTAAGTAGAAAAGAAACCCACTATTAAAATATATGAGTAGCTAAATAAAGAAAAAAATTCTCTTTTATAATTAAAATTAAAATTAAAATTAACATACAATTGCATGAAAATAATTAAAAATAAATATAAAACACAATTATATGCATAGCATTCTATTAAATATAAAATTATATTTATTAACTTGAAAATTATTATATTTAATATATACTTATATAAATAAAAATATCTAGTAAATTGCCAATAAATTTTAAATTTCACAAAAAGTCAAAGATATAATAATATATTAAAATATATATTAAAAATAAATATACATGTCAATTTTAAAAGTAATTTATAAAATAAAAAATATACTACAATGTATCAAATATTAACACTAAAATTGAAAGCTAAAATTTTATCGAAAAGAAAAGTATGAAAATAATAATATTAATAATAAAATTATTATTATTATTAAAAAACGCGGGTAACGCTCGCGATCGGGAACGAGGATAGCGGCGATTAACGATAAGCCCTCACGTGTTTCCTTTTGCTGTCAATTGAAGAAAACGAAACCCAAAAAGATTTTTAAAAGTTAAAATAAAAACGCAATGCTTCAAGAAATGAAAGAAGTCCACTTCTTTTGTGTAAAATCAGATCAGATAAATTAGAAGACTATTTCGATTTCCAGTTCCGATCTCAATTTCTACCAAAAGAGAAAAAAATAGGAAGAAGAAAATATGACCTCGAATCCAACGCTTTTGCCCGAGATCGGACCCGATGGACTCGCTAGGGAACCTTCTGTCATTGCCTACACTGAGAAGGTCAGTTTACTTTTCTTCTTTTTTCTCTTTTATGAGTTTCGTTTGATTGCTTTGACGAAAATGTGATGCCGAATTTGTGTTGTATATGTGGCGGCAGATAATCGAGGAGGAGCGACTTCAACTCACGAAGTATGTTCATGTTGTTAATTATTTCGTCTTTTGTTTTTAACTTTAACTCACCTGAGTTGATTCTGTTTCAATGCTGGAATTAGTTCTGTTGTAATGAGGAAAGCCTTCTTCTAATCTGTGGGCCTTATGTAGAAAAAAAGAGGAGAAATCGATAGCGTTGAAGAATTAGCTTAAAGCCTTACTCTGTAATTCAGATCTAAAGAGATAGGATGTGATTAGGGACATCGCATGAAGTTTTCGTTAGAGTTTGATACTGCTTGAAACGGGATTTGAACCTTAAATCTCAAATGATTTTGATGTTTGTTGCTCTAATTAAGTTCTTACCATTTGAATCCGGAATCTATTCTATTTGAGCTTGGTGATGAACTCTGGCATTTTTATTTTTTTTCCTTTGAGTTCCATGAGTTGCTTTTACTAAATATTAAAAACTTCAGTTCGTTGTTTACTAGCCCAATTAATCAAAGCCAAAAATGTAGTTCTTTTTCTCATTTCAATTTGGTTTTTAAAATTTTGTTTGGATTTAAGAATTAATTTTCCTGTGTGTAGCACTTGTACAAAAGGTTGAGAGAGGTATACGCCTTGTATAGTTATTATTTCTCATCTTTTTAATGTTCTTTCAGTTTGTTTCTCATGATTGCATTTGTTGGTGGGGTCTTGTCTAATCTCATATGCATGCTTTCAGATATATAGCCGAAAATTATTCTAAAATGCATGATATTGAAAGAGAATTAGCAAATCTTACAATGGAGATGAAACTCACTGCTGGGCCGAAAAAAGCAGGTTTGCTTGAACTTGCCATTGTATGGGATATTTCTTCATTTATGTATATTTTTCTGTTCTGGACTTACTCCTCCATTGTATAATGTGTGGTGCGTATCTTCAGCCCTCGAGCATATGAGAAAGAAAATTGAAATGTCAACTGAGAGAATACGCATTGCCAAGGAGAAGGAAGAACAAGCACGGAAGGTTTGCCAAATTCTCTCTCCTGTCAAGTATATTTGAGCTTGAATCATGGCCTTTATATCTCTTGTTTTCTTAACTGAAGTACTGTCCTCATTATTTCCTGACACCTTTGCTTGCTTTGAACGGACAATAATACTAGGTTGATTAGGGCCTGAAGGACCAAAATATAAATGGAAATGTTCAAATGGCAGTGTATCTATGTAAAACAATTTTATCTGAAGAGAGGAAATTTGCAGCTATAGCACATTAGTCTTCCTGCATGAAGTTGCAAATTGAGATTGATTCTGGTTGTATTTCAATTAACTAAGGCCGAAACTGGACTGTGAGAGGCTATTGAATCGTTTTTTATATTAAAAAAAATCCATTTTATTGGAAAGTAAATTGCCTCCTATCTTAAATTTGATAGCTGTTTTTTTTCCCTTTATATGCATTTCAGGCTTGGGAATCAGCGTCAAAGGCTCTGCATGATGAGGAAGCAATTAAGCAGAAGCTATGTGAGGACTTGAACAATCTGGTATACTTCTTTGCTATAGATGGACAAGCAGGCATTAATCAGCTGTGTTATAACATGATGCTTTTCGTTATTAGGTTCAAGAAAGCAGTAACTCTCAATTTGCTCGGCTTGAGGAGTTGAAAAGGCGATTGGAAGCTCTGAACCCAAGTAAAAAATCCACTTTTTCTGATCATGTAAGCTTTCTTTCTATTTCTCCTAGTATCCAATACTCAAACGGTCCTCTATGTGGAGAAGATAACTGTTTTACAATGGTCACTAGAATAGACATGTTAGCTGATGTAAAATTGTGCACTTTTAGTGTAATTTGTTCTTGTGATTTTCTATTGCTATCCATTTTTTTTCTGTAAATGCCACTGTCATAAACTGGATTGATAATAAGGTGTCTTGTTAAAACAAAAAATGCATTCATGCCTGTTGTACATGTCTACAAACTCTTGAGAACTGTTCCAGATGATCTAGTTTAGGCCTTGCTGATTATTTGTGAATGTTTGGCTCCCTCTAGGTAGTTGTTCTTTAATCAATTCAAACTGCTCACCCATGATAAAGAGGAAGAAATATTAACTAGCTGATCTTTCTGAGATTATGTTTACTCTAATATAACAAACTATGGAAATTGGTTCAAGAAGCCAAACTAAAATGCCAGAGTGCTTAACTGAAGGGCTCATTCTTTTGAAACACTTTTTGTATATCATTAATATTGTCAGGCTTGTGAATGTTGTCATAAGCACTAGTGGTATATGCATGTAAATCAGTGTTAAAAGAGAAGGTATAAAATCAGCCGGTTCAGCAAGGAATTGTCAGGTTCAGCAGCTCAACATCATACTTATAATGGGGAAATTGGATTGGAAAGAACCTGTAAAATACTTGGAATCAGTAAAGGGAAAAATCAGGCATGACAATTTCTTTAAATATCTTTGGGCTTTTTAACCAAATTGGACCGGTTTTTTCACCCAAATCTATCACCTTTAACTCCCACTCGATTACCTTCCCAAGTTGTGCCAATCTTGTCTGAAGAGAAGTTTCCTGGTGTTGTCTGAAGATGATCCGGGTTGAGATGGTTTTCCATTACTCCTATCTTCCTGCTAATGTGGAATTCATTCCCTCTCTTTTTGGGCATTGAAGAATCTAAAATGGTTTTTAAAATGGGAAGTTAAGTAATTGTCTGCTTCTATGTGTTGAAAAAATTCTACATGTTAACTGATGTGGAATTCATTCCCACTCTTTTTCGGTGGTGTGGTGCGTTTGACTTGGTTTTCAGGGGGGCAAGTGAGGAAAACAGTGGTCTAGCGTTTGATTGATGAGTTGAGCATGCATTACAAATTTACTTTTTATCAGGAAAAATTAATTATTGAAAGTAACATTTGATAAAAAAATTCGAAATTACTTGTATGATTCTTTTAAAAATGTTATAGTTGAATCAGCATGTTCAACTAGTTGAACCAAAAATTGGAGATTTGATCAATTTGATCTCTTCTTTGGTTCTTTATTCACTGCCTTAAATAATAGAAAGATTGTTGAAAGTTTGACTTGGATCATGTTTAGGACATGAAAGCAATTGGATTGACACAACATGCTGCAACCATAGGCGTGTCCTCAGTTCCACCAACAACAGAATCGGGCTCTACTGTTTCCATAAGGGTACCTCATCAAGGCAATGGTGGGAATGTTCAAGTTATGAATGGGCAGAATCAACTTGCTACTAATGATGGAGAAGTAAAAGGAAAGAAGAAAAACACTTTTCAAGGAAAAGGAAAGGGGATTGGTGCGGTGCCCAAGAGTAGAGGATCTGCAGCACCTGGTTGGACAGGAGCTGGGTTTGATGTGGATGCTAGAACTTAGAAGCATTTTTCTGAATTTTCTCTTTTCTTTGCTGAAGGATCAAGGCAACAATCAGTGTTTTCTCATGTTGTGGGGTATCACCAGTCTTTCTTCCCCTTTGTTTTTTTGATCTTTACCTTGTATTCTTTCAATTGCTTATAGCTTGTTGATATGAATGTGACATTTGACTTCATGTCATTAGTATTGTCTTCAAGTAGGAAATTATTTAGAAACAGATATAGAATTAGAAACTCATATCTTCAAAAAAATAATAGAAAAGAAAACCTCTTGTGTGAACTTTCTGCCATGAGATGATACTACTGTTGGGGTTTTTGGTAAATGTTTAACCTCTGGCTTTTGCAAAGAACTAATTAGGGCTAATCAAAGTGAGCAGAGATTCCTATTATTTGCTAGTGAGAATATAAGAAAGAAGGAAGAATCGTTTTTCATCTATTAGTGTCAAACTTGTATGTAATATATGCCAATACTTGGGGTTTTCCTTGTTCGTATCTCGAGACATTCTACACCATGCTCTTAACAGTCTGTTAAATAATTTATGTACTGCTCTTATTATTTACTTAGGTGTCATGTAGTTTAGGCATTACTCAACTCTTTTTAAGGTACAAATTGATAAAATTGTTTGGAAACGTACAGTTAAGCCCCACTTCTGCTCGAGTTTCTTTGATTGGCCTCCATTAGATATTGAAATCTACCAGGCATAGCATCATTGTGTCTGCAGCTGCATTAGATGATTGCAATTACATATGTTTGTACCGCATGAGCGTTGATTTATACATTCAGCCTTTACATGCCATCATGTTATACGAACCCGCATCTCATTTCTCTACTGCTTGTGGCAATTTTACATGACCGAGAATTTTTAAGCACCTACCGTTTAAAAATTCAAAATTTGAATGCTCTGGTTCACATGTAATCATGTTGTCGACCGAATGAATTTTTGAAAGTGTGCTAATGATGATAGCAGTAAAATGTTGGTATGCTGCAGTTTCCTTTCATTGATAATTAACATTAACTAATATGCTGATCTTTTATGAGAATTATGTCCCTATGCATTCTGTTTGGTTTATGGGGCCAGGGATAGTAAATGTTTTGATGCTTTGATCTTGTGAAACATTAACTAATATGCTGTACACTAATAGTTGTTGTGACGAATCATCTAAGCCGAATTTTGATTGACATTAGGTTCCGGGTTAACATCAGAATATTTTAAAAACTAGTCTTAAAGAACAAGAACATGTTGAAATATTAGTAGTATCTTTGGATGCAGGCTATTCTGATTTTGCGATTAAAATCTTTCACTTAAAATAGACCTTTGTAGGTATCAGATGAGAGTTATGAGACGTACTAATAAGGTTGTTGAATGTATTTATGATATAAAATGGATCTAAACTGATTGAAAGACTGTAGCTAGTGATTTCACTGTGAGGACTCTGCTCAAAGTGGGTAGGTTAGGAAAATCAATGGCCAATTTATTCATCGAAAGACTTGAGAAGAAGAGTAGGAGAACCATGGTGGTACATTGGTACATAGACTTTAGAACTGTATTGGTAATTTTTTGGAAAGTGGGTGTGGGTCAACACTGGTCTCTGAAGAATCACTTTTGCCATTTATTATTATTTGTCTCTTGGAAGCATCTTCTACCATTGAGAATTTGCTATATTCCATGGGAAGCGGCACTTTTAACTGTAAGTAACAGTGATTTTCATTTTCCTTTTCTTTACCCTCTTGCTATTTGCTGGTTCAATTTATTTATTTATTTATTATTACTCTTTTCTGAAATGGAAAATGGCTGTTTTTCTTCTGCCCTTTTCTGTGCTCTTCCATTTCAGTGAAAGCATAATAAACTCTCTTGCAGAACTCTCTTCTGGTGTTTTGATACGTTAAAATCAAAGATATCAAAGAAGATCTCAATCACCATGATGAGATCATTGTATTAGATCACTGAGACTGACGAAATCATTTAGAATTTAGAATAGTGACGAGGTTTTATTATAGAGAGAGGAGAGATATTTAAAATCCTTTTTGAGGCAAATTCACCTTATTAAAATACGTTTTCATATATTTACTTTTTTATTATTTATTTTATAAGAAAATTTCATATTTTAGCCATCTTTAGCCAAGACAATTCAAGTGATGATTGCATATGCATATGTTAACAACTTAGAATTACGAAACTGACATTGTTGCTTTCTTTTAATAATGATGTTTATTTTAGGTGTTATACATATTATATATTGTTTAAAGGAAGGTAAATTTCATGTTCACCTTTAGACAACACAATTCAAGTGATCATTACATATGAATATGTTACAAAACTGACATTGTTGCTTTTTCTTAATAATGATGATGTTATTTGTGTGAATTTCAAATCCATTAGCTGTCGGAGTGGTAATTGGGTTGGAATTTATGTTGTGTAGTAATCTAGATGTTGTAGAAGCTTGTACTATCTCTAAATGTAAACATTACGTTTGAAACATGATTATCTGAATCAAACCTTATACCATAAAATCGGAAAAAGGATTGAATCGGTTACAATTTAATATAAAAAAATTAATAATATAACTGATTTAGTTTTTAGAATATTGTTTCAGAGAAGTAATGTGAGTTAGATATAGCTCTAATCTAACCCTGGGTATATCAAGCAGGATAGAAAAAGGGAAATGGTAAAGGGATAATAATAATAATAACAACCATAACCTGAGACCATACGGTCATGGCTATCACAATCCTTAGACAAGTTCACATTACACCTGCAGATCCCCACCCTAGGAAATAAAATATAAAAACCCACCTCGTATTTAAAACTACAAAGGGAGGAATCACATTGTAAATCGAGCTTGAGAGAGGGAGAGCTATTTGTAAATGTGTCCAACAGATGGGTGTGAAATGAAAAGGGTGCGTCATCAATACCTTTCCAACATTTTTATACCCTCCCCACTGACTGCAGTCCCCACTCACCACTACTTTTTTTTTTTTTTTTATCTTTTTACCAATTCCATTTTCCAATAAAAACAGAAAAATGACGACCACACTCACCCTAGGCTGCCCCCTTTTCAAATCTATGGAAATTGGATATATATAATTGATAAAATATTGGATAAATTACATTCAAGATCATTAATTTCTTAGTAAATTTACTTTTTAGTTATTCAACTTTAAAATATTACAAAATAGTCACTTAAATTTAAAAGTTTTTATTTAAGTTATTGGGCTACTTTTAAGTTTGGTTAGTGAGTTTCAAGTGTCGATTTGATAACCGGTATAATGGATAAGTCCAAGTTGATGGTTAGTTTAGAGATTGAAAAAAAAAATTGTTTAGATTTTGGTTAACAAATTTATGATATTTTATGAAAAAAATTATAAAAAAAAGGGAATAAAAGTTTTCAATTAGTGCAAATGGTGCAAATAAAAAAAGCTATACAACAGAGATTCTAAGAGCATGATGACTTAAATAAAAACTTTTAAATAATTTAATGACTATTTTGTAATTTTTGAAGTTGAGTGATCAAAATAAAAATTTACTAAAACTTAGTGATCTTGGGTGCAATTTACCGTAAAATATTTGTTTATATTTAATTTTTATTTGGCAAATGATGTGGTCCATGTTAAAAGTTTCACCGTACTCAAACGCTACGGTTGAGTTTTTATTCTAACATTTTTTAAATTTAAGTTTTAGCGATTAAAATATGTGATTTGTATTTATATTTATAAATTTTCAGAAAAGAAAAATAACTTTTACTAATGTTATATGATTAATTTGTATTGAGCGTATTTAGATTATAGACTAAATTTTAAATTTTATTTTGAATTTTAAAATGTTTTAATTAAATTTTTAAAATTAGAATATTAATAAAGGTTGATTTTTTTTAAGTTTAACCATTAGTTTATATATTAAATATTAGTTCAAAGTTTATATAGTACATATGAATGGGATTGTAAATACCTATCTATTATATGAATAATTCCAATATAATGTGTTAAATAAAATAAATAGTAGTTTTAAAATTTATTAACGCATACCTTTTATTTAATATGTATGGGATGAGTATATGATTTAAAATATCTAAATTGAACATTTAATCCTAAGAATAATGATAATATAAAAATTCAATTAAAATATTTGAAGTTTTATGGAGTAATTTAACATCATGTAAGAATTTGGAGATGTTTGTGTGGTGTTATTCAGATTGCCACGCACCCACAAATTATATTTTTGTTGTACTTTTTAAAGTCTAGGAAGAATTAAATGAAATAGTAATATTATATTATTTATATTTTTTAATAGATTTATGTTACATTAATATTTTATTTTAAATTTTAATATTTTAATTTAAATTTAATTTTTAAAATAAAATATTAAAATTTAAGATAAAATATTAATATAACATAAATTTATTAAAAAAATATAAATAATATAACATCATTATTTCATACAATACTTTTCAAATTATAAAAAACATGTGGGCTGCTTGCTACTGATTTATTTAACATGCTTCATGGATCCACTTTTCTCGCTCCTTCTACACCATCTTATAATAACCTTTTTTCCTCATCATCATCAACTTTCAAACTAACAAACCTCTTTTGCACTTTTCTCCTCTCTCTCTCTCTCTCATTTCTATCCATTTACTAAAATCTCCATTTTCCTTTTGATCAGAAATGGGAAGAGATTGGCCGTATTGGGCTACCGGAGCTAAAACATCCACCAGAAGACCACCACCAGCGAAAGCTGAAACCACCACCACTCCCACTGGATGTATAAGTGCTGTCTTCCAGTTCTTTGATTTCCATCATTTCCAGTTCCCTTTAAACCATCAAACAAATAGTAGCAGCAATAGCAGTAGCAGTTGTGGTTGTTTTAAACAACCCCACTCTTTTATTTCTCCCCATAGTAACTTCGTCCCCACTGCACTTAAAGGTTCTTTCTTTCATACGCTCTTCTCTCTCTCTCTCTCTCCTCTTTTGCAGTACATTATCGAGTTCCAATGCAAATGCAGGTACTGAAGCACCAAGGAATAGTTTAGAATCTGAGGATGAAAGTTCAACTTCAGTTTCAGCTTCAATTTCAACTTCTTTAACAACATCAACCAGTAAAGAAGATGAAAGTTTAAATATCCCTGTAAGTTTGCTAACTAGTCCTTTGTTTTTGTTTTTTTTAAAGGTGAGTGATGATGATGATGATTTTTTTTTTTTATGAAAATCTAGATGGGAATTCAAATTAAAACAAGTGGGGACATAAGGTCAAAAGTTGAAGCTTCAAATAATGACACATTTTCAGAGATTAGCAGCTCACCAGGGACCAAGACACCTACTTTAGTTGCTAGGCTAATGGGTCTTGACCTTTTACCTGAAACTCATTCACCATCTTTTTCACAACCTAAGTCTTCTTCTTCACATTTAAAGGGTCGTAGGAGATCAGTAGACGGTGGTGATTTTAGGGGTACTCGGTCGTTACCGGAAACTCCGAGGTTATCGTCTGCTAGGAGGTCGGATGTGGACTATCACCATCGGTTTTCGCTTCAGATTAATAAGGAGAACATGAGTACGACCGAAGAGGTAATGGTTACTCGGTTCTCGAAAAGGAGCGAAGACGAGAATAAGAGTCCTGGTCATTATGCTCGGCAGATAATGAAACAGGTTAAAGAAAGTGTGGGAAGAAAAGTTGGGATGGATATTACTAATACTGTTCGGAACAGGGAACAAGCTAGAGAGGAGCTTGTTAATCAATTCAAGTACAAGAAGATTTCAAAGGCGATGAGTAAACTAGCCGAGGACTCGACCAGTAATGGCAATGGCAAGCACTCGACGACACCTTCGTGTTCGCCGAGGCTTAGGTTCTTGGAACCTAAAACCAAAGATCAAATCCCTCAACCTCCAAAACCATCAGAGATTAGTATACAGCCACAGCCGATCAGGGTTTTACAAAAGCCCAAGTTGCAGACAGTTGCAGAGGAACAAGATGACCAACAGACACAGAGAAGCACAAGCAAATGCAAGAAAGTGACAAAGCTGAAAAAGCCACAACGAGCATCGGACATAATCCGAAACAAGCAAGAAGAGCCCTTCGTTCGTCCTTCAACAGCCAACAGAGCTAACATTCCAGACAAGAAATGTAAGAAAACACCATTATCAAATGATCTCCTCAACATTACAGTCTCTTCCCTTTTTCCGGTCAAAAAAGACCCTTCACCTCCAGCTACTAAAATCCCTCAAAAACAGGTATATTCAAAATCAAATCATCACTTCTTTCAATTTTCTTTTTAACTTTATCATCATTAGCTTATTGTTTTTGGATTCGTTATACAGGTCTTAGATGCTACAAGACCAAAACGTAGTAATAGCTCACAGTTATCTAGTTGTTCGAGCCAAACGTACAACAACAAACAAGAAGCGACGTACTTACACGGTTCCCGACACGACAACATCGACGACAGATGTAACAATGTTACTATTACCACCACCGGTGAAGAAGCAGAATATCATGAGTACATTGCAAGAATACTAAGACGTACTGGGTTAGATAAACATACCTCACTGTCCTTAGCTTCTTGGTTTTCTCCTTCTCATCCTATTAACCCTTCCATTTTTTACTACCTCGAACATTTCACCACTAATAATAATAAAACCAGTCAACTGAACCTACGATGCAATAGAAAATTACTGTTCCATCTAGTCGATGAACTTTTGACTGAAATTTTAAACCCTTTCTTCAATATGAAACCTTGGGTTAAATTTGTTGGACGTGAACGTTTTAGTCATATGGTCGGATCTCAGTTAATAAACACATTGTGTTCGAAGATTGGTCGGTTTCCTCGAGCTGATTGTCGTGTGCTTGAAGACATTGATGCATTGATCGACAAAGATTTGCCGGAGATGAAACTCTGGTGTGTGATGGCGTATGAAGAAGAAGGGGAAGGGATTGTGTCGGAGATCGGAAACAGCATATTAGAGGCGTTGGTACATGAAACGGCAGCTGATTTCGAATTTTGTTTTGCTGGTTTCAATTTTCAAAAGTCTCATCTTTTAGAACTAAACGGTGCCGTTTAGTGTTTGAATGGTGGTGAATGAGAACATATCACATGGGTGATTCACGTGATGAGATGCTATTCGTTGGGGTCTTTGTAGGACTGTACACGTGGATAAGTATAGCTGTTGGACTTTTTATATATATATATATATTGTATATATAAATTGTAATAATGTATTTTCCAAAATCTTTTCGGGTTAAGTAGTAAAAAACTCGAATTATTTAAATAAGATTTCGAGTTTTAAATTTTGGGTTTAAAACTTTGCATCACATTAAAAATTTAACTCGATTCCATTCTGTACGTAGTTGAAACCTAATATTAAAAAAATATATATTCATTTTGGGGTTTTAAAAAAAAATTAAGTACTTCAAAGTTGGAGTCACATTTCGATGTAATATGCTTAGTACAATGATGCTTTTATATATATTAATTTTGGGTCAAATAAAATCAATATTTAAGATTATCCTTGTTTTTCTCTTAATGACATGTGTTTGTTAGTGCTTAGAATATCTAATCATTATCTTCTATATTGTTCATATGTAACTTATTAATGAAGCACTTAGCATTATACTATGCATGAAAGCTTTCATGAATGGAAAGCTAGATTTTACTTTTAATGATAAAAGGACGAAATCTAACATAAATATATATATATTTATATAATAATAAATAAATAAATAACTCTTCCCTGCCAAAGGCACAAATATTGAAATAATTCAAGACTGTACTAGTTATTTAAACATGTTACATGTTATATATATGGGGTTAAAATCCAAAAAGCCTATTCAAAGGTTCCTTAAAATATGCTTTTTTGATTTCTCTAGTTTCAAAATGCACCATTTGACCTTTGACCCTCCAAAAGAGTTGCACAACCATTGGTCAATTATTGCATATAGTAACTCAATGAGGCTTTGATTTTTGTTGTCTCAAGGCTCTCCTATTCGAGTTTGTTTAATAAAAATTACACGTGAATTATTAATTAGTTTATTTGAGTTTAATTAATTATTTATAACTTTAATAAAGACATAATCTACATCCAATAAAAAATCTTATAAGTAAATAACGATGAATATTTTTTTTATTCAAGTTTATAAACTCATATTTTAGTGAAATATATTTTTTTTTGTTAACAAACAAATTTGTACATAACTTTAAAGTAATGAATAAAATCGTTATATTTATTATTATTAAGTTTGGTTCCCCATTCATGGAAACTTGAGCTTGTACGTAGAAGAGATAGATGAAACCAAAAAAAAAAAAAAAAGAAAAGCTAAAAGAAAAAGGAAAAAGCGAGGTGGTAAAAAGCTGGTGGTGCATGGATTTTATGAGAAAGTAGTTCATGTTACGTACGTTTGATTTTGCTATTTTTAGGGCCAAGCTAAAGCATGCATGCATCTAAAATTTTGCTACTTTAACTTTACTTTTGGCTTTAACTTTATACAACATAAACAACAATTTAAAAGAATCTGTGATATAAAAAAAAATTTTAAAAAGAAGAAGCTGAAAGTGCAAACTTTTGTGATGAATAAGTAATCTTTGATACGTGTCAAAATTAGAAAAAAAAAGTATTATGAAATTATTATAATTTTTTTAAATTTAAATTACAATTTTTTTTTTCACGATATATATCATTTACTAGTGTTTGAACTTTGAAGAAACCAAAGGGAACTAAGGCCCTATCTAACTTTTCTTGGAATAGCCCTCTCTCATAGATGCTTCATAGCTTAGTTGTATAAATTTAACGAGTAAACATTTATCACGTAAAACATGATTAATGGTGATAGAATGTGTCATTGTGTTTGGGGGATCTACTTAATTTTTTTAAATTAAGGGTTTTAATTAATTTTTTAATTGTAAGGGTTTAATAATATTTTTTAAAAATTATGGGTTTAATTAGTTTTTTTAATTTTAAAAGGATTAATGAGATTTTACAAAAAAATTTAATTAAAGAATTTAAAAGTTTAAAATTTTTAGTAGGGTTAATTAAAATTTTAAAAACATTATACATTAGATTACTATAATTATTTGTGTATAGAAAATATAAACATAAAATAGTGCTATGTGTCGATAGTATTATTGTAAAAATCAAATTAAAATTTCATGTAAAAAATTAAAATTCATATACAATATTGTACAGTTTTTATATTTATTTTAAAAGAAACTGTTAATATAAATATAAATTTATAAGAAATTTTCATCAGTACTAAAGTATAATTCAACTTTTGTTATATACAATTATAAAGTGGTCAGAAAAGGGAACAAGAACAGCAATGGTGTGGTCGGGCCTCTCCCATCTTCTGAACTATAAAACAAAAAATAATTTAATAAATACAATAAATATGAAAAATACAATACAAGAGAATAAATAAATATGCCAAGACAAATTTCGAAAATAAGTTGAAGCGAGTTGTGAAACATACCCCAATTGATTAGGGGTGTTACATCAATTGGGAGGAATGAATCAGTGGTGGAGCTAAAAACAAATATTTTAAGGGAATCAGAATTAAATTATATATTTTTATGATAATAAAAATATAATTTTATAATTTTAATATACTATATCTTTACAATTTTTAAAATATTAAATCAATTTTTTATTATTTTGGGGTCAAAATATAATTTTATTATTATTAATTTAAAATTTTATAAATTATAAAAGGGTATAAATAAAAATTTTTCATTTTAAGGGGACCGAGACCCTGCCTACCCCTTGGCTCCACCACTGAAATAAATTTAATAGGACAGAGAAGCCTCACTCCTTGCATATTTTACATAATATAAATTAGATTTTTGTGAATTTGAATTACAATAATAACACACACAAAAATAATTAAAATATGAACTTCTTCAAAGTTCAAACCCTAAGCTCCTATTCTAAGTAATTTCTTTATTCGTTGTTGGATTCTTCATGAATCAAGTCTACGGTCCACAAGATGTTTTAAAATACCTTTACAATATTTTAAATTATAAAAATTTACGAGTACTACAAATATATTTTCGAATAATTATAATATAAAATTAAATTAAAATAAAGTATAATAAACAAGAAATTAAATAAAACTCACACGACTAGAAATTTATATATCGTAAAACTTGAATCTAAATACTTAAAATCTACGAACTTGGCGCAAGATAAATATACAAATTTAAATGCTCTCAAAGCGACGTAATAAATGTATTAAGTGTTAAACAGTGAGCGGGAAATTCAAAATGCAAATCAAATTAATTGTAGCTATGTATACAAAAGAAAGAAAGTCAAATGGTAACATTAATACATGTATTTTATTGAGATGAACGTTGTTTTCAATAATTTGTTAGGGTTGTTTACAGGGGCGAAGCCAAACAATTTTAGAGGCGGATGAAATTTTAATTTTTTATGGTTTATATCTTTCTAATTTGTAAAGGATTAAATCGAATTTTTATAATTTTAGGGGGGCCAAGTGAATTTTACCTTTACTAATTTAAAATTTTTAAAAAATCTAAAGGGCTTAAATAGAAATTTTATCTTTTAGGGGGGCCGAGGCCCATGCTAGCCCCCCTTGGCTACGCCCCTGGTTGTTTATGATGATGATTGAGATTATATTTAGCGTATTATTTATGTTTGTTTTATGGTTAATAAAAATTATATTATAAGGGTTTTGGTTGTTTCTTTCATCAATATTATTTTTAAAATTAGAATTCGTATTCTCCAGTCAGTGGCGTAGCCAGAGGGGGTTGGTATGGGCTCCGACCCCCCTAAAATGTAAAATTGTTTAAAAGGCTATTAGAATTTTTTTAAAATTTTAAATTAATAAAGGTAAAATTACACTTTGGCCCCTTAAAATTATAAAAATTCAATTTAATCATTTACAAATTATAAAGATATAGACTATAAAAAATTAAAATTTTATCCACCCTCCTAAAAATTGTTCTGACTTCGCCCCTGTCTCCTATACTTAAAGTTTAATGCACCTTATTATTACGCCCAACACTTATTCATACAAATAATTTATAATTATCTCAATATTATTATATCACATGACGTCACTTATCATTATGCTCATAATGTAAATGATTTGCATCCATAACGATTGTATTATTTTCAAATTTATTTTCCTAAGATTAAACACATATAATGACCTATGTCTCAGGGCGATTGTAAGGAGGAGGGCAGGTGAGGGTCTTGTCTTCCCTCAAATTGCAAATCATGCAATTTAGTCCTTTTACAAACAGTCGCCTCAAAAATGAAAAAAATTATTTAATCCCTTCGAAAATGATAAAATTGAATATTATATTTTAACCTCTTAAAAGTTTATAATTCAATTTTAACCCCACAAACCACAAACATGTAGATGACTTGTATCTCTATAAAGGGTTGAATCCTTTTTGAATCTTTATTTTTAATGTACTAAAATTTATGATTCCTTTAAATAATTTACAAATCAATGTAGTTGAACGTTAGAAAAAAATATGAAGATATATATATGTAGGGTAGAGTAGGGGCAGATGAGAATAAAAAAAATATAAAATGCATGGGAGATTCAGTTATTACGCAAAACTTGGCAGATTCCGACTACACAATATTCCTGAGTTCTGACTACATTTTCACTAACTCTTTTGAAACCCTATCTTAAATTTCAATATTATTATTGAATATCATAGTTTACTGATTTATATTTCAAATTCAAAGTGGTCCTATTTCGCGGGGGTATGAACAAAATAAAATAAAAATTATTCAGTGGGATTAGACCGTTGATGAGGCAATGCCAGCAGCAGCAGCATATGCATCAGATCAGGTTTACCCATATACTCTAAAATTAATTAATTAAACCATACATTTTTATCTGCAATATTTGGACAAAACATCATGAGTTTATGCATCGATCATCGTACTACATGTTATAAAATTTATAATAATAATAATTAAACAGCTTTTTTTTTTTTTTTGGTTTCTCTCTCTTTCTTATCTGTTGTTGGGTGGGGGTAGTATTATTTGGTGGTGGTGACTGTGTCAGTTTCTTTCATGCATGTGTGTACATGTTTTGAAATATCAAATGTGAGAATGGGCGGTGGAGGGGAGAAGACAGAGATTGGGATTTTTTTTTTTTTTTGTGTGTGTGTGTGGGGGGGGTTAATGGCAGCCTGGCTATGGGACATACCCCCTCTTCCACTTGTCTCCATGTTTGGTTTTGTATGATTTAGGGTTTTGGTGGTATAGACTAAAGATGGAGTGTGTGAGGATATTATTGGAGGTTGGAAAAAGGAAGGATAAGAATGAAAGTGAGGGCAGTGGACCCATTTGTGTATAGGCTACAATAAAATCAATCAAATGATCATTGCTCTTTATACTCTACAGTGTTATACCCTGAGACTCACTCAGTGTGTGCTAGAGTTAAAGATAAGAGACTGGAAGAAATTGAAGGGTTGGTGAGAGAGGGAGAATTTGGTTTCCAATTCACAACGAATTTGTATGTCGGACAAGTCTGTAAAGTGTTGCTAGATCAACGGGTTAGTGAACATGTTACCATTTGAGCTAGTAGGTTGTGCGGAACACGTATGATTTATTTGTTTAAGTAGCTGAAGAGATGTTCCAATTTTGTGATTGTGAACCCACTAGAGACAATACCAAGCCTGTTTAAAGATCTATTGGCTCCATGCAAACGACACCTCACAGACTTTTCCTAGAGAAATCGATTCATCTAAATAGATTGTTTATATAAAGATAAAACTTGTAATCACACCATGCATATAGATTCTAAGAATGAAAATAATATATCACTCTAAGTAAAGGTATCAATTCTCTTGTAGATATAACCACTTCTTATTTCAAAGAATTATGTACTAAAATAACTAAAATAGAAGAAAAAATAGATATTATGGGAGAAGAATGAAATTAGATTTGAATAGCAAATCTAAGGAGTTATTATCCGATGTAAATAATAAATTAGAACAAGTAATTAATAACACTAATATTATAGATTGATCTAGACTTAGGACCATTATATTACGGTAATAGTGATATAATATTAACTTTATCGATGAAGATGAATCATCGGAGGATTCTTCTCCGATACTAATTTTAAAAAGAAAAAGAAAATAAAAAATCAAAAAGCGAAAAACAACAAAAATATGATTTTAAATCTTATAAAATTTAATAGAACATTGGAAAAACCAATTTTCTAGGATGGATGATCCACGAAAGGGTGGAATATCGAAATTAATAGAAGATCTTTATGAAGAACATAAAGAACTCTTCAATAAATATAATTATCATTATATGTTAAGCTACGACTCGAAGATAGTAGTAGTTCTAGCGAGAATGATAATTTAGAAAATAATAATGAAAACACAAATTTAGATATTTGTGTTGGTAGTAGTTCTAATAACACAAATTTAGAAATTTGTGTTACTAGTCAAAATTCTGATGAAGAAGAAACTTCAACAGAAGAAAATATAGAAATTCCAGATCCTATGGATACGGAACCCCCAGATCCATACGATTATAAAAACCTTAGACCAAAAGAACCTAACAAACGAGATCTTTATGGTAAAAGGAAAATAGACTCAGATTTTCAAAAAGATGACAACCTGAGATCTATGAATAAAATCTATGAAAATGTTGAAAACACAACATTAATCTTAGATGATAATATGGAAACCATAGCTACAAATGACATAAAACTGGAAACACCAGGAGAATCTAGTCAACCAATCCCTATGTCTATTCCAAACAGAATAGATGATTTAAATAAAAGAAATGTTGCTCAAGGAGGAATATACTTAGATTTAACTAATGTTCCTCTATCAGACTATGAAAAAACCATAGATGATTGGGCACAGTCCATGACTATTGTAGTAAACAACTATAGTACGACTTGGTCAAAAGAAAAATTTCTAAATTATTTTGTAGGAACATTTCAAGGAGATGTTCTACAATTCCTCGACGTTGGGAAGAATCCGACGGAGAAAAGAACAAAAGGTCAACTTATTAATCAAATAGGAACCCTAAAGATTTACTAAAAGGATTAACCTCAATTCTAAAAATAGAATTTTGTGGTTATACTAATAAAAAGATCGTGATAGCCAATCCAAATATATTCATCTAAACTAAAATTATGTGATATCGGATATTTAGAAGATTTTTCTAAAAATTTCTTCATGAATATCAAAAGTTAAAAATGATAGTATTGATTTTTGGAAAACCAATATTTTCATAAATTACCACCACCTTGGGATGAAATTTGCATAAACAAGTATGCTTCTTTCATTATTAAATATAGTAATGACACTGGCAAAAACATGTCAGAAATAGATACCATAGGAAATAGAAATAATTTCGCTAAAGAAAGAATAATATTACATTGTCTACAAAGTAAAGCGGCTAAACAAGTCAAAAATAAATTAAGCTACAAATATTGTACAAAAATGTTAGAAGGAGAATGGGAATTTGGATGTAATAATATGCGTTCAAAACCCTATAAGAAACATAAAAAATATAAATTATCTAAATGGAAATCCGGTAGGAAAATATATCCTAAGGATAAAAAGAAAAAATTTGTTAGAAGAAAAACTTCTAATAAAAAACAAATTTGTAAATGCTTTATTTGTGATGAAGAAGGTCATTATGCAACAAATTGTCCTAACAAAGGAAAACATGCAAAAAAGATGATCAAAAATCTTGAAGAACAAAATTTAGAAATATGTTTCAACGAGAAATAAATCCGATGAAATATTATATGAATTAATTTAAAAATCGAATCGTCTGATTCAAGAATATATTTTATGTTAGGAAACACTTCTAAAACCAATTAGAAGAAATTCCATATTCGAACAACAGGATATTAAATTAGGCAAGATAATCGGAGAAAAAATGATCTCTCGATGATATAATAGAAAAATTAATAAAATAATATTTCTAAAGAAGAAATATAGAAAATATCTAAATTCAAACTATGGTCAACCAGACACATAGAAAAAATTAGCGGTAACACAGTCGCTAAAGATACTAAAGGAGGTTTAACAGAAATCCCCTTATTTACTAAAGATAAAATAAAACGGATTAGGAAAAAATATCCTCAAGTCCGATATATACATTTAGGAGTAATCATGATAACAATTAGAGCCTTATTCAGAAGAGGTCATGATGTTCCTATTATAGCTATATTATTAGATAAAAGATTTGAAAATCCAATAAAAGCACTTATTGGAGGTATTCAATCAAATCTTCACACAGGCGTTATAGGATTCAAGGTAAAACCCAATTACTTTATCTCTATAACAGATCCTCTAATAGAAGAGTGTCTTTGCCTTAGAATTGGACAAAAAATTCGATATCGATGATTTAGCGAAGATCTTGCAATCAACTGGACTTCTATTAATGAATATACTAATACAATTGAGGTTGAAATAAAAGAAATAAATAATAAGATTATTGAGCTTTTGAGCCCAATAAATTTACTACGTAAATTCAGCCAAGCTATTACACTTAAAAGATCTATCGATTCCAAAAGATTGGATCATAGAAAAGACTAATAATGCTAGTACTTCTAAACCAGTAAGTACTATCGAATATATATCGTCTGGAGATAAATTGTATTTCAAAAACAATTTGATTACAAACACAGATGATAATTTAATATTACCTTCTAGTTCTCAAACAGAAGAACATGAAGAAGAAATAAATACACCAATAGGTATGAAAACCATTCAAATACCTATTTTTCCTACTTCACCCTCTAGAAATTCTAGAAACACTAGAATGGAAGAAATACAATTTTCAAAAGAAAATCTTATTGAAAATACATATATAAAATAGAATTACATGATAAAGATTATAAAAATATTCTTTACATGCTTTATTAGATCTTTGGAGCTACAACAAGTAGTTGTAGGAGAAAGGCAATTCTAAAAATATTGGGAACTGTCAAAAGAAAATAAATATTAATGGAATAAATGGTAATAAAACTATTATCCATTATAAAGCTAAAACATACCAATCTACATAAACAATGTAAGATTTGTAATCCCTAAAATACTATGCATTCCTAATATGTATGGAGATATATTATTAGAAATAATTTTATTAAACATTATTTGCCATTTTCTATTAATAGAAAATCAGTAATATTATCTGGTGTAGAAACATCATTAGTTTCGAAACCAATATTTAAATACTAATGTTTTTGATTATCTTAGCAGGCCTCATGGATAGAGGAAAAAAGCCTCTTGAAATAAAAATGGGAGAATGGACTACGGTTCATAAAAAGCCCAACAAAGGAAAAGCACCAATGAACTCCAAACAAGGATTCGTGGTCGCAAAACAAAGCCCAAAACACCATCAAATCCTAAACAAGGATTAGTGGCTGTATCCCCTGCACCTTCACGAGTAAGTCCTAAACAAGGATTTATTCCTGCACAAGTATTAATAAATTCTAAACAAGGAATTATTTCTACTTTTTCACAAATTCCATATTATCCTCATCAAGGATATTATGTTCCATACTCGAATCCAGTGGTAAACCAACCACTAGGAACACAATCCCAAAATCAGATGGTAAACCAACCATTTGAAACTCCAATCCCTTCACAATTTTCTCAAAATCCTGATTCAGAATACAAATCCTATTCTGAAGTCCTAAATGACATCGAGAACATGTTGAAAAAACAACAAGATCTCGAAGTATTCCAAATTAAAGATTTTTATAATCCAGGATTGGCCCCGGATTATTATTTCTTTATTAACAAGATATGGAAAAACCATTGTCTTGAGCAAAAAGCTAATTTTCAGCGATCTCTCTCACAATTCTCAAATTTCTTAGTTGAAAAATAATCGAGCCAAATCAAGTCAAGATTTGCTATATAATAGTATATTATACAAAGATTGGGATGAACTCTAATCGAATATCTGAGATATTAAGGAGATAAACAATCTTCTTGATATATTTCAATATTTTCTTAACAAGGGAAAAGTACTTACATTTTCAATAAAATGTTTAGAAGATGTTTATACCACAAGTGTAGACAGATTCTACCCCTTGAAATATTTTCAAAAATAAATCAAATGGTTTGCAACCAGCAAGCTATATTTTTAGAGAAATTTAAAAAATATTTTTCTCAAAGTTATTCATTTACAAATGATATGGGAGAAAATCTACCCACTATCAAATTTCGGTTAAATCATGAGCCATTCGATATAACCAGTATTGAATGGGGTTTTGTAAAAGAAATTACAGTTCAAAACCTTTCTTTTGATTTAATAAAAGATTTTCCAGCAATAGTCAAATCTCGTTTATCAAATTTTACACGAAACGATGATTTTGTCTATTATTTTCATATTGAAATATTTACTCTCATTGGTATCGCTGAAAAAGAAAAATTTTATCAGCCTTATCAAATTTGGAAAATTTCTAAAATGCTTGGAGGAAGAAACCTCTTGGCAACCCAAGAAGACCGAACATTTGTCAAAAACAATTGATGATCGCTACAAAATCCAACCCATTATCAAGTCCAAACCTAATTGATTTGGTTACCATGGCTGACACATTACACCAAAATACTTTTAATTCTTGGACCGATGGAAGAAGAATTTTGGCCCACGACCTTTGGACACCCCAAAGAGCGTAGAGAACCCAATGAAGAAGCCCTTTCCCTGTTAACAAAAATGGCGGAAATGGAACTCGAAGATTATCCGTTAGCACCGGAAATCAGAAAAGTAATGGAAAGCTGGAACTCACCGGCTCCAACACCAGAATCACTTCACCTGGACGAGATTGAAGAGATGAATCTGAGAAACATCCAGGAAGGATGAAGACAACAAGTCACATCCAAGGAAGTTGCAAGGAAGACGCGTGGAAAAAACCATGAAGTCATCCATGACGAAAGAGGAAGACGCGTGGAAAAAACCATGACGTATTCCATGACGAAAGAGGAAGCAACGTGGAAAAAGCCATGATTGCTACAAGACAAAATAGGAAGCTACGTGGAAGACACCATGATAGCAACCTGACAAAAGAAGCCGAAAGTGTCACTATTACAGATACTATTCGGACACCAATTCTTTTTAGATTAGAATTTAATTCTTTATTCTTATCCGGATATTTCCCCGGACTTCAAATGTAATTAGATTCTAGTTTATCTTCTTTTGTTATAAATAGGCATTCATGTAAGCCTAGAAAGGCATTCAGAGTTTTAGATAGTTTTTAGTTTTTAGTTTTCTTCTTGAAATCTGCAAGTTCTCTTGCTTACTTCAAGAACTTTTGTAAATTATCTTTTCTTCTATAAATAATATTTTCATTTTCACGATATAACCTTCCCTTCCGCTACGTATCCCCCTCCCTCGTATTGGTATCAGAGGAACCCTCCTCTTTGGAGCCCCGGAGTAACGATTTCTGGAGTTTTATATCGTGGTTCTGACTGTAAGTTTTATCTTGACTATTTCAATTCTGTTTCTTTCACTATTGTTGTCTCAAAACCCATATGTCTGTCGTTTGTCCTCGTCGCCGTTAAGACCAGGGGTGTCGTTTAGGCTTTGAGAGGTCGTTAAGACACAGAAGGTTTTAGGTACCAGAGATAATAATAATGGAAAAAATAGATTGTTTATATAAAGATAAAACTTGTAATCACACCATGCATATAGATTCTAAGAATGAAAATAATATATCAGCTCTAAGTAAAGGTATCAATTCTCTTGTAGATATAACCACTTCTTATTTCAGTAAATTATGTACTAAAATAACTAAAATAGAAGAAAAATAGATATTATGGAGAAGTAATGAATTAGATTTGAATAGCAAATCTAAGGAGTTATTATCCGATGTAAATAATAAATTAGAACAAGTAATTAATAACACTAATATTATAGATTCAGATCTAGACTTAGGACCATTATATTACGGTAATAGTAATATAATATTAACTTTATCGATGAAGATGAATCATCGAGGATTCTTCTACCGATACTAATTTTAAAAAGAAAAGAAAATAAAAAATCAAAAAGCGAAAAACAACAAAAATATGATTTTAAATCTTATAAAATTTAATAGAACATTGGAAAACCAATTTTCTAGGATGATGATCCACACGAAAGGGTGGAATATCTCGAAATTAATAGAAGATCTTTATGAAGAACATAAAGAACTCTTCAATAAATATAATTATCATTATATGTTAAGCTAAGACTCTTCAGATAGTAGTAGTTCTAGCAGTAATGATTATTTAGAAAATAATAATGAAAACACAAATTTAGATATTTGTGTTGGTAGTAGTTCTAATAACACAAATTTAGAAATTTGTGTTACTAGTCAAAATTCTGATGAAGAAGAAACTTCAACAGAAGAAAATATAGAAATTCCAGATCCTATGGATACGGAACCCCCAGATCCATACGATTATAAAAACCTTAGACCAAAAGAACCTAACAAACGAGATCTTTATGGTAAAAGGAAAATAGACTCAGATTTTCAAAAAGATGACAACCTGAGATCTATGAATAAAATCTATGAAAATGTTGAAAACACAACATTACTCCTAAATGTATATATCGGACTTGAGGATATTTTTTCGTAATCCGTTTTATTTTATCTTTAGCAAATAAGGGGATTTCTGTTAAACCTCCTTTAGTATCTTTAGCGACTGTGTTACCGCTAATTTTTTCTATGTGTCTGGTTGACCATAGTTTGAATTTAGATATTTTATATATTTCTTCTTTAGAAATATTATTTTTATTAATTTTTTCTATTATATCATCAGAGAGATCTGTTTCTTCTCCGATTATACTGCCTAATTTAATATCCTGTTGTTCAGAATATGGAATTTCTTCTAATTGGTTTTTAGAAGTGTTTCCTAACATAAAATATATTCTTCTTAATCAGATCGATTCGATTTGAAAATTAATTCATATAATATTTCATCGAGATTTATTTCCTCGTTGAAACATATTTCTAAATCTTGTTCTTTAAGATTTTGATCATCTTTTTGCATTTTTCCTTTGTTAGGACAATTTGTTGCATAATGACCTTCTTCATCACAAATAAAGCATTTACAAATTTGTTTTTATTAGAAGTTTTCTTCTAACAAATTTTTCTTTTATCCTTAGGATATATTTTCCTACCGGATTTCCATTTAGATAATTTATATTTTTATGTTTCTTATAGGGTTTTGAACGCATATTATTACATCCAAATTCCCATTCTCCTTCTAACATTTTTGTACAATATTTGTAGCTTAATTTATTTTTGACTTGTTTAGCCGCTTTACTTTGTAGACAATGTAATATTATTCTTTCTTTAGCGAAATTAATTCTCTTTCCTATGGTATCTATTTCTGACATGTTTTTGCCAGTGTCATTACTATTTAATAATGAAAGAAGCATACTTGTTTATGCAAATTTCATCCCAAGGTGATGGTAATTTATGAAAATATTGGTTTTCCAAAATCAATACTATCATTTTTAACTTTTGATATTCATGAAGAAATTTTTAGAAAAATCATCTAAATATCGATATCACATAATTTTAATTTAGACAGAATATAGCTGGATTGGCTATCCTGATCTTTTTTATTAGTATAACCACAAAATTCTATTTTTAGAATTGAGGTTAATCCTTTTAGTAAATCTTTAGGGGTTCCTATTTGATTAATAAGTTGACCCTTTTGTTCTTTTCCTCTGTCGGATTCTTCCCAACGTCTGAGGAATTGTAGAACATCTCCTTGAAATGTTCCTACAAAATAATTTAGAAATTTTTCTTTTGACCAAGTCGTACTATAGTTGTTTACTACAATAGTCATGGACTGTGCCCAATCATCTATGGTTTTTTCATAGTCTGATAGAGGAACATTAGTTAAATCTAAGTATATTCCTCCTTGAGCAACATTTCTTTTATTTAAATCATCTATTCAGTTTGGAATAGACATAGGAATTGGTTGACTAGATTCTCCTGTGTTTCAGCTTTATGTCATTTGTAGCTATGGTTTCCATATTATCATCTAAGATTAATGTTGTGTTTTCAACATTTTCATAGATTTTATTCATAGATCTCGGTTGTCATCTTTTGAAAATCGAGTCTATTTTCCTTTACCATAAAGATCTCGTTTGTTAGGTTCTTTTGGTCTAAGGTTTTTATAATCGTATGGATCTGGGGGTTCCGTATCCATAGGATCTGGAATTTCTATATTTTCTTCTGTTGAAGTTTCTTCTTCATCAGAATTTTGACTAGTAACACAAATTTCTAAATTTGTGTTATTAGAACTACTACCAACACAAATATCTAAATTTGTGTTTTCATTATTATTTTCTAAATTATCATTACTGCTAGAACTACTACTATCTGTAGAGTCGTAGCTTAACATATAATGATAATTATATTTATTGAAGAGTTCTTTATGTTCTTCATAAAGATCTTCTATTAATTTCAGATATTCCAACCTTTCGTGTGGATCATCTCATCCTAGAAAATTGGTTTTTCCAATGTTCTATTAAATTTTGTAAGATTTAAAATCATATTTTGTTGTTTTTCATTTTTGATTTTTTATTTTCTTTTTCTTTTTAAAATTAGTATCGATGAAGAATCCTCGATGATTCATCTTCATCTGATAAAGTTAATATTCTATTACTATTACCGTACTAATAAAGATTTTTATAATCCGAGATTGGCCCCGGTTTATTATTTCTTTATTAACAAGATATGGAAAAACCATTGTCTTGAGCAAAAAGCTAATTTTCGGCGATCTCTCTCACAATTCTCAAATTTCTTAGTTGAAAAAACAACTGAGCCAAATCAAGTCAAGATTTGCTATATAATAGTATATTATACAAAGATTGGGATGAACTCCTAATCGAATATCTGAGATATTAAGGAGATAAACAATCTTCTTGATATATTTCAATATTTTCTTAACAAGGGAAAAGTACTTACTTTTCAATAAAATGTTTAGAAGATGTTTATACCACAAGTGTAGATGATTCTACCCTTGAAATATTTTCAAAAATAAATCAAATGGTTTGCAACCAGCAAGCTATATTTTTAGAAATTTAAAAATATTTTTCTCAAAGTTATTCATTTACAAATGATATGGGAGAAAATCTACCCACTATCAAATTTCGGTTAAATCATGAGCCATTCGATATAACCCGAGATTGAATGGGGTTTTGTAAAAGAAATTACAGTTCAAAACCTTTCTTTTGATTTAATAAAGATTTTCCACAATAGTCAAATCCGTTTATCAAATTTTACGAAGCGATGATTTTGTCTATTATTTTCATATTGAAATATTTACTCTCATTGGTATCGCTGAAAAAGAAAAATTTTATCAGCCTTATCAAATTTGGAAAATTTCTAAAATGCTTGGAGGAAGAAACCTCTTGGCAACCCAAGAAGACCCAGAACATTTGTCAAAAACAATTGATGACTGCTACAAAAATCCAACCCATTATCAAGTCCAAACCGGAATTAATTTGGTTACCATGGCCCAGCACCTGTTACACCAAAATACTTTTAATTACTGGACCGATGGAAGAAGAATTTTGGCCCACGACACTGGACACCCCAGTAGCGTAGGAGAACCCAATGAAGAAGCCCTTTCCCTGTTAACAAAAATGGCGGAAATGGAACTCGAAGATTATCCGTTAGCACCGGAAATCAGAAAAGTAATGGAAAATTGGAACTCATGGCTCCAACACGAAATCACTTCACTGGGCGAGATTGAAGAGATGAATCGAGAAACATCCGGGAAGGATGAAGACAACAAGTCACATCCAGGAAGTTGCAAGGAAGGCGTGGAAAAACCATGAAGTCATCCATGACGAAAGAGGAAGAGCGTGGAAAAAACCATGGCGTATTCCATGACGAAAGAGGAAGCAGCGTGGAAAAAGCCATGATTGCTACAAGACAAAATAGGAAGCTACGTGGAAGACACCATGATAGCAACGACAAAAGAAGCGAAAGTGTCACTATTACGGATACTATTAGGACACCAATTCTTTTAGATTAGAATTTAATTCTTTATTCTTATCCGGATATTTCCCCGGACTTCAAATGTAATTAGATTCTAGTTTATCTTCTTTTGTTATAAATAGGCATTCATGTAAGCCTAGAAAGGCATTGAGTTTTAGATAGTTTTTAGTTTTTAGTTTTCTTCTTGAAATCTGCAAGTTCTCTTGCTTACTTCAAGAACTTTGTAAATTATCTTTTCTTCTATAAATAATATTTTCATTTTCACGATATAACCTTCCCTTCCGCTCGTATCCCCCTCCCTCGTATTGGTATCGGAGGAACCCTCCTCTTTGGAGCCTCGAGATAACGATTTACGGAGTTTTATATAAGTGGTTACATTGTAAGTTTCTATCTTGACTATTTCAATTCTGTTTCTTTCACTATTGTTGTCTCAAAACCCATATGTCTGTCGTTTGTCCTCGTCGCCGTTAAGACCAGGGGTGTCGTTTAGGCTTTGAGAGGTCGTTAAGACACAGAAGGTTTTAGGTACCAGAGATAATAATAATGGAAAAAATAGATTGTTTATATAAAGATAAAACTTGTAATCACACCATGCATATAGATTCTAAGAATGAAAATAACATATCAGCTCTAAGTAAAGGTATCAATTCTCTTGTAGATATAACCACTTCTTATTTCATAAATTATGTACTAAAATAACTAAAATAGAAGAAAAATAGATATTATGGGAGAATATGTGAATTAGATTTGAATAGCAAATCTAAGGAGTTATTATCCGATGTAAATAATAAACTAGAACAAGTAATTAATAACACTAATATTATAGATTCAGATCTAGACTTAGGACCATTATATTACGGTAATAGTAATATAATATTAACTTTATCGAGATGAAGATGAATCATCAGAGGATTCTTCTACTGATACTAATTTTAAAAAAGAAAAAGAAAATAAAAAATCAAAAAACGAAAAACAACAAAAATATGATTTTAAATCTTATAAAAATTTAATAGAACATTGGAAAAACCAATTTTCTAGGACAGATGATCCACACGAAAGGGTGGAATATCTGAAATTAATAGAAGATCTTTATGAAGAACATAAAGAACTCTTCAATAAATATAATTATCATTATATGTTAAGCTAAGACTCTTCAGATAGTAGTAGTTCTAGCAATAATGATTATTTAGAAAATAATAATGAAAACACAAATTTAGATATTTGTGTTGGTAGTAATTCTAATAACACAAATTTAGAAATTTGTGTTACTAATCAAAATTCGATGAAGAAGAAACTTCAATGAGAAGAAAATATAGAAATTCGGATCCTATGGATACGGAACCCCCAAATCCATACGATTATAAAACCTTAGACCAAAAGAACCTAACAAACGAGATCTTTATGGTAAAGGAAAATAGACTCGATTTTCAAAAGATGACAACTTTGAGATCTATGAATAAAATCTATGAAAATGTTGAAAACACAACATTACTCCTAAATATCAAATAACTAAGCCTAGGAAATAAAGGAACTAGATCCCTATGGTAAAATTATCTAAAAGCAGATCTTCAAGCAGAAGATTATTTTAAAATGGAAGAATATTGGAAGAAAATAATAAATGGAGATTATCAAAAAATGATAGTTTACCAATAGAACTAAAACCAGATTTTATCCTAACAAATTAGAGAAAACTCTAAACCAATATTACAACAAATGAAACTAGGTGATAAAGACATTATTACCCTTTCACATTTCCAACCAAGGAAATACTACACTTATATAGATATTAAATTTCAATTTAGAGAATATAAAGAATATTCTTTAAATGCTCTATTGAATCTTTGGAGCTACAACCAGTGGTTATCGAGAAAATGCTATTCCATCGGAAAATGGGAATTAATGAAAAATCCCATCAATTTGTAGGAGTAAATGGTATAGAAACACTAATACTTTTTAAAGCAAAAATATACCAATCTACATAAACAATGTAAGATTTGTAATACCTAAAATATTATGTTTTCATGAAATGCATGGAGATATATTGCTAGGAAATAATTTTATCTATCAACATCTACCATTTTCTATAAATAGAAAATCTGTGGTATTAACTATTGAAAATACATCAGTAGAAGTACCCTTGGTAGAAAATCATAGATATATATGTGATAAAAACTTCACACCAACCAAGATAGATCAAGTAAAACAACTAGACACTAATCATTGGTTGTTTAAAATACTAGAAAATAATTTTAGTGAAGAACCACTAAAATTATGGAAAAATAGTCCTAGATACTGTACCATAAAATTGGCAAACCCCGACAAAATAATTAGAGTAAAACCTATGGTCTATACTAAACAAGATATAGACGAATTTGAAATACAAATAAAGGAATTATTAGAAAAAGGATTAATAGAAACATCATGACCTCTTCTGAATAAGGCTCTAATTGTTATCATGATTACTCCTAAATGTATATATCGGACTTGAGGATATTTTTCCCTAATCCATTTTATTTTATCTTTAGTAAATAAGGGGATTTCTGTTAAACCTCCTTTAGTATCTTTAGCGATTGTGTTACGCTAATTTTTTCTATGTGTCTGTTGACCATAGTTTGAATTTAGATATTTTATATATTTCTTCTTTAGAAATATTATTTTTATTAATTTTTCTATTATATCATCGAGAGATCTGTTTCTTCTCGATTATCTTGCCTAATTTAATATCCTGTTGTTCGAATATGGAATTTCTTCTAATTGGTTTTAGAAGTGTTTCCTAACATAAAATATATTCTTCCGAATCATATCGATTCGGTTTGAAAATTAATTCATATAATATTTCATGAGTTTATTTCCTCGTTGAAACATATTTCTAAATCTTGTTCTTCAAGATTTTGATCATCTTTTGCATTTTTCCTTTGTTAGGACAATTTGTTGCATAATGACCTTCTTCATCACAAATAAAAGCATTTACAAATTTGTTTTTATTAAAGTTTTCTTCTAACAAATTTTTCTTTTTATCCTTAGGATATATTTTCCTACCGGATTTCCATTTAGATAATTTATATTTTTTATGTTTCTTATAGGGTTTTGAGCGCATATTATTACATCCAAATTCCATTCTCCTTCTAACATTTTTGTACAATATTTGTAGCTTAATTTATTTTTGACTTGTTTAGCCGCTTTACTTTGTAGACAATGTAATATTATTCTTTCTTTAGCGAAATTAATTCTATTTCCTATGGTATCTATTTACGACATGTTTTGCCAATTGTCATTACTATATTTAATAATGAAAGAAGCATACTTGTTTATGCAAATTTCATCCCAAGGTGGTGGTAATTTATGAAAATATTGGTTTTCAAAAATCAATACTATCATTTTTAACTTTTGATATTCATGAAGAAATTTTTAGAAAAATCTTCTAAATATCTGATATCACATAATTTTAATTTAGACAGAATATATCTGGATTGGCTATCCTGATCTTTTTTATTAGTATAACCACAAAATTCTATTTTTAGAATTGAGGTTAATCCTTTTAGTAAATCTTTAGGGGTTCCTATTTGATTAATAAGTTGACCCTTTTGTTCTTTTCCTCTGTCGGATTCTTCCCAACGTCTGAGGAATTGTAGAACATCTCCTTGAAATGTTCCTACAAAATAATTTAGAAATTTTTCTTTTGACCAAGTCGTACTATAGTTGTTTACTACAATAGTCATGGACTGTGCCCAATCATCTATCGTTTTTTCATAGTCTGATAGAGGAACATTAGTTAAATCTAAGTATATTCCTCCTTGAGCAACATTTCTTTTATTTAAATCATCTATTCTGTTTGGAATAGACATAGGGATTGGTTGACTAGATTCTCCTGGTGTTTCCAGTTTTATGTCATTTGTAGCTATGGTTTCCATATTATCATCTAAGATTAATGTTGTGTTTTCAACATTTTCATAGATTTTATTCATAGATCTCGGGTTGTCATCTTTTGAAAATCAGTCTATTTTCCTTTACCATAAAGATCTCGTTTGTTAGGTTCTTTTGGTCTAAGGTTTTATAATCGTATGGATCAGGGGTTCGTATCCATAGGATCCGGAATTTCTATATTTTCTTACATTGAAGTTTCTTCTTCATCGAATTTTGACTAGTAACACAAATTTCTAAATTTGTATTATTAGAACTACTACCAACACAAATATCTAAATTTGTGTTTTCATTATTATTTTCTAAATTATCATTCTTTGCTAGAACTACTACTATCTCGTGAGTCGTAGCTTAACATATAATGATAATTATATTTATTGAAGAGTTCTTTATGTTCTTCATAAAGATCTTCTATTAATTTGAGATATTCCACCCTTTCGTGTGGATCATCATCCTAGAAAATTGGTTTTCAATGTTCTATTAAATTTTATAAGATTTAAAATCATATTTTTGTTGTTTTCGTTTTTGATTTTTATTTTCTTTTCTTTTTAAAATTAGTATCGGTAGAAGAATCCTCCGATGATTCATCTTCATCGATAAAGTTAATATTATATTACTATTACCGTAATATAATGGTCCTAAGTCTAGATCTGAATCTATAATATTAGTGTTATTAATTACTTGTTCTAATTTATTATTTACATCGGATAATAACTCCTTAGATTTGCTATTCAAATCTAATTACATTACTTCTCCCATAATATCTATTTTTCTTCTATTTTAGTTATTTTAGTACATAATTTCTTGAAATAAGAAGTGGTTATATCTACAAGAGAATTGATACCTTTACTTAGAGTGATATATTATTTTCATTCTTAGAATCTATATGCATGGTGTGATTACAAGTTTTATCTTTATATAAACAATCTATTTTTCCATTATTATTATCTCGGTACCTAAAACCTTCGTGTCTTAACGACCTCTCAAAGCTCAAAAGACACCCCCGTCTTAACTATGACGAGGACAAGCAACAGACATATGGGTTTTGAGACAACAATAGTGAAAGAAAGAGAATTGAAATAGTCAAGATAAAACTTACGGTCGAACCACGATATAAAACTCGTAAATCGTTACTCAAGGCTCCAAAGAGAGGTTCCTCCGATACCAATCTGAGGGAGGAGGAATACGTGGCGGAAGGAAGGTTATATCGTGAAAATGAAAATATTATTTATAGAAGAAAAGATAATTTACAAAAGTTCTTGAAGTAAGCAAGAGAACTTGCGATTTCAAGAAGAAAACTAAAAACTAAAACTATCTAAAACTCGAATGCCTTTCTAGGCTTACATGAATGCCTATTTATAACAAAAGAAGATAAACTAGAATCTAATTACATTTGAAGTCCGGGAAATATCCGGATAAGAATAAAAATTAAATTCTAATCTAAAAGAATTGGTGTCCGAATAGTATCTGTAATAATGACACTTTCGGCTTCTTTTGTCAGGTTGCCATCATGGTGTCTTCCACGTAGCTTCCTATTTTGTCTTGTAGCAATCATGGCTTTTCCACGTTGCTTCCTCTTTCGTCATGGAATACGTCATGGTTTTTTCCACGCGTCTTCCTCTTTCGTCATGGATGACTTCATGGTTTTTTCCACGCGTCTTCCTTGCAGCTTCCTTGGATGTGACTTGTTGTCTTCATCCTTCCTGGATGTTTCTCAGATTCATCTCTTCAATCTCGTCCAGGTGAAGTGATTCTGGTGTTGGAGCCGATGAGTTTCCATTACTTCTCTGATTTTCGGTGCTAACGGATAATCTTCGAGTTCCATTTCCGCCATTTTTGTTAACAGGGAAATTGCTTCTTCATTTTGGGCTTCTTCTACTTTGCTGGGGTTTCCAGTGTCGTAGGCCAAAACTCTTCTTCCATCGGTCCAAAATAAATAAGTATCTTGGTGTAGCAAATGTTGGGCCATGGTAACCAAATCAATTCGGTTTGGACTTGATAATGGGTAAAATTATTGTAGCAATCGTCAATGGTTTTTGACAAATGCTCTGGATCTTCTTGGGCCGCTAAGAGGTTTTTTCCTCCAAGCCAAGTAGAAATTTTCCATATTTGATAAGGCTGATAGAATTTTTCTCTTTCAGCAATACCAATAAGGGTAAATATTTCAATATGAAAATAATAGACAAAATCATCGATATCTGTAAAATGTGATAATCGAAACTTGACTATTGCTGGAAAGTTTTTAATTAAATCAAAAGAAAGGTTTTGAACTGTAATTTCTTTTACAAAACCCCATTCAATAAAAGCACTTATTGGAGGTATTCAATCAAATCTTCACACAGGCGTTATAGGATTCAAGGTAAAACCCAATTACTTTATCTCTATAACAGATCCTCTAATAGAAGAGTGTCTTTGCCTTAGAATTCAGACAAAAAATTCTGATATCAGTGATTTAGCAGAAGATCTTGCAATCAACTGGACTTCTATTAATGAATATACTAATACAGCTGAGGTTGAAATAAAAGAAATAAATAATAAGATTATTGAGCTTTTTGAGCCCAATAAATTTACTACAGAAATTCAGCCCAAGCTATTACACTTAAAAGATCTATCGATTCCAAAAGATTGGATCATAGAAAAGACTAATAATGCTAGTACTTCTAAACCAGTAAGTACTATCGAATATATATCGTCTGGAGATAAATTGTATTTCAAAACAATTTGATTACAAACACGATGATAATTTAATATTACCTTCTAGTTCTCAAGCAGAAGAACATGAAGAAGAAATAAATACACCAATAGGTATGAAAACCATTCAAATACCTATTTTCCTACTTCACCCTCTAGAAATTCTAGAAACACTAGAATGGAAGAAATACAATTTTCAAAAGAAAATCTTATTGAAAATACATATATAAAATAGAATTACATGATAAAGATTATAAAAATATTCTTTACATGCTTTATTAGATCTTTGGAGCTACAACAAGTAGTTGTAGGAGAAAGGCAATTCTAAAAATATTGGGAACTGTCAAAAGAAAATAAATATTAATGGAATAAATGGTAATAAAACTATTATCCATTATAAAGCTAAAACATACCAATCTACATAAACAATGTAAGATTTGTAATCCCTAAAATACTATGCATTCCTAATATGTATGGAGATATATTATTAGGAACTAATTTTATTAAACATTATTTGCCATTTTCTATTAATAGAAAATCGGTAATATTATCTGTAGAAACATCATTAGTTTGAAACCAATATTTAAATACTAATGTTTTTGATTATCTTAGCAGGCCTCATGGATAGAGGAAAAAAGCCTCTTGAAATAAAAATGGGAGAATGGACTACGGTTCATAAAAAGCCCAACAAAGGAAAAGCACCAATGAACTCCAAACAAGGATTCGTGGCTGCAAAACAAAGCCCAAAAACACCATCAAATCCTAAACAAGGATTAGTGGCTGTATCCCCTGCACCTTCACGAGTAAGTCCTAAACAAGGATTTATTCCTGCACAAGTATTAATAAATTCTAAACAAGGAATTATTTCTACTTTTTCACAAATTCCATATTATCCTCATCAAGGATATTATGTTCCATACTCGAATCCAGGTGGTAAACCAACCACTAGGAACACAATCCCAAAATCGGATGGTAAACCAACCATTTGAAACTCCAATCCTTCACAATTTTCTCAAAATCACGATTCGAATACAAATCCTATTCGAAGTCCTAAATGACATCGAGAACATGTTGAAAAACAACAAGATCTCAAGTATTCCAAATTAAAGATTTTTATAATCCAGGATTGGCCCCGGATTATTATTTCTTTATTAACAAGATATGGAAAAACCATTGTCTTGAGCAAAAAGCTAATTTTCGGCGATCTCTCTCACAATTCTCAAATTTCTTAGTTGAAAAAACAACTGAGCCAAATCAAGCCGAAGATTTGCTATATAATAGTATATTATACAAAGATTGGGATGAACTCCTAATCGAATATACAGATATTAAGGAGATAAACAATCTTCTTGATATATTTCAATATTTTATTAACAAAGGGAGAACTACTCCTATTTTTAATAAAATGTTTCGAATCTGTCTATATAACAAAAGTAGACGAATTCTACCTATGGAAATATTTTCAAAAATAAAACAAGAGATTTGTAAACAACAAACTCTATTTTTAGAAACTTTTAGAAAATATTTTCATCAAGCATATCTTTTTACTAATGATATGGGAGAAAATCTACCCACTATCAAATTTCGGTTAAATTTCTAGAGGGTGAAGTAGGAAAAATAGGTATTTGAATGGTTTTCATACCTATTGGTGTATTTATTTCTTCTTCATGTTCTTCTGTTTGAGAACTAGAAGGTAATATTAAATTATCATCTGTGTTTGTAATCAAATTGTTTTTGAAATACAATTTATCTCCAGACGATATATATTCGATAGTACTTACTGGTTTAGAAGTACTAGCATTATTAGTCTTTTCTATGATCCAATCTTTTGGAATCGATAGATCTTTTAAGTGTAATAGCTTGGGCTGAATTTCTGTAGTAAATTTATTGGGCTCAAAAAGCTCAATAATCTTATTATTTATTTCTTTTATTTCAACCTCAATTTGTATTAGTATATTCATTAATAGAAGTCCGGTGATTGCAAGATCTTACGCTAAATCAACGATATCGAATTTTTTATGCGAATTCTAAGGCAAAGACACTCTTCTATTAGAGGATCATTATAGAGATAAAGTAATTGGGTTTTACCTTGAATCCTATAACGCTTGTGTGAAGATTTGATTGAATACCTCAATAAGTGCTTTTATTGGATTTTCAAATCTTTTATCTAATAATATAGCTATAATAGGAACATCATGACCTCTTCGAATAAGGCTCTAATTGTTATCATGATTACTCCTAAATGTATATATCGGACTTGAGGATATTTTTTCCTAATCCGTTTTATTTTATCTTTAGTAAATAAGGGATTTCATTAAACCTCCTTTAGTATCTTTAGCGGTTGTGTTACTCGCTAATTTTTTCTATGTGTCGGTTGACCATAGTTTGAATTTAGATATTTTATATATTTCTTCTTTAGAAATATTATTTTATTAATTTTTCTATTATATCATCGAGAGATCTGCTTCTTCTCCGATTATCTTGCCTAATTTAATATCCTGTTGTTCGAATATGGAATTTCTTCTAATTGGTTTTTAAAGTGTTTCTAACATAAAATATATTCTTACGAATCATGATCGATTCAATTTCAGAAATTAATTCATATAATATTTCATCGGGATTTATTTCCTCGTTGAAACATATTTCTAAATCTTGTTCTTCAAGATTTTTGATCATCTTTTTTGCATTTTTTCCTTTGTTAGGACAATTTGTTGCATAATGACCTTCTTCATCACAAATAAAGCATTTACAAATTTGTTTTTTATTAGAAGTTTTTCTTCTAACAATTTTTTCTTTTATCCTTAGGATATATTTTCCTACCGGATTTCCATTTAGATAATTTATATTTTTATGTTTCTTATAGGGTTTTGAGCATATTATTACATCCAAATTCCCATTCTCCTTCTAACATTTTTGTACAATATTTGTAGCTTAATTTATTTTGACTTGTTTAGCCGCTTTACTTTGTAGACAATGTAATATTATTCTTTCTTTAGCGAAATTAATTCTATTTCCTATGGTATCTATTTCTGACATGTTTTTGCGAGTGTCATTACTATATTTAATAATGAAAGAAGCATACTTGTTTATGCAAATTTCATCCCAAGGTGGTGGTAATTTATGAAAATATTGGTTTTCCAAAAATCAATACTATCATTTTTAACTTTTGATATTCATGAAGAAATTTTTAGAAAATCTTTTAAATATCGATATCACATAATTTTAATTTAGATGAATATAAATGGTTTGGCTATCCTGATCTTTTTTATTAGTATAACCACAAAATTCTATTTTTAGAATTGAGGTTAATCCTTTTAGTAAATCTTTAGGGGTTCCTATTTGATTAATAAGTTGACCCTTTTGTTCTTTTCCTCTGTCGGATTCTTCCCAACGTCTGAGGAATTGTAGAACATCTCCTTGAAATGTTCCTACAAAATAATTTAGAAATTTTTCTTTTGACCAAGTCGTACTATAGTTGTTTACTACAATAGTCATGAATGTGCCCAATCATCTATGGTTTTTCATAGTCGATAGAGGAACATTAGTTAAATCTAAGTATATTCCTCCTTGAGCAACATTTCTTTTATTTAAATCATCTATTCATTTGGAATAGACATAGGGATTAGTTGACTAGATTCTCCGGTGTTTCGGTTTATGTCATTTGTAGCTATGGTTTCCATATTATCATCTAAGATTAATGTTGTGTTTTCAACATTTTCATAGATTTTATTCATAGATCTCGGGTTGTCATCTTTTGAAAATCAGAGTCTATTTTCCTTTACCATAAAGATCTCGTTTGTTAGGTTCTTTTGGTCTAAGGTTTTATAATCGTATGGATCTGGGGTTCCGTATCCATAGGATCTGGAATTTCTATATTTTCTTCATTGAAGTTTCTTCTTCATCGAATTTTGACTAATAACACAAATTTCTAAATTTGTGTTATTAGAATTACTACCAACACAAATATCTAAATTTGTGTTTTCATTATTATTTTCTAAATTATCATTCTGCTAGAACTACTACTATCTCTGTAGAGTCGTAGCTTAACATATAATGATAATTATATTTATTGAAGAGTTCTTTATGTTCTTCATAAAGATCTTCTATTAATTTCGAGATATTCCACCCTTTCGTGTGGATCATCATCCTAGAAAATTGGTTTTCAATGTTCTATTAAATTTTATAAGATTTAAAGTCATATTTTGTTGTTTTTCGTTTTTGATTTTTTATTTTCTTTTCTTTTTTAAAATTAGTATCGAGAAGAATCCTCGATGATTCATCTTCATCGATAAAGTTAATATTATATTACTATTACCGTAATATAATGGTCCTAAGTCTAGATCTGAATCTATAATGTTAGTGTTATTAATTACTTGTTCTAATTTATTATTTACATCGGATAATAACTCCTTAGATTTGCTATTCAAATCTAATTACATTACTTCTCCCATAATATCTATTTTTCTTCTATTTTAGTTATTTTAGTGCATAATTTACTTTGAAATAAGAAGTGGTTATATCTACAAGAGAATTGATACCTTTACTTAGAGCTGATATATTATTTTCATTCTTAGAATCTATATGCATGGTGTGATTACAAGTTTTATCTTTATATAAACAATCTATTTTTCCATTATTATTATCTACGGTACCTAAAACCTTACGTGTCTTAACGACCTCTCAAAGCCTAAACGACACCCCTGGTATGAGATTTTCATCATGTCCGGCAACATGTAACATCTAATATTATGAGATTTTATTACAGCGTGATCCAGTGGGATCTTTTTTTAAATCAACGGTTGTGAGTAAAAGATAAAAATGGGAGGTTGGAGCCGATTGATCAAACCACGTCAAAATCTATAAAATTGTACATGTTATTTGAAACTTGTTAAATAGATTACCAAATTCGTTGTTTTTTTCCTTTTTTAGTGTTGAAACCAATTGAGTTAATTAAAAGATAAACTCATGTTACATGTTATGACAAATCTTACCTGACATTATCAACAGTAAACTGTGTTATTTTCTCCCTTTTATTTTAACAATTAGTTTTAAAAAATCTCACGATAATAAGATCTTGAAATACATTCCACCCTATTAACAAGTCTTTCATTTGGGATGTGTTTATAATATGCACAGATGGGTAGGCCATAAATACTTGCTAACCCAATTATTGGTCGAGCTCGTTCTTTCCAAGCTAACTGGATTATCGGCCCAAAATAGATCTCTTCCAAAAGCAAATCAAATAAATGGACTTTAGAGTTTAGGGCCGAACTAATAGCAATTTTATTTTGTTTCTTAAAGTATTTATCAAAAGTAGGTTCAATAATTAATCATCCGTAGTCTGTATACTTATTAAGAGAGTAGACATTGACAACGAATTTTAAAGTTGTTCTGTACTCAAGGTGAAAATTAAACCCTCGACCACCGATTTAGAGGCAAATTAATAGTGAAGTTAAAAGATGATTGTAGGATGATATGTGTAGATTATATATAATGATTTTAAAAATTGTTAATCTAGAATATTTGTCTAATTCAATAGCTCGGAACAAAATTATTTTTAAAATTTAGATAAACTTGAATTTATTTTTAATTTAAATATATTTTATTTAATTCTAGTTAAGAAAATTATTATATTTTAATTACCAGTAATATATAAAATCTTAGAATAACTTTTTTCAATTTTCAATATTGTAAATTATGTTTGTGAATACAAATCTAAAAATAATCATAATTATTATAGTTTCTATTTCACAAATTTCTTCGAATAATAAAATAATTTAATATAATATTTTGATCCTAAACTGTTCATAATCTTTTATAATTCAACTAATTAAAATTTAAGCGTGTTGGAACCCATAAACCTAATTGAGTTACATGTAAAGGGTAGTGTGAAGATTTTGCACTTTTCTACATGACCTATTGCCAATAAAAATGCTTTTGTTCCTTACCCTTCCTATATTTATCTTCAACTTGCTAAAAGCCCACATCTAAACTAGGGTTTAAGTTTGGAGCCCGAAAGCTTTAATGGGCCATTTTATAAATACTTTTTCACAAGAAGTCCTCCATATTTTTCTTTGGAATTTTGGAGAACAATGACACGATACTTAACTTGGCTTGCATTAAGGGCAAAAGCAATCAATTTCCCAACTTTTTTTATGGTCAAACTTTCTGGATTCCTTTTTCCCATTTCATTGCTTTCGTAGAAGCCAAACAGTACAACAAACTCTCATCCCAAAGTTAAAATACGTTGTTAGTCCTTATACTTTGACAAAATTTAAGATTTAGTCTATATTCTTAAATTTTAAAAATTAAGTCTTTTTCTTTTTTTTTAATTTAAAATCTCAGTTAAATCATTAAAATATTAAGTTTTCTCATAATAAAAATCAACTTGACATGTTGATTAGGCACTTCTCTTATATAATGAGGCATTTGATTGATGAAAAATAAATATGTTAAGTTGATAAATTTTAACAAAAACATGGTAATAATGATTGGATTAGAATTTTAAATTGAAAAATAAAAAAATAGGGACTAAATCTCAAAATCTATAAAAGTATAAGGATAAAAACATATTTTAACAAAAACTCAAAAGTACAAAACTTATGTACTGCTTTAATCCATTTCATTAACCAACCTGATAGATATAACCCAACAATCGCAGAGCTTATAATAATAATACCACATGAAACTCGAAAAATGATTTAAATTTAAAAATCATATAAAAACACATGTAAACTTAAAATGTGAAATAAAAGAATACTTAAAGAGTTGGTGGAAATATATAAGCTTGGTCTAAAAGTACACCAATACCAGTACCGCATCCATTTTCCATAATTTTGTTCACAATTTGAGTGACTTAAAAGCATAGCGAATATGTATATTATATGCTCAACATTTACGTTGCCATGGCTACTATATATATACTCCCATGAATCTTTTCATACCCTCATCGTTTTCCCATTTTTCTGTTCTTATATTCCTTATTTACTATTAAATTTTGATAAACCAAAATGGCTGTTTTTTCACCGAGAAAACTCTTTTTTCGATTATTTTCCTTGGGCTGATGACGGTTCTACGGTCACAGGCGGCATTAGATGTTCATTATTATGATCGGACATGTCCTGAAGCTGAGAAAATTATAAGATACACTGTATTGAATGCCTCCATGCATGATGCTAAAGTTCCTGCTCGGATTCTTAGGATGTTCTTTCATGACTGTTTCATAAGGGTACGTATGTTGTTGTTTACGTCTTTTTAGTGTCAAAATGTGTAGCCATTTTTAGGTTGAAATGATTTTTCTTTGGGTGGTGGCAGGGATGCGATGCATCAGTGTTGTTGGACTCGATTCCGCAAAATCAAGCGGAGAAAGATGGTCCTCCTAATATCTCTCTTCGAGCATTCTATGTGATTGATGACGCGAAAACTAAGCTTGAATCGGCGTGTCCGAAGACGGTCTCTTGTGCTGATATAGTCGCCATTGCAGCAAGAGATGTAGTAGCAATGGTAAACATTGAAAAACCCTTTTAAAACGAAGTTTCTAGAATTAACCTTGCAAACTGTTGAAGGGAAGTTAACTTCTTGAGAAAGAGTTAGCCTCCACTCCTCTCCCCTCCCCTCAACACAAACGCACAAAACTGAACATTTCTTTGCGTTTCTTACAGTCAGGAGGGCCTTTTTGGAACGTATTTAAAGGCAGAAAAGATGGCAGAATCTCCAAGGCTTCCGAAACCATCAACTTACCAGCCCCAACTTTCAACGTTTCAACACTCATTCAAAGCTTCACTAAGCAAGGTTTAGGGGTCAAGGACTTAGTAGCCCTATCCGGAGGTCACACCCTAGGATTCTCACACTGTTCTTCATTCCAAGCTCGGCTCCATAATTTCAGCTCGGTTCATGACATCGACCCTACAATGAACCCTGAATTCGCAGAAACACTGAAGAAGAAATGCCCGAAACCAAATAAAAATGGCAATGCGGGACAGTTCTTGGACTCCACGGCATCAACTTTCGATAATAATTATTACAAACAACTGTTGGCAGGGAAAGGTGTGTTCGGATCCGATCAAGCACTGTATGGTGATTATAGGACTAAATGGACTGTTGAATCATTTGCTAATGATCAAAGTTTGTTCTTCAAAGAATTTGCCACATCGATGGTGAAGCTTGGGAATGTAGGGGTGATGGAAAATGGAGAAGTGAGATTGAATTGCAGAGTGGTAAATTGAGGGCTTGAGAAAAAAGAGAGAGAATGAGAGAGAATAACAGAGATTGAGCGGCAATAAAAGGCTGTTTTCTTTTTTCTTTGTTTCGTTGTGTGAATTCATGTTGTGATTAATAAGTTTCTTGTACTTTAAGGTACATAATGATTGGTGTATTATGTAGCAGAAGAAATAAAATTTACTGTAATTTTACGTAATAATCGACATGAAAATATTTTGGAGCCATATTGGAAATTCTGCCAACTTTATTATACTTCGCTTTACGTAAAACCATCATTTGCTTCTTTGTTTTTGGTAAAGTTGTTGACGTAAATGGACTCATTGCGTTGTAATACTTTTCACTGTAGTTGACACTTAATGAGAAGATAAATAAACTTGATAAAAACTGGAAAAGTAACTTTGAAAAGCTTTTTATTGTTTTATAAATAGGTTTAATGTTTTGAGAGTTGCCACGTATCCTCACTTCTGATCTGTAGATTTCGTGTCTGTGTGGTCATTGGAAGTATATTTTACCAAAGAGCAGAAAACAGGTACATGTTCAATGTAGTGGTCACCATCGAGCAAAGTTAGCAGATATCCTGAAATTTATTATTGCTTTATAGTTACATATGTTGTGCTGTATTATTTCCCTTGTTTTCTTGTGAATTATAACTGATCATACTTGGATTGGGTAAATATTTGATTTTTGGTTTTGGTTTATTCTGACCTTCAAGTTTGACTCAGTCCATCTATATTAAAAAAGAATTATATTATTTTATATAAAATAAATTTAAAAATATAATACATTAAATATATTAAAAATGTTAAAATAAATATTTTTAATAAATTAAAATAATATTAAGATAATTATAATTTAACAAGTAAATACTTATAAAATAATAATAAAATTAATAATAAAATAATAGTTATATAATATCTAAATAATAACAATAAAATAGCAGCAAAACAACATCTAAATGGCATAAAACAATAACAAAACAATATTGAAAAAAATAGGCAAATTCAGGCTAGGCTCAAACCAAAAAAAAAAAATCTTAACTAAGGCTCGGTCCGTTTAAGAAACAAGCCTTATTTTTTTTTATTATCTAAACTCATTTTTCAAATCTATATTTTTTGCCCAAACTCTCCTACTTTTTGTTTAATATATATATATATATATATTTATTTATGAAATATTGTTTAAAAATAAATCTAAACTCTCATGTCTCCTAATATAATATTTTTGTTACTAAATTTTAATTTCATATAATTAGGTGAGACGAGACAAGACAAATAATTATCATAATTATTCTATATCCATTAATAAATTCACCTCTCCTTATCCTATGTCTGCTTTTCAAAAAATATGTCCATTTATTTATTAAAAAATGTCCATTTTATTCAAAAGACTTAATGCACAGTTTTGTATTTGAATTTGAATTTGACAATTTTTTTAATATGATATCTGCATTTGACAAAAACTAAATATTTTGGCGTCCATAGATAACAACATTAACTCAAATCAACCCTAAAATCTAAATTAAACACCAAAAAATTAACATCATTACCTTTAAGTGTCAAAATATATTAATTTTGTTAAATACAAATACCATAATTAAATAAAAAATAACATAAATATCACTAGAGAAAAATATTATACTCAAATATCAAATAATATATTAAACCTATTCAAAATAAATTATTTCTTAATTTTTTAAAAATTTCATTATAGATTTGGATAATATTTGTTTAGATAAATGTAAATGATTAAAAGTGAAAACTCAAAAGAAGATGCAATTTTATGTACTAAATAAAGAAGCTTTATACCAAATCTTTGTTCAATAAAGAAAATCCAAAGGCAAGGAAGGGCATTTTCGGAAACCAATATCTAAGTTTGAGAAGATATGAATCCAGCTTTTGGTTCAATTGCAATAGATATTCACCTTAAACCCTATTTAGCAGGTTAAGATCATAGGCACATTCTTAATTGTCAGTGAATTATTCTTGTGAGTTAACTGTAAAAGGTTAAATAATTTTTTGGGTTTCAACTGGAATTGAATTTAGTAATTTTTTATATTCGAGTTTAAATTTTTTTGAAGTTAAGCTTTAAATTTAATAATTGTTTCTACATTGAATTAGAATTTTATTATTATCTAAGTTAACCTTTGATATTTCTTAAAATACCTAAAGTTTAAGTCTAACATGAGAAAATTTGTCAAATTTAGGCTTTAGTATAAGAATAATTGTCAAGTTTAGGGACTAATTTAGATAAAAAAGTTCAAGCCTCAATATAGAAATAATTACCTAGTTCAAGTTTCGAATATGAGAATAATTGCTTAGTTCAAATCCTAATAGTGATTTAACCAAACTGAAAATGAAATAAAAAAAAATTGAGGATACATAAAACAGACCAAACTGTTCTATATCTGCCCAAGAACCCACCATTTTCTGAAAGGACTTATTGTTAAATTCTTAGCCTTGCTAAGGTTACAATTTGACAATTTTTTTTTCCATATCTAGCTATAGTTCTTACCATTTTACAAAAAGGAACAAGCCCTCATTTCACAATGCTTAAAGAAATAAACTATGCTCCAATCTCTACTATAATTCAAGGCAAAACAGGCCAAGATTAAGATCTAAAGAGCTAGCTGCATGGTTTATATGTATCATTGCTTCTAGGACAGGCTACAGCTAAATTTCCAATCACCATGCCAGAATTTTCATCATGCTACTACATCAGATCTATTGTAAAAACATACCTAATGACCCGTGTGGGCGCAATCATCTTACGATATTAAGCTGAATCAGTCACAGGGCAACTCTCCTTTGGCAAGTCAGTGTAAACCAAGTGTTGGGAAACCAGCCCTGAATATACTTAATTATAGCACAAAATACTGTACTTACCTGCCAAGTAAGAGGCGCCCTTTGACTGGTTTGCTTATTCACTAATTCCCATCACCATGTATATGCCAGTTCTTGCACTGCAATCTTTGCTTGAAATCACAGCTGATTTTATAAGCATTTCCAATGGTGTATTAGAGGGAATAACCCTATCCATGAATAGCATATGCTGGAGGGATTATGCTATCGGATCTCCTCTTTTTGCTTCTTTGACCTTAAGGGCCTCTTAAAGTTTCAATATAAGGGTATGAGAATATATGTTTTACTCTTTACATATGGTCCGTCCATGGTAAGTTAGAGGACAGAGTAAAAAAAGAATTAAATAAAGTCAATTTAGAATATATTTAATATTTATTGTTTAAAAAAATATTACTTACTATTTAACAGAGCTAATATTCTTAAAATTTTTATAATTTATTTTTTTTTAAATTGAACTGCAATTTTCTAGACATATTTAGGGTGCGTTTGGATAGGCGATTGAGTGCGGTGCGATACGTTTAAGTTATTTTTTATCTCACGCTATAATATCGCTGTAATATCTAATTTCACTTAATTATTGTGGTTCAACTATCTTTTTAGTAAAATTAATTAACCTGTCTTTTAAATTGATTTTATGATAGAAACCGATTCTTCTAAGACTGTTCGTAATAACGTGGTAATTCTTATTATTTTGCATTCAACATCGATAAAGGTACAACATATTTGATGTGACCAACATCATTAGAATTCCAAGGAGCTATGCAATTACCTCAAGAAAGGATTCAAACGAAATCTATAAAGGAAACACAAACTCTACCTTTTGTCGCCTGCATTCAACCTGAGTAACTTTGCAAATCGAAAAAAGTCTCCTCCGCTTCTTTCAATATGATCTTCTTACGATTCCATATGTCAGAGTCAGTAAGGGAGCCATTAACAATACGATCATCATGTGACTGCAACTTCTTCGCCACCCTCTTAACTTTGGATTTTCTACCTCTGGGCTTTTGCTTCTTTTATTTCAACTAATGAATTCAATTTATCTTCAATCTCTGCCATTGATCTCAACTTCTTTTTCACACCATCAAAGGTAGTCAACAATGTACTAAAGTTTTGCACTATTGCACCTTTATTAGTCTTGTGTACCCTTTCACTACTCGAAGGACTCTTATCAATCGAAAGCTCTGGGCATAAGTTATTAGTTGCCTCATTCTCTACAAGTTCAACATTACCTGCCCGAACCATTTTGGCTTCCACTCAGACTTTTCTCCAAAAAGAATTTCTTACTCCAGATTTTGTCATTCTAACTTCAACTCTATAGCCGTATAAACTAAACCCAAGTAATGTAATCTCTCAATCGCCTTGTTTGCATCAACACAACATGCATAAAGTATAAATCCAAATCCTCGATCGGATTTACCTTTTTTATGTGGGATGAATGCGTCAACAATCCTACCATGATTCTGAAAGATATGCCATAAAACCCTTCCAATGTAAACGCGGTGGTAAATTGTCCACAAATACTGTCTGAAACCAGTGGTTGTTTACTCCGTTTCTTCTCTCTGTAAATGACCCATGGTGCCACGGTTATTTACTTTGATTTATTCATTCAGATTTTCATTTGATGTCCATCATTTGTCCTTTCAACCCCTCGTTTATTGACCATAGATTAGAGTGTTAGAAGCTGGTAGTCTTTTAGGCTAATTTAGAGTCTTATTGGCTTATTTTTTTTATAAAAGTATGATCGGAGAGTAAATTAAGAGTCAGATTATATTTTAATTTTTTTATTTAAAAATAGATAAATTAGTTATATGATCTCTTTTTAAAAAAAATTATTTATTTCTGTTATTAAAAATTAACGTGTGACTAACGAGACAAATGTGATGTGTTATATGTAATTCATGCTATATGTACTTCATGCTAATGTGCATGGACTAATTTTTAAGAATAAAAATATATGAAAATTTTAACAGAAAGACCAATTTACTGTTTGATCTATAGGGAGTAAAATACAATCCAATTCCTAGTATAAGAAACTCCATGATGCTTTTAAGCTATTTTTTTTTCCTTTTCAGCACAAAAAAAAAAAAAAAACCTTATCTCATTCATGTCATGTTAAACAATCGTGGCACCGACGATGAGGATGCTAAGCTGAAGCAGTCACAGGGCAACTCTCCTTTGGCAAGTCATGGGAACAAATGCCGTAATATGCACCATTACCTGCCTAAGTGAGAGGTGCCCTAAGACTGGTTTGCTTATTACTACCAGCTCCCTCTGGTTTTGGACTATGGAACAGCTTCTCTAGGTTTCTGCAGCTGATGCTTAAAATTCTTTTATAAGCATTTTATGAGGAAGGTACAGAATAAACCGTGGATGAAATGGCATATGCCAATGGGTTATGCTGTGGATATACTTTTTTGACTCCTTTAAAAAGAACCTTTGGATAGATTAAATTCCATGCATGGCTTTTACTTTTATGGTGAGACGAGGAAAAAAGCAGTAGATTTGCAGAGATTCTCCACCAACAAAAATCATAGTGAATGATGTGTTAAAGGACTCTCTAAAATCTTTATATTGTTTTTACCTTTTTTCACTTTTGATATATGTAATATCAGTTTTAGTTAGTTTAGTATTAGATCATAAACTCAACCAGCATCGTATGCAACTATTTTGTAATATTATTCATATATGTATATACATTTATCTGAATTTATATGAGTTAGATATTGTAACACCCTTAACCCGAATCCGTCGCTGGAATAGGGTTACGGAGCATTACCGGAGTTTACAAATTAATTATAAGACATTTCATTTCATCTAGCATTTATATTAGAAACCAATCAAAATCATATATATTGTTCCTTAAACGAGCCCTCGAGGCCCAAATTATGCATTAGAAACAAATAGGGACTAAGTCGAAAACTCAAAAAAAAAATCTAAAATATTTAAAATTTTTAACACTGCAGGGGTCACACAGCCGTGTGACTTACACAGTTTGGAGACACGCTCATGTCTTAGGCCGTATGGGCATTCGAAATAGGGACACACGGTCGTGTCTTAGCCTATGTCTGTGCCCGTGTGAGTATGCTGACTTGGGTCACACGGCCAAGTCACACGCCCGTGTGCTAGGCTGCGTGTGAGCATTTTGTTTTGTGCAAATTTAAGATATAGGGGACACATGGTCGTGTGTCACACACGGTTGAGAAAAATATCCGTATCTCTACCCGTGTGGACAAAAAATATGTCATTTTACAAGCCATATTTCTCACCCAATTCTGTGCCAATCTACAATCAACATTACACATATCAACAAGCCCATAATTAGACATCCAAAACAAGCCAAAATAAGTGGCTAAACTCAACAAATTACATATAAGCCATCATTAAACAAAATACATATACAAGTCATTATAATCAAAATCAAAACATTCGAAAGTACCTATAGAACCGATAGATAGTGTGATACAACTCCGACAAATTTTCAACCCAACCGAGCTTCCGATAATATGAAAAGTAAAGGAAAATAAATACATAAGCAATGAAGGCTTAGTAAGCTCATATAAACTTTAATCATAATACTTCTTTTCAAATATGAAATTTATACATATCAAGATTAATCCAATATTAATACCACAATACGCATGAAGTTATATTTAACAACTCACTAAGTGAATAAATCTATAGTATCACTTATACATATTATTCCTAGCATAGTAGGATTTTAAACAACTTTAAATCTTCCAAAATTTCTTTATTTTCATTTGTGTTTCTTTACTTTCCACACTTATTCCATATGCATAACACACCAGTCATAAGCATATCATTCAACCGTAGCTACAAGCTAGTGCATTTAAACATAGACCTTTTTCGAATTAATCACATGATAAATCATTTCATAAGAAATTGCATAACTTAAACCTTATCACTCTTTCATGAGCACAAACATATTTTCATTTGAGCACCTACCATTTCAATGCATCTTATAATTAAACATATTACCATTCAACCAGTAGTTTGACACTTGCCTAAGCATTAAACAACAACACTTGTTAGTGTACTTTAACATATTTCATATAATTGCAACATCAATAACCTTATTATCTCAACATGTCACACTTGAATTTATTATTCGTCTCAACTTACATAATTTCCATGAATCAACATATCAAGATATTGATATATATATTTCATGATACACATTATTCTTTTCTTGGTTTCTTCATATACATATATCATCCAAGACATATAACTTGCATCCAAGACATCTTAGTACATCGATAACTTGCCATTCGAAGAGCGACTTACGGATGTTAGAGTTACATCTTTTGCAACAAATGCTAAACCTCGGCTTATTCTTCCTTTGCTGTCTTTTGCCACATAACGATTGTACTCAATCCCGCGTTCCGTTTAAACCGGATATTCACTTCAAATTCATAATTTAACAATATTCTATTTTTCAACAATATACTGAATACATAATATCAGTCAACATTCCAATATAATTATTAAACTTAAACCATACGAACTTACGATTGAGTTGTAATAATTGCAAACCCATTTTTCCTTTTTTTTTTTCACAGTATCTAAGGAATCTTAATTTAAAATATAAAATTACTCATTCATTAGTATATATTTCAGTTCCAATTTATTTCACAATTTATACCCTTCAAATTTTTGAATTTACACAATTACCTTAGTTTTTACAACTTTTGCAATTTAATCCCTTAACTAATTAATCTATCAAATCAACTAATTTTTCTAAATTAATAATTTATCCAAATATTCTAGGCTATCATTTAGCCCTTAATAAAACAAAATTTAATACCAAACTCTAATATTTTAACCATTTTCACAATTTGATCCTAACATCAATATTTAACAAAATCACTTTATAATATCATCATACAACAAATTAAAGCTCTAAACCCACTTGATATTAATAATTTATTTTAATATATTAATTTAGACAATAAAACAATTCATTTCATGCAATTTGGTCATTTTGAAATTTTTACAAAATTGCCCTTAAAATTTTATTTTATTCAATTTAGTCTCTAAGCCTAAAACATGCAAATTAGCAATTTTAATGTAAAGCCATGCTATTTGAATATTCATGGCATTCAAAATAGCCCATTATCATGCTTTTCTATCACTACTAAACTTAAAAATAACATAAAGCCTTAACATCCATACCTTATTCTCTTGAAACTAAACTTTAACTTAACTTTCTCTCTACTCTAGCTTCTATTTCTTGAATCTAACTTGATATTCTAGCTCCTCATAGTCTCATTATTATTTTTTTTCTTTGGTAGCTATAGAAATTCTTTTGATTTCTAAGTGAAATGGTAATTTTTGGTGAAAGGACCAAATTGTAAAGAAAAGAAAATTTCTTTCTATCTTTTCTTTCTCACGTTAGTAGCATGGATCCATTTGATGAGTTCCTAATATTTATTTATTTAATTAATCTATTGGTATATATGATTCTTAAATCCTTCTTAAAGAAAGTCTATCCTTCTGAATTCGCACTCCATAGCTCTACATCAAAAGTATTTATTCTTGGGCCACAAACCTTTTCTCACTTTTACGATTAATAAAAATAATTCAAGTTAAACTATAATAGATGGATTACATTACGTTATATTTTAAATTAATTTGTAATTATACCTTCAACTAAGCATCATGACAGTAGCCTGAGGATTAGTTCTTAAATCAGGTGTGAAACTAAAGGTAGAAGCATCGATAACTCTAAGGCCATCCAGGTGTGAAACTAAAGGTAGAAGCATCGATAACCCTAAGGCCCACGCCAATGACCCTGTAATCTTTATCCACAACCTTCCCAACTTGGCATCCTCCATGATGATGCCAAATTGTCATCACAGTGTCATTGCAGAATTGTTCCAAAGACGAAGCAGTATCAAAGTGTCTCGGTCTCTGGTTCAAGGGAAGTGCTGCCACCACATTCAAAAGCTGTTGAGTTGAGATGGTTCGGTAACGAAATTTCGAGAAGGCTTTGGAGTTCACAACGTTGATTATGGTTTTCATGCCTTGTACACAGTTTGTCAAGTCTTCTGGTTCTTGAAAGTAATTGAACCTCACCTTGGGGGTCTCGTTTGGATCGGTGCTACGAAGCTCAAGGTGGCCTGTTGAGAGTGGACGAGCAACCTTTTGAATGATGATGCCACCGTTAAGTCTTGTATCGAAGAAGGACCCAATAGCGGTCTTTGCATGCGACAACCATTGCCATTGTTAAAAAACTATAGTGAATTGTGTGACCATAACCAAAAAGGAAAATGGTAAACTACATCCCATTTTTGTTAAGTTTTCCTTTTGATACTTCCGCTAGATATTATTTTTAATTTAGTTAACGTCTATGTTACAATACTCCTACTTTAGTAATTCAACTTAGTAAATTTTCATTTTGTCATTGTGTTTTTAGAATTATTTTACTTTTTTGAAAAAAAATAAAAAAAAACTAAATTTTATAAGGAATTAAATTTTTCAGCTATGAAAATGAAACCCAAATTTTCCGATAAAACCCAGGTTTTCCTTATATTTCTTTTCATAAAAACCCAGATATTTACCTATAAAACCCATGTTTTTCTTTTTGAAAAATATCTAAAATTAATTCTAAAAAAGGAAAATAAAATAAATTGAAAAGAAAAATGATTTTTTATGTAAAAGCCCAAGTGTTTCCTTTTTACTAGAAAAAAAAAATTAATTCAAAAAATATTTTATCTTGTAAAACCCGACAAATCCTATAAAATTTATATTTTCTTTGCTTCAAAAGTAAAATGGTTGACAAAAATGGGTGTACAATAAATTATTAGTTAAATTAACACAAGTGATTAAAATAAGAAAACTATCTAATGTGAAATGACTAAAACCAAAAAAAAAAACAACTAATGACGGTGCTATATTTTTATTTTTTATTTTCGATGACCAAAACGAAGATTTACACAAGTTAAATGACTAACAATATAGTTTACCAAAAAAACACATATGAAGAGGTATGAAATTGCATGTAAAAACCTGGTCCAAGATGGAGAGCAAAAACTTGGAAATCCACCCAAAAGAAGGAGCTAAATTCAATCCACTTCCAGCTTCAATATAGTTAAGGAGCAGGGATATGCCCACAGTTGAAAGGAGTGAGAGCTCAACGGGATTAGGGGATGGAATAAAAAGACCATTCAATGTATTGTCGGCCATGCCTTGGCCAACCATGGGTTGGTCCATCACCAGCTTGATACCAAGTGGCTCAAGTTGAGAACGTGGCCCAATGCCGCTCAACATCAACAATTGCGAGCTTCCAATGGCACCTGCTGATACGATTATTTCACTCTTGGAATCATTTGTTAAATATGCCGTGTGCTTTAGTCCCAATGCATCCTCATATATCACCCCTATAGTTCTAGGTCGTGATCCAACAGCTGAAAGTTACATATTAAGTTGTAAGATCATTAAGAGCAAGTAATTTACATATTAAGCTGTAAGATCATGCAACTTACTTTGTGTTGTAAAAAGGATCTTGGTTACCGTGGCATGCAAGTAAACTATGATATTCTTTGGGTCAGCATATTCAAGCAAGTCAGCTGCACTATGTCTACAATCATTCATGTCGAAAATGGTTGAACCAATTTTAGTCCCATTGATGTGTTCATTTGTAAATCCGTTGTATGGTAAAACCCCAGCTTCAAGCAACCCATCCCTCACAGCGGTTTGCCATTGCAACAATGGTGCCTTGAAAACCACCTTGTTTTCAACCCACTGATATGCATCATTCACCAAAGCTTCATCCAAACCAGATTCCTTTACGAACTCGGTTTCGGCGCGTGAGTAAAACCCGGCGTTGATGACGGTGCCACCACCGAGTACACATGCTCGGTGGCTGTATACTCCGTCCTCAGTAATGAATATTTGAGCATATGAATCGGGGGAGGGATCTAAAAGAGTGAGCAAGAAGTTGCCTTTGTCTGTCTTACCAGGGTTGCGGTAGGGAGACCCTCCTCTTTCGAGGACTAAAACGTTGGCGGTTTCTGATAGAGTTGCAGCCAAGGGACAGCCAGCGGCTCCTCCACCGACCACAATATAGTCGTGGTATGAGACCGGAGGTGCTGTTGTTGATTCGTGAACGAAACTGTAATTTGGGGCTGCAAAATAATGGATCATAAGAGAGATATATCTTAGTCGTTAGTCTAGTGTTTGTTTCTATTAATTTTCAAATCTTTACCTGTCTCAGCATGGGAAAAGTAGGGGTGCAAAGCATAAACAGCGACAAGTAAAGCTTTGAGGAATCCCATTGATCCCAAATCCATCCTGTATTTCAAAATTTAGCTTTACTTTCAATATGGGCACAAGGGATGACTAGGGACTCCCCCTTAAATATATATCCGCAGACCTTGAGGATTTATACATCAACTTAACAATCATCGTAAGAAAATAAATATTAAAACTATTTAACAATTTTACAATTATATGCATCAATTTTATTTTAATGTAATTTTTTAAAATATCAACACTATAAACCACGTGATACTATCTTCTTGTATATACTAATATTGGATCTTTTGAAAAAAAAGATTTATTGGATTTATCTAATTTTTTTAATTTTATAAATGCACTCAATTAGATCAAAATAAAAATTCAGATATAAAATTATTACACAAAATTAAAATTTATGTAAAATATTGAAATTTATTTAAAAAGTATAAACAAGACATTTGCATATGACGTACGTTAACCAAACCACATGTTAATTAATAAATGATTTAATAATGTGTTGGGGAATAGTATCAAATTTATTACTGGATTTATTTAATTTTTATAATTTTTATAAATGTACAAAATTAAAATTTATGTCAAATATTAAAATTTTATTGAAAAAATTACAAACAATGTGCATATGACGTAAACCAAACTCAAACCACATGTTAGTTAATCAATGGCTTAATAATTATAGAAGATTTCTACGTGCATTCTATAGCAACAATTAATTATTTTTAAATTTTAAAAATAAAATAAATATAAAATTATTTTTAAAAATTAAAATATATCATAAAAATTAAAAAATATTTCTTACTATTTTTATTTCTAAAATTAATTATTAATATGATTACACGTGACAATCTATGATATGCCACATCATTCATTTATTTTGAAGTGATTTGACAAAAATAAATATTTAAAGATTAAAAGAGATGAAAAATTTAATAAATAAATTAAAATAATTATCTTTTGTAAAAGTTGGAAGGTAAATAAGTCATTATAATAAAAATTTAATGCTTTAATGAAACTATAGAATTCATTTGTTTGGCGGTAAAATATTTTCCGGAAAATGATTTACGGAAAATGATTTACTTTTCGGAAAATGATTTACCGAAAATATTTTACGTGTTTGGATGAATCATGTAAAATATTTTACATTGTTTGGCGATTTCACGAAAATATTTTCGGAAAAGTTGATTTTACATATATATTAATAAATTTATTACATATTAACAATTTTTATATTTTAAAATGTTTTTACATATATTGCAATGATTTATTTATTATAAATAAATTAGATTAAATATATAATAATACTAAATTATTAAGTTACATTATTAACCGTCATATTGAAAACAACTAAAGTCAAATAAATTATTTGTAATTGTGTTAAAAAATAAAAAAAGATTGAATAACTATAAATTTAGTTTCCAAATCACAATTAAATACTAGAAATATTATCCAAATGCATAATTAGTAGTACACCACATAATAACAACATTATCACATTGTCCAAGTGCATAACTAAATATTACACTACATAAAAGTATCAATATCTTCAACCTTGAGCAAATTTTGAAGCCAAATTTTTTATGCTTCTTACTTTTAACTAGAAAAGCTTTGGCTTGATTCATGACTCACTAAATAATCAAACACGAACACGTGAAGTCATCATCAAATCCTTCGTCCTCCATCGACATCACATTCGTAAAAAGCGTGGTGTTGTCTTATCCGCATGAAATTGTTCCAAAGCATTAGCAATTTTGCCAAGTTGTTCACCCACAATTTTAATTTGTTCATTGGCGACACTTTCTTGAGCATTTTTTCTTTTACGTTTGGATGTGTCAGATGAAGATACATTTGTTCTTACCTCTTGACCTCTTCATTGTCGTAGTCTACGAGCCTTTGAATATTGATTACCATCATCCAAATCTATGTCAGCAAATGTTCTGGCAAAACTCCCTGTTGCCATATCTTTGCCAACAACCAAAGCCATTTCATCATAATGATCAATGCTTTTATTCAAAAATGGTTCATACTTCTTGTGTGCCTGTTGGATATTATACACAATTAGAATAACAAGTAAAAAACATATGAAATAAGCTTAACATATATATACATATATTACCATCACTGCTGCATCATATGTTGCTCTATCACATGTGATCATTTTCATGTTATCATCCCATCCAAAACCACTTTCACCTCGAATTTTGCATATAATCTGCCACTGATTTTTTACAGTCCTCAAATGATTTTCCACATGTTTCGCATCGCATTGGACTTGAAATCTTTCAGAAATAGCTTCGACAACTCGATTAATAGAAACTGGTTTGAAAGCATTAGAAGGCTTATTTCCTTTCTGGGCCTCCTCTGCTAGAATTTCAAGAAAAACATGATCCATCGGTTTTGTCCATCTGAATTGCTTGGAGGTCCCTTCTTTGTTGCCCTTACCCATTCTACATTAATAATTATCATTGTCAATCATTTCAATATCCAACAACCTCAAAACATAATAAATTCAATATCTAACAAGCTTAAAACATAATAAATTCAATATCTAATAAGCTTAAAACATAATCAATATCTAACAAATTCAAGACATAATAATTTCAAAATCCAACAAACTAAAATTTTAATATCATTATCCAACCAACATTAAAAAAAAACAATTTACTAAAACATACATAACATAGAAACAATAACCTTAAGCCCTAAACCTACCTAATATTTCTAGCCATATAATCATCCACATAGTTTGTGCAATTTCGTCTCTCTTAGCAGACCATTCTCTTGCTTCTTCTCTTTCTTCTCGCTCCGTAAGAGTTTGTATTATCAAATCGACTCAGGACTCTCGTATAATCCTTGATTAAGTAAATCACTAGGATCAACTCCCATTATATGATTATGAATGATACAACAAGCCAAAATTATATCTACTTGAGTTTAAAAATTCCAAAATGGCTCAAGATCTAATACACGAAACCGTTTCTTTAAAATCCCAAAACACGTTCAACAGTGATTCGTAATGATGAATGACGAAGATTAAAAAGTTCCTTTGCATTTTCAGGCCCTTGATCACTAAACTCTTTTAAATGATATCGGACACCACGATATGGAGTAATATATCCATTTCGAATGCCATATCCAGCATCAGCAATATAATATTTACCTACAATTTTACAAAACGCAATTAATACTAATAAATTATGAGCTTACTAGAACTATTTGGTATTTAATGATAATTATTACCTTCCGGAATTCTTAATCCTCCTGGGCGTGAAAGTGCATCACTTAAAATACGGGAATCATGTGCACTACCTTCCCAACCAGCTAGAACATAAGAAAATTTCAAATCAAATGTAATGGCAGCTAATACATTTTGTGTCGTCCCCCCTTTACGGCTACGAAATCTTCCTTGAATACTAAGTGGAACGGATGCACGAATATGAGTTCCATCTAATGCTCCAATACAATCTTCAAAATAAGGATAAAATCTTGGATTGTTTCTGATTTCACTAGGAGTTGACTCATCAGGTGATCTAATAACTAGCTTATACAATTTCAAAATAGCTCTCAATACAACCCTAAAGTAACGGTGAACTGTCTCAGTTGATCTATAATATCTAGATCCAACCACTCGAAACCTTACATTATGACCAATTATATGTAAAAATATAACTACTTGCTCCCTAATATTGACAGATCTAGATGATTCTAACAAATTATTCCTACTAAGAATATCACACAAATTAAAAAAAGCGATCGGTCTCATCCTTATCATATCAATACAATGTTGGTCACCACTATATAAAATACTATTAATATAATTTTCTCTTTCATAATCTCGATTCACACGAGGATGAGGAGCTATTTCTTTCATACTTTCTAATTTTTTAATCCAAAGAGCCCCAAAAGCTAAAACTGAAGCTACGACTCCGACAATTGCATTTTCATCTTGATTACGATCCATCTACACAAACATGCCACAAAAAAAACAATTTTAATACAAAAAGATGCAACATTTTCATAAGATCACATATATGAAAACTTATCATGACTAAAGTGCATACATACATATCAAGCTAATTATATATACATGCAAATTCATGTCAATTACATCTATATAAATATATTTATATGTAAATATAAGCTTTAAAATTATTAATTAGGTTCAATAATTTAATTTAGTAACCATTAATTTTAAATGTAATTATGAAAAATATTAAAATGATTAAGATAAAAATTGGTTAGACAAACCGATTCAAAAAGAGTTGATCCTTTCCACGCTTTCTTTCTTTTTTCCTCTTTAATGCAATGGCACGTACCTAATTGTGTTATCAATTAAGATATAAATTTCTTTTTTTCCACAGATTCAAATATAAATTTTTTTAAACACTCATTAATTTAGTAACCATTAATTTTAAATGTAATTATGGAATGTTGTTGTCAAGATGTCCAAATTGCAAATTTAGACTACCAGGTTTGAAAATTTTAAAAATGGATGAAGATGAAACTATTTCAGATTTCTATACTAGATTATGGGACATATGAAACGAAGCTTTTTATCTTGGTAAATGCTTCTCCAAGAAGAAACTGGTGAGAAAAGTTTTGAGGTCTCTTCTAGAACGTTTTGCTATTAAGGTCACGACCATCAAAGAAGCTAACGATATCACCTCTCTAAGATTGGATGAGTTGATAGGTTCTTTCAGGACCTTTGAACTAAATCTTAAAGAAGAAAAACATGACAAGTTGAGGATTGAGAAGAATGTTGCCTTCAATGTTCAGTTATCTATCCGCACAAGGAAGCAAACAGGAAAAGCCATTGATAAGATCAAAGAACAAATAACTTTGATTTCCAAAATTTCATAAGCCTCAAGGAGACTTTGGTGCTATCAACTCTAATAGGAAGTTTCAACCAAAAGAGGATAATATTCAGAACAAGAAGTAAGAGGTTCAATGCTTCAAATGCAACCAGATTCAGTCAGAATGTGCCAATATATAACAAGAAGAAGTAGAAGTCCTTACCTATTACCTGTTACAAAAGAGGGTGCCCAAAAATGAATAAATTATATAACATGAGTGTTTAAATTGTAAATTTTTTATATCTTTCCATAAAAAAAAAAAACTATATCCACTACTCCTCCCGCTTCCATGCTTCTGAAAACTACACCAACAGTTTACCTCAAATTTCCCCTTCTCCTGATTATCTCATTATCTTCTTTCTTTCTTTCTTTTTTTAATAAAATTATTTCACTCTTAAAGCGTGTACATGGGACTAATTTTCTTATGCAACATCTTGCATTTCATAAACCAACAGAGCTCAAACTACCAAAAATCTCTTCTTTCCATATTTCAAGCAACATAGGTATACGTACACGTCACTAGAACTAGTTGCCTCTCTCATCCTTAACCAAAAGATGCAAAATAATGGAATTCTCATGAGATGAACATTAACAGCGTCGAGATTATTCTTTGCATACCTTTGGATATTGTACAAATTAAGTCGTCGGATTCAGCAAGCTCTATTTCTTCCAATGATCGCCTTTGTTTCCTAACGTTACCGACTATGTACAAGACAAAGAGCGCACACACCAATGAATCCCAAGTACACTAAGTGATCCCAAACTTGTTCACAACACTCAAGAAATACAGCCAATGACAAAGTTGGAGATCTGTTGGAATAAAAACACATGCCACAGATGGAATCAATAAATACCCAATTGGTAGAAGAATGCAAAGATATTGAACACCAAACATTAAGATAGGCTGCACTCAGTATCCTATATATGTAGATCATAATATATAACCAGTGAACAAAAGTAACACTTTGCCCTCTTCTTGTATAGGGGTATAATTGAAGCACATCACGCATATAGATGATTATAGTTTAGTTGGATTACAAGGAAAGAATGAACTTAAAAGGAGCCTTAATTATTCTACTCAAAGAGAAGCATTTGGGACAAGCCCTGAACATACCCTTTCTTGTAGATGTTCATTAACCTTACTAAAGCGATCTATAACCTAAGGAAATTCCGTTTCCAAGCATCACCAGTTAAGGCACTATTCATGGTTCATAAAAAATGGCTCAAATGATGTAGAAAAGACCAAAAACAGGACTATTACACTTGAGGAAAAGAGAAAGAAATTGAAATAATGACAGTTCGCAACATTTATGCTATTCTCATAATTACATTGATTTCAATGATGCATAATAGCAACTAGGTTTGGGCATAGTTTAGGGTACTCGTAGAATTAGTAAGAAAGCGAAAAGTTTTTCTAAGCTAATTTATAAATGAAACACATGCCTTCAAATGGTACGAGATCAATTGCGTTTATCTCATCGCTTAATCAACTATAAAGATAAAAAGGTGAAGTGGTGCAAAGGTATTATTCTAGAGAATGATGAAGGGCACATGCATTGCCCTCTATGGTATTCATGGTATATGGTGGAGCTTTATGAAGGTAGTCTTTACTTTTAATTCTAACCTAAGATCATTGATGTATATAGGTGCAACACTAGACAAGTAGGAATATCAAAGTGGTGAGAGGACCATTGAGATTGTTAATTTCATCGTTGTCAACTAACTTTGAAGGAAAATATAATGATGGATTAAAAGAGGTATGTCGGTGTTGTTGCGACTTTGAAAGCCTTCAAGAACACGCACTATAACCATCGATCCTTTGGCCGCCACCAATTTTTCAAAGTTATGTCACCTCTACTACACTATTTAACCCCAAACCAACATTATGGTCATTCAATAGGAGACAATGGCTACTTGTCATCTTCAATCCTTTCGGTCCTAATCCTTGCAGTTTCACTTTATTTTGATCACACAACAACCACATCTCATGTAATTTTATACCCAATAAAGTGCTTCTTCCACTTAAATGATCATCTCAATATCGACTAATCTCATGTTATTTTATCCATGCAGTTACATAGTTTATTTAGGTATCAACCAATTCCATGACCCCATACTGACTTCCAAGCTTCATATTCAAGTCCTCTCTGATGTGTTTGCCAGGTTTTTGCTTCTAATACTCGTACATTTTATAGTAAACATGTCTTTAATCTACAAAATTCCTTCTCTAACTTAATTTCTTTCAGTGAAGAAGGTGCCCAAAAATGAATATATAACATGGTTTTGTCCCTTAAAAGGCAAAATGAAAGACATGATAAAGCTTCCAAATTGAAACTCAAGCGCTTGAAATCAAGCGTAAAATTGAAGCAGAGAATGAAAGCAGAGAATGAAAGTAACAATCAACAATCAAAGAAAGCAGAGAAAATCCAAGAAAGCTAGAAAAACCAACAATCAAAGTTTACTAAAAGCAGAGAATGAAAGTAACCACTCAAAATCAAAACTGAAGCTGAAAGAAACTCACAATTTCTGGAACACCAAAAGACCAGCGGAAAATCAAAGAAAAACATTAACAGCAGCTAGTTATCAAGCAAGACCAGAAAGTACTATAGGCAAGCAGTTTATAGGATTCTTCTAGGGCAATGAAGTCAGTAAGCAAGGAAGTTTGAAAGCAGTTTTCAAGCCAGAAAGAGCTAGGAATAAAAAATAAAAAGTAGGGGTTTCTTTGGGAGTTCTGTTACAGCCAAGCAAGAAATAAAAAGCAGAAATAAAAAGTCTGAGAAATAGAGAGAAGGAAGGTGAAGGAAGCCGAAAAAGTCTGAGAAAGAAAGAAGAAGGAGAAGGAATGAAGAAGGGAAGAAAGGAGGAAGAAAACATACCTGGATGAAGGGGAAAGCTTGGAAAATGTCTTACCGAAAAAAATTTGGGAAGACGTTTTACGGGAACAAAGAAAGCATTTTACCCGTGTTTGTAAAATGTTTTCCTCAAGGAAAACATTTTCCATCAACCAAACACCGTAAAAGCAGGAAAATATTTTTCGGAAAATGTTTTCCTGCAAACAAACAGACCCATAGATCATGTTTGGTTTCCTTTATGTTTTTTCATTTCCTTTTTCTAATATTATTTATAATTAATTAAACATAAATAATAAAATATATTTTAAAATACACATGTAAGACTCAAGTTATGCCCGGGCCCAATTAACCAGTTTATTAAATTAAAACTCAAAAATGTTAAAACCAAAACCAAATATTAATAAAGTCCATCAGTAGTCCAAATTTACAAAAAAGAGAATAATCCAAATAAAATAGCAAACTAGTTATAGATGGCCCAAAATTAAACCCAAACCTATCCTAGTTTTTAACCCAAATAACCCCAGACCCAATTGAGGCCCAATACAAGACCCTAACACAAAACGAATCAAATATCAAAGGAAACCCTAGGGGTTTCCAGATTGCTCGGGCGCCGCAGCTTCTCCCACGCGCGCCCCGCGTGCACCCACGCGCGCCTCTAGAGCTTCCCAGAATACTCCACGCACGCCTCGCAGCACCTACGTCGCTCGGGCTTCCACGCCAGCAGAGCACTCGCCACGTCCGCAGTACAACCTCCACCACCGCCTCCATACCCTTGCCCACTTGCAAGGCCACACACCGCAAAAAAGACAAACGAAGACCGGTATGAAGAAAGAATTGCATTTTCTAATTTTATTTTAATTTTTGGGATTCAATTATAAAAATCGAAGCAAAATGATTATAAAGGTGGGGGCGACATTTTTACGAATACACAAGAAATTTGAAATCAAAAACAAAAATTGAAAGGTGATTTTTTTTCATCTCAATTTATTTCTATTTTTGAATCCATTTTTCTGTTAGTTTTCGTTTCTTTTTTTTCATTTTTTTTTTGCATGCGAATAAACAAAATAAAAAAGGGAAGTTTACCTTCGCAAAAAGGGCCATCGGAACCCTTATCTCCATCGTCAAAATCGAAGCTCGAGATGGGGACTTCGGGTCAGAAACAGTCGGTCTTTGAGTCTTGGGTCTAAGCGAGGGCAGGAGAGCGTCATTGTATGCCACCATGCACCAATTACAATGGAAATGGTGGTCGGACGGCCCGACCTTTGGTTTCGGCTAAGAGGAAAACGAAAATAGGGCTAGGGTTTTCATTTTCTTTTAAAAAAAGATTTGGTTTTGTTTTCTTTTTTTATTCTGTTTAAAGAGGTTATTTATTCGGTGAGGAAACGACGTCGTTTGGGCTCATTGCCATAGCCTCAAAGCGACGTCGCATTGAAGTGACCCGACTTGAACCGATCCAGTACCCATAGGATCTGCGTGTTTTTGCGGTGATGGGATAATTGCGCTCTCAGTCCCTTTTGTTTCATGTTGTCGTTCGATTGGGCCCCCTTTTATTTCTTTTGTTTTTTTAATTCTCCCCCGAAGATTTGCGTGCCATTTCAATTTAGTCCAACTTAAACACTGCGTTTCGAACTTCGAAAATATTTGCTGATATAATCCCTGATAGTTTACGCCCATTTCAATTCGATCCCCGCATATATTAAGATGATTTTATTTATTATAAAATAGTCTTTTATTTTTATTTTGTTTCAATTAAGTACCTTTTTTTTTGTTTTCATACATAATCTTTGCATTTTTATCAAATTTAATTCATTTATTAATTTAGTTTTAAACCTTTTTATATAAGATATAAAAATATTCATCTACTACCTGTTTTAAATCACTATTTATATGTATTATTTATTTTAACCTATTTTAATCTATTTGTTTATTCACTTTAAAAAAATTGTCTTATTATTGTGTTTTATTTTAAATTCATATTAAATTATTTTATTTTAAAGTTTTAATCTATACTAAATTCATATAGTATTTATTTTAAATATTTTCTTCATATTATTTACTTTGAATATTCATATATATATATCATTTAAAATTATTTTACGACTACTTATTTTAAGATATCATATATTAATTATTTTGATTATTTCACATATCTTATCTTTAAATAATGTTGCATAATATTAGTTTTATTGCTTTTCATTTTACATTCGTTTTTTTTATTGTGTAATATCTTGCTCTATTTTCTTCAATTGTTAATGTTAAAATTGTGTTGCATGATTATTGCTATTGTATGAATTATAAATTGTTAATTTGTAATTATTAATTATCTGTGAGTCATGATTGTAATATTTTGTGTATATTCCTATTTTGCTTTGTATATTATCATTTCATTACGATTAATTTATTTTAAAAAAAATCGAATGTCGTTCAAATTTCAAAATCATTCAAAGTTTTTAAAACGAGGCAATGCTCGTGTTTAGGGATTTTGAGACAATCGTGCCCTGACTTACTGGGTTTCGATTTTTCTCGTTAAAACCTAGCAACCGAGTACCCTTTTTTTTCTCTTAAATCCAAATGCACGATATTTCAAATAAAAAAACTTATTCTTGGGAATTTGAGATATTGCGCCCTAACTCACTGGGTATGATATTTTATCATCTCGAGATAAGAATTTCAAAAGAACAAAGGCAATATTCCGTATTCGGAAATTTTGAGAAATAATGCCCTAACTTATTGGGCTTCAATTTTTCATTTGACCGAAATAATTGAATATCCTTCTTAATTTTAAATGTACGAGTATTGAATGTCGAAGGATAGGCATATTTTCAAGGATTCGAAATGTTGTATCCTAACTCACTGGGTACGATACTTTGTTCCTTCGAAATAAGCGGGTCTCGGCATCAGGCTTAATTTCTTCAAGTTTTCCCTAACAAAAGGGATCGTATTCTAAAATCTTTTCAAATTTTCTAAGTCAAGACATTAATTAATTAATTCGGTACCAATTTTGGGCGTTACGGGGGTGCTAATCCTTCCTCGTACGTAACCGACTCTCGAACCTGTTTTCTCGAATTTCGTAGACCAAAAACACCGTTTTAGTAAATCAAATTTTTTTATTGAAACAAAGGTGACCCGATCACACCTCATCAAAAAAGATTGGTGGCGACTCCATTTCCATATTTTTAAAGTCGATCCTTGTTTTGTCAAACTCGATTTAAAAAATGGTTTCGACAGCTTGGCGACTCCGCTGGGGACCCTGAAAGAGAGTCAAGCCGTAAAATTGATTAATTTCTGTCCTTTTGTCGAAAATTAAAAATTTGATTTGAAAAATTACGATCCTTTATTTGCATTTGCTTGCGTCATCTCATTTGATTGTTATGGGTCGAGTCTTGTAGAATGCTTTTGTATCATATTGCATGACCGTCGGGTCACGCCATTTTAAGTGGGAGTGAGAAGCTACTCCTTCGGGAGGTTTTCACCTCCATGCAGGATAGTGAATCGCTTTCAGGATACATCCGTACCTATGTCTTCGTGAGATTTTTATCTCCATGCAGCCATAGGAAAACGTATTCCCCTGAACTGAACTCGATCCATATGAGCCTATAATGGGTGAGGATTGAGGAATTTGTTGGTTAGGTACCCATTCTTTAGAACCAAGCCACATATAGCAGCCCTAGGCGCCTACCTTAGATAGAGCCACGCCAAACCCTAGTGGTCACCCGGTCAGGTGTTCTATGTTGTTTATTTCTCTTGCACTAACGTGTTTCCTTTTGTTTTGATTGCATTGCATTGCATTCATTCCATGCATTTGCATTGCATGCATGTACATTACATCATTTGCATTACGCTGTTTTCATGACATTACATCATATGCATTAGATTTCATGAGAGGACCCTAATTGGTTGAAATTATTTTAGCATTAACCTGGACACCGGCAAGCATCCCTACGGTATCCAAACCAAAACGAGAGATATGGATCAGAGATTAGAGAAGTTTGAACAACTCTAAAAGGAGATGCAGGAAAAACTTCAGCTGCAAATGCAGGAGCAACTTGCTAAGATCCAACAGGATATGATGGATCGGATGATGGAATTACAAAAGAACATGATGTCCCAAATGACTCAATTACTGGCGGGAGGAATCAACAAAAAAAAAACCCTATGGTTAACATTGGTGAAAATAGTGAGGAACGGCTATATCCTCCGGGTTTTACCCCGACACATCCTGAAATGCATCCACGAAAGACATCCGTCATAATTAAACCTCAACAATTTCAAGAAGGTGTTTCGATACCGCCAAACTTCCAAGCTGGATCAGGTTCTAACTTAGTAGATCATCTGATTAACGCTGTTATTCCCGACCTTGAAGAGGCAGCAGAAGTGGAAAAGGCAAAGTCTGAATTGCCAAGACAGTTAGATGAGCGATATAAATAGTTGGAAGACAGATTTAGGGCCATGGAAAACGTTGATAAGCAACATGGAATTGACGCTAAAGATCTGAGTTTGGTGCCAGATCTAATACTTCCTCACAAATTCAAGGTGCCAGAATTTAAAAAATACAATGGGACCACTTGCCCAGATGCTCACATAACTATGTTTTGCCGGAGAATGACTGGGTACGTTAACAATGACCAACTGCTAATTCATTGCTTCCAGGACAGTATGGCAGGAGCAGCATCTAAATGGTACAATCAGTTGAGCCATACTGAAATTGGTTCTTGGAGGGATTTAGCACAGGCATTTATGAAGCAATACGGTCATGTAACAGATATGACCCCTGACAGAATTACCCTGCAAAACATGGAGAATAAACCAAGCGAGAGTTTTCGACAATATGCACAAAGGTGGATAGAGGTTGCCATACAGGTCACTGCCCAACTAAACTCAAATCATGTTATCCAAATACCAATTTAATGATTTGTCATGGTATAATACTTAGTCATTAGTTAGTTTTTTTTTTTTTTTTAATTTCTCAAAGTATCTATCTAAACAAGTCCAATAATTAATTCTCCACATTCTATAGGTCCATTAAGGAAGTAGATATTGGCCACAAATTTTAAAGTTGATCCATACCCAGAGCAATGATCAAACCCTTGACCACTAATTAAAGTATACTTATTAATTAATTAATTATAGTTAGTTATACTTTTTAATTGCATGCATTATCATTATTATTCATCTTATCACCAGATCTCTATTGGGTTTGATCATTGGAATGCTTTAAGTATTGTAACACCCCTAACCTACATCCGTCGCCAGAGTAGGGTTTCGGAGCATTATCTACCAAACAGACATAATTTCAGAACATTTCATATCATATAATACTCAAGTCAAAACTAATCAAACGCATCCAAAACACGTCATAACAATATCTTAGGTGCCTAACCAATGTACCCTCATAGGTACCACAATTATATCAATAAAATATATCAATAGAACGTCATTCAAGTCCAACTTGTAAACATGCCAAATTTAATCTATTTTACCTAAATCATATTCATTTTAGCATTAACTTAAAATAGGCCATAATATGACCTCAAACATAAACACATATTTTATGTATATAACCAACCAATATTAAACTTATAATCCCATTTACTTTACAATCAAACCACAAAATAATTATTATTTAGACACCCTAAGTACATGCCGACACAAAAGGATAAAACATCACCACGTTTGAGTTCAGGACCGTTGTTGGATGCTGAATCAACGATCAAAATTTAATACCTAACGTGCATACGAAAAACAATATAATATGTATAATAAAATTTTAAGCACAATTGAACATTTTAAAACCATACAATATTCAATTTTCAATCACTAGCTATAGAAAAATAGCTTTTCACAATTTAAATAACATTTCATTTTTGCAATTGTTATATCCATACCATATTCAATTCATTATTCCACTTCATTTCTCATATCATTCCATTTCAATATCAATTATAAGGCTTTATTATTCATTTATCCCTATTAACACGACTCGGATTCGGACGGATACACGGATCCAACCAAAACACACTAATTTGTCATCCAGTGGCTCATCGGATAATTCGAAGTAATAATTTGACACTCAGTGTCTCATCGGCTAAACCGAAGTAAATTGGCACCCAGTGCCTCATCGAATTAATCCAAAGTAGTAAATTGACATCCAGTGTCTCATTGACTCGAAGTCGAAGAACTCTCTGAACTCTTCCAATCCTATGACATGCCATCAATTTTTATTTTAATGTAATTTTTTTAAAAAAAAATATCAACACTATAAACCATGTGAATTTAGGGGTGAGCGTTCGATCGAATCAAATCGAATCGAATGAAAAAATTTTGAGTTAATCGAGTTGACGAATCATATTTTATCATCCTAATTTGATTTGAAATTTTCTCGAATCGAGTCGAGTGAGATGGAATTCGAATCAAATCGAATCGAATATATTTGTTCGAGTTAAATTTTAAAAAATAATTTTGGATCCTTATAACCACTATCACCTATCGTAATAAAATTTGTCCACCTTAATCAAATTTTTATTAACTTTCATCACCTCATAATTTATTTATTAATCTTTTATATACGAGTTAGCTTCTTTGCTTGCTTAGTTATTTCAATTATCTTGATTCTTGTCACTATGTATTTTGGAATTAAAATATATATTAAATGTAAAATGTGATTTTTAATAAAAGTTATTTTAAAGATAAAATATGAAATTGATACCAATATAAAATTTTAATACTGAATATTTTATGGCATAATTAATAATTCAATTTTAATATAAATATTCAATATGACTAAACAATTCAATAATATAAATAATATAAAATGTAAAATTTAATTTAATAATATAAATAGTAGATATAAATAAAATTATTGCTATTTATGTTTAGTGATTTTTTGGATAATTTTGATTTTTATTTGAGGGTAAAAGGTGAGAAGTAAAAGTTTAGGGAAAATAAAAGTTTTGGGGAATAAAAGTTTGAGGAAAGTATATAGGGAGTAAAATTTTGGAAGGAAAATATAAAAAAAAATTGGGGGATGGGTTTGGGGTAGATGGGGAGTGGGATGGGAAGGGAGTAAAAGTTTTACGGGAAAAGTGGGAGGAGTAAAAATTTGGGGGGGAAATAAAAAGTTTTGAGGGTTTTTTGGAGTAAAATTTTGAGAAAAAGTAAATGAGAGAGTAAAATTTTGGTGGGAAATAGATTTTGGGTAGATTGAAGGGTTGGGATGGGAGGAATAAAAGTTTTGGGGGAAAAGTAGGAAGGAGTAAAATTTTGAGGAAAAGTAAAAGGTTTGGGAGTTTGGGGTAAAATATAAAATATTATATTTTAATATTCAATTATTTGAATTATTCGAGTTATTCAATTTGAAAACTTAATTCGATTCGAACTCGAAATTGAAAAAATTGAGTTGACTCGAATAACTCGATTAACTTCGAATAATTGATTCGCTTAACTCGAAATTCAATTTTTTTCGATTTTTCGAGTCGAATCGAGTTTTGCTCACCCCACATGTGATACTATCTTCTTGTATATACTAACATTGGATCTTTTGAAAAAAAAGAATTATTAGATTTATCTAATTTTTTTAATTTTTTAAATGCACTCAATTAGATCAAAATAAAAATTTAGATATAAAATTATTACACAAAATTAAAATTTATGTGAAATATTGAAATTTATTTAAAAAGTACAAACAAGACATTTGTACATGAAGTTAACCAAACCACATGTTAATTAATAAATGGTTTAATAATGTGTTGGGGATCAGTATCAAATTTATTATTGGATTTATTAATTTTTATAATTTTATAAATATACAAAATTAAAATTTATGTCAAACATTAAAATTTTATTTTAAAAATTATAAACAATGTGCATATGACGTAAAGCAAACTCAAACCACATGTTAGTTAATCAATGGCTGAGTAAGAGTATCAAATTATTAATTATAGAAGATTCTACGTGCCAACAATTAATTATTTTTAAATTTTTTAAAAATAAATATAAAATTATTTTAAAATTAAAATATATCATGAAAAATTTAAAAATATTTCTTATTATTTTTATTTCTAAAATTAATTATTAATATGACATACACGTGACAATCTAAAATATATCACATCATCCATCTATTTTAGAGTGATTTGATAAAAATAAATATTTAAAAATTAAAAGAGATGAAAAATTAAATAAATAATTAAAATAATTATCTTTAATAAAAGTTGGAAGGTAATTAATAAGTCATTATAAAAAATTAATGCTTTAATGAAACTATAGATCATGTTTGGTTTCCTTTATGTTTTTCATTTCCTTTTTCTAATATTATTTATAATTAATTAAACATAAATAATAAAATATATTTTAAAATACACAAATGAATTTTTTTTAATTGAAAATAAAAAATGTAAAGAGTTGAATCGGAAGTTACAATGTCACTGCGCTATACACCCAACTAAACTCAATCATGTTATCTACATGCTTAGTCATTAGTTAGTTATGTTTTTTTTTTTTTTAATTTCTCAAAGTATTTATCGAAACGAGTCCAATAATTAATTCTCTACATTCTCTAGGCCCATTAAGGAAGTAGATACTGGCCACAAATTTTAAAGTTGATTCATATCCAGAACAAGGATCAAACCCTTGACCACTAATTAATGTATACTTATTAATTAATTAATTATAGTTAGTTATACTTATTAATGGCATGCATTATCATTAGATCTCTATTGGGTTTGATCATTGGAATGCTTTTAAGTATTGTAACACTCCTAACCTACATATGTCGCCTGAATAGAGTTTCGGAGCATTATCTACCAAACAGACATAATTTCAAAACATTTCATATCATATAATATTCAAGTCAAAACTAATCAAACGCATCCAAAACATGTCATAACAATTATCTTAGGTGCCTATCCAATGTACCCTCATAGGTACCACAATTATATCAATAAAATATATCAATAGAACGTCATTCGAGTTCAACTTGTAAATAGCCAAATTTAATCTATTTTACCTGAATCATATTCATTTCAGCATTAACTTAAAATATACCATAATATGACCTCAAACATAAACACATATTATATGTATATAACCAACCAATATTAAACTTATAATCCCATTTACTTTACAATCAAACCACAAAATAATTATTATTTAGACACCTTAAGTAAATGCCGACACAAAAAGATAAAACATCACCACGTTTGAGTTCAGGACCGTTGTTGAATGCTAAATCAGCGATCAAAATTAGTACTTAACCTGCGTATAAAAAACAATATAATATGTATAATAAAATTTTAAGCACAATTGAACATTTTAAAACCATACAATGTTCAATTTTCAATCACTAGCTATAGAAATAGCTTCTCACAATTTAAATAACATTTCATTTATACAATTGTTATATCCATACCATATTCAATTCATTATTCCACTTCATTTCTTATATCATTCCATTTCAATATCAATTATAAGGCTTTATTATTCATTTACCCCTATTAACACGACTCGGACTCGAACTCGGACAGATACACGGATCCAACCAAAACACACCAGTTTGGCACCCAGTGCCTCATCGGATAATTCGAAGTAATAATTTGGCACCCAGTGTCTCATCGGCTAAACCGAAGTAAATTGGCACCCAGTGCCTCATCGAATTAATCCGAAGTAGTAAATTGACACCCAATGTCTCATTGACTCGAAGTCAAAGAAATCTCTGAATTATTCCAATCCTATGACATGCCATCTATATCCAACTCAACCCGATACAGTTAATAGGGTTCCAATTCACTTTTCAAATACAACCATTATTCATTTCAATTCAAATAATCAATATATTCAATATATATACCAATTCAATCAATATAAATTCAATAAATTCATCACATACTAAATCAATCCATTTCAATTGCAAAACACAATAATTCTCACCTCAACACTTACCATATACATTAAATTGAATTATAATAACTAACAACTAAATTGAATTATAGAAATACAAACCGAAATTTCAGAGTTATTCCTTGTTGACTTTATCTTTTTCTTTTTAATCGAGGGTTCCGGTACGACATTAACTACGGAATTAAAACAATTAAAATTCATCATACAACACAATTCAATCTCATATTTAATATTTTAAATTTTAATCAATATTTACTTAAATTCCAATTTAGTCCCTAAACCGAGACTAACTTTATTTCTTTACAATTAATCCTATATTTTCATACAAATTCCACTTTAAACTAAATTTAACTCCCTAATTTCACTTAAATCCCTAAATTTCAAATTTTCACAATTTAGTCCCTATTACTCAAATTTTACAATTTATTCTACAATTCAATCCTTGTTTATTTCTAACTTTAAAATCTATCAATTTAATCCCTAATACTAAAATTGTTCAACATAAGCAACACTAAAAACTCAAAATTTTCTAAAATTTTGACATGGGTCGGGTAGTATTTAATACCGAGATTCCAAAATCATAAAAATTACAAGAAAAGAGACTAAATTGACTAACTAATTGAGCTTTGAACAATTAAAAACCCCTAAGCCTTCGTCTCCTTCTTTCTTTCTTTTTTTCCTTTCTTTCCCTTTCTGTTTCTGTTTCGATTTTACTTTTGTTTCTTTCTATTTCTTTTTCTTTATTTATTTATTATAATATAATATATATACTTAACATTTAAGTTTTAATATTATAATATTATAATATATATTTTTAAATTTTAAATTTTATAATAATATATTTATGCCGCCTCATTTATGAGCAATGACATAATTCTTCTTTAGTCCTTTTAGTTTTTTTAATCTATAATTCAACTTTCACCCTTTATTCATTTTAGTCATTTTCCCAAATTACTCTTAATTCATACAAATTCACCTAACTAAAACCTAATTAACCACACAACTAACTTTGTAAATATTTATTAAAAATATTTACGAGTCTAATTTACAAAAACGGAATCTCGAAAATATATTTTCCGACACCTGTGACTATTGAGTTGTTACAAGTATTCTATTGTAACACTTAAAATATTATAATTGATCTATCACATTTTCCGTCAAACCACTTTAATTTTTGATATTTTTTTGCTATTTCTCTGCTTAGTATTCATATTCTGTGGCACAATCACATAGCCAGAACTCTAAAGACAAGATTACTACATAGAGAAATGATCCTCAAGAAACTCAAGATGGAAGCAACGAATCATAAAACTTGTCTCATGGTCTTAACGCAAAATTCAACAATGTTAGGAAAATGATATTCCACCATAAGACATCCTCTATTCAATGACACTAACTAGAACTCTTATTGGAGGACACCAATGAAGTTGTCCATCCAAGCAAATGACTATGAAGTATGGAGGGTGATCACCAATGGATCATCCAACCCCAAGAAAAGAGTTGATCGTGTCATAGATCCCAAAGAGGAAGATGAATAGGATGAAGTTTATATTAAGATGGTGCAATTAAATGCTAAAGCTATGCACACCCTATTTTGTGTCCTTGGTCCCAATGAAAATAATAGAGCCTCCTTATGTGATAATACTAAAGAGAAATGGAATAAACTTGAAATTACTCATGAAGGTACAATTAGAATTAAGGAATCCAAGAGTAACCTTCTCACCCTTGATTATAAGCCCTTCAAAGCAAAACCGGTTAAAGGAATCAAGGAGATATCCAACCGCTTCATCGATATCATTAATGGTCTCAAGGTACTTGAGTTGGTGAGAAAGATATTGAATATCCTCCCAAAATCATGAAAAGCTAAAGTCATGGCCATAGAGGAGTCAAAGGACCTTGACACACTTTCTCTTGATGAGTTCATTGGGCCTCTATTCACTTATGGAATAAAGATAAATCACAATGCTCAAGAGACCAATGAAACTCCAAAGAAAGTAGGGTTACTTTAGACTCTAGTAATGAGGGGGAGGAGGAGTAAGAGGAGATTACAATCTTTGCAAAATAATAATAATAATAATAAAGAAATTCATGAAGTTCAACAAACTAAAAGACCTCCAAGGAAAGACATTATCAACGGGGAATCAAGCATAAAAGGATCCCATTATTTTGCTATGAATCTAAAAAGCTGGATCATATCAAATTTGAATGCACTCAATGGAAGAATAAAAGTATTTTCATCTTTTTCAATATAATAAATTAATAAAAATTAATCATAACGTGATTTAAACTTGAAACATAATGTATAATAAACATTTAACTTTACAATTATATCCAAATCATTAATTGATTTTATGCGTTTATTTTTATATTTGTTACATAATATTTTTTTCGTTCACATCGTGAGTGTAACATAAATTTAGTTACTTTTATTATACATACGAGCCAATAGCCAACCAACCTTTCAATGATCTCCCTCCCCCATTGATATGATTCTCAAATCTTCTTTAGGAACGTCTATCTTTCTCAATTCTTACTCCCATGGCTCTGCATCGAAAGTTAATAAAAGAATAATTCAAATCAAGTTATAATGGACCAAGTCAACACCCCACATACATTACAGTCATATTTATAGTTGTAATTATACCTTCCAAGCATCATGACAGTAGCCTGAGGATTAGTTCCAGGTGTGAAGCTAAAGGTAGAAGCATCGATAACCCTAAGGCCATCCACGCCAATGACCCTGTAATCTTTATCCACAACCTTCCCAACTTGGCATCCTCCATGATGATGCCAAAATGTCATCACAGTGTCATTGCAGAATTGTTCCAAAGACGAAGCAGTATCAAAGTGTCTCGGTCTCTGGTTCAAGGGAAGTGCTGCTACCACAGTCAGAAGCTGTTGAGTCGAGATGGTTCGGTAACGAAATTTCGAGAAGGCTTTGGAGTTCACAACGTTGATTATGGTTTTCATGCCTTTTACACAGTTTCTCAAGTCGTCTGGTTCTTGAAAGTAATTGAACCTCACCTTGGGGGTCTCGTTTGGATCGGTGCTACGAAGCTCAAGGTGGCCTGTTGAGAGTGGACGAGCAACCTTTTGAATGATGATGCCACCGTTAAGTCTTGTATTGAAGAAGGACCCAATAGCGGTCTTTGCATGCGACAATCATTGCCATTGTTAAAAAACTATAGTGAATTGTGTGATCATGATAACCAAAAAGTGAAAAAGGAAAATGGTAAACTACATCCCATTTTTGTAAGTTTTCCTTTTGATACTTCCGCTAGATATTATTTTTAACCCATGTTTTTTCTTTTTGAAAATATCTAAAATTAATTCTAAAAAAGGAAAACAAAATAAATTGAAAAGAAAATGATTTTTTATGTAAAAGCCCAAGTGTTTCATTTTTACTAGAAAAAATAAAATAATTCAAAAACAAATTATTTTATCCTGTAAAAACCCGACAATTCCTATAAAATTTATATTTTCTTTTCATCAAAAAGTAAAATGGTTGACAAAATGGGTGTACAATAAATCATTAGTTGAATTAACACAAGTGATTAAAATAAGAAAACTATCTAATGTGAAATGTCTAAAACTCAAAAAAAAAAAACCAACTAATGACGGTGCTATATTTTTTATTTTTTATTTTCGATGACCAAAACGAAGATTTACACAAATTAGATGACTAATAATAGAGTTTACCAAACAAACACATATGAAGAGGTATGAAATTGCATGTAAAAACCTGGTTCAATATGGAGAGCAAAAACTTGGAAATCCACCCAAAAGAAGGAACCAAATTCAATCCACTTCCAGCTTCAATATAGTTAACAAGCAAGGATATGCCCACAGCTGAAACGAGTGAGAGCTCAACGGGATTAGGGGATGGAATAAAAAGACCATTCAATGTATTGTCCGCCATGCCTTGGCCAACCATGGGTTGGTCCATCACCAGCTTGATACCAAGTGGCTCAAGTTGAGAACGTGGCCCAATGCCGCTCAACATCAACAATTGTGAGCTTCCAATGGCACCTGCTGATACGATTATTTCGCTCTTGGAATCATTTGTTAAATATGCCATGTGCTTTACTCCCAATGCATCCTCATATATCACCCCTGTAGCTCTAGGTCGTGATCCAACAGCTAAAAGTTACATATTAAGTTGTAAGATCATTAAGAGCAAGTAAGCTACATATTAAGTTGTAAGATCATGCAACTTACGTTGTGTTGTAAAAAGGATCTTGGTTACCGTGGCATGCAAGTAAACTATGATATTCTTTGGGTCAGCATATTCAAGCAAGTCAGCTGCACTATGTCTATGATCATTCATGTCGAAAATGGTTGAACCAATTTTAGTCCCATTGATGTGCTCATTTGTAAATCCGTTGTATGGTAAAACCCCAGCTTCAAGCAACCCATCCCTCACAGCGGTTTGCCATTGCAACAATGGTGCCTTGAAAACCACCTTGTTTTCAACCCACTGATATGCATCATTCACCAAAGCTTCATCCAAACCAGATTCCTTTACGAACTCGGTTTCTGCGCGTGAGTAAAAACCCACGTTGAAGACAGTGCCGCCGCCGAGTACGCGTGCTCGGTGGTTGTATACTCCGTCCTCAGTAATGAATATTTGAGCATATGAATCAGGGGAGGGATCTAAAAGAGTGAGCAAGAAGTTTCCTTTGTCTGTCTTACCAGGGTTGCGGTAGGGAGACCCTCCTCTTTCGAGAACTAAAACGTTGGCGGTTTCTGATAGAGTTGCGGCCAAGGGACAGCCGGCGGCTCCTCCACCGACCACAATATAGTCGTGGTATGAGACCGGAGGTGCTATTGTTGATTCGTGAACGAAACTGTAATTTGGAGCTGCAAAATAATGAATCATACAATGTAAGTTATATAACATAAAAAAAAAAAAAAAAAAAAGAATTGTGTTAAAGTTTACCTGCTTCAGCAAGGCAACAGTAGGGTTGCAAAGCAAAAACAGCGAGAAGCAAAGCTTTGAGAAACCTCAACGATCCCAAATCCATACTGCAAAATCAAACTCAAACCACCTGTTTCATATGGGGTTAGTTAATTAATGGTTGAATAATTTGGGGGGTTGGGGGTGCATGCAGCTGCCATGCTCTAGCACCATTGCCAGCTAATAGAATGGGGCCAAGAAACTTTAAAGGGAATCAACCTCCTCCTTATAAAAATATGATATCTGCGTTGATAATGTATATTATATTTTTAGAGAAAAAATTTAAATTTGACTATTGATGTCGTTGTTGAGAAGAAATCTAAAAAGAATAACCTTTATAAAATGAATATAAAAATTAATTTTAATTCTATAAAGGAAATAAAATTATAGACGTAGATGTTAAGTTGGAAAGAAATTATGAACATAGATGTTGGGGAATCTAGTCATTGGTGTTGACTGTGGTATTGATCAACTGTGTTGAGTTTATTTCATAGTTATTAAATGGCAATGAAATGGTATGGCTAATGCTCTGACAGTAGTAGGTATAAAAAGTTTTTCGTCTTTGAAAGTTGAGAGATAATTATTGTAAGTATTTCAAAGCGAAATATATATATATATATATATATATATATAAAACTTACCTTCTATAGGACCGGTAATAGATGAGGGAAGAATTTTGATGCGTATCTTTGGTCAACCGCAAAGTGAATCAGGTAAGCTAGTGATAATGAAGTTGTAAAGTGCATTATTACTCATTTGGTTTTACAAACTTAAAAATATATTTTAGTTTTTATTTAATTTTATCTTTCTTTTAATCTTTAAATTTACATTGTTTGTTAAATAATCTACAAATAAATGGAAAAATTAATTTTAGTTAACTTGGTTGATGTGGTATATACATGGGTTGCCACGTCAAGAATTAATTTATTTTAAATTATTTAAAATTATAAAAATTGTAAAAAATATTTTTAAATTTTTAGAAATTAATCACTTATGTGGCATACTCGAGACTGTCACATGGATGTCATGTTAGCAAAGTTAATAAACTTTAATTTTTTCATTCATTTTGGGTGAATTGACAAACAATGCAAGTTTCAAGACTAAAAGTTATAAGTAATTATGCCTGAATTGTACTGTGTGCAGGACTATTATAACACATTTAGGACGTGGATGAAAAATTTTATATAATAAATTTATAAAAGAAATTGATATAAATATGTAATGTGATTCTAATTGGAATGGTAAATTTGATATATTAAATTTTATGATGTTTTGGTTAAAATATTATATTTTAATTTTGAATATGTATTTTTTCTAGATTTATTAAAATATAAAAAAGATATAAATAATCTTAAAATAATATTTTTATTTTATAAAATTAATAAGTTTTTTTATAATTTCACAATTAAATTGAAATTGATTAACTGGTTCTACAAATTCAATTAAATTATTAATTATAGTATAAATATACCAAATTGTTATTAATGATTTTTTAATTAAGATGCTATTCATGTTTAATGAAACTTTATCTTAAAAAGGAAATAATTAAAGCTTCAAATTAAACTTATCATTTTTTTTTCTTTACATAATATTTAAAGCTACCCAAAAGTCTCTCCCCAACTTATATATAGAAAGATCACGCTTCACCGCACTTAAATCTATATCCTCTTACATTGACAACAATAGTCATGCCAATTGAATTAAGACTCAATTAGCTTCTTTATTTTTAATATATTTATAATTAGTTAAATATAAATAATAAAATGAATTTTAGCATTTATTTATAAATGTTATGAGGTGAATTAGATTTTGCGGAGCTTATATATGATATTAGTATATTTCATATTAGTCTAAATCTCCTCAACTTAAAATATTAATTTTAAATTTTATTCAAATTCACTTATATTTACCATTAATTTTTTATTAATTGTTGAATCATCGTAGATTATTTTGGTTATCCTTCGCATAGTAATAGTTAGCGATGATTAGCAATAACCATAACTATTACTTCTCTATTAAAATTGATATTTATATTTAATCGTATATTGAAATTGGTCTTTTGTATTAATAGAAATATGTGGTTAAATATATACTTGCAAGTAGATTTAATTATAGCTCGAGCCAGATCCGTGCCTAAAAAATGAGTTTAAAATTCTATCTAAATTTGACTCAGATTAAAAGTATTAAACTCGAGCCTGATTCGATCCATCCGTATTAAAGTTTTTATATAAAATAAATTTAAAAATATAATACATCAAATACACTAAAAATATTAAAATAAATATTTTCAATAAATTAAAATTACATTAAAAAGTCTTTATACTTAACTAATACTAAGATAATTGCAGCTGAGCAAGTAAATACCTCTAAAATAGTAGTAAATTTAATAATAAAATAATAATTATATAATATTTAAACAATAACAACTAAATAAGAATAATATAATAACGAAATAGTAAAATAATAGTAAAACAACAACAAAATAGCAGTGAAAATAAGCAAAATAACTTATTTAAGTTGGGTTGGGTCAAGCAAAAAAGTTCTACTTGAGGCCCAACCTGTTTAGAAAATTGATTTTATTTTTTATTTAGACTTATTTTCGAGCCTTTATATTTTTATCAAAATTTCTTATTTTTCGGACAGACCTTCGAATTTAGACAGGTTGCCTGACCCGTGATCAGGTCTACTTGCAAGAAGTTGATTTAATTGATTATTTTATTTTAGAATCTTAATTTATGTTAAAATTAATAAATTATATGATTTTGGCAGGTTAGATATGGGCTTGGCTCTATATATGAATGCATCTATAACCCTTGATAAAAGTCGTCCCCCTAAACCCCAAATTAATGCGAGGTTTCAATTAAAACAAATGGAAGAATTTGGAGGGTTAATTACGTCATTTTAAGGGACAATTAAGCAATAAAATGAAACTTTTTGATGGTTTATTAAATTATTTGGATTTTTTGGTAATAAAAATTTATTACGAGATCAATTTATTATTTTGTATAAAATATTATAAAATTATATAAAATTTTTATATTAATAAATCATTTTATATTTATAGTCTTCTTTTAAATACAGTGAGTAGCACATTTTCAAGGTTTTCTCACTTACTCTGAAGAAAATAAAAAGGTACCTCTCGATGCCTAAATAGACAAAATCAAGGGAATCGAAGAATTGTACACATTTCAAAAATAGTACCACTTGGATAACATACCATCCTTGTGTTATATATATTAGAGGTAGGGGTGAGTAAAATTCGATTCGATTTGAAAAACTCGATAAAATTTTTAAATTTTGAATTAAATAGTTCAAGTTGTTTGAGTTAATCAAGTTTTTGGATCAACTCGAATAAAAAATTAAGTTTTTCGGTTTAACTCGAATGTAAATTATACAATTCGAGTTATCTAAAATCCGAATAAGAAAAGGTAAAATTACGCCATTTTGATAAATGTTTAACTTTTCTAAAGTTAAAAGTTAAAATCATTAAGTTAAAAGTCAAAACAACGTTGTTTTGATAAATATTTACTTATTAAGTTAAAAGACAAAATCATTATATTGTTTATGTAGTTAAATAACTTTATACTTTATTTACTAGTTAAATAATTGGTTCATGTAAATGCAACATTAAGTATAAATAATAGGATTCGTTAACTAAACTCGATTTAACTCAAAATTTTTTGACTCGATTCGACTCGACTCGATCGAATACTCACAACACGATGTTCTAAGGAATTTATTATGTAATTTAATAAACATTTTTTTATGAATTTTTGACCCTTTCTAGATATTATCTTCTAGAAAGATTTGGCCCATTCTACTTGTAATCCTTTTGCCCATTCTCTGAATTGCTATGTCTGTTATAAGAAAATGCTTTATTCATTTAAAATGGATAAGAAAGAAAAATAAAATGGGCCAACAAACTCTATCAATATTCTAAAATTATACACACGATCCTTCACCTTTTTGCTGAGAAAAACACCATATAAAAGTAGAGTATTTGTTGAATATTTTATATTATTAAATTATTAATAAATTTATGTTTTATTTATTTAATTTTTAAAAGTTATAAAATGGTCTTTGAACTATTCGATTGTTTTCATTTAAGTTATTAAATTATTTGAAAGTTTTCATTTAAATTATTAGATTGTTAATTTATTTTTTAAGTATAGCTAACGAGCTTCAAGTGACGATTCAACGATGGGTATGGTGAATCAATATCCATCGATGAGTATAAAAACATACATTACATCCAAACCGATCTAATGGTCAGTGTCAGAGATCGAGGAAGAAAACTATTTAGATTTTGGTTCACAAATTCGTGACATTTAAAATTATTTCATAAAATAAAAATTGAAGGAAAAAAAGTTTTTGATTGGTGTAAGCATTGCAAACTGAAAATGCCATATAACAACTATTTTAACAGCCTAATAACTTAAATAAAAACTTTTAAATAATTTAGTGACTATTTTGTAATTTTTTAAAATTAAATAATTTATTTTAAATAAATAAATGAAATTTTAAAATGGAATTGTGAGAAGGTATGTTTGAGTCAAACCAATCATCTTCTCCAAAACTCAATGATTGAGAAAAACATTTGACACATGGTGATTACTGGTTCCTAATTCATTTGCGCCATGTGTCAAATATTAAACATACATCCCCAAAGCATGCCTCTTATTCTAAATTAGTTCTTAAACTTTAAAATATTTTAATTTTATCCTCAAACTATCATTATTATATCAATAAAGTGTTGTTTCTAAAATTGTTAACTTAATTGTTAAATGAAATGTTAGATTTTATGTGAAATAATTTTAAATCTTATGCAAAGTCATTTTATTTTAAATTATGCCATATAAAATCCGAGATTTTAAAATGAAAGGATCTTATTAATATACTATTGATAGTTTGAGGATATAATTCAATGTGATAACCTATTTATTATATTGATATTTGACTTTCCTCAAAAGAATATTTGACTTATAAATAATATTTTTGCTATTCTTATTCAATTAAAATCAAATTTTGAAACATTGTCGAAAAAGAAGGTTAAATTCGCTATCAATCTTTATGTTTTATAAAAGTTGTGGATTTAGTCTTATAGTTTAATTTTGATTAATTTTAGTTTCTATACTTTTCACCTAAAAGAATTGGTCAATTTTAGTCATTATACTTTTTCAAAATTTGAAATTTTAATCCCAACCTGTTTTCAACACAATTCCACTTCCACACTTGAACATTTACTAAACCTAAAAATTAATAGTAAAATTACACCTAAAAGAATTTTTTTTAAATTAATAGATGGCATGCAAGAACTTGAATTGATAAATAAAAGTCTTGATTTTACGTACCTACAAAATTATATAAAAATTAGATATGCTTTAAATCGAAAAAGCGGATATCTTCGTATTTAGATTCAAATATGATTTTACATAAAATACTAAAGGTTAAATGTTCAATTAAGATCTAACCTTTTAAAAGTTGTTTACATAGAAGTCAAACCTTTCAGAATAGTCATATAAGTGCTTAATATTTACAAAAGTATTTAAATAATGACTTTTCTCAATTTCAACTTAATTTGTAATAAAATTAAATAAATTATGATGTATTTAAAATAAAACATATAACAACCGAATCAGATATTACTTGAAAAAAAGAAAATAATAAAAATATAATTTAAAATTTAATATACGACATTTAATAGGTTTTAAATATTTAATTAATATAAAAGATACTTTTTTTAAATAATATTTTCTTTTTATAATTTAAGAACTAAATTGATATATAAAAGTGACACCAACAACTCTCGTATGGATGAGAAAAATGAAACCACGTGTACTTTAAAAAGCATATGGAAGTTTGAATTCGCAGCCTAAACTCTACATTTTATCACCTACAAACAAATTTAGCCTAAGATCGCATTATAATAATTTTCTCCATTGTCAAACGACCTTTCCTCTTAATTAATCATCGCAACAAGACAGTGTCTGTTTGGACCTGGATGATTGAATTGGATTAAAAATTTGATTAATTTGATTTTATAAATTTTAAATTTTGTTAAATTAATGATGAATCAATTGAAATAAAAATCGAGATATAATTAATTTAATCATCAATCTAATTTTTAAAAATAAGGGAACTCGAATCAGTATTACGCCATATAATAATAAAGAGTGTAAAAGTATTATGGAGGATTTTATATTAGGAGTTAATATTACGTTTTGTTTCTTACACTAAAAAAATAGATAAATTAGTCTCTATACATTAGATTAAAGAGCAAATTGATTATTTTTATTAAAATTTTACCCATTTCTACAATTAAAAACTAGAGTGGCTAATGGAAGAACCAACTTGTTGCACATGGTGTGCTACATGTACCTCATATTGATGTACTAAGATAAATTTTTAATAATAAAAATGGATAATTTTTTTAGTAAATAGACTAGTTTATTCTTTGATCTAATTTATAATGAATAGTTCATCCGTTTTTTGAGTAGAGAAATAAAATACAATCTAACTCCTAGTATAATGATCTATTGAGATTTTGATATATCATAATAATTTTCTCCATTCTCAATAGTTTTTTCTCTTAATTAATCATGAAGGACAAAGATCAAAAACTAATTTCTAAATGAACATTTCAGAACCGGTTAAATGGGGATAAAAAATTAATTGATCCGAAATTATAAATTTGTTTTTATGAGTTTTTATCCATCGGCTGAAATGAAAACGGATAGTTTAACCAGTTTATTTACCGGTGTGAACCCAAACTAGCATTATGCCATATACTTACTGATAGAAGAGCTATTTACAGAAGAGCTGAAATCCCTCTGGAGAAGAAACCAATCTCCATGTATATATATATATGATATGATATGATATGATCCTATATCAAAGGCCCCAGTATACAGGCTTCAACTTATTACAAAGACTTTTCACTAAGAAACAAAAGAAGACCAAAACCCAGTATACAGTATTAAAATTTTCTGTGTATCATGTTGTATAAGCAGCTACCTCTACAATTTCCTATCAGTTGAAGCGATGATCTTGATAACAAGGCCGGGGAAAACATCGTCAGGGTCATGGATATGCGGGTTCCGTTCGACGATAAACGGATCGCCACACTTGTCGCTGATGGAATGAAGGGTTTCACCTTCGCCAACGACATAGATTTCATCGCAGGGTCGGATCCGGAGCTGGCTACCTCTCACTGGTTCATCTGATACGGAGTTTGCCCTGATTGACCCTATCAATATTAAGGCCAATAAGGTTACGGAACAGTACCACGACGCCCTATCGACTAGCCCCGCAGGTTTTTTCTTCATGGTTTTGCTCGAGGAAGAAGAAGAAGAGGAAACCATGGTAGAAAAAAAAAAAACCAGAGATTTGGGGGGTGTTTTGAAATTTGATGAAACAGAGGAAATAATGGAAAATTATACGATAAGGAGGATTTTATACACTTTTTGGCGTTAGTAGGAAGTTATTAACAGAAGGTTATCTGAATATTTTTTCCATTTATTAATAGTTTCTTATTACATGCGGCATTTGCAGGTAGAAGTACAATGAAAGGATACATTTAAATTTTTTTTTAATTTTATGGATTTTTATTGTTGAAAATGGGTTTGTAGATGTTGGTATGAGTTATATGTAATATATTAAGTGTAGTTGTCTGATTATTTCGTCAACCACGCTTTTTTTTAATCATAAAATTGAATAAAAATTTTAACAGAAAAGATTAATTTACTCTTTGATCTAGTATATAATTGACTAATTTATTTATTTTTTTGAGTAAATAGAGCAAAATATAATCTAACTCTGCCCACTGTTTGCATTATTATTTTATTTAAGGTTAATATATTATTTGATACATGAGTTTAGTTTTATTGTTCAATTTGGTACTTGAAATTGTTTTTTTCCTAATTTGATGCTTGAGTTTTCTTTTGTTTTAATTAAGTACTTGTATTTGCCTCCAATGTTCAATATGATACTTGATCAGCTTTATTTTCTTTTGTCTAATTTTTTTTTTGGAGTACACATGTCAAGTATTTATTAGGCCATATAATGCCATTTGGTCTAGGTACCAATTTGAATATTAGAGCTAAACTCAAATATCAAATGGTATATTAACCATTTTATTTATTTATAAACGCATGTATAATATGTAAAAGATAAAGAAAATTAATAATTTTTATACGAGGAAATTGATGAAATTCAATTAAGATATGTATTTTTTCATATGAACTTTTTATTGTTGTTTTTAAGAAATTAATCTATTAAAGAAGGTGATTTAATGATATTAGATTTTTGACTAATTATAATTATAATTATAAATGCATACATATAAATTAGAAATATAAGGAGCAAAAGTAATTGCTGTTTTTGTCATGGATAGGTCACCTTCCTTTTTTTTAGGTTAGCAGCAACTTGCCAAAAGGACTTGATGGTAATATGAGTGCAATATTTAATTCCTTTGTTGATAATTTATTTTAGAAATTACTTATGCCATTGGTTAGCATTAGAATTAAAATCTTTGACGTGTTGGGGATGGCTTAGATCACAAACAATATACATCCTATCCAAATCCCAATTAGGGTTCATAAGTAAATTATAAATATTTAGAGGACTAAAATATAATTTTATCACCATACTAATTTATAATTTTATAATTGTTAAAAGGACTATAAAACAATTGTTTCATTTTAATGATAATAACGAGTTTCAAGAAAGTTTGACATCACATATTCGAGTCTTTTTTTTTTTGGTTAATCATATTCGAATCGTAATGTGTGTAAATCATTTACGTGAATTCCTTCTAGATTTTATTTTATTTTAATCTATTTTATTTTATAATGTTTGGTAATTATAATTATTTAAATCACAATGTATTTTATAATAAATAAGATGAGAAGACTTTTTAGTACACAGAACAGATGAGATTAGGTACCTGTAAAAATAAACTAATATTTTCCCCATATTTATTATTTATTATAATCTTTTTAATGGGTATCAGTTAAGGTATTGCTATTTATTTTAATATTTTTAATGGTTGTCAGTTAAAGTATAACTATCTTTCCAATCATGATAATTGAAACATCTTTGTCAAAAACCAGCAAGATCAGGCACTACAAAAACGATCTGTTTTATTTCAATTTTTCTTTTTCTTTTCATATTTATTTTTATTATTTACTATTTTATGCAACCGATTATCTAAAAGAAATTAGTAAGGAATGTGTCAAATATAGTAAAAATATTTGTTTTTGTAGGTTTTATGATTTACGTCGACATTCGTAATTAATTTTAGGATTCGAATTTGAATTTTTTAAAGTATAAAGGAAAATATAATTTTAATTATTATTTTATTTATTTTATTTTTAAATTTGATAAGTAGATTTATTTTCGTTTTAAATTCAAAATATATAAAATTTGATGATATGACACTTTGAAATTGTGCCACATCATAACTTGAAAATTAAAAAATTTATATGAATTTTCAGATGACAAAGTGGTACAATCTTAGAGTGTCACATACAGTGTTCTAATAATTGGACTAGTGGTTGAACCGGTCAGATCATTGGTATTTGTTTCAAACGGTTTGGCTACTTCAACTATTAGGCCAATAATAATTAATTAATTAATTAAAATTCTAAAAATTTTAAAAATTAAAAATAAAATTATTAAACTAATTCAACTTATTCAACTACTAGTTTTTGTCCCGATTTTTTTATTTATACTGGTTTTGAGCAACTCTCAATTCAACTAACTCAACCCTTTTGTTTTGACTAATATACTAGTCGTTTTTCAGTCCAACTGACCAATCCAGTCATATTTAAAGAACATTGGTTATATTATCAAATCTTGACGGAATTCAAGTTCAAGAACTAAATTGAATCTAGATTTGAAGTTCATATATCAAAGTGAATCTAATTACTAAGTTTAGGGGCCAAAAATTATATTATCCCATAAAATTTTCTCTCCTGTATAAAAATGAAAATGTTGATTAATTCAAAATTTGGAAGAAATTGTGGTGCAAATTGTGTGCGGGCGTGGCGAATAAAGTTAAGCAATTGTGGCCGTCCAGTCTCCACCACCTTTGACAAAATAAAATGCCCAAACCGACCAACTAACCTATCCCTAAGTTTCCCACTTAAGGGGGGTGGATCAGTTAGTACATGCACACGCTATTTAAAAAATATTTGACCAAGTCTAGTTTCACTTAATATATCTATATTTACAACTACAAATTCGGGTAAATTATAAAATAGTATACAAATAACAAATAGTATTGTTAGAATTGTACTAATCAATCGAATTAATTAAAAATAAATTAATAAAAATTAAATCTACATCTAAATGAACCTCTTAAAACCAATAAAAAGACCAAGAAAAATTATTGTTGAACTAATTTATGATTTTTAATCATTTTTATTTAATTACTTAAAATAATTCAGTGACTTAAATAAAAATTTTAAATGATTCAATTATAATTTTGTAATTTTAAAATTAAATGGTCAAAATATAAATTTATTAATAATTTAAATATTATGTACGTATTTTACACTTTAAAATTAATATTCCAACTTGTGTATGAGTCGTTGAAGAAGTTATGGGATCAAACTTGTAGTTTTTGATTGACTCTTGACGTGCAAAAAATTTGCCAAAAGTGACCGATTGAGTCTTTCACCCATTTGGAACGGTTCAATGCTTTTGTAAGTCCAAAAACCCATCGTTCTCAAATTCACTATATTATGGTTTGGGACTTTGCGGCTATGATTTATTTTCTGTTGATGAATGTCTTTGGGATTTGGTAGGACTCTTAAGTAAAAGTAATGTTGGGGGTAGTATTGGTCGGTCCAAGTTGACAAACGAAGGTGGCAGGAAAAATCATAACTAGAAACATCCCAATTGGTGTTGCTTCATTTAGGCTGATTGTGTCACGTGTGGCTTCATTGGCAAAACTTCAGTGAAAGCATAATAAGAGTTAAATTATATTTTTTTTGTTATTTAAAATTTAAATAATTTAATTTTTATATATTAAATTAAAAATAAATTTAATTTTTTATTAATTTTTATTTATTTTGTTTTATTAAAATTTAATTCTGTTAACGGAATAATCAAACAAGTAATAAATTTAGAAAGACATTTACGGTACTTTACTGCAAAACTTTCCTTCCCAAGGGTTCTTCTTTTGGCCCCAAATAAGTTTGGGTTTCAAACTTTCAATTGAATGAAAACGGTTAAAATTATGTCACGCTGACATATCTAATGAATTTTTATATAACTAGCATTACATCATATATTTCATACCATCTTTTATCTTCACACCAAAAGTTCCGTAGGATCTTGAAAACGACTTCTCAATTTTAATATTAAATAATTTAATGGTTGTCAAAAAAATTTTTAATTTTGATAATTTTAAAAGTAAATAATTAAAGAAAATTAATAACGACCTTTATTTCTTTTGTCAATTTATTTTACTTTTGATTGTCTTTAATATTTATACATTCTATAAAGTTAATTCTAATTTTAAAAACTTGACAATTTTTTAAAAATCTAAAAATTATAAAAATAAAATTTAACACTTTATCCTGATTTAAAAAATAAAGATCAAATTAAAAATATAAATTTTAAGAGTTCAATTTATTATCATACCAATAAAAATAAGATAAATTAAAATTTTACTTTAATTTTAACCCCATGTGAACTTAGTTTTGGGAGGATAAAATGCAATTTTAACATTATTAATTTAAAATTTTATAAATTATAAAGGGTCTAAATTAAAAAAAAATTATTTTAGGAGAGGTCAGACCCCTATATACCCCCTTGGCTCTGCCACTACTTTGTATGATCTTGAAAAAAGACTTCTCAAATTCAATATTAAGTAATTTAATTGCTCTCGAAAAAAATCAAACAATTTTATTTTTGACAATTTTGAAAGTGAGTAATTAAAAAATTAATAATGATGTTCACTTTTGTTGTCAATTCATTCTCTCTCTTTTTCTTGGTATACTAATAAATTGAGTCCTTAATGTTTATACATTCTATAAATTTGATCTGAATTTTAAAAAATTCAAAAAATTTTAAAAATCTAGAAGTTGCAAAAGAAAATTTAACACTTTGTCTTGATTTTTTTTGAATCAAGATCAAATTAAAATATATAAAATTTAATAGCTAAATTTATTATTATACCAATAAAAAACTTTTTTTTTTTTTTGGTGTATAACACGGGTGAAAATAATAGTATGTGAATACCCATTAATTTTAATAGCAAAACTATACGTTTTGCATTAATTTTAGCCCTGTGGATTAAATATATGATGGTGATTAAACTTTTTGACTTGAATTAAGTATTACTTTTCTTACTATTAGGGGTGAGCGTTCGATTGAATCGAATCGAATGAAAAAAATTCGAGTTAATTGAGTTGACGAATCATATTTTATCATCCTAATTTGATTTGATATTTTCTCGAATCGAGTCGAGTGAGATAGTATTTGAATCGAATCGAATCGAATCGAATCGAATATATTTGTTCGAGTTAAATTTTAAAAAATAATTTTGGGTTCTTGTAACCATTGTCACCTATCGTAATAAAACTTGTCCACCTTAACCAAATTTTTTTATTTACTTTCTGACCAAATAATTTATTTATTAATCTTTTATACACGGGTTAGCTTATTTGCTTGTTTAGTTCTTTCAATTATCTTGATTTTTGTCACTATGTATTTTGGAATTAAAAATTTATTAAACATAAAATGTAATTTTTAATAAAAGTTATTTTAAAGATAAAATGTGAAATTGATACCAATATAAAAATTTAACATAAATATTTTATGGCATAATTAATAATTCAATTTTAATATAAATATTCAATATGACTAAACAAATCAACAATATAAATAATATAAAATATGAATTTTAATTTAATAATATAAATAGTAGATATAAATAAAATTATTACTATTTATGTTTAGTGATTTTTTTTGGATAATTTTGATTTTTTATTTGAAAGTAAAGGGTGAGAAGTAAAAGTTTAGGGGGAAAATAAAAAGTTTTGGAGAATAAATGTTTGAGGGAAAATAAATAGGGAGAGTAAAATTTTGAAGGGAAAATATTAAAAAAAATTAGAGGGGGGATGGGTTTGGGGTAGATGGGAGGTGAGATGGGAAGGGAGTAAAAGTTTTATGGGAAAAGTGGGAGGGAGTAAAAATTTTGGGGGAAAATAAAAAGTTTTGAGGGTTTTTGAGAGTAAAATTTTGAGAAAAAGTAAATGAGGGAGTAAATTTTTGGTGGGAAATGAATTTTGGGTAGATTGGGGGGTTGGGATGGGAGGGGAGTAAAAGTTTTGAGGGAAAAGTAAAAAAGTTTGGGAGTTTAGGGTAAAAATGTAAAATATTATAGTTTGTTATTCGAATTATTTGAATTATTTGAATTCGAAAACTCAACTCGATTCGAACTCTAAATTCGGAAAAAAAATCGAGTTGACTCGAATAACTCGATTCGTTTAATTCAAAATTCGAATTTTTTTTCGATTTTTCGATTCGAATTAAATTTTGCTCACCCCTACTTACTATTGCATGTCAAATCAACTTTTTGACTTGAATTAAGTGAAGGGTTAAAAATAAAAAAGAAGTATTAGTTCTCTTACTTTAATTAACTAGTTTGAACTAATACAATTTTATATTTGAAAATTGAACTAATACAACCTTATGTTTTTTCCAATCAATATTTGTTTATAGTAGGGGTGAAGTCAGAATTTTTTTACGGGGTTGAATAAAATTTTAATTTTTAATAATCTATATTTTTATAATTTTAAATGATTAAATTAAATTTTTATAATTTTAGGGTTAAAGTGTAATTTTAATTTTATTAATTTAAAATTTTAAAATTTTTAGGTGTATTTGAAAAATTTTGAGGACATTTTAAAAGGGTAGTATAAATGATTTTTTTAAGAATAATTTAGGTTGATGAATTTTAATAAGTATAAAGAAAAATTATAAAAGAAAAACAATGATATTAAAATAAATAATATAAATATTATTATATTTGTAAAAATACATAAATATTTTAATGAAAACATATTGAAATTAAATAAAAGTAACATTTGCTTTTTATGTTATTGTAGGACCACATGTATTAAATGAAATCTTAATTGGAGTTTGAATGAAGAATTTGAAATTACTTGAAATTCCTTTTAAATTTTTTTAAAATAATTTAGATTTAAAAATTAAATTTATTTTTGAAATTTTAAAAATCTTGATAAGAGATAAAAGATTTGAACTTAATAATTGGATTCAACAAAGATTTTATTTATTTTATACAATTCTTGTTGTCCAGATAAAATAGTTTAAAATTTAAAATTTTCAAAAGGTTCAAAATTACAATTATTCCAATTAAATAAAAGTTAAAAGGGATTAAATTAAATAATTGACATTTGAGAGGCATTAAATTACAATAACATCATTGAGTCAAGGGCGAAAACCCTTACCTTTCCCTTGATTATATCTCTACGTTAGACTCATAAATTGGAAGATAATATGCATTTAAACGTACTCAAATTCACATCCTCTTTATTATTGTCACAACCACGATGCTAATTAAATTAAGAGTCAATTGGCAAGACAACGACGACTTAAACAAACGATATTCGAAAATCAATATGATATAAGGATGAATAAGTACAGCCATATGCATCAGCATTGATAGAATAAATTGAAATGCAATAAGCAACACTAATTTTAGGCTTAATCCTCATATTCAAAGCTTTTTTTCAACCACATTTTTTTATGCTTGGAAAACTGTATCAATTGAAAGTATGATAATCAACTCCCTTTCTTATTTAATTTGTCAGCTTAAATGACCAAAAGCAACCGAATTTCTTAAACTATCCTATGCTAGTTGTCTTTAATTTTATTTAAGCAAGCCCCTCATATTATTAAAACTTACATTTAAGGACATTTATGGGATATAAATGCTTGGGCTTCAAATCAATCCCTTATTAATAACTTAAGAGGAACTATACTATTCCTCTAATCTTATACAATCAACAATTGCCAAACTTCCCATTCCACCATTTCACTATTAATTTTCATTTAAAAGTGATTAAATTTTGCTATTATTATGTGTACTATCTTAACTTATGGATTTAGTCATTGTACTTTAAATTAGCTATTTTGTCTCTCTCTCTCTTTTTTTTTTTTACTTTTTAAAATTTTGAAATTTTACATATTACTCACAAAAAGTCAATTAATAGATTTAACAATTGTTGTTTGTGTCAAGATTAAAATTTTAAAATTTAAAAAGTATAATGATTAAGAATGATCATATTGGAGAACATGGACTGTACCTCTAGCTTTAGGCATAGTTCAGGATTTTGTTAGGACTAAAATTTTAAAATTAGAAAATATGAGATTAAAATTGATCAAATTAGAGCAAAGAAACTAAATTCATAATTTACACGTAATACATGAACTAATAACATAATTTGACCTAAACTTCAAATTATGGTTTATTAATTTGATACTTACCTTTCTCAAAAATAATCTCAATTCAAATGATGTACTAAAAAAATTACCTATATTATAGCACATAAAGTTGGAGAAATGGAATACATGCAGCAGTGCTGAAAAGGCTTAATGGACCTTAACCTATTGTCACCAATGTAAATTGCAAAGTAGCAGCCCATGCGCTGTTTATCCACTTATGGGTTTGTTAATGCGATGGTGGCTCACCAATACATTTGTGTTGATACATGTATTCAACAACAAGAATTAAGTGATGGAGATAAAAATATTGATTCACTTGTGATGGGCGAAGAATTGAAATTGAAGTGTTTTAAGGAAAAAAAAGAAGGTTAATACTTGGGTTTTTTTTTTTTGAAAAAGAAAGAGCATCCACAGTCTCTAATGTTCTGGGTATATATAGAGAGTCATCCATCGTCTCTGTAGTGCCATATAGTTGATAGTACAGGGTAAGCATGACCGTGTGATCGACTAGGTGTAGGGATGGCAATGGATTGGGATAAGGGCAAATATTGCTAAATCTATCACTGCTATCACTGTTCCACCATAGTTGACACGTTTTGCTCTACTATCCGCTCCTCTCCATTATGGATATATAATTTTAAAATCACTACTATCTCCATGAATGTTGGATGCATCCATCACTTCATCTTGCTCCACTTCAATTTAAAATTTGCTACTTATCTTTAATATTTTCAATTTTTTAAAGTCGAGTAAATATTTAAATATAATTCTTCAAAAAAATATATAGATTTTTTTATATTATGTCATTACATTTTTACTTTTTATTTTTAAATAATATATATAAATAAAATAATATTTTCATATAGTGGAGTGAGTCGAGGTGGGGCAAGAATTATCATAACTGTTCTATACCCACAATCAAAAATAAAAAATCTATCTCATCTCGTCCTATATCCACTGTTTAAAAGTGATTTAGAATATATTAAGGAGTTATAATTTTGTCATTTCCAAGTAGGTGGCAAAACCATTTAAAAGTTGGTTATTATGATATAATGTATTATATTCTATTTTTGAAGTAGTATGAAATAATTGCATCCTATGATCTTACATAAAGATGAGTATTCGATCGAGTCGAGTCAAATTGAGTAAAAAAAATTTGAGTTAGTCGAGTTGATTAATCATATTTTAGCAACCGAATTCAATTTGAATTTTTTTTCAAATCGAATCGAATCGAGTGAAAAAATTTCGAGTTAAGTCAAGTTGAGTTAACGAATCATATTATTTATATTCAATATTGTATTTACATGGATCGATTATTTAACTAGTAGATGAAGTACAATATTATTTAACTACATAAGCAATATAATTGTTTTAACTTTTAACTTAATGGGTAAATATTTATTAAAACAACATAATTTATCTTTTCACTTAATAATTTTGAAACATTTATCAAATCTACAAAAAGAACAGCTGAAAGCAATTATCTCTAAAGATCAAATCATTTTCATTCACCTTAGTTTGTTCTATCTCTACTCCTTGCTAAACAAAATCCAGTTTGAGTGTTCATTGCAAGGAAAAGCTAGAAAAATGAGTAAAGGAGGGAAATCTGATCAAGAAGAAGGTGAAGTAAACATGGCTGCTTAGCTTGTAGGTCTCAACACCCTCAAAATTCAACCATTCAAGCTCCCTCCTCTTGGTATTTAATAATAACCCTTTGTTCTTTTCATTCTGGGTTCCTTTTAGTTTCTTATATATTTGATTGATTACTTCGTTTTGTTGTGGGGTGGGTAAAAGTATTTGTTTTAAGGACCCCATGATGTGAGAGTTGGGATGAAAGCTGTTGGTATCTGTGGAAGTGATGTTCACTTTTTCAATGTAAATTAATACTTTATATATATATATATATATATATAGCAGCTAGTTGTTTGTATATTCTACCCATTACTGCAATTACTGCACCCATCGTAGGCATTGAGGCTTGCGGATTATGTGGTGAAAGAACCAATGGTGATAGGGCATGAGTGTGCTGGGATCATAGAGGAAACTGGAAGTGAAATGAAGGATTTAGTGCCTGGTGACCGAGTGGCATTGGAACCAGGGATTGGTTGCTGGCGATGTGATTTTTGTAAGGAAGGTCGATACAATATATGCCCTGATGTGAAGTTTTTTGGCCTTCCACCATTTCATGGTTCTCTTGCTCGTCAGGTAAAACCTATAAACCTTCATCTGTTTACAAAGGTTTGAGTTTTTCAAAGTGTGGTCCAAGCAGTTGGTCAAACCTTCTATAATGGTCATTATTGTCCCCTATAGGAGTTTTGTCTCTCGCCTCCTCCACTGAGAGCTCTAAAGAGTTCATAGAGGAGAGCAGCTCGATTGGTTGAAATACGACCTACAAGTTTCACAGGTGGTTCAAGTCCCTGTACGTAGTTGATTTACATAATCAATGTTCCGCACTATACTTGTGAGCCTTGCAGATCATATCTCTAATTTGTGGCGCTCTCTTCCCTGAACACTTCAGGGCTCTCGGTGAAAACGGAAGATAAAATCTTGACATGGATAATATCGACCATTATTGGGGGTTCAGCTGGCTGGTTATCCTGTGGACTACTTGGAAGACTTCTCTTAAAGGAGTAGTCCCAAGAGCACATAAGGGCAGGCAGGGGTCTGACACCTAAAAGAGAGAATTTGTATTTTAGCCCCTCTAAAATTCAAAAAATTATAAATCAATATATGATAAAACTGCACTTTGCCTAGGTTGCCACCCTCAACACCTAAGTACAAAACTGACTAACTAGTGTATAAATTGATTTTTTTTCTTTTCAATGTAGATAGTGCATCCTGCATATCTGTGTTTCAAACTGCCAGACAATGTGAGCTTGGAAGAAGGGGCTTTGTGTGAGTCCTTAAGTGTAGCGGTTCATGCTTGTCGCCGAGGTAATATCAGTCCCGAGACCAACGTGTTGGTCATGGGAGCAGGACCTATATGTCTCGTTACACTACTAGCAGCTCATGCTTTTGGAGCACCAAGAATCGTCACTGTAGACGTGGACGGCAATCGACTATCAGTCGCTAAAGAACTAGGTGCTAATGGAGTTGTTAAAGTCTCAACTAATATGCAGGTCCATATCATCTAATTTTATGATATATATATATAAAACATCAAATGGATCTTAGCACATCATTATCTTACTTTTTAGATTGTTTTAGGACATACCCAAAGAAGTTGAAACGATATGTAATGTGATGGGAGCAAAAGTGGATGTAAGCTTTGACTGTGCAGGCCTTAGCAAAACCATGTCGACTGCACTGAGTGTAACTCGAGCTGGTGGCAAGGTTTGCCTTGTGGGATTAGGCCATAACGAGATGACTGTCCCACTCACACCTGCTGCCGCTAGGTACTTATTTCAATAATTGATTTACTTAACTGGTATTGAAAATTAACCAGGATTTATTGCAGGGAAGTTGATGTTATTGGGGTATTTCGGTATAAGAACACCTGGCCTTTATGCATTGAGCTTCTAAGAAGTGGTAAGATCGATGTGAAGCCATTGATAACCCACAGGTTTGGGTTTTCCCAGAAAGAGATTGAAGAAGCTTTTGAAACCAGTGCTGGTGGTGGCAATGCCATTAAGGTCATGTTCAATCTGTGATATTCAACAAGATTAAAGATGCTAATAAAACAGTGGCATGTATAACCTCTGGCAGTATATGTAATAAATTTGATGTTTGAGTACCCTAAGATGAGCTTGCTGCTATTTGAATTCAGTGCAAATTATTAGACCAGATTATGTCAATGATGTCAATTATTAATCCTCTTTGTAAACCAGCCAACTCATTGATGTAACATAATAAATAATATGGTCCAAGTAGAAAATGTAAACATAATTTGTTTAATATTAGGTGTTGGATTAATTTTTATTTAAAAATGAATAAATTATTTTTTTTGAAAATTTTATGATTTTAATTAAAGAGATTAATTTATTAATTTTAAAAGGATGAAATATAATTTAATTCCTAAATGGTATTTTACTTTAAATATCTCCTATAAAAAAAAAATGGTGTGCATGTGAAGCGGATGTTACCAATTTTACCACATGTCATACTCAGCTTATCACCAAGTTTCAATCTATGTTTATCCATTTTCAAAAGCTACAAAAGAAGGGATCAGCTGAAGACAAATTACATATAGAAAAAATCAATCTGAAGACAAATTACACATAGAAAAAATCAAGTGATTAATAATTCCTGGTCCATCTTGCAAGATTAGATATTATTCTTGGCTGCTCCATATAATTCAAGCATAAAGATCTATTATTTGCTAAACAGACATCAGTTTGTGAGTGTCCATCACAAGGAAAAGCAAAAGAATGGGTAAAGGAGGGAAATCTCATCAAGAAGATGAAGAAAACATGGCTGCTTGGCTTGTGGGTCTGAACACCCTCAAAATTCAACCATTCAAGCTCCCTCCTCTTGGTATAACCCTTCGTTTTTCATTTTGGGTTCTTCTAGTTTGTTCCATTTATGGAGTTCATGAATTATCATTATGGTTTCAGATAAACCTTTTGTTTTTTTTTTTTTTTTTTTCTTATATATTGATTGATCACTTCTCTTTTTGTTGTGGGTGAATATAATTAAGGACCCCATGATGTGAGAGTTAGGATGAAAGCTGTTGGCATCTGTGGAAGTGATGTTCATTTTCTCAAGGTATGTTCTACATGTATCCTTGTAACCATATGTATATAAATATATATGACCTTGTTTAACCCCGTGTGTGAGTGTGTGTAGACACTGAGGCTTGCAGATTTTGTGGTGAAAGAACCGATGGTGATAGGGCATGAGTGTGCTGGGATCATAGAGGAGATTGGAAGTGAAGTCAAGAATTTAGTGCCTGGTGACCGAGTGGCATTGGAACCAGGGATTGGTTGCTGGCGATGTGATCTTTGCAAGGAAGGTCGATACAATATATGCCCTGATATGAAGTTTTTCGCCACTCCACCGGTTCATGGTTCTCTTGCCCGTCAGGTGAACCTATAAAGCTGCAATTTCAGCCTTGGTTCTACTCTGTTTATCCATATGACTAATAGCGTACAAGATCATTATTTTCAATGTAGGTAGTGCATCCTGCAGACCTGTGTTTCAAGCTGCCAGACAATCTAAGCTTGGAAGAAGGAGCTATGTGTGAGCCCTTGAGTGTAGCGGTCCACGCTTGTCGCCGAGCTAATATCGGTCCAGAAACCAATGTGTTAGTCATGGGAGCAGGACCAATAGGTCTCGTTACACTTCTGGCAGCTCGTGCTTTCGGGGCACCTAGAATTGTCATTGTAGACGTGGACGACTATCGACTATCTGTTGCTAATAACCTCGGTGCCAATGGAGTTGTTAAAGTCTCAACAAATATGCAGGTCCATATCATCAAGTTTTATGGGATATATAACTACATCATTGTCTGACTTTTTAAATGGTTTCAGGACATACCCGAAGAAGTTGAAAGAATATGTGAAGTGATGGGAGCAGTAGGAGTGCATGTAACCTTTGACTGTGCAGGCTTTAACAAAACAATGTCGACTGCTTTGAGTGCCACTCGAGCCGGTGGCAAGGTTTGCCTTGTTGGATTAGGCCATAACGAGATGACCGTCCCACTTACACCAGCTGCTGCTAGGTACTTATTTCAATGATTCGTTTACTTGACTGTTGCCTGAAAATTAACCAGGATTGATTGCAGGGAGGTTGATATTATCGGGATATTCCGGTACAAGAACACTTGGCCTTTGTGCATTGAGCTTCTAAGAAGTGGTAAGATCGATGTGAAGCCATTGATAACTCACAGGTTCGGGTTTTCCCAGAAAGAGGTTGAAGAAGCTTTTGAAACTAGTGCTCGCGGTGGCGATGCCATTAAGGTCATGTTCAACCTGTGACTTTCAACAAGATAAAAACATAGTGGAAACTATCTATATGATGGACTCTTGTTATAAACTCTGACTGTATATGTAATAAAGTTGATGGTTTTGAACTTTGATGCGTATTCTTATTCAAGCATTTGGTGAAATTAGGGTAACTAATTCATACAATTACTCTTAAATGACCTATTATGCTATAAAAGGTGGAGCCCAAAATTGTTTTCACTGTGAAAGACTTACCTGAAAGGATGAAAAAATATAAAATAATTAACACCAAAAAATTACAGGAGGATGAATGTGTCATGAAATGGTGCAAGGCAATCAAGTTGTAGCAACTGGCTCTGCCCATTTCCACACTTTAAAACCAGTTCCATCGCCGGTGAAAAAGAGGCCACTAGGCCCTACTTCGATGGCTCGAATCTCCTGCTTAGCAAAAATTTTACCCCTCTCGGAGAACCTTCAATCATAAAGGAAAAAAGGGAATTTTCGTAAACAGTATGAATTGACAAAAGAGATGCAAAACAATATGTGCATTAAGAACGTACGAGGGCAGATCATAAAGCCGGACATAATTGTCGTTGCATGCACACAACAAGACCGGCTTGGATTCTAAGTCGTGCATCCCACGAAGATTAAGCAGGCCCTGGAAACAGCAGCCAAAAACAGTTCAAGTGTTGAACATTTAACAAGACTCTAGAAAATAGAATCAAAATGCTCAAGGAACCGGTATCCTCTTTTACATCCCGGCCGTTTCCCAAAAACCTTGCCCCATGAGGGTACTTTGAAAACTCAAATGCAGAGCATGAAGATCTCTCTCTAAAACCCTTTTGTTCTTAGAACTAATTGGCATTAAATCGAAATACGGCATGCATGATATATTAATACAACATACATGTTCTTCGTTGTGAGTGTATGTTACTTCCAGGTTTCCATTCTCATTAGCCACCCATACCTGCAAAGAATAAACAAGTAAATCCAAACAATCTAGCTTTAATGGAAGAGAAAAATAACAAAATAAAAAAGAAACACTAACTTTTATTGTTTGGTCCAATGAACAAGATAAAAGAAACTGATCCCAGCAAAGCAAGGACATAACAACATTAGTATGCTCTGTTAGAGTCTGTAGGCATTGCAAAGTTTCCAAACTCCAGACCTGAAAGAAGAATAATGATAACATGTCGGTAAAAATGATAATCCATTAGCAATTCATGCTATTAAAACTACAATATTGATCAGGAATATCAAATATTTTAACTAAAACAACTGTACCTTTATAGAATGGTCCATGGAACCTGAATATAGTCTGTTAGCTCCAACCATTAATGATACAACAGGAAGGGTATGACCTTTGAGTGATGCTGCTGGTTCAAAGCTATTGGTGACGGCATTAAATTTCCAAGCCAATATACCTTCCTGCAGAAAACCGATGATTGAAGGTGACTGACCCTACACATCGAACAACAAGAAATTCCAAATGAAATAAACAAAACGAGACCAAAAACTACTATTCTAATTATCACCTGTGTACCAGCAAAGAGCAAACCATTCCCGACAATCATAGCATAAACTTGCCCAGCAGGTCCACTAAGACTGAACTCCTGGTTAGTTTGCGTGTTCCATGCCTGCAATATGATCATCGTTGAGTTGAGACCAGCAATGGGGAAAAAAATTGTTCTTCTAAGTACAAACAAGTTAACAATGTGACAAAGAAGAAACAACTGGTAGAGATGTTCCTGAACCTTATACCTTGACAGCGTTCGGTATGCCAACAAACAACCAAAGACCTTCACTGATCATGCAACCCACTTCACCACCAAGATTAATCACACCCGTACACTACAGAAAAAAGTGTATGATCAATACTCAAAAAGTAATTTTCATCTGTAGGTGACTCTTCGTATACTTTGAAGTCATAATTTTTTGAAAGTTTACAAGTACAGTACGATCAAATTACATGTAAAAATACAAGTCCATGTAAGGCAATCTTCATAATCCCTTGGTGTTCAGAAATTTAGTGATTCCATAGAAACATAAGATAGCAGGCTTTAAGTTATCTAATAACTCGATCACACAGCATAAACATTAACTATTTCCAAACATTTTTAAGATTGATCAAGTTATAAAACATAAATAAATTTCTTTTCTTTTTATTCCCAATATACTAAAATCTAAATGAAAACGCCAAAATAGAATAAAGAAACAAAGTATATCACAACCTGACCAGAGTTGGCATCCCAAGCCCTCAACGTCTCATCTTTACTCCCTGTAAAAAGCTTATCCATACCTGGTGGCAACACAATTCCACTGAGAAGCTGTTCACAAAATAAAACCCATCATCATCATCATCATACTATGATACTTCCAAGAATTAACACCAAAGAAGGGGGAAAAAAACTTACTTTCTGGTGCCCATCAAGGTGATTCAACATGCTAAAACCTTCACCTAAACTCCATGAATGTAAAAACCTACACTTGTCTCCGAAAGTACAGTTCCCTTGCACCCAATAATTACATACTTTCTCCATTTTTCTAACCACCTTATTATTAGCTCCCATTCTCCCCCAACTATTATTATGATTATTTTTTAAGTTCGGGCCTCGTCGTTCAGCCGAACCCGAGAATCCAGGATCATCAGCGAAGCGTTTGGGAGCACCCGATCCGTTAGCGGTGGAGGAGGCGGCGGCGGAGCCCGAAGGATGAGACGGTTCGCTGTGCAAGAAAGAGCAAGGAAAACGGGTACACTTACCGGCCCGCCAATGGAAACAAACTTTCTGGTTTTTAAAAGAGTCTGTTCCAAGCCGGTTGAAGACACGCTTATTATTGCCGGTGCCGCCGTCTAAATCCATTGTCGCCTGTAAATAACACTGGATTGAATGGAAGAAGCTTCAGTTTTAGCTGAGTTTGAGAATATGATCGAGAAAGAGATAGCCGGAATCCTAACCTGAACGGAGTCCGATCACGGCGGACGATGCACCTATTTAGAGGGTGAAACGAAGAGAATATGCTTTAGGAGTAGGAATATGGCTGCTGCCTTCGGGTCCCTACGGCAGCAGATTTCATTTACCGTTCAAATTAATTATCAATAGCTTATTAAGAAATTTATGCAAAGTAAAAATCTTAATTTATTAAAAATAAAATTAATTTTATGCTTTCGTATTTTTATTTTCCATTAAAATTAAAATATTATTAAATATTATGTGTTTTTTTTTTGGGGGAATTTTACGTGATTTATCTATGGAAACAAAGTTTACATTTTAATACATATTAATACGTACTTTTTTTATTACATTTACTTTTACATATAATTATTGATTCAAAAATTTCTCTATATGTTGAATAGAATCTTATCTAGTATATACTTTATTGTTATTTATAAAACATAATTATATATTAAAAGAAAAAGTAAAATTATTATGGAGATCCTTGTATTAAAAATTAGATTATATTTTCTCTCTATAAAAGAATAGATAAATTAATCCTTGTAATTAGACCAAATAGCAAATTAGCCATTCTATTAAAATTTTTACTCATTTCTACTATTAAAAACAAGTTCACATACGTCAGAATGAGGTACACGTGACACTTGTCTAGTTATTTTGTCAGCCATTTTAATTTTTATCACTATAAATAAATGAAAATTTTAACAAAAAAACTAATTTATCTATTTTTAAGTGGATAGGGTAAAATAATTCTCGAATTTTATATAATTACATGAATGAAAAAATCAAATTATCACCCGTTCAATAATTATTCTTATTTTCTATAATTGCAAGGAAATAAAAATACAACCAATTATTAATTCCATACTTATCTCTCTCTCTTTTTTGGTTCATATTTATTCCATGCTTATCTGATCACATTCTTTATTTAGACATTTCGAATAGAGGTGATCATGGGCGGGAGGGTCGAGTTCAAATTGGACCCAGACAAAATTTTAGGCCTGTTTTCTAGGCAACGGTCTGGCCCGAAAGAAAATTGATAAACCTAAGCCCGACTCGGCCCAGCCCATTTTAGCTTTTTTCATTAAATAAAAAAGTTTAAAACAAATATTAAAACAAAAAAATATGTAAATTTAAAAAGTATATTTGATTAAAAATAAAATTATAAGCTTCATCTTTAACAGTTTCAAGAAAAGTAGGATGTGGAATTATGCCAAACACAAAGTAAGCAACTGCAGTTTCTCCGGTTAACTCCCCGGAACGGGGAAAAACCCACATCCGATTCACTACAATAGTTACTAAGAGAGACCTATGTCTGAAATCAAAAGTTACTAGCTTCACAACAAAACAATTAAGGTAATATAATACATCAAATCATTTGGTGTGCGAGTTAGATTCACCAACATTTGAGGAAAGAATAGACCAAAATGTATATAGTAAAAATGGGAAATTTGCGAAGTTTATAAACTCGAAAAGTGTCAAAATAAACAGGGTATAATCAACTGGCAAGCTTAAAAGCATCAATGAAAAGTCCATACGTGAAACCCATCTTGAAATTGTTGAGAAGAGCAATGGGGAATGTTACCTTTGGACGGCTGTAATAAAACCTTGTTACATACTCCGTCAGTAGCACGCATATTACCGCCGCGATCACATCGTTTACTCCTAAAGCTCCAAAGGACAAAGAGATTGTTTGTGCAACATAAAAACCTCCCAACAAGGAGATTCCACCGAAAAGTGCCCTTCGAGAAGGACTTCGAAAGTAGTTCCTAGAAATATCTGGCACAAGCCTTATGATGTCAACCAATCTTCGAGGACCCCCATTCTCTTGCACAGCTCGGATGTTAAGAAACCCGGGTGATGATCGTGAAATAAAAGACTTTCTACATGGAAGTCTAGTTTGAGGACTCAAACCGAATTTGAAGCTTACAGAAATGAAACTCATAAGTGCTGTTTATGGTTTATTCATCAAACTATTCGAAAAGGGTCAGCAAGAATGCCTCTCTTGGAAAACAGGTTAATGAAAAGGTCGAAGACGAACCTATGGACACAAAATACAAAAGCAAGCAAAGTTACAAAAGCAGCCATGAAGAGTGTGATCTGCAAGCATCCAAGAAATGTGCTGAAACAATCCATGGCATTTCAAATACAAATTGTGTCTCGGAAGGATAAAAGTACTACGAAAACCATTGTATTAAAAGTCGGATTGCATTTTGCCACTTCTACTCAAAAAATGGGCAAATTAGACTTATAAATTAGATCAAAGAGTAAAGTGATCATTTTTTTAAAAAAATTCATTCATTTTTGCTATTAAAAATTGATCATTGTACGTCAGCATGAGATAAACATGGCATGCCACGTGTCACTGCCCAGTTATTCGTTTTAACCATACAAATAGATAAATTTTTAATTGAAATGACCAATTTACTCTTTGATCTAATATACAATGATTACTTTGCCTTTTTTTTTAGCAGAGAGAGGGAAAAATGCAATCTAACTCTTAGTACAGAGGCCTCTATGGTACTTTTACTGTTTCACAAGGCATCTATGAAATCCTTTCAGGTCATTAGGAGCATCCAATTTAACCTCTAGGCCAAAAAAATAATAAAAAATACTATCATCCTTCACCTATATGATCACGTGATCCAGCCAACTCCCTTTTGCTTTTCAACTCACAAGTGAACAGAAACTTATCTAACTACAAAAATACTGTCTATATTGGCATAATGATTCAGTTAATTTCTTCTCCAACAAACAGTAAACAAAAACGATTCAATTTCAATGACAAAACCAATTCCCCAAATCACATCTAAACCTTACCAAACTGTAAATAAATAAAACACATATTTTATGCTTATTTTTATTAACTATTTACTATGTAAAACACTCCATTAACGTTAAAATCACTTTTTTTTTTCTTTTGAGAAGTAAAATTCAAATACTTAAATTGATTTTTCTAATCGAATCAGCGAATTAAGTCAATAATTGCAGTTTCCAATACTAAACTTCGACTGAACCTTGAAATATCCAACTTGAGCTAATTTTAAATCTATTCTGGAAACCCAGAAATAATCAGCAATTAAAGGAAGAAAAACAAAAACAAAATCCCCATTTCCACAAAGTTGCTAATCGTATGCGGCTAACTTAGATTGTGAGAGAGAAATATCAAAGTTTCAAGGTCTTCGTATGATTTAATTAAGCCATGGTGAAAGAGAGCTTACCTACGAATCGAAACCCAGACGATTTAGAAGCTCCATTGCTGCAATTTGCGGCGGGTTTTTTTTTCTTTTTGGGAACTTTTTTTCCTTGTTTGAGGAAATAGCTAAACTATTGGAGAGAGTGGTGGTAATTAGACGAGATTGGATAATTTCGATACCAGTCCTGTAATTTTGAATTTAATTTTTTTTTTTTTTGGATTTCTTTTAAATATAAAAATTTTAAAAGTTTTTGGATTTTTTGAAATAATAAAAATTTTGGGATTTGGATTCTGAGGATCGGGGTTTATTAAATTTGTAAGATGGACTTGATATTTTAGATGATTTGTTAAAATATTAATTTTAAAAAGTAATTTTGAGGAGAAGAAAATAATATTTTTTAACAAATAGTTTGGATTTAAACAGATTTTAATTAGACATTTATAAATATGGATGAACAATTTAAATATAATATTATTTTAGATCGGACTTAAATATATTATTTGGTGTATTTAATATAAAAATATTAAAATATGTTATAAATCAGTATTTTCAGTAATTTTAAAACTTAATTTGTGTACTTTTATTTTAATGAATTTAATCGATCTATTTTTGGATTTAAAAGTATAAGTTTAACTGTTATCACCGCTTCAAACTCTATTGTTAAATTTAAGTTCATCATAACATAATTTTTAATTACATGACTATTAATTGATTATTTTTTTATTTCAAAACGTCATGAAAACAAATTTAACCAAAAATATAATAGTAATCGACAATTGGACTTAGATTTTAAATATGAAAATTAGGACTAGATTATTGAAAATAATTCAATTACAAAATTACAAAAAGTGCAAAGACTAGTAGCATATTTTAACCAAAAATATATTAAAAAACTTGTCAACTGAATGAGTGTGTAAATAAGACATCTGTGTTCGCAAGCTACTAGAGTTTAACTCGAAAAATTCAAATTCAATCAGGTGATCATCAAGATGAGCTTAAATTCAAGCTATCGGTTTAGTCAAATCTGAGTCTAACAACTTATGAGCTTTATCAAGTTTTTTATTTTTAGTATTTATTTTAAATATGTTAAACTATATTATGCTCTTAATATATATTATTAACTCTAAACTTAATTTTCGAAATAAACTTAAGCTCGAATACATACGAACTTAATCCAAGTGGAGTATGAAAATAGATAAACAACTTCAAATAAATTCAATTAGTTCAAATATATCCCGAACCAAATTCAAGCTTTAAAAATTCTTCAATTAAACTCGAAATCAAACATTAAACTTTAAATTTTGAGTCGATTTTAAACTCGATATTAAAAAACTTCAAGCAAACCTTATCCAATATTTAAAAGCAAAATTTATCCATAACTTTAATCTCGTCTTGAATTTATAAAAAGATTCCATACTTTCTTTTGTAAGGTATAAGCTAATAATTGTTTATTAAAGAAGCACGTGAATAGCCAATGAGTAACATGGGCAGTTAAAACCCGAAATTATTTCACCGACCCGAATTCGTTATTTTTTTTTCAAAACCCGTGTTATAATAGGGTCCGATCCAAACTTGATGACCTGGTCTATTAGTTTATTATATCCCGCGCCGCTGAGCGTGACATGGACATGACTAGTAGAAGAAAAATGTAAATTACATTAAGGTCACTAAATCATTAGTAAATTTATATTTTAATCATTCAATTTTAAAAATTTATAAATTGATCACTAAATTATTCAAAAATTTTCTATTAAATCACTGAATAATTTTTTAAAAAAATTATTTAATTTCCTAGACTATTAAGGTTTTTTTTCTAAAAATAGTTCGTCTAGTGAGCTCTAAGCAATTATTAGTATGGTGGATCAATATTCATCAACGAGTAGAAAAATATACCTTAAATCCAAGTTGATCTGATGGTTAGTATCAGAGATTGAAAAAAAAATTGTTTGGATTTTGGTCCTAGATTTGTGACATTCAAATTTGTTTCATAAAAAAATTGAATTGTAGAAGAGAAGTGAAAGGAAAGCTTTTATTTTGGTGCAAGTGTTGTGAATAGAAAAGATCATAAAGTAGCAATTTTAATAGCAGAGTGACTTAAATGAAAATTTTTAAATAGTTTAGTAACCATTTTATAACTTTTTGAAGTTGATTAACTAAAATGTAAATTTATAAATAATTTAGTGACATTAGGTGTAGTTTACCCAAAAAAATTATAATTAAACTGAATTTAAACTAAAACGTGGAGTCCGAGGAGATACTCTTCTTTCCATTTCAAAAAACAGAACCCCCAAACAGAGGACAAATTAAGAAAAAAAATAATATGAAAAAGTAAACACAACAGCTACATTCTCAAAACTCAAAGCCAAAGCCTCTTCATTTAAAATATATATAAAAATTTCTGCAAAAAAAAAAAAACTTACAAAAAGATAGACCAAAAAGAAGAAGAGCCCGCAGAGATAAAGACAGAGGTCTGTTTTGGGGGAGAGCTTTCTATCACTGCTCCAACGGACTTCTTCTTTTGTGGTGCTCTCTACCCAGGTTTGTTTCTCTTTGTATATGATTTTGGGGTTTGATGGTTGAATTTGAAAACTGGGTTCCTTTTTATGTGTGTGTGGAAAGGTGTGATTTTGGATCTGGTGATGGCTAGTTTTGAGGTAGATTTTTATGGGTTTTGTTGAACTATGCTTTTTGTTTTTTTTTTTTTTTGTGATTTTTCTGTGTTTTTTAGAAGATGGGTTATTGATGCTTTTTTGAGCTGATTATGTGATTAGGGTTTTCAATGGGTGATCGTTTTGTTTTGTTGAGGTTTTTGGGTATATGATAAAGTTTGTTTCTTTCCTTATTTGATGTTTAGATTGTGAATCGTTTTTGTTTTTCCTTTTTTTGAGCTTGGATTAAAGTTTGTTCAGCTAATAAAATAATGTAGGGTTTTTCTATAATTGGACTCTCGTGGTATTATAGTTTCCAATATAGTTCACAAAGAATAATTTGCTTGATTAATATCTGATAATTGCTAATTATTTTACAGATCCAGGCAATCTAAGAGGACTAAGCTGAATCCTTTGATGTGCATTTAAGATTATGATGTTTTGGGGTTACTGTTCACACCTTAGTATCATCTTGTCATGATTTCGGATATCGTGATCTTCGAGGCGAGTGTTGCTGTCAAAGTTCAACAACTACCCATGAAAGTCTTATGTTTGAAGGGTCTGGATCTCAAATTTGGATTTGGTAAGAGCTATGTGAACAGAGAGATATATAAATCAAAACTTTGACATTTTGGGGAGATTTCTAAGTTGTCACAACCTGCCAAAAGGCAAAAACCTAAAACCATTTTTGATCGGTTGGACTCGGACATTTTTCAAAGTGTTATGGCTGTTGCCAAGAGCAGCAGCTTCAATGAAACATCAAAGCAGCCATGTAATTGCTACAAAGTTGCAAGCTTGAGTGGAACGATATTGGAGACTGGCCAAACTGCAAATTTGAAAGATCGATACATTCTTGGAGAGCAATTGGGTTGGGGTCAATTTGGTGTTATTAGGTTGTGCTCGGATAAGTTGACGAGAGAAGTGCTGGCATGCAAATCGATATCTAAAGATAGATTGGTAACCTCTGATGATGCACGGAGTGTCAAGCTCGAAATCGAAATAATGACTAGGTTATCCGGGCATCCAAATGTTGTAGATCTCAAGGCTGTTTATGAAGACGAAGACTATGTTCATTTGGTTATGGAGCTTTGTGCAGGAGGGGAGCTTTTCCACCGGTTAGAGAAGTATGGTCGTTTTTATGAGGCAGATGCTAGAGTTCTCTTCAGGCATTTAATTCAAGTGGTTCTATATTGTCATGAAATCGGGATTGTACATCGAGATTTAAAGCCAGAGAATATCCTCTTAGCTACAAAAGCCTCATCATCGCCAATCAAACTAGCAGATTTCGGTCTTGCAACATATATCGAGCCTGGTAGAGTTATACATTTTTGTCACAGTGCTTGTTTGCTTCCTCAAAAATTTTGGGATTCTTATGTTTTTAACTAGTTTGGTATTTGTTACCAACAGGGAAGTGTTTGCACGGGACTGTTGGCAGTCCGTTTTACATAGCACCCGAAGTTTTGGCTGGGGGATATAATCAGGCTGCTGATATTTGGAGTGCTGGGGTGATTCTATACATACTTCTTAGCGGGACACCACCTTTTTGGGGTAAGACTAAGTCGAGGATATTTGATGCTGTGAGGGCAGCTGATTTGCAGTTCCCGTCAGATCCTTGGGATCGGATTTCTGATTCTGCAAAGAATTTAGTCAGGGGAATGCTCAATACGGATCCCTCTCAAAGGTTCACCGCACTGCAGGTTTTAGGTATGTTGGAACCTCCGCAAAAACACTTGTTTTAAATTTATTGAAGTATAAAATCATTATCGTTTGTTGCCATTAAAGTAAATTGAAGTAGTTACAAGGAAAGACCAATCTTGTAATTTGCTAATTCTCTCCCTGTGTAAGCTGACAATAACTGTAATTAACTCGCTTTATAATACCAACTATGTTGAGCATGTCCCAAAGACTGTTTGAATATGTCCCTTACTGGCTGATGCATTAATGGACTTTTATAGTTTCGCAATGCGGTTCGTGTTGGGATTGTGTTCTTACCATAACCATAGGTTTTGCAAGTTCAATAGCTTCTTTATTATTATTATGCTGTGATTATAAGGGAAACCCCTCAAACAGGGTCCCGTGGGATCGGCACCCTAAAACTGGGGACATGAGCAACTGGGCCAAACCTGGTAATTCTTAGTTACTGGCTTTCCTAAATTGAAATAGTTCTCGTAAAGCTTAAAGTCAAATCATTATTTTTTCAGATCATTTATGGATGAAGTACGATGAATCTTGCCATGAAGAATCAAGTGAGTTTGTGTACCAAAGTCATGGAGAGTTGGAGTTTCATAGTGGCTCATTTTCATTGTCCAGGGATCAGGATATCAGCTTTGGTGCTGGATCGCCAGTCATTTATGACGTTCAATCACCGTCGTTAACATGCAGAACCTCGTTTTCTTCTACCTTGGTGGAGCCATCTACAACTTGCTTTGCATTGGGTGGATTTTCTTTCCACGGTGGTAATTCTGAAACCTTAGAATTTTCTTCTGCTGTTCCATCAATGCCAAGCTTTGCATTCTTCAGTCCTAGCTCCGTTGCAGAACAAGAGAACATTGCCCGGGTTGAGCGATTTGCTGGAGGTAATTTGCATTAATCATCTTAACAAATCTTTAAGATTCGTTCTCATTCATGCAGTATCTGAATTTATGTCTTGCACCACTTTACAGATACAGGGTTGGATAAACTGCTCGTGCTACCGGATTCTTCAATTTCCTGTGGACCTGAGGCAAGAGAAAAGGAGACCAAGACAGCTGAATTCGGAAGGACAGGAGGAATGAACGGTTCCAAGTTATTGGCCTTCCACAGCAAGAGAAACCGCACCATCGGTCACGGTGAGCGAGAACAACTTGATTTTATTGTGTCTGAATCAGTTATCCGATGGGCATCATGCACAAATCTCCCAACTGCCACATCCCTTAGGTCATCTCTCGTGTGTTGAGCTGTGTCAGTATGAGTCAAGATGGTCCCAATGGAGGTTAACATTCGCATAAACTGCATTTTCCATGTAAGCTAATTCTTGTATCATGTGGTGTTTCAAAGTCTGTATTTCCACGTCCTGGTGTGTAGCACCAGCTTTAGTGTCAGTTGGATTGCTGCTTCTAGCTTTTATTAACGGGTAGATCCAATAGGTAGGAAGAGAGTAACAAGTTGTGGTTGCTGGGATTTTGATTCGTGTATAAAGTTCTTTCCATGTTTCAGATTTTGGCGCTGTATAAGTAAACAGTAACTGTAATATTATGCCTGTTACGTTTTCTAATTCCCATTTGTTAAATCTTTATTTATTTTTGAACATTAATTTCATTTCATAAGAAAGAAATTACAAGCAGATCAGGTTCAATCCCGGTACAAGACAAGTGAAAGCCTCAAGGCTAGCGGTTCTAAGCTCAAAAACAGATGGAACAGGAACAAGTATGGCTGGTTCAGTATTGCCTATCAAAGTCAAGAGGACTCTATAGGCTGCCGTTAGACTGGTGGTGGTTACTTATTTTTCCGTTAAAACCCAAAAAAAAAAAAAAAAAAAAAACAGAGGCTCTAGTGAGACCTCCAAAGGAGGCCAAGATCAGCCTCGTCCCGAACGCTAACAGACCAACCGGCACCATCCCACTCCCTGTTGGCGTTTAGAGACAAGGAACTCACAGAGATAAAAAGAAAAACGAAAAGTTGGGTAGTAGAGAAAAAATGTCTGAAAGGACGACTGTGAGAAAAGGGAAAGCCGAAGAGAGCGGGCCAACGCCCACTAGCTGCAGTCATGGTGGAAACTTTTTAACATATAACGTATTTCCGAATAAGAAAAAGGACAATAATCAGGGACGTAGGCAAAGAGGGGCAGGCAATGGCTTTTATCCCTTGAACTCCTTTTTACTTTCGTCCCTTAAATTTTTTTTTGAAATTAGATATTAGTACAATAAAAAAATAAATTTTTTATCTCCTTTTTCGACATTTTGGATGAGTCAAATTCTACACGTAATTGGCCTAAGCTTAACTCTTCATGTTCCCATTGGTAAACGTTTCAATTCAGAGCCAATATCACCATACACGATGATTTTTCTGTAATGCAACAAACATGAGGTCCCAATACACCAACAAATGCCAGCCTCAAATTTTTTGATATACTCAGCTCATCTTTTTCACTTTCTAGAACTCAAAACCTTGACCAAGCTTTTCCATTCCCAGCACAAAATGGGGTGCAAATTCATCTCCTTAGAACCACCAATCTTATACCAAATCCCTGTAAGAACAACACCACCATGTTTTAGAACTAAAGCTATTGCTTTCTCTTCTTATGCACCAAACAAAGGTGAACCTGTTTCCACCAAGTTGCCACTGTCAATGACCAATGATGTCTACAGTGTTAGCTTCAAGACATTAGGAGCTTGTAAGCTTGGAATTTCTAGATACCCAGATTTTGAATACAACGGACAAGGTGGTACAGGGACTGGAACCGGTTCTAAGGTTGCTGATAGCGATGAACTTTCGGTTTGTTTCGACGTTAGAACACTGTATATTCCACCATTGACAAGCTCAACAACTAAGTTCCTTGGATTGCCATTGCCACCTTTTTTGAAAATCCACATTGTTCCTCTATTGTTTCAAGGGAATATCGATCAAGAATCCGGCAAGGTTAGCTATGCTTGTTGTTGAAGGCCTTAAAATTCCATTGGAGGTTAATTTGAAGCTTTTGCCTTTTGTAGGTTGACTTGGAATTCTTAGCCAAGTTTTGCTTTTCGGTCGGGAGTATTTACGAAGCGCCGCCGTTGGTGGTGAAGACGGTTTTAACGTCCGATGAATCGAAAGGGAAGATGAGAAGTGGAAGAGGTGAGAGATTAGATGAAGAGGGGAATTGCAAATTGGTTGGGGTAGCATTTGTTGAACCTATTGATGATGTCTTCATGAATACTTTCCTTGGTTTACCTACTGAATGCCTTGCCAAGTTGAATGCTGTTATCACCTTGTCCAAATCTTCTTGAAAAACCATATGTTTGTAGTTGCTGAATGTTAATGGATTTTCATATAGGGCCCTGGCATAGCAATTCTTTGTCATACTTGGTTATGCTTTAGATACATCCATACATGACACATGTATATCATATACATATATGTACCAGCACCATGCATGTTTATGTAACCTATTGGTTATGCATAGTTATTGATACATTTAAGGCTTAGTGGAATTGAATTATAAATTTTTAAGAGATCCAAATATAATTTTATTATGTATTAATTTATAATTTCATTATTTTGAAGGGATTAAATATAATTTTTTTCATATTTAGGGAGCCAAAATGCAGTATGGTATAATTTCATTATTTTAAGGGACTAAATAGAATTTTTTATATTTAAGGGGCAAAGTGTAATTTTACTATAAACTTGTAAATTTATTGTTTTTAAAGGGACTAAACTAAAATATATACATCTTTTGGGTGAAGAGTTTATAACATTATCCAATTGAGTGGAAATATTTGTTTCTTTTTGCAACAACATAAAATTTGTAACTTTATCCTCACGAAACTTATAAAAAATTATACTATGTTTATCAATGAAGCTATTTTTATAATTTTTGGATAGCAAACATAGCTCAATATTAAATATTATATTTTGTGAGTATAATTAATCTTATACTCATCTTGTTAAAGGTAAATCGTTATTGGGATTATCCATTTTGATCCTCAAAATTTTTATAAATTCTCATTAAACTTCCAATTTTTAAAAATTTAATTAGACTTACTAAAATTTTAAAACTTCTCAATAATCTCTTTAAATTTAAAAAATTTAATTGAACCCAAAAATTCAATGGCAAAATCCGCCCTTGTATACTTATGCCGATTAAACAAAGATGCTAAAGAGAAAGTATCTGTTCGAAAAAATAAAAAAGAGAATGGATGGACCCATTTGCAGCTTTTTGCTGCGTTAAAAACGTCCATGGGTGCAGTAGCTTACGCAAAGTATGTCCCATTGTTTTCGTTTTGAGAGATTTTTTGAGCGAGTGGGCTCACTATACTCAGCTCATCTTTTTCACTTTCTAGAACTCAAAACCTTGACCAAGCTTTTCCATTCCCAGCACAAAATGGGGTGCAAATTCATCTCCTTAGAACCACCAATCTTATACCAAATCCCTGTAAGAACAACACCACCATGTTTTAGAACTAAAGCTATTGCTTTCTCTTCTTATGCACCAAACAAAGGTGAACCTGTTTCCACCAAGTTGCCACTGTCAATGACCAATGATGTCTACAGTGTTAGCTTCAAGACATTAGGAGCTTGTAAGCTTGGAATTTCTAGATACCCAGATTTTGAATACAACGCACAAGGTGGTACAGGGACTGGAACCGGTTCTAAGGTTGCTGATAGCGATGAACTTTCGGTTTGTTTCGACGTTAGAACACTGTATATTCCACCATTGACAAGCTCAACAACTAAGTTCCTTGGATTGCCATTGCCACCTTTTTTGAAAATCCACATTGTTCCTCAATTGTTTCAAGGGAATATCGATCAAGAATCCGGCAAGGTTAGCTATGCTTGTTGTTGAAGGCCTTAAAATTCCATTGGAGGTTAATTTGAAGCTTTTGCCTTTTGTAGGTTGACTTGGAATTCTTAGCCAAGTTTTGCTTTTCGGTCGGGAGTATTTACGAAGCGCCGCCGTTGGTGGTGAAGACGGTTTTAACGTCCGATGAATCGAAAGGAAGATGAGAAGTGGAAGAGGTGAGAGATTAGATGAAGAGGGAATTGCAAATTGGTTGGGGTAGCATTTGTTGAACCTATTGATGATGTCTTCATGAATACTTTCCTTGGTTTACCTACTGAATGCCTTGCCAAGTTGAATGCTGTTATCACCTTGTCCAAATCTTCTTGAAAAACCATATGTTTGTAGTTGCTGAATGTTAACGGAGTTTCATATAGGGCCCTGGCATAGCAATTCTTAGTCATACTTGGTTACATCCATACATGACACATGTATATCATATACATATATGTACCAGCACCATGCATGTTTATGTAACCTATTGGTTATGCATAGTTATTGATACATTTAAGGCATAGTGGAATTGAATTATAAATTTTTAAGAGATCCAAATATAATTTTATCATGTATTAATTTATAATTTCATTATTTTAAAGGGATTAAATATAATTTTTTCATATTTAGGGAGTCAAAATGCAGTATGGTATAATTTCATTATTTTTAAGGGACTAAATAGAATTTTTTATATTTAAAGGGACAAAGTGTAATTTTACTATAAACTTGTAAATTTATTGTTTTTAAAGGACTAAACTAAAATATATACATCTTTTTGGGTGAAGAGTTTATAACATTATCCAATTGAGGGAAATATTTGTTTCTTTTTGCAAAAGCATAAAATTTGTAACTTTATCCTCACGAAACTTATAAAAAAATTATACTATGTTTATCAATGAAGCTATTTTATAATTTTTGGATAGCAAACATAGCTCAATATTAAATATTATATTTTGTGAGTATAATTAATCTTATACTCATCTTGTTAAAGGTAAATCGTTATTGGGATTATCCATTTTGATCCCTCAAAATTTTATAAATTCTCATTAAACTTCCAATTTTTAAAAATTTAATTAGACTTACTAAAATTTTAAAACTTCTCAATAATCTCTTTAAATTTAAAAATTTTAATTGAACCCAAAAATTCAATGGCAAAATCCGCCCTTGTGTTCTTATGCCGATTAAACAAAGATGCTAAAGAGAAAGTATCTGTTCGAAAAATAAAAAGAGAATGGATGGACCCATTTGCAGCTTTTGCTGCGTTAAAAAACGTCCATGGGTGCAGTAGCTTACGCAAAGTATGTCCCATTGTTTTCGTTTTGAGAGAGATTTTTGAGCGAGTGGGCTCACTTGCTGCAGCTAAGGAGAGGCACTGTTACAGAGCCGGAGGCACTGGCGCCGGCGCTGGCGCTGACGGAAATAGGGTGAGTTTTTTAAGGATAAATTACACATAAGATCACTGAATTATTAGTAACCTTATTTTTTGGTCACTCAATTTTAAAAAGATACAAAATATTTATTAAAGTATTTAAAAATTTTCATTTAAGTTACTAGACGGTTAAAATTGGAGTCGTATGACCTTCTCTGTTCACACTATTTCCACTAATTGAAAGCTCTTATTTTACTTCTTTTCTAAAGATAAGATTTTTTTTTTTTTTATAAAATAGCTTTGAACGCTGTGAATCTATGAATCAAAATCGAAATATCTTTATTGATTGATCTTTGGCACTAACCATCAAATCGATTTGGATCTAAAGTATGTTCTTTTATTAATTGATGAGTATTGATCTGTCATAACGATTGTTAAATAGTTATTTGGAGCATGCTAGCCGAACTCTTTTTTAAAAAAATTGACAGTCTAATTACTTAAATGAAAGCTTTCAAATAGTTTAAAAATTATTTTGTAATTTTTTGAAGTTGAGTAATCAAAAGTAAACTTAGGGACTTAATTGGAATAAAAAAATCAAATGCCAATTTGAACATTACCAAATTAAATATTAAAACTAAATTTAGGTACCAAATGGTAGAATAACCCTTTTCTTGAACTTTCATTTATGACACACGTGGAAGTTGTAACCAAACAGCTACTTTGAAAGACAGCAAAGAAACGCCGCCGTTTAATGATTTGTCAAAAGGGCATAGGCGTCATTATTTATGACATCGTATGTCATTTTTGCCCAAAAAATCATTTACATCCACGTGTCATGCGACGGATAGCCTACTGAGGTCATCTCATCACGAGATTCTGGTCTCTGAAAAAGAAAAAAAACGAACCCACCCTTCACGTTCACGGTCACGATTCTCCATAACCAAAAAAAAAAAAAAAAAAAGAAATCCATAACTCGTTGATTCTCTGACTCACCTCTTTCTCTACTGAGTTCGTTGTACCAGTTCAACTCGGTTCGTCAAAACGAACTCTCACTCTCTCTTTCTATATTTATATTATCTTTTCGATTCTATGAGACGGAATCCACCACGTCATCTCTGGAACCTCAATCAACAATCGCTTATTCTGTAGAAAAGAAAAACGTCGAATCATTCTTTTTTTTCTCTCTCTTTTTTCTGTTTACTTTTCTTTTGGCCTATGAATCAAATGGCTCCTTGCCGTTTAATTCTGCTCATTTTTGTACTTTCCTTTCTCGTATCGTCACTTAACGCCAGCGAAGGTGATGCTGATCCAATTTACAAGTAAGTTTCTGACTCGATTTTGAATCGCAGCTTCAGTAATATAAATTTAATTCTTTTATGTTTGATAGGAAAAAAAAGATAATATTTTTTTGAAGGAAAATTTGGATAATTTTATGATGCAAAATCTACATTTTTAGGTTGTTTAAATTCATTTCTAAATTGGGTTGGATTTTACTAGTAATAACACTTGGAAGAAGAATATATTCTTATAAAAAAAACCCATTTTAATTTCCGTTTTTAAAGTTTTTATGGTGTTGAAATTTGCTATATTTAGAATATTTCTTTTATTGGGTTAATTTAAAGACCTTATCTTTTTTTAATTTTCTCGGCAATTTAACTTGTTTATTAATTTGGGGGTTTAGGGCTTGTTTGGAAGAGTGTGAGAAGAGTGGATGCGTAGGGGAAAAGTGTTTTCAACACTGTAAATTCTCATCCGATGGGAAACCCATTGATGGTCCATGGTATTTACAAGAACCCCTATATCAAAAATGGAAGCAATGGGATTGTCGTACTGATTGTCAGTACCATTGCATGATTACTAGAGAAGAACAGAGGGAAAAACTGGGAAATAAACCCATCAAATATCATGGAAAATGGCCTTTTCAACGTGTTTATGGGATACAGGTTCTTACCATATCATCACCTTGGTGTCATTTTTGTTAGATTCTTGTTCTTGTTAGTGATTGTTTTGTGTTCATGGTGTTTTTTTTTTTTAGGAACCAGTTGCTGTAGCTTTCTCTGCACTAAGTCTTGCTGTACAGTTTCATGGTTGGCTCTCCTTTTTTATCCTTCTTAACTATAAGTTGCCTTTGAGGCCTGATAAAAAGACTTATTATGAATATACTTGCTTGTGGCACATCTACGCCATCTTGGCTATGAACTTCTGGTTCTGGAGTGCCATTTTTCACAGTCGGTAAGCGATACACTTTGACCCCATAGTCTTTAAGGATCTATATATTGCACCTAATCTGTTAGGCCTTGATCAGGTTCTTACTCATAGAAGCCTTTGTTTTTTGTCTTTGGCAAGTAATGGTGAGAAAAAAAAGAAAAAGAAAAAAGAAGAGTTTCAAGCATGTCGAGCTGAGTATTCTTATAACTTTGCATGATATCATTGATTCCTTTTACTTGTAGAGATGTTGAGTTGACAGAGAAGCTAGATTATTCGTCTGCTGTTGCGTTAGTTGGGTATAGTCTTATTCTAGCGATATTACGAGTGTTCGATTTGAGAGATGAAGCTTCAAGAGTCATGGTTGCTGCTCCGTTGGTTGCGTTTATAACAACACACATCTTGTATCTGAACTTCTACAAACTTGATTATGGTATTTCTTTTTCTTTCTTACCCTCGTAAAACAATATTGTCGACATTCATTAATTCGCCGGTGCAGTTTGATATTTTCAGTCCAAACCACCCGTATAATTGCTAGTTTTAATCCATCTGAACTTTCTTTCTATCATGTTGTACTCTAGTTACAAGCTGGATTTGTTTTGCAGGTCTAAATATGAAAGTTTGTATGGCCATGGGTGTAGCTCAACTTCTCATATGGGGAATTTGGGCCGGCATAACTAGCCATCCATCACGCTGGAAGGTTTGGCTGTTTGTTGTGTGGGGAAGCCTTGTTGTGTTCTTGGAAATATACGACTTTCCACCTTATAAAGGGTTTGTAGATGCACACGCTCTGTGGCATGCTGTCAGTATCCCTCTTACTTACTTCTTCTGGAGCTTTGTCCAGGATGATGCCGAGTTCAGGACCTCAACTCTCCTCAAGAAAATAAAGTGATATTTCTTCATTCCACTCGTGCACTAACTGAATTGTAAAACGATCCAACTCACTTGTGGATGATGCAACGATCACCGGACTGCTTGACATTTTGTTTACCGACATGGTTGGTGTTTTCTTCGCAATGCAAGGGTATGTACCGTAATCGAAGTCTCCAAGTTTTTTAGGCTCCGGTCTTTGTTTTTCCCGAGGTGATCGGTAATATTCACAAAGGCTTCTATCCAATTTCAATGTAAATTTTTTGTGTTGAATCTTTAAACTAAGCTTGTTTTTACTTGCATTGCTTGATTAATCAGTCTTCTGTATGATTATGAAGGATGGAAAAATATGTAAGCAAGCTTTTTAAGTTGTTCATTCGAATTTGTTGTCTGTTGTTGCATTAACTTACGCTTTTTTGAGAAGAAAATACAATAAATAATCTAACTTCTAATATAAAAACCTCCTATTAATTCTAATTATTATTGGAACAAATACTTACCAAATGCTTACAACTTTGAATATCAATGGTAAGATAGATATGATGCTATAAATTTATTGTTTGGAGAAGCTATGACGTATATATACGTCGTATATATACACATTAATCTTTTTACTTAGAACACAACCCGTACAATCCAAAAAAATCGTTGTACGTACAAAACATAAATGGCAATTGCCGGTGGCGATTTCTATGGACTAAAAATTCCACTGAATGCTTGAAAATGTCTGAAAAAAATTACTTTTAAATAGAATAACTCCATAAAGATACATAATCATCGACTTCATGTTCTTCCAATCCTCCGTCATGACCGGAACGAGGAGGTGACATCATCATACCGGCAGCCATATTTGCCCAAAATCTTTGTGTCCCAAACAACGCTTCTTCGTCCAAATAAAACCCTTTCTCCATCTCCGTGTTTTCACTTCTCTTTGCATCGTTTCTAGGATTCCCGCTCGAATGCTCAGCCGTTCTGAAAGTCTCCGCCACCTCCGCCGCCGTCTTTTGGATATCCTTTGGATCGGAAGAAGCCGGGACCGGAAGATTCCAAGCTGAGTCAGCGAAGTTCAAACAAGCTGATTTCCCTCTCAGTGCTATAGCTGCCACGTCGTGAGCACGCGCTGCCATATCCGCCGTCGGGAAAGTTCCAAGCCAAATCCTCGACTTCTTATTAGGCTCCCTCACTTCAGAAACCCACTTCCCGGGATTCCTCCGGCGAACTCCACGGTACACCGGGTGTCGAGTCTCCCGGAACTTCTTCCTCCCAGCTCGCCTCTTTGGATAACTCGAAGCTAACATCACATATTCATCGGAAAAATTCACCGGACGATCAGTTCCACTTTCAGAAACCGACCCAGAATCAACCATATCATAATCTTGAACTAAAAAATCCATTTAAAAAAAAAACCCAAACAGTAAATCAGTTTAAGTTTCAGTAAACAAAGCTTTTGACTGAAAAAGAGTATATTTCAAGAAAAGGATATTCGTACTTAGTATCCAAGTATTTTAGGAAATCACTATGAACTTCCAAATTTGGAAATGCAAGGGAAAATATTAACTAAATGAACTTCCTTTTTCTGCTTCAAGCAACTGTGAAAGGGCGTCTTATTTATATATATATTTAGAAATGAAAGAAATTTAGATATTAAGCAAACACGGAAAATCCAGGGTGTGGAGTTATGGAGATTAGGGGGACAAAACACAAGACAAGGTTTCTTAGCCAAGTGTACAAATTTTCAGACAAGCTGTGGTTCAATCAGAGAAGGAAACGTGGCGATTTTGGCGGTTGGATTAATCTGTATTTTGGGGAATGGACTCTGGTCCAAGTCAAAAGCCAAGCCACAGTTGGACAGTTTCGGTATAATCCAATTCAATGACTTACTTCCACGACCGTACTTTCTTTTTCTTAATAAATATTTATCTTATCCGTTCAACTAAATTTTGGTTTCATTTTAATCCTTTTCAAATGAAATTTCTCAAAAATATATATATAATTTTATTTTTGTCTTTTCAATGCCAAATTTCTTATTTTCATCTCTCAAATGTTTATTTTATAGTTTTTATGTATTATAAATATTACATTTAAAAAAGAAAAAGGACTGGGCAATGAAATGGAAAAGACAGGAAAGATTTTTCAATGGAAAGCTTATGAGCAACATCACCGTAAGGAAGAAAACAAGGCACAGTGAAGGGAAACTTTTCAGAGTGACGTCACGATTTCCGACACACTGTTGACAGTTAAACCTTCCCTCAACTGCCACTTTCCCCGCTATTCATCCCTAAAATACAAAGCGGCGGTGGTCCCTGGGCGGTGGAAGCCAACCTCCTACCATAGTTTATTGCCGCGTTACACCGTGTGGACCACCACCTTCACCCTCTCCCTCCAACAAGATTTAAAACGAAAATTCCTAGCTCTCCATGGGCTGGGCGGCCCATCTGGCCCAATTTGGGCAGGGCTTAAATAAAGGGTTTTGTTCAGGGCCCAATTCGGTTCGAATGAAAACAATTTCTTTATATTTTATTTAAATTTAATTATTAAAAATATATAAATATAAATCTAATATATTTTATTATTTTTAAAAAAGTAATATGCGTTTTTGGCCGGGCCAATTCTAACTCGGGCCAAGCTTGAAAAATTTTTAGAATTGAGCATTGGCCAAATCTAACTTAACCCATGAGTAAGGACTAGTTTGGCAATACTTTTGAAAAGTGCTGTGGAAAAGTACTTTTGAGAAGTGCTTTTGAAAAGTTTGTTTTAAAATTTGAGCATTACTGTCAAAAAGTATTTTTGAAAAATAAAATGTTCATTTTAGACATGTTATTATCAAGTAACAAATATACATTTAAATAAAATTTAAATTAGTTAATATTATTATATTTTAGTAAGAATATAAAAATTACTATAACTTGTTAATATTTTAATATATGAAATATAAATTTTAATTTTAAATATTTTTAAGTAATAAATATTAATTACTTATAAAATTTAATTAGAATATATAAACTACATTTTAAATATTTAAATATAACTATTAAATATTTGTAATTAATATTTTAAAAAATATTTTTTATTTTAATTAATGATTTTAACACATTTGTAACTAAGCACCACGAAAAAAAAAAGGAAAAAGTACTATGTTATTAGAGGGATGAAAAAGTAATTAAGCACTAAAAGTGCTTTTGAGAGAGAAAAAGTTAAAAATTTTAGATTCTCCTTTTCAGAAGTACTTTTCAAAAGTAGTTCTGAAAAGCCAAAATTAGGTTTATTCTTTATTACTTTTTTTTCCAAAATTACTTTTGAAAAGCAACGAAGAACTGGCTCTAACTATAGTCATAGCCATGTAGTGTTTTTTTTTATATGAATAAGTTTTTGTTATTTAGGTTTTGAAATTAATTTAGTTATCTTTTAACATAATTTTTATTTTGGGGTATTTGATTAGTTTTCAAAATGAAATTTTTACTATTTAATATTTTTAATGTGCTTGATAACCATTGTAATTTTTATTTGATATAGAAAATATTAAGTTAATTTTATTTATTAAAATTTAAAATAAATTTATTTTTAAAAAATAAATTATTCAAATTAATATATTTATCTTTCATCCAAAACTATCCAAAATCATATAAAATATTATATCAATAAGATTAAAATTTAAAATATATTATATTTTAAAATCAATGTTTTATCGAACAACATAATTATATTCAATACTTGTATTTATTAATTGACCACTAAATTTTTTAATATAAATTCATCACTTATAAAATTTAATAGTGAAAATACAAAATTAGTTTTGAGCATTTAAAATTTCAGTTTATCAAACACACCATTAATTATCACCCATAAGGTGAGTAGAAAGTTAGATGAATTGAATTAATAAAATAAAATATGATTTAATCAAAATAAGTTTGGTTTAATCAAATTTAGAATTTATTAAGCAATTATCAATTTTAAATATCCAAACCGAGTAAACCAATTTTAAAGGAGTTATAAATATGGACTACAATGTGTAGATGAAATAAAAATTAGATGGAGCAAAACAAAATAAAACATAAGTATCAATTTATATATTGAAATCAAACTTAATTACCGAAAATATATTTACCTTTTAAAATAATAAATATCCATGACAAATTCATATCCAAACACTCAATACCCATATGAAATCCAATTCAACCCAAAATATAAAATCTAAACCCAAATAATTAAATATCTAAATAACCCAACCCAAAGACTCAATTAATTAATTTAAATTGATAAAAATTGTCATCGAAATAAAATTTAAATAAAAAATTGTAAATAAATATAAAATATGATACATAATAAAAAAAAAACAATATGTAAAGATAATAGTTGGACATTAAGATGAGAAAGAAGAGAATTGGTCATCTAACACTTTATATTTCATGCACCATTAATGCGGTAAGGTATTCTAGTGTTGTGGTTATTATAAGTTTGTCTTACTCCTTTATTGGATTTTTTTTCAGACAATGCTATTTTGTGTAACAGTTCGTAGTTACAAATTTGAAGCAGTTGTTGAGATAAAACTATGTGATTGAAAGGAGTGGTTAAGGGAGTGGACACTCCTTCAAGCACTACGATAAAATAGAATAAAAACAAGAGATACGAGGTTTTTTACGCAATTTAGTTTCTCCACGATTACGAAGCCTAACTCAATTAGAAATATTCATCATCTTCAACACTTATAACAAGTGATTCTAAATCTATCACACATTTGTGACAATTTTCTCACTGTTACACTTTATGTTAGAGTTGTGTGACCCAAATTTTTATTAAAGAAATAAAATACAGTGGCAAAATAAAGGAATATGTGGAGGCGAATGATCGATGCCCGAATAAGGTACGGATCAGGCTGCACAAGTAATATCCATTTAGAACTATTCTTCTTCTATTTGACATTGATTGCACAAGTAGAATCCGTATATAACTACTCTTCTTCTATTTGACATTGATTAGAACAAGGTTTTTCAACCTTTAAATAGATGTAATCGAAACTTCTCTTGTATCATTCGAATTTCAGCATTAGTGAATTTTCTTCTTTTCTGCCAATTAATGGTTTTTTTCTGAAAGGGTTTCCACGTAAAATTTGTCCGTGTTTTATTTTTCTTTCTCATTGCTTTGTGTGATCATTTTATATTGCCATTATTGACGTTCAATTTTTACATATTGGAAAAGCCCTAATACTCTCACCATTAGATTCACCCATGTGAATTCAACAAGTAAAACTACAATACAACCGGTTTTACCATAAAAAAAAAAGCACTTGTAAAATAAAGTTCCTCACTATAACAAATTAATTGTTCCAACTCTTAGTACAATAACCCATACAAGTCTCTCAATTATATACAATATTTCGAGACTTGCTAACATAAAGAAGATTTGAGATGTCCCTTTATTATAGGGACGTGATTAAATTAGCCCATTATTATTAAGTGGATTAATTTAATCTTTATACTATTAAAAGAATAAAACAATATCAAATTGGAATAGAGATAACATTATTATTATAAAAAATCATTTGTTGTTTGACAAAGTTAATATTTTAAAATTGTTATGGTTTCTATGAGTGAAATATTTTGTTTGGAATTGAACAACAATTAAAAAAATTCAAGACATTTTTTACACAGTAAATACCAATTCTGTTGCAATTTGAACTTATTTGATTCTTTTTAACAATATAAAGACTAATTTTATCCAGATCTTGTAATGTAGGGACCTCTCAAGCAATTTAACCAAATATTAACCGCCGAAAAATATAAAATTTGTAGCCAAACACATCTCAATTTCTCTAGATGAAACAACACCGGTATTGTTTTTGTTTAGTAAAGCAGTGGACATTGAAACAAGACTTAATTTCCTCAAAAAATATAAAAGGAAACAAAACTTATTGTAATTAATTAGTTTAAATCATTAATTAGGAGAAGCCAAAATTGCCATTTCGTTTTTGCTCCATTTTGAGTTAAAACTTAATTTCTCTCTTAATTAATTAGATATTAGTAGTAAATGACAATAAAACCTTTTCTATTTTTTAAAAATTAAATTTTTATATGGAAATGGTTTTACTACAAACAGTGGGTACAGAACATAGTTTTTATTTTCCTTCTATCTCTTATGTCTTTTCTAATTTAACAGTTGTTGTTTCGTTGTGTTAAATTTTGGGATTTATATGAAATTTTAATTAATTTATATAATTAATTTTAATCACAAAATTTTCTTTTATATAAAAACAAAATTGAATTAATGAATGTAGTAAATATAAAAGGATTTCATATGGGACTAATTTTACTTTTATCATTATTATTGGATAAACATGAGATTATTTCACATTTATTTCAGTCCACTTTTAACTCTCCATGCACGGGTGGGAATCAGAAAAAGTCTTCACCCTGGCCCAACAAGTGGAGTCCTATGGTTTGTAAGTTAAAAATAAAAATAAAAACCGCAAATTATATTATAAGTACTAAATTGAATAATTAATAAAATAAAAAAATTGAATTTAATTAATTAGAATATATTTGACGGAGAATCCACACATTTATACATGACAAAACTTAAATTTAAGATATCAAAATTCCTAGAGTCTCAACCATACCATTCAACCAATGTTTCATTGGCCGGTTTGTAAGGTTTTAGTGTGAGATTTTTGTCTAAAATTAGACATGATTTAATGTATTTGTATATATTTAAATTTTAATTTTAAATTAATTATATAAATATTAAAATAATTTTAATATTGAGTAAAGCGAAAATTAAGTCAAAATCAAAGCTTATTTCAAATAAAAATTTATATATATATATATATTGGAGTTTAATTTATTATATAAGGTAAAAAATAATAGTAAATGAGTTCATGTATAATATTTATACGATTAAACAATATTTAAAATTAATACATTGTCGATTGAGTTTTAACTCAGTTGATATTGTTACTATAACAAAATTAGAAATATATAAGTTCAAACACACTTAAATGGCTGGTCTTGTCTTTGGTCTGGTCTGGGTGTACTTAAAATCAAGCCTTCTGGTTTAATTTTATTTAAAAAAATGTTAATCCCGAGAAAATGGAAGAATTCTCTCTGAACTCGTAACATTCCTTCTCATCTGGTTATAGATGTTGGAGATGAGTCTCGGTAGGATGCAAACCACACGACTAAGAAAGTTCGATTCAAAGAAGGAAATGGTGAGGATGATACTGATATGATGGTTGATTCTAGATCGAGTCCAAAGATATCCTGGAAGGACAAACTTCTGGGGATCAATCCTGGAGTGATCGATAAAGAAAATTTGGGTTCTCCTAGTGTAGATGCTGATGAAGATCTTGAGTTCTTAGAATGAGACATTCACAGATCTATAGTCAATGGTATTCCTTCCATTGATTTCTCTGAAAGGATTTAAAAAATCCTTTTTAAAGAAATGGAACTTACAGTAGTATTAAAACTACTTGAAGAAACATTGGGTATAGGGTCCTTAATAACCGTATTAGTAACCTTTGGAATCTTATCAAGCCGTTCCATCTTATGGACATTAAGAATGGATATTATCTGGCTAAATTCCATTCTATTGATGATTATACTAAAGTATTGTCACAGGGTCCTTGGATGATCTATGGCCAATATTTGACAGTTCAACCCTGGACAAAAGATTTCTGTCCCTCACAACCTTACCCAAGCATAGTGTTGGCATGGATAAGGTTACTAGGCCTCCCAGGTTTTTTAAACAAGAGGAAAATTAATTGAAGAAATTGGAGGCACCATTGGGAAAGTAGTTCTTAGATTTCAATACTAATAGTAGGACTAGAGGCAGATTTGCTAGGATGGTTGTTTACATTAACTTGGACAAACCTTTGATTGCTCAAGTCCTCGTTAATGGCAGAAATCAGAGAGTTGAATATGAAGCGTTGCTGACCATTTGCTTTACCTGCGGGAAGTATGGCTATACTAAGGAGTTATTTGTTTTGAGGAAGTCGGGTTTTGGCTCGAAGAAGGACCAAGTGAAGACACTCCGATGGAGACTGGAGAAAGAGGTGAAACCGTAGCTTACGGACCATGGATGGTGGTCGAAAGAAAAAATGGCAAAATTCTCAGAATATTATTCAAATCAAAATGGATACTAAGGAGAAAGGTGAATCGAGTTTTAGATTTTTGGTGCTTCGGCTAATATGGAAGGTTTGGTAGTTTTGGAAAATGACCAGATTAAAGGAGATGAAGGAAAGTTGGCTGATTTTCAAGTGAGTTTGAAGAATTACTTGGTTGTGTCTATTTGGTCTAATCGCTTGGAGAATTTGGAAGAACAAGAATTTGTTCATCTTCCAAAACATTAATTGGACGGTTTATGATGTTCTTTAGTCCTTGCTCAGTTGGGCCCAACATTTTGAGCCTTTCCTGCGTGGAACAAGGATAGACCAAGCTCTTCGGTGATTCATCATCACTTTTCACATGATTGGGTGCATTTATTTACGGATGGAGCAGTGGCAAAAGCCTCCGAAAATGCCTCAGCAGGTGGAGTGGTTCGGGATCGAGATGGAAATTGGATCCTGTGATTCACATTATCTAGGTAGATGTTCACCTTTGGAAGAAGAACTTTGGGGTATCTTTGATGGCATTCTCATTTTGTTAAATAAATGGTATAATAGAGTGAGGATATAGACAAATAATCTAGATAAAGGGTATAAGAGAGTGAGGATATAGACGAATAATCTAGAAGTGGTTAGGGCCTTGAATATGAAAGAAAACGTGGAGTCCAGTATTACCTTGCTTAGAAGAATTAAACGAGTTTGCATTCTGAAGATCAGTGGGAAATCAAGTTTGTTCCTAGAGAGTGTAACTTAATTGCTGATCAATTGACAAATATCAGTCTTTCTTGGCAGACCTCCCTCTAGATTTTTGAAGTTCCTCCTGATGTGGTGGTTACGACTATTCAGCAAGATAAAGCTTTTAGCATCTTTTAGAATCTCTTAAATTGTATTTCTGTTTATGTTTTTTTACCAAAAAAAAATATGCTTAAATGCTTTTCTCTTCGGACTTGAAGATTGGGAAAGAGTTATAAATAAAAACTAATACACTAATTCCTTCTCTAGTACTAGATCTAGGACAAAAACAATTATACATAAAGTATGATCGTTATATCGATTGTTGTTTTCGAACATTACGTAGTTAAAATATTACGTATGAAATATGATTGTTATATCATTCAATATCATTATTCGATTTATTAAAATGCAACGTATTTCACATCAATAAATATTATAGGTAATGTACGGTCGTTATACGATTAATTGTTGTTATTTTGTAATATTTAAAAATGTGTTCCACGTTAATGATGTTATAGTTGAGTAATAATTGTTATATCCTTAAATATCGTGGTTTTGGATAATTTTAAAAATGGTAATGAGTTCTACATCAATGATCTTATAGTTGAGTTATGATCGTTTACCATTATATCGTTAAATACCGTTATTTTGGATATTGTCAAAAAAAGCAATGTGTTCCACATTGACAATATTAAACATAAGATAAACCGTTATATTGTTAAATACCGTTATTCTAGATTATTGGAAGATTACAAATAATATTACAAATAAGATGTTGTTATATCGTTGAAAATCGTTATTATGCATGTTACCAACATTAATCGATACACTTGTAACACAATTAGTAAAAATGCATATATAAAAAGGATTAAAGAATTTGAAAATAATATCGTTAAATATTGTTATTCAAGTTATTAGAAGATTGTATTCATCAACAATATTTAAGATAAGATATCATCGTTAAATACCGTTATTTTACATGTTATCAATATTAATACATGTACTTATTATATAATTTAGTAAAACGATTTATATATTTTCTTGATTTCTTTAAAAGAAATGCATATATAATAAGGATGAAAGAAATAGAAATCTAGATTATATGTTACATATATTTAGTGATAGAGTTATAACATTTTAATTTACTGTGTATGATTTAAATTAATAAAAATATATTTTTGAATTATCTATATATAAAGTTGGAGCTCGATATTTATAAATTAATAGGATAAACACTCCAAAAAAGGAAAATATGTTGAACCATAAGAAGAGGGTTTGAACACAAAGCATTCACACAACAAATTGCCTAGTAAGAACGTCTTATATTTGGTAAATTTCATTTATATTTAGATTCTGAGCTGGATTTTGGCCATAAATAGGTATGAAATTTCTGGGGGCTCACTCCACTATTTGTTGTCATCACTGGTTTTTTTTTTTTTTTTTCATTTCCAAACTCCCTACGCACACACACACACAAAAATACATAATTTCATGTTCCAGAAAATGTAAAAAGTAACTGTCGAATTTTTGTTTTGGTTGTAGACCCAGGTCACTGCCACGTGTACCACCAAATATCAAGCCACGGATTGCTTGTATGGGGTACTCAGTGTATATATAACTGTTCTATTGTCGCTCTTAAACCCATACTATAAGCCTTCCGAAGAAACAAACAAGAAAAGAAAAAGAAAATGGTTTCTGCTAGAAGTGTCAACTCTCCTGCTATGAAGATCACTATCTTGGTTGTTGATGATGATTCTACTTCATTGGCTATCGTTTCTGCCATGTTAAGAGAGTTCCAATATGAAGGTACATACAGACATACGTACATATATCCATACATATATGTGTGTGTGTGTGCGTGATTTTGAACTAATTTTTTCTTGTTTCTTGTCTGTATGTTCTCAGTTACGAGTGTTAAAACACCGGCAGCTGCTTTGTCTGTTCTTCGATCAAATCCAAGTATTGACCTAGTGGTCACTGATCTCCATATGCCTGGAATGAATGGGATTGAGCTTCAAAAACGAATCAACAAAGAGTTTAAACTGCCTGTCATCAGTTAGTAGATCTTATCTCTTCGTTATTTTCATGATTTCATTACATATCTAATGTTGTTCTTGTTGGTTATGTAGTAATGTCCTCGGATGACGATGAAAATGTGATGCTAGAGAGCTTAGCAGGAGGTGCTGTGTTCTTTATAGTTAAACCAGTAGACCCTGTTGGGTTAAAGAACGTATGGCAATACGCTGTTGCTGCTAAGAAAGGTAAATCCTTGCTCATCGAGGACATGGACAGGGAATCTTCGTCGTCGTCACCAGCGGACGGGAAACTATCCCTCGGTGGCAACACGAAGTCGGTGTCATCGGTGAATAACGAAAGAACGATCCCAAAAATGGATCGAAAAGAAAAGGTGCATCTGGCAAAGGTAGGGACAAGGATGATGAATCGAAGTCTCCACCTCCAAAAAAGACTAAGAAGCCTAAGATTGTTTGGACGAATACACTTCATAACCAGTTCTTGGAAGCCCTACGCCAAATTGGCCTTGAAAGTATGTATATATATATATGGTCATAATTTATGTTAATTTGTTGATTTTGTTAATATATTATGATTTTTTTATTCATGTTTGACACAAGCAGGAGCTGTCCCAAAGAAGATCCTTGAGCGTATGAATTCGACAGGCTTAACCAGGGAAAATGTGGCTAGTCATTTACAGGTTTGATTTTGGCTTTGATTATTTATTATCATTTTTGATAAATTAACACAATTTTTAATGAATTAACCTTAGACTTGTACTAATGAATGCTGTTTTTATATATGGTATCCAGTCTATTTTGTCAAGTCCTACATTTGTTTCAATTTTTTTATATTTTATATATTATTTCCTTCCAAAAATAAATTTTGAATATACATGTTATTTTTCGCCACTTTATAATTTTTGGAAAACTAAAAATGAAATTTTATAAATACTTTGAGATTATCAACATAGATCTCATCACTAACTTTCCAATCCCTAAAAAAGTTTAGAAAAAGTGAGATAATAAAATTTAAGTTGATATATAAAATTTTCTCCTATGTCATTAGATAATTGAAAAGGAATAATGAATTATGTAATGAAGAGGTCAATTGAACAGAGATTTAGAGAGAAGATTTTCTTTTAATCAGATTTTAAAATTATAAAATTGAATTTACTTATTTGGTAGTAAAAATAATGAAGAAATTCATTCTTCTAATTCTAGATATATTTTTAAATTCCTCGAAATCTTATTATTTTTATAAATATTTGTAAACTTTTACAAATACAATGATAATCATATCACATATTTTTATGTTATTTATTTTAATATCGTTAATTTACTTTTACAATTATTTTTAACTCATACTTTTATATTAACCGCATAAAATAAAGCTCCATTACATCGATTCTTAATTGCAATGCAAGAAAAACAATGTAAAAATAAAATAAAATATTAATTCTTCATGCAAATAAAAGGAAAAAAAACAGTTTGGGTAATAACCAACAAGAAAGATATTTTACTTTAATTTTTTTTTTTATTCTCCATATTTGTTTTATAGATCATGTTTTCTGATATATCCCTAATGCATCCAATGGCTCGTGTAAATGTTGCAGAAGTACCGGATCTTCCTAAAGCGTATAGCAGAGAGGGGTTGTTTTGCATCCAAGGCCGTAATCGACAGGTTCCTGAAGTCGAACTTCGCCGCCGGGCATCCCTTGTTGTTGAAAACTGCTCAAGAGTATTCCCGATTGGAACACATGGAACGATTGAGGGTATTAGCATCTTATCCTGGTTTGCGTGAGAGCATTATGGGTCACAGTTCCACTATGAACGTACCCTTGTTTTACGGTCATCCTGGTGCTTCGAGTAGCAACGCTGCTCAACAGCCACTTGGCCATGGACAATCCCGTTTATTGTCCAATCAAACTAACCAGCCACTCTTCCCTGGCAGTGGCAACATGTTGAACAATCCCTATCTGAATAATCACTTGGGATATGGAAATGGAAATGGAATTGGAATTGGATCGAGTTCGTCGGTGAATGGTGGGGGTGGGTTTTCTAGTGGCTTGTTGAATGGCGGAAACTCATCACTAACGTACCCAAACCAGGTTCAAGCTAGGCCTGATTTTTACAATGCTGGTCCGTCTTCGTCTTCACCGTTCCGATTTGGCTCAGCTGGCTTTCATTCTTCGGGTTCTACATTGGGTAATGGGTTCTTCGGAAGCAGTAGCAGCTCTTACCCTAGTCTGAATAGCAGCTCTTCGGGTTCTACAGTGGTTAATGGGTTCTTTGGAAGCAGTAGCAGGTCTCACCCCAGTCTCAATAGCAGCTCGGGTGCTACATTGGGTAATGGGCTCTTCGGAAGCAGTAGCAGCTCTTACCCTAGTCTGAATAACAGCTCTTACCCAAGCCTGAATCCTGGTTACACCAACAATGCTGCTAATAGCTATCGTGGGATGAGGTTTTGTGAACATCTCCTTAATGGGTCGGCTCCCCCTCTCACCGGTGACTATGGCTCAATGAATCAAACCCGTCCCACCGGTGACTATGGCTCAATGAATCGAACTCACAATGAGAATATTAATGTTCCAACCATGAGGACTACACCTTTAGATAGTCTAGCTTTTATGCGAGAGTTTCCTATTCCACCAGTTGACAGTTCGAGATTGATTCAAGGACTAGGAACTGGCAATACAAGATTGACTGAAATTAATTCTGATCAGCTGCTGAACAATGTTCCTAATCTCGACAATGAACCACGAGGTGGTGATGGTTTACTCCAAGACCTTGTGCTTGAGTCGAAAAAGTTAGCTAATGAGGTAATACATTTCTATTGTAGTAATTGAGTGAATTAGTATTATATTCTTCTCAAAATGGTTGGCTTTTTTTTTTTTTTGTTGTCGGTATAGGAGAAAGCTGGTGAGCAGAGTGTTGAGAATTCCAACTATTGCTTGCCTTCGTTTTTCCCGGAAATTTATCCGACATTGGATGAACTTCTCAACTGCGATTTCCCCGATCCCTTGTCCGATGAAGATAACCATCCTTGGAGTGAAGAAGCTATTGGACAGGTAAGTCCACTAATTCCATATTTTGCATGCTACCATTTTTCCTTATGAATCCTCACAATGTTAGAGGATTTTTGCCTAGGTTCAAAGTGAACTTGAAGAGCTGATCAACAACCCCAACCCTGCTGCAGGCGATGGTTCCAATGAATCCAACCCAATCACTAATAAGGCAAACTTCAATTTCTAGTTTTGTTACATATATATGATCACGCTTAAAACCACATACTGATTTATATCATCTTCTGTGATGTAATATAGCAACAAACCGGAGGGGAACAAGTGACTGTCACTGACCCACTCAGCAATGTACTCCAAGTGATGACTGCCCCAGCTCCTGCTCCCGCTCCCGCTCCTGCTCCTGCTCCAGTTCTGGCCGTATATAACTCGGCAAACAATGCGAACAATGGTGCCCCAATTGGAGCTAATTCATCAAGCTATGAGGTATATCATTGTTGTTATCATCATCACTCAATCTTATAATGGCTTATATTGTTTACATTTAAATAAAAATAAATTCTGTATCACTGCAGGATGATGAGGATTTCCTGGATTCCTTGCTGAACTTCAACGACGAGTTTGAGTGATAGCCATAGCTGCAGCTGTCTGAATCATTTACTTCAAGCTTCAATAAAGCAGTTAACTTTAGATATAAAGTTTCGGACATATCTATAATATCTAGTTTTAGTTTGGTTTAAATAAGAAGCTTGGACATGGGCTTACAGTTTGTTTTTAATTTGGTTATGTAATGTTGTGACTATTTCTCTCTTTATATATGCTTGGCATTATCTATGTTTAAATAAATTGGAACCTTTAAATTTGCTATCTTCTCTTTCTCTCTATTTTATTCCAAACTTCTTTGTTTATTTATATTATTGCTTTTAAATAATTATTAGTTTTTAAATTTCAAAACATTTTTTCTTAAATTTTTATGTTTTAAATACTTTTATTTAGCTTCTCAATTTAAAATAATTTTATAATTTTTATTGAAAAATATTTATTATTATAAATAGTTTTAAAAGGTTTGAAAATGTTTTCGATTGCAAACTCTTAATAGTTTTAAATTTTATACATTTTCCTTACAAAAATATTTCATTTTTAATAAATAAATTGTAATAAGTTTTAAACACATTTTAAAATTTTATATAAATTTAAACAATTAAAAAATTAAAGTTTTTAAAATGATTTGTATTAAAACATGTTTTTTAATGTTTTAACTTAATTATAATTAAAGATATACTTTTTTAAATTTTTTAAAGTAAATACATTTTAAATTTAATTCAATTTAATAATTCTAAACATATTTAATTACAAATAATTTAAAATATTGAAAATTTAAATAATTTTTAAACAGTTTTAACTTTAAAACTGCTTTAATTTTTAAAGTGATTTTAAAATTTTATTAAGGTTTTAACCTTTTCAATTGAAAAATATTTTGATAGTTTAAAATTAATTTTAAAACAATTATAGATTTTAAGAATTTTTTATTTTTTAAAACTATTTATATTGATTCCGAAAATAAATATTATATTTATATTGATACTAAACATAAATATTTTTTTATTTTTATATTAAACTAAATAATTGAATAATATGATTAATAGTGGGATGTAATATAATATTTAAATTGTTGATGTCTCGTGAAGAGAGAGTTGCCATTTGTCATACCTTGTAAATTGTAATAGTAAATATATATGTGATTTTATCTAAGTGGGTAAATTAGTTTAATTTAGCAGCTTTATTGGATGCATAAGAATCGAAAATAATCATTGGTGGACAGATATGGGTTTGATGTTTGGGAACGTTTCATCTGGAGGCCAAGAGGCTTATAAGTGAATGAGGGTTGAAGATGTTCTCAAAGTAAGAAAGTCGTCTGTGATTTTTCATGGTAGGGGGAGGAGAGCCATTTTCTCTTGTAAATGAGTCAATGCCCCTACTTAGGTCATGAGGTGGAGCTTAAATGGTCCCTCAAGTCTCATAGGACAAATGTCTGGGTATAAGAGTAACGTGAGCATCGTGTAAAGTTCACATGTTTTTCATTTTGTAACATTTGATAACGTGAAACGTCAACAAAATTATCTTTAAAATTAACCGAATAAAATTTTCGTGTGTGATGATTAACTTAACGAAGTCTCTCAATTATAGTAAAAATATACAACAATAGCTCATTCTTTATACATGTTTGATATAACCAAATTTTTACAGTAAATATGACAGCAAAAATCTCTACTCCATTTTTCTAGCCTTAATTAATTTCCATATTTTCTTTCTTCCCAACCTGAAAAACTATGGCAATCCCTACACATTAGCATCATTCTCCTCTAAATCTTTCAAATTTTGAAAAGAGAATAGCCGTTAATTCCATTGCTCACTTCACTAAATTTTGTTATATATTAATCCCAATCTTTGCTAGATTTATTTTCCAATAACAGTAGATTCTGAAAATCCTATATTCATAACAATTTTAACACCATGAATCCAGGCCGCTGTGCTGCTTGTAGATATTTGAGAAGAAGATGCCCTCCCGATTGCATTTTCTCCCCTTACTTCCCACCCAATAATCCTCAAAGATTTGTTTCCATACACCGAATATATGGTGCCAGCAATGTCGCAAAACTACTTCAGGTCAAATCTCCCTCACCCTATATTATGAATTTTGATTCCGATTCGACTTGAATTGAAGTAATTTGTCTGTGATGATTATTACATAGCAACTTCCGTCGCATTTGCGAACTCAAGCGGCGGATTCTTTATACTTGGAGGCACAATATCGAATCGCAGATCCCGTGTATGGTTGCGTTGGGCTCATATCTTTACTGCAGCAACAAATACATGATGTCGAGAGGCAACTGGCTATGACCCAGGCCGAGATTGCCTTTAGGGCACGACATCCCCAAGCTGTGGAGAGCAGTTTGTTGAACAATGTTGGCAACCCCAGCTTCTCCAATCAAGCTTCTTCTTGGTTTATGTAGGAATATGACTATAATATTTAGTTTGAGTGAATAAAATGATTCATCATTATTGAGTAATAAAAGTGACTTTTACTAATGCAAGCTTTGTTTAAGCCATATATATTTGCCCTCACAAAATGAATTGTATTTAAATGATTAATCTTAGAAAAATTTGAAGAAAAATAGGATATTTGTGTTTGATTTTAATATTTATTTTGGTATATGAGAAAAATAAGAAAAATAATTATTATATATTTTAAAGAAATTTTAAAATTAATTGTTCATTTTTTAATAGTATGTTATAATACGATTTTGTATAAATTTATACACTTACATGGGTATTTTTTTATAATTACATATTGAGTATTTTAATTATAATAAATTGAATTTAAAAAAAAGAAAATTAAAGAGATAATTTAATATAATTAGAATTTTGTATTAAGTAAATATTAATATGGGAACAAAAAATGGAACCCAACTTTTTTGGTCCAACTGTTTCTTAGGTCCCTACTAATTTTGAATTAAATAAATTAAAAGTCTTGACCTCCTAACTTCTTTGGTTTAAACCCCTTTTTGGTCCCTGCCAATTTTGAATTAGTCAATTAGAGCCCTAGCCTCCAATTCCTAAATACCTCTTAAGTATCTGTCAAATTTGAAATTAGGCATATTTGGTCCCACCCCAATTTTGAATTTCTAAAATGATGGATTAATAAATAAAATTTCAAAAACCCTTTTTTAATTTTTAATTTCATATTCTAGTTTATTCTTATTTGCCTATCTTATTCATTTTTATTTTTATTTTTATGCTAAGCTCTTCGTTATTTGTCTACACTTCCCAAATAAAAATCTCACCCCGACGTACTAGAAGTTGCAATTCGTATTAAAAGGAAAAATTATAAAATCTTATCTATTTTTTAGTTTAAATTTAATCACGTGTGTTTACTATTATATATACATATATATTATTTCCTACTATTATTTAATTTTCATTTGTTATTAATGCAAAAAAAATTAATGGAAAGCACATTAAATTTTTTACATAATGATTTTTCTTTGTCTAGTTAATATGAGCAATAATATATATGGAACATATTGGGGTCAAATTAGGATTTAATTAATATATTGTGGCCATTTCCACAAATATCTCAAAAGGAAGGGGCTTCGTAGATACGAACGTTATTTTCTCATTATATATTGACTCACGAGCTTCACATTTTAACCCGGTTCGTGAAAATATCCCAGGGCTCTGTCACTAGGGTTTCGAACTTTCCTTGATTTTTTTTTTCCTGAAATCGCTGCTTTCGAAGGTAAGTCCGTTTTCTAATCCTAGGTTTTTTGTTCAAATTTTATTTTATTTTAATTTTCCCGAGCTTGTTGAATTTTTTTCCATGAAGAAATGTGAAAAGGAAGGGAAATTAGGTTTTTATAATTCTTTTAAATTATTTTTTCAGTTCCAATCTCTCATTTTACTCTATTTGTTGTCTTAGATAGTATCTAAGAGGACATTTTTAGCTCAGATCTATGATTTTTATATATTTTTATGGTAGATTTGATTGCTGTTTGATTTTGTTTTTTCTTGACGTAGATCCTGAAGCTATAGTTATACTTTTAGCTCATTTTTTCCCCTTTCTTTCAAAGACCTGGAAAATTTTATCTATTAAGCGTATTTAACTTAGAAAAATGAAAAAATCCTAATCAACAGTATGTTGCAGTTCTTTAGAACCTGGAATTTTATGAAATAGTTAATTTGGCTGCGGTTGACTGTTTATTTATTTATTTTCTCTAAAAGAATGGTTTTCAATTTTTCTATTTCTTGTGTGATGAATCAAAATGAAAAGAACGAAAGATATGTGAATTCAGTGAGAGACTTTCTGTAGTCTGTTTATGAAATTGACCACAATGCTATATTTCAAATAGTTCGGATTCTCGGGAGTCTCTATTTGTTTACTAAATAGCTTTGGAATATTTGTTGATGATGTTGCCTGCTTTGTTCATGTTAACTCTCTAGTTTTGACTTGTTCTTTCATAAGTCTGTGTGTGTGTGTGTGTGTGTGTGTGTGTGTGAAATACTGATGGAAAGTTGTCACTTCTGCTCAGGCAATATGAGACCCATTTTCTGTGGAAACTTTGAGTATGATGCACGTCAGTCTGATTTGGAACGACTCTTCAGAAAATTTGGGAGAATCGAAAGAGTAGATATGAAGTCTGGTAAGTATTGTTTCTCTATCTACATTATTGATTATTGGTTCCATGAGAGGATTTGGGCTTCATTCCCCTGCCCCCTCTTTTAGTATATTCTTTCATGCTATTGGTGCAATTTGGCTGGACGTGTTGGTTGTAAAGGTGTCAAGAGTTTTTTGAGCTTGAAAAGCTGTTTTCTTATTGAATATGGCACAGTGAAAAATCTATTCCACATGGTTTTTATCTTCACTATGCAAATGGGGCCATGCTGGGTTTTTTATTCTGAACTTGAGTTGCTCAAAAAGATAATTGTTTGATGAATTTTTTAAGTAGCAACTGTCTGTTTCTGATATCAGTAATGGATAATTATATATACAAGTCAGAGGTTACAAAAAATGAGCGATTGTTTATTTAGAATTAGGAGCTTCCTTTGTTGGGACTTTAGTCATTTCGAATCTACAGATGAAGATGGGGTCCAGGATATAATCTGTGTGATTATATACTGAATTTTATGCATTATTCAACATGATAGGTTAAAAGCAATCTATAGTGAGACAGGCTTTTATGAGATTTCATTTCCAATTTCTCCCTCACTTTAAAAATAAAACAATAATCTTGATACTGTATTAAAAAACTAGCTTTCATTGAACGCTTACCCCAAGTATAACATTCTTTGATTGTATATGTCTGTAAACATTAAAATATGGAGTAATTTTATGCACATATCGCGATGAGAGAAGTTCCTGCAGCAATGAGCAATGTCAAGTTCCTACTCCTCGTCCATTAAGGTGTTTATCCCTATCATGCTGGCGGTGCAGCAGTATGACCTCATAATACACGACTCAGCAGCATCAGTCATCCTTTGTTGAGTTTTACTGGGGGTCCAGGATGTTTAAGGGAAAAAGCATTTTTGAAAAATAAGCCCCCATACTCAACATTTTCTTTGGCGCAGGATTTTCTTGGGATGTAATGGAGGAGCTCCTCAGAATTCTGTTTCATGCCTGTGACGAGCTTCCTCTTCTTGCTTTAAAGAAGAGTCACTCTAATCCCCAATGGCATCGTCATCCCTCATTTTCCTCGGGCATTTTTTCCTTTCATTCCTCATGACTTTTTCCCAGCCTCAAATTCAGACATGTTTCAAGGTAGAAACATTACTGACCTCATGGCAGAGGCTGCAGAAAATATGGAGAAGGCACACTAATTCCTTGACCCACGTGAGACATCCAATTTTGGATTCTTGTTCCTTGACATCACTTAGTTCATCACACAAGGTCTGTTACTACTTTCACTGGTCTTAGTTTATAGATTATAAGGAGCTTGCCAAAATTTTGTCCTAGGGTAGGATTTTAGGTGGTTTGTTTCTTGCCGAAGAGGAAATGCCAACAGATTGAAGGTTCCTTTGGTGGGAGGATTCATAACCTAGTTACCATTTTCCACTGCAGTGAAAGTCATAATTAGTCTAACTTTTTCTGGTGTGCAGGATTTGCTTTCATCTATATGGAAGATGAGAGAGATGCTGAAGATGCCATCCGAGCACTTGATCGAACAGAATTTGGTCAGAAAGGACGTAGGCTTCGTGTTGAATGGACAAAGGTAATGCTTTGGTATTGTTACTTTTTAGAGGTCTTTAAATTGCTCTTTTGTTTGCTTTCTCATTGCTGTAAATTTCTTTTTACTTTGTGCTCTAGCATGAGCGTGGCATTAGAAGGCCTGAGGGTGGGGGCGGTGGATCAAGAAGATCTGCAGCAAATACAAGACCTTCAAAGACTTTATTTGTCATCAATTTTGATCCTTATCACACTCGAACTAGGGATTTGGAAAGGCACTTCGAGTCATATGGAAAGATAGTAAGTGTAAGGATCAGAAGGAATTTTGCATTTGTACAATATGATTCCCAAGATGATGCCACCAGAGCTTTGGAGGCTACAAATATGAGGTAGAAAACTTGCCACCCACGAAAAATTTTCAATTATTACCACTTAATTTAAAAGATAATTCAGTAACTTTGTTTTCTGAACCATGGTTCCTGATCTACTTGCAGCAAGCTGATGGATAGAGTTATTTCAGTTGAATATGCAGTACGAGATGATGATGATCGTCGAAATGGATATAGCCCTGAGAGAGGTCGTGATAGGTCACCTGAGAGAGGTCGTGACAGGAGACGATCTCCAAGTCCCTTCCGAAGAGAGAGGGGTAGCCCCGATTATGGTCGTGGCTCTAGTCGTAGCCCTTATAGGAAGGAGAGGGGGAGCCCTGATTATGGTCGTGGCCACGGTCCAAGTCTTTATAAGAGAGATAGAGGTAGCCCTGAGTATGGCCAGATCACCAGCCGTAGTCCTCAGAGAAGAGAGAGGACCAGCTCTGACCATGCTCGTGGCTCCAGCCGAAGTCCTTACAGGAAAGAGAGGGCTAGCCCTGAGAATATCCAAGGCTCTAGCCGCAGTCCTTATAGGAAAGAGAAGCGTAGTGCTGAAAATGATCGTAGCCCCAGTCGCAGTCCATATAGAAGAGAAAGACCCACTTCTGACAATGGTCGTGCACCCAGCCATAGCCCATATGGAAGAGAGAGAATTAGCCCAGAGAATGGCCGTGGTAGCAGCCCTGGTTCTATGCCAGAAAGAAGGGCCAGCCCTTATGGTGGTGAAGCTGAAAGCCCAGTGAATGAAAGATATGGAAGGTCTGTATAGTTATATGATCTAACATGTTTTTGCTTTATCTTTTATGGTTTGACTTTATATTTTGCTATTTGAAACTGCAGTCAATCTCCTGCAGCAGAGGAATGATTAGGATCTAGAGAAAGCATTTAAAGGAGGAACCTTCGTGTTCATGGCAGAACTCAGTTGGAAGTGTTTTTATTTGCTTTTCTTTGGTGACGAAAACTGTTTCGGCAATTACATTTAGAGCTGGATTCTGACCTGTCGCTGTAGCGTGTAGTTTTAAAAGCCTAGATTTCTAGTTAGGTGCAATGGATATATATCCTGTCTACTTTGAACTCGAAGTAATATGTTCTATGTTCTCGGTTTCCCAACTTTTTTTGTTTTTTATGTCTCTTTTGATTTCATTAGCTACCCCTACTTGTTTCTCAATTGTCTTTGCTTATCATTGAGTTTCCTTTGTTAGCATTTGATTACAGAGCGCTTCTGATGCTGAAATCAGTGCCTCTTTTTCTTTTTCTTGGAAGTGGATATGAATTGGATTTCATTTTTGGACCCACTGTGACTATTGGATGTAAATCCAGAGTTGGTCCATATTTTATTTGCATCAATCAAGTGTAAGGCTGAAACCTGAATGAAAGCCACCATTTTAAAAAGCAACAAATTATGGCAAGTGGCACTGGCCAAGTGCGTCTCTACAGAAGTGCACAAAGCTTTTTCAGACAGCAGACAAAGCAAATACAATTGGGTGTTGCATATCTCCGGAAAATAGTGTGGTGAGTAGGATGTATTTTCCCTTTTCAAGGAGCGAATCACAATACTGATAAGGTGCCTGCATTAAAGGAAACAAATTGAAGAAAATAATCGATTGTCACGATATGAATGGTAGTATGTATCCTTTCTACCACTACATCCAATCAACTACTCTCTTTCTTTCCATGGTGTGTCATGAGGTAATAGGACAAAATAAATAATAGAATTTCAACTCGAGTCACTGTTATAAATTTCAAGCATTTAACATTATTATTTCAATCAAATATTTATTTATTTTTTTGCAATTTTTACATATTTTTTTTAACTCGAAATCATGTCATATTCTAATATATGTATGTTATAGCCATGTTTGGGGAAACTCTGTTTAAGATGATCACCTGGCTAAAGGAACCTTGCCAAATGAGTGGATCCCGTGAAGAAGAGCAAATATTGGGTCCCACTTGTTTAGCTTATGAGTCAATTACCATGCAAATTAGACCATATATAATTTGTTAGTCGTGTCCAAACACACGTGCAAGAGATCTAGATAACTCATTCTCTAACCTCCCCCAACACTGAATGTATAATACAATGGACAACATAAGGAACTACTAGAGTTTAGAGAGAACTTAAGGATATTAAGCTTATATTTCTAAAACTAGAATCTTCGACAACGTCATAACAGCTCTCTGCATGATGCCATGTGAACCGCCATTATCTTTCAACCATTTATACTGTATCAACTTATTAAAGATATTAATATTCTAAATTTTATAGTGATCCAAATAACTTTTTGTCCAGCAATCGAGGGACCAAGAAAAAACAATAATAAAGTGAAGATAAAAAAAAATTACAATATTGATTAATATTTATTTGTAATTGAGATATTTCATGCACTACCAAAGACAAAAAACAAACAAAAACTTTCCCTAAAAAAAGATGAATAAAATATGAATGTCGCCTTTTGCTTTTGGAAAATCAGAGCAGAGGATGAACCACCATCACCATGAGCTTAGTGCTTTTTATTACTTTTCAAAGGTTCGTTTTTTCTTTGGGGTTCAATCTTTTCAAAGGATTGTTGTAGCTCGAAAATAAAGGAAGAAAGATATTAAGATCGAAAGTCATATTAAATCTTTATCTCTCAACAACTGATGAAACAAATTCTAGATTGCTACATTTTTTTTTTTTTTATGTTTCAAAAACGCCTTTATTTCACTTTCCTCGAATCTTTCAAACTTGTACATTTTGGAAAACAAGAAACCAACCAAAACCTATTGGTTAAAAATAATAATAATTAACAATGGTGTTTCATGTTGGTAGTAGAGATGGTCGTGTGAGCTGTACCAGATCGAATTTCAACTGGGATCATAAATGATAGCAATATCATTCGTAATTGTCTAAGTTTACCTCAACCCAAATTAGAGCTTTAATATTTTCTCAAGTCTGATCATGTTTGTAAATGACATATCTGAACACATTTAGACTCGTATCTTTTAATTTTTATCAATATTTAGTAAATATATGTTATTTTACTACCATTATAGTCTATCTAAATTTCTAAAAATAAATTATTGAACATATTTTTAATATTTATACTATATTTAAATTTTAAATAAATAGATTCAATCGATCGAACCTAAATTTTATATATTAAAATCTAAGTCTAAATTATATTTTAAACTTTTTTTTTTTTTTGAAGCTCATTTTTAGGTTTAATATTTGTTTTTATTAAACTTTCTTAAATATCGAACAATCTTTTAAGTTTAGATGAATAATCCGGGTCAAATGGGAATGTGGGTTTTAGCAAAGTAAAGGTTAAGTTACCAAAGCAAATATCTAACAATGTTTTGGCCTTTAACAAAAGATGACTAAAAGTGAAAACAATTTTAATAGCTACCTTGTCTTCTAAGTGTTCAAACCTAAGTTCAATCACCTTAATTTATATAATAAAAAATCAATTTGAGGCTTTTAAGTAGATATAATTCTCTCCCTTTTTTTTTTTTTTAATGTTTGAACCATATTTTATTTTGTCCATGACTCACCAAAGATCCTAATCAAATCTTTAATAAAGTAGACACTTATCATAGAATTTAGATGTTTTTACATGTATATACTAATTTGTATTCACACTTTCTTTTAATATATATATATATATATATATGTATGTATATAACAAATTTTATAGAGATTTATTACAATTACATTCAATGAAGTTTAAATAATTACAATTATAATCAATCAAATTTGAAAAGAGATCATAAATGATGTGTTATACACCAATGATCACCAACTCGAAACCTAGGGAAGACCTAGGTTGTCTACTCGCAACCCGGCCATGACCCACCAGATGGATATGCATGCATGTCTGAAAGGGACGATTAAGGAAACTTCATGATATCACTTCATTGCGGGTTGAGGGAGTTCGCGATTCAACTCGCATAAACTCAAACAGTTCACATGCAGGGAGCCACGAGACCTAAGAGGCGACCCAGAACGGTGCACGTGTTCAACATGCCCGAGGCCTGCTCAGAATGTCAGTCCTATGAATAGTGGATAAGTCCATGAATAGTGGAGTCAAATCATAAATAATGATAAATACCTGAATATTCCTTTTAATGAGAAATACAAAAAATACTCAACTTGGTGAGATTTTAATTTGGAGATGGTTGTAATTTAATTTTGGGTCTAGTTATAATAATTTTTATGATTGAGTCTCTTTAAAGAAAAAAAAAAAAAGTAATCTGTCTTCAATACTCGAGATTGAGACAAGTCTAGGAATTATTTTCGAATTAGTGGGAAACTAATTTCTCCTGAGAATGATTTTAAGAATTTTCTTTTGCAAATCAATGGAAAATAAAATATATATTCTTTTTTCAATATATTCTCGTGAAAATTATAATTTTCAATAAGAGACAACAATATTTCTTTCAACCAATTTTAAGAATACTCGTGAAAATTTTTCATTACAATGAATGTAGACAAAATAATAATTTCTTTCTAACATATAATACCCGAGCATTTAATTTAATTTAATTTTGGTGAATATCTATAAGATGCATGCATGCATGCATGCAAAATAATTATTTATTATACATATGTATTGTGAGTCTATTTTTGTGTCTGTATGATTTCGTAGATTAACGTTTTTATCAAAGGAAAATCATCTTGTGAAACACCAGTGAACCTAAACCATTAGGACCACAAGCTTGATATGGATGGATAGGATGGTTGCCATGCCATCTACAGGTCAGAGATTTTCATGCATCAAATATAACAACCCACATCTCGATGACAATGTATTAATAGGCCAGCTACGTACCTTTTAAGGAAGCAACTCATGATTCCTTCAAAAAAAACAACCCTTTATAGGTTTATTGTAAGAGGTATTCTAAACTCTCTCTTTTCCTCGTTAATCCTCTCTCGACAATCACATTCCCTTGCATGTGTCAATTTTTTAAGAATAAATTTTATTAAATGCTGCCAAGAATGTTTTAGAATCCTCTTTTTGACTTTGCTCTCAATCTAAATTATCAATTAAGAATTAGTGTTAAAGTATGATATTAAAAATGTAATTAATTAAGTAAAATAATGTATTAAATACAAGAAAAATACCTTTGAATAATATGGAATAGTTTTAACTTTGTCTTACTTAGAGGTTGGTTTAAGTTTGGATAATTTTTTTAAATCACACAAATTTAAATTACAATATATATATAAATTGAAAAATAGCTAAAATTAAGAAAATTTCAAAATAAAATTCAAAACATATATTCTATTAAAATTGTAATAATTTTAACTTTTCTGGAAAATACCACAAAATTTCTAAAAATTCAAAACTGTAAAAGTGTAAAAATTTTAAAAATATTAAAATTAAAATAAATTTTGGACAATGATGGTAAACAACCAGTGAAAGTCAATGGTTTTAAAAAAATAATTTTTTAACTTATTTATTATTTTTGGAATTGATGTATATATATTAATTTCAATAAATACAGACACCATGTGTTGCACATTCTATATTAGTGGAAGTGTCACGTAACACATTCTTTTGACATCATAAATAAGTTGGTGATTAAATCGGGTAATGAAATAATAATTTAAGTAAAAAAATTAAATATCAAAATAAATTCAAGTTCCAAACCCAACATTCTGCTTAAAATTCAATTAATTAATTATTTATCTTTAATAAAAAATATATAAAAGATTTGATTTACATTTGAGATTTTGTGTGGGTCAACGTAGGATAAATAAAAAGACCTCATAAATCAAATTTCAGCAATCCAAGCCTCATTACTCGTTAATCAATGATTTCCTTTTTCCTATGATTGTAGGGCAGCTTCTTCCATTATTATCTTATTATGTTTTCAATTATTAAGATTAATTACCAAAATTAAGATTGAATATTCAATTATCACAAACTTAGTGTATACCACAATAAGTTAAGTCATTCCAAATTAAGGGAAAGAGACGATTAACATAAAACTGCCTTGTCAATTTATGAAGGACTGACAATGCAATTTTTTATTCATAATATACTTAAAATAAATTATTTAAATTTTGGGAGAGGCTAAAGGAAAATTTTCCCATGGGGATCAATCCCGTACTTGCTCTGGCATCGCCATTGAATTCAAGTCCACTTCACCACTCTAACTATGACTGGAAACATATATAATCTTCCTTTTTTAGGAATATATTACTAAAAAATCGAAATTAAGGACCAATCATATAATTTACTATTTAGTATTGTATTCCTTTAATACCAAAAAATAACTATAAATTGTTTATATTTTAAACAAAAATACACATAATTAAGAACCTTATGTGATGGCATAATAGTCAAGATGTTCACCACTCAAGTATAGTTTGGGTTTGAGTCGTGTTAGTTGTATTTATTATTCAGGTTTTACCATGTTTTTGTGGAATAATTTGTTCTCAATTAAGTTAGAAAATTTTAAATTTCTCATTAAAAAATCCAATTATAAAATAGTTTTAAAATCTACCAATTTTCTGATTCTAGAAAATTATGAAAAACGTATGAAAAAAAAAGGGAAAATAATCTTATATTATATATAGTCTATAGCCATTGACCGGGCCATGCATTTTGATCTTCCCTTCGTCGTTTTCCCCACTTTTGTCGTCGTTTTACTTTCTTTGGTCGTCTATCGAAGGCCACTTAGTTCACACAATGGATAATTTTTTAAAAAAATTAATAATGAAAAAGCTACAGGCTATATTAATTATTTGACTCTCCTTTATAATTTTTAAAATTTCATAATTAATGAATAGATTTTATATGATATATAAACACTTTCCAAAAGAAATGGGAACTCAAATTTCGTATAGTCAAGGTATAAAAAAAAAAAAAATAGGTCCAATAGCATGCAACATTCTTTCAATTTGAAGAATTTTCCACACGTTTTATTTTAGTCCACGTTCATTTATTTTTGGGGGGCCTTAAACCGAGGGCTTATACCAACCCACTCATATGTGGAACCATCACTGCCATCCACTTGGCAATCGTCTTTTCTAGTGCCAAAACTAGGACCTCTAAAAAAAAAATAAAGCTGACTTTGTACGTCCATTGGATGAAGATGTTTACCGTACAACTCACGTCGCGAGTTTTAGTAATAGGAATTATCGGTAGTGTATAAATCCATACAAGTATTATAAAAGTTTCTAAAGTATTTTGTATATTTACTTTAAATAAATAAATAAATTAGTCATTGTACTTATATTAAAGGGTAAATCAATTTTTCTGTTAAAAATTTCACCAAAATTGATATAATTAACAAAAAATCATATAGTTACACATTGTGTATCATATATAACTTATTTTGAGTAAATAGATTAATTTTAATAATAAAATAAATAAAATTTATAACAAAAAATTATTATATTCTTTGATTTAATGTATAAATATTAAATTATTATTTTATAAATAAAAATAACAAAATATAATTTAACTCATACATAAAAACTTTCATGATATTTTTTCCTGTATCAATTATAAAGAACAAACAAAAGAAAACAAAATAAAAAGCTGACTTTGACTTTGTGTATTTTCCCAAACATAGTAGGAACAACCCTAAATGGGGTTTCAAAGTACATGCCCCCCCTCAAAATATAAACCAACAAAATATTTACGGCACCTCTTGATTTTTTTTAAATAATTTTATTATATATTTTAATTATATTTATTATTTTGATATAATATTTAAAATTATTTATAATTCTTTCCGAACTCATAAATAAAAAATAATATCATTTTATGAAATTATCACTATGAATCGTTTTGTAAAACAGCTAAATGGCACTAATAATTATTATTGTTGTTGTAAATGTGGTGTGTGAGACAACTCTTTAAAGGGTGGCAAAAGTTTTTTTTTTATAATATAAATTTAACCTTACGTTAAAGAAATGTAACAAAAATTCCATTACTGTCGAGACAATATTAATGATCCTACTAAGGATTTCTTTCGGCACATCTACGTAACTATATATAAGGAAGGACCTAATGCTGCCACGTGGCAATCTCAATGCTTTCTTCTTCTTTTTTCCATTATACGAAAATGATTAAATATTGATTAAGTCCTTCTTATATGCTTAATTTTGAGATTTAATCTATATACTTTATTTTTACATAATTTAATCTCTAAATTTTATAATATTTTAATTAGTCTAAATAGTTAATATCGTTAACTCTTCGATTAAAATTATATATAATTTAAACACCTTAAAACTTTAGAAACTAACACGCTACTTCTCATTTCTTTTAGATTTGCGTTGCTTTTTTTTTTTTTTTTTACATTATAAGACAACGGCCAAATTTTATTTTTGGCCTCTAGACTTTGTTAAAACTTGAGATTTAATCTATATATTTTAATTTTAACATAATTTTATCCATCTACTTTTATAATGTCATTAGTTAGTTTAAATAGCTAATATTCTTAATCATTTCAATCAAAATATTCTCAAGAACACTATTCCAGGAGGAAAAGAATATTTTATCGTGATGATTTCGAATGAGAGTTTTTAGAAAAAAATTTATAATAATTATTTTCAACACCAAAAGTTTTAATAAAAGAATTTTAACGGTAATCAATGACATTGTAAAAAATTGAGATATCAAATTACGTCAAAAGTTGAAGAACAAAGACTGAATCTTAAATTTGAGTGTAACACAATGATCAAAATTGAAATTTGACCATTTTATATAATCTAAAATTTGAATGTAGTATAGGGCTAAAATTGAAAATCTACCATTCTAGTTTCAAGTAATATATTTAAAATGATGGCTTTAGGTGTTAATTTACCCGTTAATTAAAAAATATGCATCTGTTCTTAAATAAATATGTATGAAATGGAATCCTAATGTGTTGTCTGTAGGAACATCTTGTACCCGAAAACGTCCACAATACCACTTTTGACTCCTTTACTCCTTTCCTTATATTTTTTTAATCCCTCTTGCATACAGTTTATGTATATCTGTTTTGCATAACCCCCTTATTATATTGGTAAAAACCCACTTTGGTATCCTCGGTTTCGATATTGATCGAATTGATCTCTTTTAAAAAAATTATAGTAAATCAATCAATCTTTGTTAATTTTAAAAGTGAGCATCTAATAGCAATTAATCGCAACAGTAATGTTTTTCATCAATTTACATAATTTTAATTGGTATGATAATAATTTTAGCCTTTGAAGTTTATACATTCTATTCATTTTATATATATTTGAAGCAAAAGTTTTGTATACATTTTTTTTAAATTTATACATTTTTAGAATAATTAACTGAATATGTAGACATCGTGGGCTTAATTTGTTATATCATTCAAAATTATGTATAATTGACAGAAAATATTGTGATTAATTGTCTTTAGTTGATCACTTTCGAAATCAATAAATATTAAATTGCTTTAATTTTTTAAAGAAACCAATTTGCTCAATATCAAAATTGAGAGAAATTGAAAGAATATTTTTTACCGATTCAAGGTTTGGGTTGGAAACACTTTTAGCCAAACACAAACAAAGAAAAAAAATGCATAATGATAAATTTAGCCCGTAATGTTTATATTTTTTTTTATCAATTTAGCCCTCAACCTTTTAAAAAAAGTCAAATTTGACTATTAATCTTTCAAAAAAAAGAGTTGAGAACTAACTCATGACAATTTGCATGCCAATTCATGTGTATTTCATGCTTTCTTTCGTTTCTTTTTATTTTAATTTTATTAACTTTTTAAAAAATTATATTTTATAAATTTTAAATTATTTATTGAGGGTATATAAGATAAATAAGGTCATACGCCAACATCATTAGAAGCCTAATATTTTTTTTAACCATAAAATATAAAAATTAAGTTGAAAAATTATAGACATTAAGAGCTAAATGTATGAAAAGAAAACCAAGTTATTAATCTAGAATCCCAGTTGATAAAGTAGTAAACTTTTTATTCTTTTTTTTCTTTCCCTTTTTAACCCCTACTGCCAATGCCGGTCCCAATCAGCAACACGACATTTACGAACCTACAATCTATATATATATATATATATATATTTATATGTGCCCTTGTATTGGTGCCAGTGCGTGTGACAAAAACCCACTATAAAACCCCTTTACTCCCTCCATACAATCCCCTCCGTAATTATCTCTCGTATCGTCTTCACATATAGCAAAAAAGATGTGCCAGTTTACATCTTCCTGCAAATGTGATGATGATGATTCAAATATTCCTTCCCTTCTTTCAATCAACGACTCTAAAGGGTCATTCAATGTTTACGAATCTTTAATCCCAAAAACCCCAACAATCCATACACAAAAAAAGCTAGATAGTCTTTTTTCTGTTTCTCTTGCAGTGAAAGAAGCCATCTCCATAGCTAATATTGCTTTCCCTATGATCCTAACCGGTCTCATGTTATATTCCCGTTCATTGATTTCCATGTTATTTCTCGGCCGACTCGGTGAACTTGCCTTGGCTGGTGGTTCACTCGCCATTGGTTTTGCCAATATCACTGGTTATTCTATTCTTTCAGGTCTTGCTATGGGGATGGAGTCCATTTGTGGGCAAGCTTTTGGTGCTAAAAAATATGCCCTTTTGGGTATCACCTTACAAAGGACAGTGCTTTTGTTGCTTGCTTCATCATTGCCTATTTCTGTTTTATGGATGAATATGAAGAAAATATTGATAGTCTGTGGTCAAGATGGAAGTATAGCTAACGAAGCACAACGGTATCTTGTTTATTCAGTCCCTGATCTTTTAGCTCAATCTCTTTTACACCCATTGAGGATTTATCTCAGAACCCAATCAATAACTCTCCCTTTAACATGTTGTGCCATTTTATCTATTCTTCTACATGTACCCATCAATTTCTTTCTTGTAACACACCTTAAATTAGGCATCAAAGGGGTTGCACTTAGTGGGGTTTGGACCAATATCAACCTGGTTGGTTCATTGATAATCTATATCCTTTACTTTGGTGTCCATAAAAGAACATGGGAGGGTTTTCAATGGAGTGTTTTAAAGAATGGAAATCTTTACTGAATTTAGCCATACCAAGCTGTATTTCGGTCTGTCTTGAATGGTGGTGGTACGAGATTATGATCCTTTTATGTGGTTTACTTTTTAACCCCAAAGCAACAGTTGCTTCAATGGGCATTTTAATTCAAACAACAGCATTGATATACATATTCCCATCTTCATTAAGCTTCAGTGTATCAACAAGAGTCGGCAATGAACTCGGTGCTAACCAGCCCAAAAAAGCCAAACTCGCCGCCTTTGTAGGCCTAAACTGTGGATTCATTCTGGGCTTATCAGCACTCCTTTTTGCTGTACTGGTGAGAAACATATGGGCTACCATGTTTACAGCCGATAAAGATATCATTGCATTAACTTCACTTGTTTTACCTATAATCGGCTTATGTGAACTCGGCAACTGCCCACAAACAACCGGGTGCGGCGTTCTTCGAGGCACAGCAAGGCCTAAATACGGTGCTAATATAAACTTGGGTTGTTTTTACCTTGTTGGTATGCCGGTTGCTGTATGGTTAGCTTTTTTTGCTGGTTTTGATTTTAAAGGGTTATGGCTTGGAATGTTGGCAGCTCAAGTGTCGTGTATGGCCACTATGTTACTGGTTTTGGTTCGAACAGATTGGGATTTTGAAGCTGAAAGAGCCATGAAACTGACCGGAACTCAAGTGGCTGTTGATGATGATGATGATGCTGCTGATGATGACAGCAAATTACACGAGAATCCACACCAAGCACAAATCAAGCAGGATTCTATTTCTTTATTAGAGGATTTGGGTCATTATTGCCTAGTTTAATTTAACTTTTTTTTTTTTAATTTTTATATATTTACCTTGTATAGATTAAGGTAAAAAAAAGATTCAGTCCAATTAATTATTTTCGGATTTTTGATATACTTTGATTAATTTATCAAAATATAACTTCAATTATTATGCTATGCTATTTCCTGTTCTCCGTAACGTATCTTTTTTTTTTTTTTTTTTAGAGTTGTACAACAATGTTCCAAAGGCAATTTTATTATAAGTTAAAATATTACTTACATAAAATTTGAGATTCAGACCTAATATTTAAAAGATTAAAAGAATTAAATTTTCTTTTTTATTTAAAATTTCTTGTCTTCAACATTGATATTATTTTTTATCAAAATTTACTATTAAATGTTTATTAAACTATTGTCGTAACCATTTTTTTGGAAAAGCTACGAAATGGGGTTCGACGTTGGGTTTTGAAAATAGGAAAAAAAAGTCGCCAATTTACCATTATTTGGTGTGATCGGATCACCTTTATTTTAATAAAACATTTTGCTTTACTAAAACAATGTTTTTGGTCCATGAAATTTTAAAAAATCGGGTCCGGAGTCGATTACATACGAGGAAGGGTTAGCACCCTCGTCGCCCAAAATTGGTACCAAAATGATTAATTAGTGTCTTAATGTCGAAAGTTTTAAAAGGTTTTAAAATACGATCCTCTAAAAATGTTTGGATAATTAGGGCGAAATTTTGAGATTTCTTTGCTCAGAGGATACAAACATCACATCCAAAGACGTTAGGACATGATGCTTTAAACCTTCGTAATCAAAGCTATCTCGAGGTTTCACGAAGTTTATCAAAAGGATGTTTAGTTATTTAGTCAAACGGAAAATCGCAACCCAGCACGTTAGGGCACTATTTCCCGAATTCCTAAATACAAAACATTGCCTTCACTTTAAAACCTTTGAACAGAGTGTAACGACTTTTCAAAATGCGTCGTATGGGATTGAATTCTAGAAAAGGCTTGAATCAAAATTTGAAATTCCTTTGTCCCAAAAAGATATAAACATCACATCCAGCACGTTAGGACACGATGTTTTAATCTCTCGTGAGCAAAGTCATCTCGTGATTCGCAAAGCTTCGTAAAAAGGATGTTAAGTTATTTGGTCAAACGAAAATCGCAACCCAGCACGTTAGGGCACTATTTCTCGAGTTTCCAAATACCAAAACATTGCCTCATTTTGAAATCTTTTAGATGAAATGTGATGATCTTATGAAAGATGTTTTGTTCAAAAATATAATACAAAACAAAGATAATAAATATGGACGTGAATATTATAAATAAAAATACAAATGATAGTGATAATAATAATAATATTATGATAATACAAAGTAGTAATAAGAATTGAATAAATAAATGAAATGACGATGGCAAGATAGTAAAGAAAATACTTGAAATGAAAATAATAATAATGATAATAAAAATGATGGATGCTAATAAAATAATACATACAACATAAATAAACAAATATATATACATAACAATAATAGTATTAATAATAAAATGATAACGATAATAAAAATATGCGAATAATGATATAGTCATGATAATAGTAATGGTAAAATAGATAATAATGATAATATCGAGAATAACAAATAACAATTTCAAAAGATAATAATATTAATAATAGTAATAATGATAATAATAGTAGAAAAATAACACATGCGATCGCAAATGATAGTAATAGTATACAAACAATAGTAAAATATAATGAAAATAACAAATAGCAATAATAATAATCATAATAATAACAATAATAATAGATAATAACTTAATAAAGTAGTGAAAATAAAATGATAACATGTGCTAAAATAGTGATAAGCAAAATAGTAGTGAAATAAAATGGGTATAATAAATAATAATGAAAATAATTAATAATAGTAAAAATAAAAATGAAAATAAAAGTAAAAACAAAAAAATATATTGCAAAATATTTAAAAGGGATTAAATTGCATTGAAAACATGAGTTTCGGTCAAATTAAAATAAACAAGGGTTTAAGGGCTAAATTGAAATCGCAGCGTAAAAGATGGGGGTGAGAGGTAATTTTCCCAAGAAATTAAACGTGTGTTTTAAAGGGATCAAATCGCTGGCTCATGCAACTTGTTGGGCTAAATTGAAAATATCAAAATTTAATTGTAAAATCATAAAAAGCGGAAGGACTGCAGCAAAATAGACCATTTAATAAAACACGCGGATCCTAGGTCGGCGGGTCGGATTCGGTCGGATTCGGTCGGCCAGTCAAAACGACGTCGTTTTGGGGCTTATGGGCGCCGACCAAAACGACGTCGTTTTGATTCGCTATATAATTAATTTTTTGGCAAAACTTCATTTCTCACCTCTCTTAAAAAAAAATGATTTGCTTGTCTCTTTTCTCTGCAGTCCGAATGGGGTGGGAATCTGGGTGGCGGGACCACCGCCTTCCGTCGTCGTTGCCAGTCAAATCCGGCCACCGTATTTTGGGTGGTAGGAAAGGTAAAAGTTTTCCTTTTTCTTTCCTTTTTTTTTTTATATATATTTTGATATTATATATAAACTATTTTTAAGAAAGAAAAAAAAAATAAACTAGGTTTATATAGTTTCGCAAAACAGGATAAAAGAAAAATAGAGTTAAACCTTAAAACTGTTTCTTTTTCTCTTCGATTGCTTGTCGTGTACTTGAATCTGTGTTTTTTTTATGTTTTCTGATTTCCAAAAAAGAGTAAAAAAGAAGAACCGCCCCTTTTTCTTGCTTGAATCTTCTTGTTTTTTGCATTTATTTCCAAAGAAAAAAAAAAAAAACCTCCCGTTGTACAAATATTCAATGGCTTTTATAGCCGATCCAGAAAGTAAAATACAATAATATGGCTTCGCTCCACTTGTTTACTGCTTTTTTCCTATTTGCAGTCATGGCGATGGCGAGGCACGTGCACGGTGGCAGGAGGCGGTGTTTGGCGGTGGGCGGTGGAGCAGGTGGCGTCGAGGCGGTGGGAGGTTGCTTTGCGGTTGGGAGCGGCGCTAGGTGATTAGGTTCCTAGAACCCTAATTTTGAATTTTGGCCATTGGGCCTCCGGTGTAATGGGTGAAATTTTTAAATTTGGGTCCAGGTCCATTGGGTCCATTTTTATTTTTTTTTATCTTTTATTTCTTGTTGTTTGGGTGGTGTAATGTATTTGAAATTGGGCCGCAAATTTGGGTTCTATAATGCCCTCTTTGCTCATTTTCGTAACGAGAATAGAGCAAAGACTTAAAAAGCAATGTTGCCTCGCCTGCCGAGTCTTGGCCTCTCGGTGCTTTTCTTCGTAGCATCACTCCCTTACCGCGTCTTGTTGCTTGATCCACTCCGCCGATATGTGGCTTCACCTACTCTTTCTGCGACTTCAATGGGATGTGACTTGTTTATTTTTGATCCGCTCTTGCAAATTCGGGAGGTCAAATCGGCTTTCTTCAATCGATCCTTGCAAACTCAAGGATCACCGATCGATATCTTCGACATGCTTCCCGCAACTTCGTGGACTTTAAATCGCTTTCTTCAACTGATCCCAAAGAACTCGGGGATCACCAGATGAATCTTCGATCCGCTTCCGCAACTTCGGAAGGTCGAATTTGCTTTCATCAATCTGATCCCAAAGAACTCGGGATCACCAGATCGATATCGACCTTCTTCCCGCAACTTCGGAAGGTCAAATATGCTTTCTTCAATCTGATCCTTGCAAACTCAAGGATCACCAGATCGAATCTTGATCTTCTTCCGCAACTTCGGGAAGGTCAAATATGCTTTCTTCAATCTGATCCTTGCAAACTCAAGGACCACTGATCGAATCTTCGACCTTCTTCCCGCAACTTCGGGAAGGTCAAATTTGCTTTCTTCAATCGATCCTTGCAAACTCAAGGATCACCAGATGAATCTTCGACCTTCTTCCCGCAACTTCGGAAGGTCAAATTTGCTTTCATCAATCTGATCCCAAAGAAACTCGGGATCACCGGTGATTTCTTTGATTTACTTACTTCATGGGAACTTTGAAGAAATAAGAATTGTGGAGAAGAGATTTGTAATCTCCATCTTCTCTTCTGAAACTCCAAAGAAATAAGGATATAACCTCATTGTTAATGCAGGAGACGGATTTGTAATCTCAACCTACTCCACGAATGTCGCGAAGCGGAATTGAAATTTTTCAATTTGCTTCCTTACTATCTTCGTGAAGACTTCAATCTTCAATCGCCCCACTACCATCTTGAGGGAACGAAATCGAACTTTGATATTGCTACACCGTTCTTTGAGGATCCCGTCTGTAGAATTAATTTTATGTGCTTATGCTTATGCAAATGGTGAGGACGCCTCGATTAGAATGACTCAAAGCCTCCTAACTACATGTGTTATGAATGACACTTACATGAATGCGTAATGTCATGAGAATGATGATTTTCCATTAAGATGCAATGATTGTAATAAATCGAATGCTCCTAACTAAATGATATGGATGACTTTTGTATGAATGCAGAATGTCATGAGAATGGTCTTTTTATGATGATTAGGATGCAATGAGTCGAATGCTCCTAACTAAACGTGTTTTGAAATGATGTATGAATGCAAAATGAAATGATCCCTTTTTTAAATGCTTAGGGTCATTATGGCTCGTAGTTCACCGTAATCGCACAACCACGATATCTCGCTATTGTTGGTACATTTGCGAAACTCAAAGAAACAATTATATTTTGCTCAATTTGCCCCAATGTGAATTCAAGGCCTACTCCATGGCACGTGACAGACTTTAAGGCCTATACCTCTTCAGATCAACCCATTGTGCCTTAAGGGTATAAAATTGTGTCATCTTCAATCCATTCCACTACGAGTCGAGTGTAGAATCTATGTCCTCTTGATCAATCCCACTATGACTCGGGGTATAGAATTTGTTGATTTGGTCATTGCACCTTTTCATTCCTCGTGGATCGTGACCAGCGTGCACTCATGATAGTTGTGTGGATACAAAATCGTTCTTTCGCGAATGATTCCCCATTTATATATCGCCTTTTATCGAGATGATACTTTTTCCGTCATTTGTTCAATCACCGCTTTTCAATTCAAGAGGTAGCCTCGCCTCGAATTTTCCTCCACCATTATTCCTGTCCCTCAAAACTCGAGGAGTTTTAAGCAATGGTCCTGTTTCAGTAGGTTCCGATACTACTTAAAAGTTTCCTAGAGTAATATGTGAAACTCTTTTTTGTGGAAGTGTCGTTAGTCCATTAATCGTTATTTCAATGCAAAATGTCTGAAAGAGATCATAACTATGGATAAGGACGAAGTTAGTTAGGAGCATAGCTCGAAACCAATGGGTTAAGCAAAAATAGCGAGTGTAGTCAGGAAAGAAATTTATTGGCAGTGTATCTGGCAAAATAGAAATTAGGTGCCCCAGATATCGCAGCCTGAGCTTCTCTGTTCAAACTTCTTAAGGACCATTTTAGGCTCAACATGTGTTTAGGGGATCCGGAGTACTTTGTCGATGCTCCAAGACGCAACATACTTCTTCATTGTTAACTCAAGCGTGGTAAGACTACCGCACGCCTTACTTTTGATCAAAATTTAAGCTGCCCTTCTCGGGTTTTCAACTCAAATCTCCTTTGATCCCAAGGCGCCCTTTACGGGTTTTCGCCTTGACCTCTCTTTTTCCTTCTTTTTTCGTTTTTTGTTCTTTTTCACTTTTTTTTCACCCTTTTTTTTTTTTTTTTTTTGCAAAACTCTTCTTTCTTTTTTTTTTGCAACTCCTTTTTTATTTTTTTTGTTTTTTGTTTTTTTTTTTTGAATTTGAACTCACCGGGTTGGACTGGTCCCTGCCATCCATCCATGTTTCCCCAGAACAAACCTTTTTGCTGTATTTACTTTTCCTTTTAGAGTCCTCTTGAATACGAAGGACCCTTCTTAATGCCGGGTCTTTCTCCTGAAATTCTTTTGAGCGAACATTTTTGTCATAAACCAATGGTAAAGATGCCCCGGTGAAAGTCCTGGCCAACTTTTAAAAACCTAGAGGGTAAATGGTAACTTCTCTATGCCAACGCTTACAAGTCTCACCATTTTCAAAAATTTTGAATGGTTTTGCCTATCTTCTTTGACCGATGTGGTGTCTAATCTTTGGACGACTATAAATTCGTGCAACGCGTTTCTTTTCGGCATTCTTTATCGTCATTCTCTCTTTATTCTTCTGCTTCTTCTTCTTCCTTTTTTTTTTTGTTTGTTTTTTTTTTTTTGAATTTGAAGTTGAGGTCGACGACCGCTGACTTTGTGATTTTGACATGTGAAGCGACCTTTACCCTCTTAGTAAGGTAACCAAAGGTTGAACCGATGTTGGCTCAAAGCTCTTGAGTAGATCGGCTTGATAGCGTTCATGCCTCACATATAGGAATCCACGCTTTAGTGGCCTTAATGTGTCTAACTGTGATCATGCGATAATATCTTGCCTTATTCTTGCGGTGAACTAAGCTTCCATCTTCATCTTCTTCGTTGGCTTGCAGTGTTGGCCGATATCTCGCGAGGTAGGTTCTGCCATTTTTAACAAATTAGGAAGTAAGTTGCAATCTCTATCATCTTCTAAGTCCTTAGATTCTTCTAGACACATATCTCACTAGAAAGGAGTTCAAATAACGTCGCTTCGTGTCATTGATATCTGGGACCCATATCCCAGATGAAGGCAATTTAGAGAATGAATGATTATTTATGAATTAAGAATAAAAGAATGTTCAATAGAATGTATAGCATGGAAAAAAAAAATATTGGTCCAAAAGATGCATTTTATTGAAGTAGTAATTCAAAACACGAGCCTATTTCACAAAAGAGATCTTATTGCTTCTAGGCTTAAAGCAACAAGTATACTTCATACATTACTCTAGATAAGCTTCTAAATACTATGAGAATTACTTCCACAGCCTCATTGCTTAAAATGTTCTTAGGTTCATGCTTCGCTTTTGGTGCGTTGCTATCTCCACAACACCCATTTTGACGAATTTTTCCACCAACTTCTTGAAAGTCATGCAATTTTCTATGGAATGTCCTGAACTCCCATGATACTCACATCGGACATTTAGGTTATACCATGTTTGGGTATGGAGGTTGCGATGGCTTTATAAAATAAGGAGCTACAACATGCATATCAAATAAGTTCGGTATAACTCCCATGCGTCATGGGAATAGGAGTGAACCGAGGTTTTTCCGAATACGCTCTGGATTGGGTTCTTGCTTTGGTGGGACCGGGTGATTGTAATCGCCTTCTTTGGTCGGCTTCTGTCAGAACGGCTTGAATAACCCTTAGTATACACACTCGTCTTACCCATCTTTATCCTTCCTCTTGGGCTTTTGAAGCCCTTCTCCCTTTTCTTTGTCTCGGTAGGCCAAAAACAACGCGATTGGCTTGCTCATTACCGGGGCCCATTGGAGAATTCAAAGAAGACCAAGTATTAGTCCTATATTGAGATCCAATAATGACAGTACCACGCGAGAATGTGTATCTGGTTGAGTTGGGACATTTATTAGGGAATAAACGATGTCTTCGTCATTGTCCACATTGTCAGTCACTGGGTCACTCCTTTTTTCAAGTCCTTCGGCTAGTAACTGAGTTAGCTGGCCCATCATGTTCTTCTGAAAGTCTAGCATTTGCTCTCGCATTTCTTGTTGTATTTGGATCAATTGTTCTTGCATCCGTATTTGCCTTTGCTCTATCCTCACCAACCTTTGTTCCATGTTTTCCGAGTTAATCAAACATTTTGCCTAATTAGGTCATTTTGTAAAAGTCTAATGTAAATGAATGCAATGTAATGCGAATGCAATGTAGTGCGAATGCATGAATGCAAAGAGGCATCGATTCGATCGACTTCATTTTAGAAAACTTTATTAGAAAACAAGTTCTTTTACATAAAATGGACTACTATATGCATTCGTCCTAAGTCCTAAAAGTCTTGATTTCCCAAGTAATGAAGCTAGCTCTTGATGTGACTGATCAGTAGCCCATATTTTATGCTTAACATATCCACTTGTAATGCCAAAATCAGAGATAACCGACTACTGTTGCATCCGAACCGTCATTCCCCATAAGGTAATCTTGACTTTTTAACTTGATGATCATAAGAATGATGAAGTTCTTCTCTCCAACATTTCTCTCTTGTTTCAAGAAGCTCGATCCATGCTTCACAATTGTGTAACGTTAGATTTAACTACACTTCATTTCCTCAATCTTGTTCGGACTTAAATTCAACTCGATTGCGAGTTACGACTTTGAGGGTAGTGAGGAGACTATCCCACTTAGCATCGCTTTTTTCAAGATTGATCATTTATTCTAGCTAGCATCGACTCAAGGGATTTTTCCGCTTTCATGGCTCGGAAAAATTAGAGTTTTCCGCACCAAGAAGGAACTGCGAAGCTCCAGACATTGATTGTATCCGTCCAATAGTTTTTCCAATTCCAACCACTGGTGAAAGTCGTCTATTCTGGTTCGTCTCTTTGAATCTATCTAACTGGGTCAATACAAACAAGAATCAAATCCCTTGCAATGTTGTTTGGATCACAACGATGAGCCCAGAAGTTCACAACGGCCTATCCTTTTACCCTAGATGGTTCCACCAATTCCATCGCCTATTCTTCAGGAAGAAATTTTCATCGTTGCCCCTGACAGAGCACGACCTTTGACTTGGGTGGAATTAGTACTGAAAGAAACACCATAAGAACGCAGCATTGGCTTGGCACTATGGTTGCTCCCCTGTGAAGCATAGGATAAGGCTTTCACTCTTTCCTGAGATTTCTGTCTTAACCAAAGAAGCTCTCTAGTTAGTGCTTTGTCAATTGCAAGTACATCAAGGAATGTAGCTCCAAAGGAATGTATGTAGGTTGTTTCGGCTCTCTGACATTAAAGCATGGCAAGTCTATTAACTTTTTCACACTTTCCTCCTTCAATGAAAACAACGGATCTTTGCACAACTGCTCGCTCAATCCAGTGATCTTGTACTCGTGATTGGATGGACTGACTTTTGTCCTCAGGTTCTCAAGGCTTCGTTTTGCGTGATCTATGGCATTCTGATTAGCAACGAATCCACAGAATATTCTGGGAAAGGCCTCTCTGAGTGGCTATGAAACTTGAATGGAAACCCCTATAATCAAGGGTACCTCCTCCAATATCTGTGAAGTTGTTCCGATTATCTTAAAAGATTGGCAAACCAATAGGCATCCTTGCTTCGCAGCATGCTACCTTAAAATGACAACCATCATCCTCAGTGTTTCTTGAGAGTTTTGATTCCCTTTTCGCTACCGCTTGAGTCATCGTGTCTTACACTACCGTTGTTTCATTAGATGTAACATCCTCAAATACCATTGTAAACTTATGCTTGTTATTTGGAAGAGCATCAACAAGAATAAACTTTTCTCCCGTCAGAACAAGGTCCTTTCCACCAATTCATTGTCATAGTTCTCTTGCCCTCCGTCAATTACTTTCCTTCCAACACCCTCGTTGTCTCTGTGGTTGCCATCTTCACATGAAAGAGAAACACCGTAATGGTAAAGCGTCTATCCTACCTTACTGCCCACTATGAAGTGATTAGTGAGTATAATTACTTTCTACCATGCATTGCCATAAAATGTCATACAATCTTTTCCACATCCGATTTGGTTTTGGTCGAACAACATTAGGAAGCATAGGTGGTGAGATTTTAGCACCGCCCCATTTGCTCAAATGGATCCATACCCTTCTAACGCCTAGGTTCTAACTATATACTGACGACTACATTGTCTTCCACTTTATCAAGGAACCCGTTCTCCATAACCAAACTTTCTCGACCTAGAAACCGACCATGAATCGATACCTCTAAAGAAATGAGATGATATGCACGAAAATAAAATACAACGAGTTAGTATCACAAAGTATAAAGCCAGTGAAAATGAACAAACACCTACCTGGGTGACCACTAAGGTTTGACGTTGTTCTACTTAAAGTGGACTCCTAGGGTTCACTACATGTGGTTTGGTTCTAAAGAGAGGTACCGAACCAGTGATTCCTCAATCCTCACCCATTATAGGCTCATACGGATTGAAGTTCGGTTCGGGAATACATTTCCCTATGGTCGCATGAGATGAAAATCTCACGAAGACATAGTACGGATGTATTCAAAGCGATCCACTATCCCGCACGGAGGTGAAGACCTCACGAAGGAGTAGTTTCTCACTTCCACTTAAAGGTGCGACCACAACGGTCATGCAATGCAATGCGAGATTAAAACATGTAATAAAAGGATTGTAATTTTGCAAATCAACTTTTAAATTTCCGACAAAAGACAGAAAATAATCAATTTATGGCTTGACTCTCTAAATAGGTCCCCAGTGGAGTCGCCAAGCTGTCGTAACCGTTTTTTGGAAGACGACAAAAAGGGGTTGACTTTGGGTTTTGAAAATAGGAAAAAAACGGGAGTCGCCACCGACCATTATTTGGTGTGATCGGATCACCTTTATTTTAATAAAACATTTTGCTTTACTAAAACAATGTTTTTGGTCCGCGAAATTTTAAAAAATCGGGTCCGGGAGTCGGTTACGCACGAGGAAGGGTTAGCACCCTCGATACGCCCAAAATTGGTACCAAAATGATTAATTAGTGTCTTAATGTCGAAAGTTTTAAAAGGTTTTAAAATACAGATCCTCTAAAAATGTTTGGATAATTAGGGCCGAAATTTTGAGATTTCTTTGCTCCGAGAGGATACAAACATCACATCCAGCACGTTAGGACATGATGCTTTAAACCTTCGTAATCAAAGCTATCTCGAGGTTTCACGAAGTTTATCAAAAGGATGTTTAGTTATTTAGTCAAACGGAAAATCGCAACCCAGCACGTTAGGGCACTATTTCCCGAATTCCTAAATACAAAACATTGCCTTCACTTTAAAACCTTTGAACAGAGTGTAGCGACTTTTCAAAATGCGTCGTATGGGATTGAATTCTAGAAAAGGCTTGAATCAAAATTTGAAATTCCTTTGTCCCAAAAAGATATAAACATCACATCCAGCACGTTAGGACACGATGTTTTAATCTCTCGTGAGCAAAGTCATCTCGTGATTCGCAAAGCTTCAGAAAAGGATGTTAAGTTATTTGGTCAAACGAAAAATCGCAACCCAGCACGTTAGGGCACTATTTCTCGAGTTTCCAAATACCAAAACATTGCCTCATTTTGAAATCTTTTAGATGAAATGTGATGATCTTATGAAAGATGTTTTGTTCAAAAATATAATACAAAACAAAGATAATAAATATGGACGTGAATATTATAAATAAAAATACAAATGATAGTGATAATAATAATAATATTATGATAATACAAAGTAGTAATAAGAATTGAATAAATAAATGAAATGATTTATGGCAAGATAGTAAAGAAAATACTTGAAATGAAAATAATAATAATGATAATAAAAATGATGGATGCTAATAAAATAATACATACAACATAAATAAACAAATATATATACATAACAATAATAGTATTAATAATAAAATGATAACGATAATAAAAATATGCTAATAATGATATAGTCATGATAATAGTAATGGTAAAAATAGATAATAATGATAATATCGAGAATAACAAATAACAATTTCAAAAGATAATAATATTAATAATAGTAATAATGATAATAATAGTAGAAAAATAACACATGCGATCGCAAATGATAGTAATAGTATACAAACAATAGTAAAATATAATGAAAATAACAAATAGCAATAATAATAATCATAATAATAATAATAATAATAGATAATAACTTAATAAAGTAGTGAAAATAAAATGATAACATGTGCTAAAATAGTGATAAGCAAAATAGTAGTGAAATAAAATGGGTATAATAAATAATAATGAAAATAATTAATAATAGTAAAAATAAAATGAAAATAAAAGTAAAAACAAGAAATATATTGCAAAATATTTAAAAAGGGATTAAATTGCATTGAAAACATGAGTTTCGGGTCAAATTAAAAATAAACAAGGGTTTAAGGGCTAAATTGAAATCGCACGTAAAAGATGGGGGGCTGAGAGGGTAATTTTCCCAGAAATTAAACGTGTGTTTTAAAGGGATCAAATCGCAAACCAGGCAACTTGTTGGGCTAAATTGAAAATATCAAAATTTAATTGTAAAATCATAAAAAGCGGAAGGATCACAAAATAGACCATTTAATAAAAACACGCGGATCCTAGGTCGTAGGGTCGGATTCGGCCTGATTCGGTTCGGCCAGTCAAACGACGTCGTTTGGGGTTTATGGGCGCCAACCAAAACGACGCTGCTTTGATTCGGCTATATAATTAATTTTTGGCAAAACTTCATTTCTCACCTCTCTTAAAAAAAAATGATTTGCTTGTCTCTTTTCTCTGCAGTCCGAATGGGTGGGAATACGGTGGTCGGACCACTGCCTTCCGTCATGGCTGTTTCCGCTCCACCGTGATTTCGGTGGTAGGAAAAGGTAAAAGTTTTCCTTTTTCTTTCCTTTTTTTTATATATATTTTGATATTATATATAAACTATTTTAAGAAAGAAAAAAATAAACTAGGTTTATATAGTTTCGCAAAACAGATAAAAGAAAATAGAGTTAAACCTTAAAACTGTTTCTTTTTCTCTTCGATTGCTTGTCGTGTACTTGAATCTGTGTTTTTTTTATGTTTTCTGATTTCCAAAAAAGAGTAAAAAGAAGAACCGCCCCTTTTTCTTGCTTGAATCTTCTTGTTTTTTGCATTTATTTCAAAGAAAAAAAACCTCCTGTTGTACAAATATTCAATGGCTTTTATAGCCGATCCGTAAAGTAAAATACAATAATATGGCTTCGCTCCACTTGTTTACCTGCTTTTTCCTATTTGCGTGTCATGGCGATGGCAGAGGCACGTGGGGCGGAGGCTGCAGGCGTGTTTGGTAAGTGTGGAGCAGGTGGCGTCGAGGCGTGGGAGGTTGTCATGGTTAGGAGCTGCTACTGGGTGATTAGGTTCCTAGAACCCTAATTTTGAATTTTGGGCCATTGGGCCTCCGTGTAATGGGCTGAAATTTTTAAATTTGGGTCCTGGGTCCATGGGTCCATTTTTTATTTTTTTTATCTTTTATTTCTTGTTGTTTGGGTGTAATGTATTTGAAATTGGGCCGCAAATTTGGGTTCTACAACTATCATCATCTGATGTGACATATTTAATGAAAAATAAATATACTAAGTAGACTTTTTTTTTTTTTTATAAAAACTACTATCGATTGGACTAAATTTTTAATTTTGTAGAACTACAAGGACTCATAATATAAAGTGACAGTTGTTCATTTTATTTTTAACAGCCCATAGTCGTCCACTCCACTCAATCAGGCTTGTAATGAATTAATGTGCAAAGTCCATGTTTTATTTAAATTAATCAAATTCTTGGAAAAAAAATCAATGAATAATAGCTAAATTAGAGCATAATTTTAGGTTTAATTACTTCCTTGAACTTAGCCTATAACTATCTTAGGAAAAACTTTCCCAAAGAAATAAATGCTTAAAAGTAAAGGTAAACTATTAAAATAGTCACTTTTGTTTATCTCGGTTATATTTTAGTCATTTATGTTTGAAATGTTACGTTTTAGTCACTTAGTTATCGTTTTGTTACGAAACGATAACTCTGCCATTAATATCTGTTACCTTCCAAACGGCAGTCCGACATGGCAGTTAAAATAAGTTTTAAATGTCAACATGGATATCCAGCCAAGTAAATTAATTAATTTTTTAATTAAATAAATTCAATTAATTGAATTTTCTAAATTAATTAAGAAAAATGTTAATTCGGTTTCCCGAATTAATCAGAACCAATGCATCATATTAATCATTGAACGAGAAAAAAAGAACCATTAGTCTCTTTTTCTTTTAACTTTTGTTTCCATTTTGACTAAAAAAACCATCCATTTTCATAGTCAATCTTTGTTAAATCGAAACAATAAAAATCAAATTTAATGCTCCATCAATCAGTTAGATTTTTTATTCAAAATGAAAGAAGGAATTATCGATTCAATGCAGAGTCTAAGCATGAATTACAGTAAATAATGGGTTTTTTTGTTCTTTACTTAGGTTTTGGATTCAGATATTATAGTTTTTTTTTTTTTTTGCAAAAAGGGGGTCCATCTTTTCATGTTTTTCTGTATATATGACAGTAAGTAATGTTTTTCTCATCCTAACTGGACATCTACGTTGGCATTTAAAACTCATTCTAACAAATCTTAACAAAGCGATCATTTCGTAACAAAATGATAACGTAAGTGACTAAAACATAACATTTTAAATATAAGTGACTAAAATGTAGTCTAAAACAAACAAAAGTGACTATTTTAATAATTTACCCTAAAAATAATAAAATGAGATTGTTGAAAATAATTTACGGTTTTCCTAAAATTTGTACCCAAAAATTAAAGTTGGAGTTTACATACAAATACTAATATTCGAATGTTATTTTTATATGGAAAACTAAGTTTATGATTATGTATATAGTTATAGTTATAGTTATTTATCCTAGAACTTAAAAATTCTTCACGAGATCTTAAAATTTGTGTCGTGTTATTACAGTAAACATGCGAAAGTTGTCGTGACATCAACACACCGAACCTCGGAAAAACCTCCAAAAATAGAGTAAGACAAAGCATTAATTACATTGGTTGTTATTAGAGATATTGTATTAAATGTTTAAACCTTAAATTTGGAGTTTTGAAAGTCAATAAGTTACACTCTGTGCTTAACATTGATTTCACTAAACAATGTTTTAAGAGTTAATTTCACCAAGCATCTCACACATATGAATTTCATTCTAAATTGGTCCTTAAGAAACTATTAAAATTATATCAATCATGTCATTCATCAATTTAATCGTAAAATTAAACTAAATGGCTTTAACAATGGAGGGACTTGATGGATATAATATAGATTGTTTAGTGGTATAATTAGAATTAATATTTTGAATTCTAATGATCGATTTAGAATGAGGGTCATAATTTTAACATGTTTGGTGTAGTTAATTCATATTTTAAATACATTTAACATAATAACCAAGTTAAATTTGTGTAAATTATGGATTCAGTCTTTGTATTATAACTTAATTATTTTTGGTCCTTGTATTTTTATTTTTAATGCAATGTTGGCTTGTTATTATTTACAAATAATACTCACACAAAAAGTCATATTATTTGAATTAAGGATTTAGCGACTACTGCTTTTAAGTGAGAAATGAAAATTTAAAATTTGAAAAAGTATAAGAACACAAAAAATAATAATAAATTCACAGATTATGTATGGTACAAGACTGATAGTAAAATTTGACCTAATGGACTTAATTGGTACTGCTTAGATCAAGGCTGAAAATTTAAACCGAATAAAATTGATGAAATTAGAAAACATATACAAAATTTACAAGTCAAATATAATACAAAATTAATAACATAAGTTAACATTTTAACTCGTACCGGACCAGAATTTCAAATTTTGAATAATAAATTTTGTAAGGGATGATGTTAGTCAACATATACTTAATGATATTATATAGTAGTTAAGGTGGCTTTTGTAGAAAAAGGAAATTTATGTATTGTTTATCTTTTGAATTTTAATAATAATAATAAAATTGGAATACACGTTAGAACCCTAATTTTAATAGATTACTTATTAGCAAAATTTAAGATAAATAATGTTTATTGGACCAGATTTTATTGATTCTAGAAAACCGAATTTTTAAATGCGTGTGATCCTAAACTATTTTCCTTAAATCTTAATGAATTATTCTAAGTATATACTGTGAGTATTTAAAATCACAATATGTATTTTATTTATTTAATTTTAGATTTTTAAATATAATATAAAAATTCAAATGAATCTTTATATTATTAAAATTTTATTCAAATTATGACACTGTTCTAATATGTCGTTAATTGTTGATAATTTAGACAAAATATATATATATTTCCGACTAATTTACCCATGACTCAATCCATAAAAAAAAAATCCAATCATCCCTAAGAAAATTAATGTATTTTTGAACTATCGTATGATTGAAAAAAATACATGATTTTTTGGGGGATGATTAGGTTTTTTTTTTTTTTTATGAGTCGAATCGGGTCATGAGTAAATTAGTTGGGTTAGATATATTTTGTCTAAATTATTAGTAACTTAATGTCAAATTGTAATAGTATCATGATTTGAATCGTTTTTTAACGTAGAAGAACTAATTTGAAGCAATTTTTACTTTTACATAGCAGTATAAGGACTCTTGATACACTTCAAATAATCATATTACATATATACTTTAAATCAATAAGTGGTTGGATGTAATGGTAAGGTACATTACACTCACAAGAGGAATACACATGTTTAAACCTTGAAGATGACATTGTTAGGAGGGACAGCCACGAACTCCATCATAAAACGGACATGAAGAATATAAAAAACACACACACACACACTTTAAAAAAATGGATAAATATCAAAATTATATATAAACTTTTGTTTCGTAATTGTACGTATTAACTTTAATTTTTCTTTAACTGTACACATTTAAAGAAATAAACGCATTAATTTATTTTTATATTATACTTATATAATAATGTAGTTATATCAATAATGAAATTTATAGTTTATAAAAATCGAATCAAATTAAAATGACATGTATAAAATTAAATAAAATTAAAATTTATATATTTATTCTTTAAAAATAACCTAAATATATATATATATATATATATATATTAATCCACAATTAATAACCTATCCTAAAGTTGGGATCTAAAGCCTTGGAATTAGAAAATCTCTGAGTTGATTTTGGAACTTAAAGAATAAAGATTATATGCCATTATTCCTTAATTTCTTTGGAGTCTTACGGAAATTAAGGATTTCATTGACAAAGTGCTTGTAGAGTATATTTTAAAAACCTTAACATTTCATGCATTGACCATCTTTTATTTCATTAATGAGCGGTTGTTTCTTTATAATTATAAAATTATTAATTAATACAATAATTAAATTATAGCTCTTCTAATAATAATAAAATATTAATTTAAATTATGAAACTATAAATTTATATGATAATACAAACTGTATTTTGATGTCTCTTAAAGTTTTATAATTCAGTATTCTTTTGACTTTGTCCCTGATCAGAGAGAACCCCGGCCCCATATATAATTTGCGTTGAAGTCATTCATATTTCCACTATTAATAAATAAAATGCTACTATGTATATTATACAGTTATATAAACACTTATAACTCCTATTATCATCATAAAAATATAAAACAACTATATTTCCACATGCGCTGATCTATATATACTGCCATAAATCATACTCCTGCCTGCTTATAATCTAATCTTTTATGGATCCAAGGGTTACAAGATGTAAATTATTTATTTTAGATTATAACACACTCATTATGTAAGGGAAAAATAATCTATGTAACAAATATATTTACAGAAAATCGATAAGATAAAAACAAATAAAGTTTTGGTATAGTAAAATCGAGTTATTAAAGACTATAGCATATGTATTTTCTAAATTTTATATAAAATACGCTTATAATTAATAATATGTAAATTTAACCAATTTAATCAAACTCTTAAATAATAGTATAAATATTGCAAAAGTTGTTTGGTAATTATCATCTAAATAGAGAGCGAATGAACAAATATATACTTACGAGAATTAAGGTTGGATCCATGTGTTGGTAGATTTTTCCTCCTTGTCCATAGGAATGTAATTTTTGTTTGTATAAAAATAGATGGAATCTAAGAGTGGACTTACTAATTATTGGTATAAATAGAAATGTTCTTACAGTAATAAAAAAATATAAATATAAATAAAAGTAACATTTGTCATACTTTTAATTTTTTAAAAAACTCCATAGACGATGTATTAGATAATTACCCTATTCATAATTGTTATAACATAAGCAATTACTTCAAGCATACTCCTAGTTGGAAGAGTTAATATATTATTTGATATCTAAGTTCAACTTGGTACCTTAGTTCAGCTTCAATGTTCAATGTGGAAATCTTCTTATAGGTATTGATCGTTGTATTAACCATCTGGTTAGTGTTCACCTTGCATTAGTTTATAGGCAATGTAATGGTATGGCTGCAACTTTGGCTATAATAGGGGTGAGAAGATCAGCGTTATTTAAAGCTTGGTGGTGATCTATTTTCTTTTTATCTATTAGTAGTTTGCACATGTGATGGATGTTTTGTTATACCTTGTTTATCTGGGTGTTTTGTAATTTTTGTCTAGGAAAGTGGTTGGTGTTTACCAACGACTTCCTATTATTAATATATTCACATCAATTGAGCCAAAAAAAAAATTGTTCATAAAAAGTACATAGGTGGTTAATTGTGACAAAACTATAGCTCAAGTACCAAATTGAGAAACAAATCCAAAATCAAGTACCAAATAATATATTAACCTTAGTTAAATTGTATTTATCAATTTAAAACAGTAAAAGTAACATAGAACCTCTATACTAGGTAGTTGGATTGCACTTCGCCCCCTCTACTAAAAAAATAGTAAATTAGTCCTCATACGTCAGACCAAAAAGCTGGTCCTTTTTATTAAAAATTTATCCCTGTACGTCAGAATAAGGTACATATAACACGTGACACGTCACTGTTTGATTATTCCATCAATCACGCCAATTTTTTAACAATACAAATGGGTGGAATTTTTAACAGAAAGGTCCAATTTGCTCTTTAATATAATGAACAGGACTAATTTCTCCTTTTTTTTAGTAGTGGGGCAAAATATAATCTAACTCTTAATACAAGGGGTTCCATAGTACTTTTACTATTTCAAACACAACATATGATTTGCAGATGCAGTTACCTCTTTAGAATTGCGAAGCATCAAAATGTGGAAAGTAAAATAGTACTGAAAACTGTTGGGAGCCTCGAAATGTAGTCCATAAAATGCAAATAAAATTTTCATACAATAAAAAAGACAAGATTCACCATCAAACATGCTTAGATTCCAGATGGCTCGAATCTGCAAAATACATAAGCAAATGAATTATATTATAAGATTCTGACAAGCCACAGTCCACTAGGGACGTGATACGTTTGGTACAATAAGTTGAAATTTACGGCATGATTATTTGTCATCTCTTATGAATTTGGAAGAGACATTTATATAAATAATTAAGGTCGTTTATGAAGGATGATGATGAAGCAAATCTTTGATCAAGATTATGACTCTACAATCTCACCAAAGGTAATTAGTATTAAGTTGTCAAGTTAACTCGAGAAAAAATTAGAGCGGAGAAAGTTAAAATTTTAATTAAGTATTGGATGAAGTGATAAGATACATTATATTATTAAAAAAAATTCATGATCGACATTATCAATAAAAACAAATACAATTCCCGAAAATATTAATTAAATAAAAATTGTAGTAATTTGATTAATTAGCTAGCTAGCAAGTACACCCAACATTCTAAACCAACTTGGCTTAGGGTTGATCAGCCTGTAAACTGGTAATCACATGCCTTTGCTAGCATATATTATATGCATATATAAAATATAATCACTTGTGTTGAACACATATAACAATTAATAAGATCACTTGTGTGACTCAAAAATCAATAATGTGAGAGATCTTCCGCCAAATATTGTATTTTCGAGAATCCTACTTGATTTCTGGCAAACTATTTTCTTTTTTTTTTTTTTACTAATAAATTAGCTCTGCTTCTCCCCCACTTGTTATTAATCAATCATTTTATAATTAAATTTAATTATCATCTCTGGCTTGTTAATCCCAAGTATATGTAAATATCTAATGATTATAATAGCAAAAGAGAAATGGTTTTTTTTTAAAAAAAAAGAATAAGCAATTACTATTAACATAAACCCTAATCTCAAATGTGACAATTAAGCAAAATGATTCGACAAATTCCTATGTTTGATGAAATATACTTGTATATTATTATAATAACATTGATCGTTCATGTTCTTGTATCATAGGTGACGTTCATAATCACATGCCCCTCAACTAAGTCATATTTTTATTTGCTTAATTAAGTCTTCCCTTACAACAAGTTTTAATTTAGCAAATTATAAAAATATAATAACAAAAATGTTTTTTAATATTATATTTACACATCAACATTAATTGAAGATTAAGAAGATAAGGAGTGGAATATCAAAATATAACTTTATACTTACTTCTTTAATTATTTCAAATATTTGATTCTTTATTTTCAATAAAAATATGTTATTCAAAATTTGACTTTATTTGAATAACACTAGATGGAATACAAATAATGGGGAAAATTATATTATATCAAAGATTTTTATAATTCAACATTTTTTATGAAATATTATATTTATCTTCATATTTATATTTAACACCCAATTTTAATACCATACTAAATAATTTATTTAACGATAGATCATTGAAAATTTTAATATTTTAAATGTGTTTGATAGTCATTTAATTTTTTTACCTAATATAAAATTTTCAAAAAAAAATGTTGAATAAGATAAGTAGGTAGCTACTTATCACTTAACGTGAAAATGTTAAGTTGATTTTATTTTATTAAAATATTGAAATAGATTATCGCTTTTCTAAAGAAATGAGATATTGAAATTACCATATTTATCTTTTACCCAAAACTATCCAAAATAATATAAACCTCATATTAATAAGATTAAAACTAAGAAATAAATATTTTTTAAAATCATTATTTACTTTTATCAGACAAGATAATATAAATTTAACACTTATAAAAATTCAATACTTAAAATTTTTAACACTTAAAATTTCAGATTATCAAATAACACCTAATCAAATTTAATACTTGATAAATTAATCGCTAAAAGTTCAGCAATTTAATTTTTTAACACATAAATTTTCAAATCCACCTAACTATCTAATTTATTAGTTAAATTTACAGTTACTTACTATCCAAGAAACAATTCATACAAGTTCTAATATATAAAAAAATTAAAGTAAATACCTTAAAAGATTTATTATGTATAATTGCAATCAAATTCAAGGCACATATTGGGAAGTACCAACCATGTTGTTAAATTCTAGTGAAAAAATTAAAATAAAATCCCACGTAGATTCTAAACAAAAATTAAAGAATAAAAAATAGAAACTTATCTAATTATTAGTATTGCAAAGAAGAGCCAATCCGAAAACGCTGCGAATTGTTCATGCAATATATCGTTCACATGAAATTGCACCAATCGAAAACCATTAAAATATATATTTTTTCTCGAGATAAGAAAAATTACATATATATACAAAATTTGAGTTTTTTTTTTTTTTTTTGGAGAAATTACATGTATATGCAAACAAAGGAAATAAATTAAGAAAAAATGTAAGTAAATAGTTTGCATAATTTTGAAAAAGAACCAAGAAAACTGATGAGAGCAATTATATATAGCATTATCAATATGTTGGAGGGATATGGGGTTTTATTAATTAGGTCAAATTGCCCTTAATGGTATGAGCCAATTTATTTTTTGGTGAAGGCAAAGGACGATTTTGATATTGGTCAAAGCTTTTTTAACATAAATGAAAGGTCGTATATTGGAAAGGGCATTAGAAAGGTTTAAAAAATTATGTTACTAGATTCATAGAATCATAGTTTGTAGAAAAATAATAATTATATTTTTCTGCCTTTTTTTATGAACAAATAATTTTTTTTAAAAAAATTAAATTAATTAATGTGCAATGCTTATTTTACAATCAGATCCAAATAAATTAAAATGAATAATCAAGAAAAAAAGGTTAAAAGGGAATAGTTTTGAAGACTAGCAGAAAGTGGGTTGCAATTGCATTGCATGGCGAATGCATTTACGTTACCCAGGAGGCCATACAAATATGTTAAAATTGTATTTTAACTCCTCCTAAAATTAATAATTTTTAATTTAACCTTTTCAAAATTATAAGTATATAAGTCATTAAAATGATTAAATTACATTTAAATTCTCATAAAATTATACAATTTAATTTTTATGATATAATATATACTTATTTAGCATGAGCCGTGCATGCATGGCAATCCTTGATGTTTGTGATTGTTGGTTATATTGAATGTTGAGTCATTTCTCTCACAACATTAAAAAATATCACAGTACGAAAAATACCTAGGCTATCTCTACATTTCTTTTTAAAGTTAGATTTCTGAGAATAGAAGATAGATATACAAAGGGTCATTTTCAGATTATGGATCACCTCCATAAGCCAAGAAAAAAGTAGCATATAATGGAATATTAGGGGGATAATGGCAGCAACAAAGATAGTGACACCCTCTTATTAGCTGGGGTGGATGGAAGGAATTGCGGTGAATCATAGGCCAGTTTTTGGGCAACCCACTTGGGTGGATCAACCTATGGAATATTACTACTTGGGTGGGAAGAATAGAGAGTGGTTAAACTCTTTAGGAATAGAGAATCAGAAGTGAGAGGTGGAGCCCCTTTGGGACGTCTATCGATTTAATTACATGATCAGTAAGCTGATCAATCAAACGATTTAATTGCAATGATCTGCACTAATAAATGTTCCTGTAAGCCTGACTGAAAAGAGGGCCTGAAATGAAGTCCATGTCCACAAAACCTTAATCTCCTACAGTGTAAATAAGACATCAATCGGGCTCCCTAGAAAAAAGTACGAAACAAACAATAGTGGCCTTCCATTTTCTACAGAAAGTGGACATTTAAACAATATTCCTTTAGTTTCTCTCAATTTTGAAATTAAGCAAATTGGTCCCTCCTAAAAATTTTAAAATAATTTAATCAATTTCAAAAGTGAGTAATTAAGGACAATTAATCACATCATTAATGTTTTTCATCAATTGTACATGATTTTAATTGACATAATAATAAATTTAGCCCTCAAAGTTTACACAGTTTTCAATTTGGTCCTAATTTAACATATTTGTCCCATAGCATTTATGTAAATGTTGAGATCAAATTAATCGATTTTTTTAGAATTGAGGTCAAAATGACAAAATATGTAAACATTGAAGGCTAAATTTATTACGATATTAATCAAAATTATCTACAACTGACGAAATACATTAACACCGTGATTTATTATCTTCAGTTGCTCACTTTCAAAATTGACAATGATTAAATTGCTTTAATTTTTTTTTTTTTGAGAGAGAGATTAATTAGCTCAATTTTAAATTTGAGATAGTTGGAGAGGTCTTTTTAGCTTTTTAATAATTACAGTTGGTCTTATCCGTTTTGCAGTTTGAGACCAATTCTGATGGAGTCAGGAATGGCTGCAAGTAAAGCTTTCTAGCAATAAAAACTTTGGAATAATTTTACATTATGTTAACCAAACACTTATATTATTGTTACAAATATTTAACTTTTTATATTTAAAATTTTAAAATTTACATTTATCAAACATTATATTAATATTCTGTGTGCTTATTGATGTCAATATAAAAATTTTAAAATTTAATTTTTAATATTTTTTAGTTTATCAAACTATACCCAAATATAATTAATTAAAATTAAATTACGTGTCACCCATAATGCGAGTGAAATCAAATACAGTCCAAAAATAATCTGTAATATTCTCTTCTTCGATTATTAATACCTTAAAGTTTCAAGTTCAAACCTTAATATAATATTTTTAAGTAGTTTTATTTTCAAAAATTATATAAACTATAAAAAACCGATACATTTGTAATGATATTTATTTAAAAATATATTTTAATAATTTTAAAATTAAATTATTATTAAGTTAATTGGTAACACAAATAATATTTTAATAATATATATATACTTAAAATCGTTATCACCCTTCATCAAATATTTGAAAAAGGAAAATACAAGTAGCAAAAGTTAAACAACTGGCCGACCATTATTAGTTGGACCTCCTTTGCTCCGTCGGCAATAATAAAACCTTGACCCTCTCTTGCGTCTATAAATATAATTATTATTTTTACTCGAAAATTATATTAAAATATGTTTAAATTTGCAATTGAAGATGTAAACTAAATTAAAGTTTAATCGGTATGATTATTGTTTGAAATTTGCTCATTTTTCTTAATTTAGTGCTTCAACTTTAATTTATTTATAGTGTGTGACACTCTAAAAGAATATCACGTGATTGCTTTAAAATTTTAAAAATTATATAATATATAAAAATACAAATCAATTGTAAAGAATATATAATTCTCTTTCTAAAAAATAAAATTGTCTTAAAATAAATCAAACATGCATTATTTTATGCATAATTTTAAATATCAAAATATATAACTTGTGTCAAATATAAATATCATATTAAATAAAAAATAACATAAATATCATTAAAAAATTTATCAAAGTGCCAAATAATATAATTAAACATTAATCACAACTTTAATTTTAGAATAAACAAACGTACACATATATAAATAAATAAAACATGCATTATTGATGGTTGAACAGGGTAAAGTTAGAGAAGCTACCCTTTATGATGGAGTCTTTTGCTACATTACATTGACATTTCTCCTGCAATTATTGAAGTTCATGTCAGTTTCATGTTTATAAAAGCTATGTTCAACTCCCACGGTCTTTATTCCAACTCTTCTTCCTATCACTAATTGCCCATTGGATCCTAGATCGACACCTCATTTTTTTGACCATATAAATATATAATGGCAACCCAAGAATTGGACGGGGGCCTGTTTTTGTTTTCGCTTGCTTTCCCTTGGAGAAATTAGGTTTTATGAAGATGAGCTGCCTAGACAGCAACTTTTGCTTTTTTATTATTTATTTATTTATTTTGTTGAATATTCTTTAAAAAATTAATTTATTTTATTTTGTCTAGTAGTTATTTTGACGGAAATAAATTATGAGTATCGAAGTCTGTATCAAAGTTTACGAGTCTAAAAAGTATTGAGTATAAATGCTTCACATATATATATATATATAAATAAAACATTAAATATATTTGTCTCAACCAACCACACTCGAGTCTTTAAATTTGAAAAAAAAAAAAACTCTTGCCGACAATGTCATTTTGAATTATTATATTAACGTCGCCCAAGACCTCTTTATAAAATATCTCTCCTTTTTATCTTTTTTGTACAAATTTATAATTATATCTCCAAACATAGATATATATATGATTGAATTAAACCCATTCTAAACTCAGATTCTAGAACAATTAAGAATAGAAACCTACTGTAAACATATTATGGACAACTTCGTGTTTTGATTTGAAGGTCAACGTGTTCACCACCTTAAATATGACTTGAATTTAATATACAATAATTTAAAGTACAATGATCAATATTTAACGATAAAAATAAATAAAATTTTTATTTAATCTATAATAACTAATTTAGTCAATTTTTTAATATAAATCACTTTTATAATAATTTTATCTAAAATCGACAGCAATCAATTTAAAACATATATAACTTTTGTCACTAATCGGTTATAGGTATTATTATATCATAGCCTAAAATACTTGGAACATGTACCGAATAAGGAAAAGTAATCTTAAATTAGAACATACATTAACCCACCTATCATCATTCCCCTAATTTGCACTTTCTTTTATCACACTAGGCTGTCATTGGACATATTAGTGAAACAAAATTACCCAAATCTCTTCCAATTTACACCAATCCCTTTTTGTCAGTACAAGTCGACTAGACCCCACTATAAACAATGGCATATAAACTGAAACTTTGAAGGACTTCATTGGCCAATCAACTCTGTTCTCAAAAGATTAATTAATAAATATATTTTATCATTATCATCATTATCACAGTTAGTAAACTGAGATTTTCCCAATTTCAACCAAGCGCAACCATAGAAATATGGAGGTTACTACTCATTAGGCAAAACCTAGTGGCTAATAGTATCTTTTAATTTAACAAAGTCTACAAAATATACAAATGTTTTGTCACCCATCAAAAGGACAATTACAGACTGGAATATAAAAGAGAATAAAAACAGGGTTTTTTTTTTTTTTTAAATGATGGAAGCGCCCCATTTTTTTTTTTTTTTTTATGATGAACTTAATGACAGATTTTATGAAAATGGGAAAAAAAAAACGAAAAGGGTTGCTTGAGAAAATCTAAGTACAAGAAGAAGAAGCAAACCCAAATCACATTCACACAGATAAAAAAAATGAAATTAAAAACCAAAGAGGACATAGTGGCATACTGTCTTTAATCAAAGAATTCCCAAGGGAACTTCGGTGGGGCTGAGTTATTAGCGGTTGATGAAGATGTAGATGTCGAGGTGACCGGCAATGTTGCCGGGGATGAATCGAATGTTTCCCATTTCGTGGTAACTACGACCAGACCGGATGACTGCTGGTGCTGGTGCTTGTGCTGGTATTGTTGATGGATTGGCAAATGAGAAACCGAGTTGCTCGATTGTTGCTCCTGAATTGGTGCTAATCTTTGCCTGGATTGCTGCTCTTGTTTTCGAACACTATGCTTATGTCGATTCTGTGTTTCGGATTGAGCTCCATTGGTATTAGGCATGGCGTTTTTAATCTTCAACATATCCAATGTTTCAACATATTTTTGAACTCTTCTCACCTTCATCAACAATAACAAATAAATCCCAAACTTTATACAATCAAACTCAAACCATATAATGAACACGAAATTTAAGTTTCAATACCTGCATTTTTCTTTGCAATTTGACATCACCATCAGCCATAATACCATCCAACTTAAGCAATTGATTCATTAACTGTTCAATCAAATTAAGCACATCTTTCTCTGCTACTTTCCCACCTTTAGTAATTATAGATTCAAAAGTAGTGACCTACACAGTATCCAACACTTTCTAAGTACAATTTATGAAGCTCATAAGTTAAAAAGTACTCAATAATATGTACCTGATTACCAAGCCTATCAACCTCCAAGCTGATTTCAGAGATAGATTTTGAAGCTTTTTCCAGTTTAGCATTCTTTCTCATTTCCAGTAATCTCTTTTCTTGGCTAATCGGGTCTTCAATTAAAACAAGCTTGGATTTGTCTTTCACACCGGCGGTATCTAAAAACGCCTTGGAATCCCTCTCTTTGTCTTTGTATAAAAGTTTTTGGTCTTGATGGTGTAGCCCTGTTGGGCCTGCTAACATCTTCTTCAACTCACCTGAAACCCTCGAAAAGGCATTCAATAGCTTAATTAAGTAATAATTAATTGATTTAAAGAGAAAAAAAAAAAGTGTTAGGGATTTACCGAATGTAGCTTGAGAATTGATGCTGATTTCATGATAGATTGACTTGTATTTGACTCTGACTCTAATTGTCGGCGGTGGGATAGGGAGACGACCGTTGTCGAGGTCTCGCTTTTGAACCAACATGCCACCGGGTCTAAGCTCCCAATCATGAGCAGTCGGTTCACCGCCACCGACAAAACCTGATTCTCCATTTGTCACCGCCGGTGACAGCCCTGTCGCTTTAGTCTTCATCCTCATCATCTTTTTAAAAAAGAAGGATATTTATTGTTTTGGATCTCTGGAAATGGTGAAAATGAGACGATCTGTATCAAAAATCAAGGAGAAGAAACGTATTTTTCAGACAAAGTTAAAAAAAAAAAATCAGAATCTGATCCCAGCATTATAGGAGACCAATTCCTACGCCTACGCGTATTTAGACAACAAAAAAGAAGAAGAAAAAAGAATTTTTTTTAAGCAAAGACAGAAAAAGAAACTGAAACAGAGACTCTTCACCTTCTTCAGCCTTTTTTTTTTTATCTCTTTATTTCAGCGAACAGCCAATGGCGTCTTAGTAATGGCAATGTAAAAGAAAGGGGGGAAAACAAAGCGCAAAAACCCTCGATTCTTTCCCAGAAAATTCTCAGATCGCTGACGGAAAAAAATTAAAAGCTTCAGATCTCTCTCTACAACTATAGTAATGTAAACAAAAATATCTCGGAATTTAAAAATAAAAAATAAAATGATGAGACTAAGAATATGCGATTTTTTCACGATGAAATCACCAGGAAAAAAAACAACGTCAAATACTTGAGGGCAGCGAAAAAATTATAATTCAAAGAAAAGTGGAATTCTTTTCTTTTTTTTTCAGAATTTTCGATGAATCTCTGGAAAACTCGCGGAAGAAGGAAAAAAAAAATGAGAGGAAATGAATAAAAAAAACGAGTGGACAGCTAACTCGGCTGCTGTGGTGACTTAAAAGAATCAACATTATTATATAAATAAAAAAATTTTATAATATAAAATAATTATAAATCCAAAATACATAAATAAAAAAACAAAAGAAACCATGGGTCAAATTTTACTATGAATCTTTATATTACGCATATGTTGTAAAATTAATTAATTTATTTATTTTGGTCATTTTTTTAATTTTAGAATTTTGATTTTAATCCAAGCGGTAGCAGTTAAATTTATTTAGTTAAATTTTGTTATTAGTCATGCATTATGATTTTATGTTTTCAATTTAATTATTTTTAGTCTTTATACTTTTAAATTTTAAAATTACGGTCTTAAAGTAAATAATAATTGTTAAATTTATTAATTGAATTTTTTAAAATAATATGTTAAAATAATAAATTAATATGATATTACGTATATAATAATATATTTGTAGTATTGAATTTTAAAAATAGTAAGACTTAATGAGCATAACAATTATCATTTAGTGAGACTAAATTCATAATTTGTGCATAACATAAGGACTAATAGAAAATTTTTACGGGAAACAATTAGAAAGACAAGGAAGCCGCCAAACCGTGTACATTTTTTTGGAAAAAGAACACGAAACATAGGTCTTTTGAGTTTCACCAACTCTGGGTGGTGCTCTGCTGCGACAAGGTTTAACTTATAAAAGTACGGGGTTCAAAGCCTAAACTCTGATGGTCAGACACGTATGGTCTTGAGGGGTATATTGGGGAGTTCGGAATATTCAATGGCTCAACCGTTGACCAGACAATTATAACGAACGGCTGTGATGAGCGGAGGATATGATGCTATGGAAGTTTGAGGAGAATGGGCCAACTGAACCGGTGATGGTTAACAGTCAAATATTGCCGCATGCTTCTTTTTTTCCTCTTAACTTTCTACACGTGTGACATTAACCCTTTTTCTTTTACTATTAGGAGGCTTTTTAGCTTGATTAAACTGTTAAAATTTGTTTTAACTGACTCTTATTTTTTAAAAAGAAAATGGTAAAGGAATAAGAAAATAACACTATTATAATAATTAATTTGGAGATAATATATAGTTAGTGATAATTATTGACTTTAATAGATAAAATACTAGTTGGAGTAAAATATCTCAATATATATAATAAATTTAATAATATAATCTGAATAAGTTTTAAAATGAAAATAATTTAGTAAAAATATAAAAAATCAAAATATAAGTAAACGAAGTGAGATCGAGGCTAAATTAGAAAATTTTTCTGGGTCGTAATTAAGTTGTATAACTTTATTAGAGCTAAAATGAAATTTCATCATTTTAATAGCTCATATCTATATAAATTTTAAAAGATTAAATCAAAATTTTATTATTTTATGAGTCAAAGTATAATTTTACCACTTATAAATTTAAATTAATATAAAATTTAAAAGACTAAAAATTAAATTTCATATTTTAGGGGATCAGGTCCAACTAACCCCCTTCTATTACCCCTAATTGAAATCACATGTAAATCATAAGTGGGTTCTCATTTCAAATTAAATTATTAATAGAGTTAGTGACACGTGTCAACTCGACACTATCTCAATCAAGAAAAGTACTAGAAACCAAATCCTAAAACAATTACTAAATATTAGCTTTCAAATAATTCAATGATAATTTTATAATTTTTCAAAATTATGTGAGAAAATGTGCATATTAATAGTTTAATGATATTAGGTGTAATTTATCTTTTTTATTATCCTATTTTTGTATTTATTATCCAAATTTAATAATATTTTTTGCATTGCATTTTTTCATAAAAAATAAAGAAGTTCGAGACTTGGGGAGGCCCTCCTTTTTTAAACTTTCTTCAAAGCAAACAAACAAAACTTCGACGACAGGGCGGCACCGGTGGGGCAGGTTAAAGTTTTGGTCCTTTTTATTCGGTGAAATTGTTTTTAAGTCCTTGATATTTGTAATTTTAATCATTATAAAAGAATTTATTCACTGGACAGTTGAAATTGTTATTGTATGACTTTTTCTATCCACACCACTTACACTAAACGAAAGCTCTCCCTTCCTTTTTCTTTTACAATTTAATTTTTTTTTCAATAAACAATTTTTAACATCATGAATCTTTGATCAAAATCCACATAGTTTTTTCCTTGATCTCTAAAACTGATCATCAAATTGACTTTGATCTAAGGTATATTCTGTTTCTTGTCGATGGGTACTGATCCACCAGATTAATTGTTGAATCGCCACTTAAAACTTTCTAGTTGAACTTTAAAAACAAGAAACTTAACAATTCAACGGCTTAAATAAAAACTTTCAAATAGTCTAGTGGCTTAAATGGAAACTTTCAAATAATTCAATAACTATTTTATAAGTTTTTAAAGTTTAGAGACTAATATGTAAATTTATTAATAGTTTAATAACATCAAGTGTAATTTACTAAAAAATAATGTTCAAAATAATTGAAAAATACGATATTAAATTTTTTCTAGATATTCAAACTGAATTTGAATCTAAATTATTAGTATCGAGAGAATTTTATTTAAATATCATCTTGGTCCAAAAAATAAATTCAAATCCTCGAACGGACGAAAATACCCGTGATTATAAAAGAATTGAAAATAGCTTTCCAGATGGGGATTTGTGGTTGTTATTTAGTACTGAAACTGCAAAATTTAACCGAAAAAACATATCTTTGTCTTGCTTTACAGCAGAAAAAAGAACTCTACCAAATCAAGGCGACGTCGTTGTTCTAACTAAAACTGTCCATTTTTTCAAAAGTACACGTAAACTAGCTACCAAATACCAGTTACGTATACATTGGTAAAAATAATAATACAGTCAAAATCACCACGTTTAAAAAAGCACCCTCGGTAAAAAAATTAAAAAATGCGTGATGCTCTAATATTTTTTCTGATGGTACGTGTCAAATCACAAGCCGTACAAATAAAAATGCCAGTTTGCAGAGACTTCTCCTACGCTTTTAATTTTCACTTTATTCACTGCCACTCTTTTTTCTTCTTTAATGAGGGGTCTGACTTTGTTGTCAGCCACCGACACTTCTTCACACGTGTGTGACACACGACTGTTCCAAAATTTACACGTGGCGCTTTAAGAAGAAGTGTTCCCACGTGAATGCCGATAAGATATAGGGTAAATTCTACTCAAAGGCACTAAATTATTAATAAATTTACATTTAAGTCACTAAACTATTTAAAAATTTCTATTTAAGTCATTTAACTATTTAAAGTTTTTTTTATTTAAGGTACTGAATTGTTAAGTTTATTTTTTAGAAATAAGTAAGGTTAATGAACTTCAAGCAACTATTCTATAAATATTATAGTAATTCAGTATCCATCGACCAGTACAGAGGCATAACTAGCGGCCAAGGTTTAGGGCGAAGGCAATAAAATAACAATTTTTTAATACTTTTGGCCCCCGATATGATTTTATTGGATTCACCCCAAGAAAAGTATAAGAATATTTCTTATATCTAAGTTGATTTGACAATCAATATTAGAGATTGGAGAGGAAAATTGTTTAAATTTTAGTTCAGAATTCATGATATTTAAAATTATTTTATAAAAAAAATTCAATTGGTTCAAGCGGTGTAAACAAAGAAGGGTACACATCAACAATTTTAGCAGTAAGGTGACTTAAATGAAATCTTTCAAATAGTTCGATCAATATTTTATAATTTTTTAAAAATTGAGTAGCCAATATAAATTTATTAATAGCTTAGTAACTTTGGGAGCAATTTTCCCAAAAATATATTTGCGTGGCGTGCGTGGGCTCAGGTTTTGGGATTGGGACGGTGCAACTCACTTGGTTTGGACTTTAGACCAAACCAAAACCAGTTCAAGAAAGCCGGTTGTTGTTGTTTTTGTTTTATTGCTTTGTCCTAACTCCAATGAGAATATTTTAAAGTCTTTATAATTATAATTGCTTTTTTATTATTATTTCTCTACTGTAACTAAAAATAATTTATATTTATAAATTACGTTTAAAAAATGTTTTCTTACGATAAAAATTACAATTACAATTATATCATATTCCTAAAATAATAAAAAAATAAAATATAAAAATTGTTAAGTAGGTTAAATCCAATTCGGGATATGATCGGATTATACAAATGCATATTTTAATAAAATAACGATAAAGGGAAGTAGGGTTGAATCCACGAGGATCGGATTATACAAATGCCTTTTTTGAAATCTAAGCGAAATCGTGCCCAAGAAAACTCGCACTCTGAAAAAATTAAAAAATAGAATAATAATTTTCGATCTGGAAAAAAAAAAATTTAAGGCAATTGAAATTACGAGGATAAATTACGAGAATTAAAATGAGGAAAATAAAAGAAAGGGTTTAGAGAATAGTTTCTTATGCGGAGAGATTCCACCTCCGGTTGTCTCGTTCCTCCTTGGGCTCGTCTTGACTTTAGGATGACCCTTCTCCCCCAAGTAAGCCGATTATAGTAGAAGAGGATGCCTCGACCACCAACTCCAAGAGTTTAAACTTACAATTTAGGGAGCCCGACTCTAGCTTGCGATTGCTTTTGTGGAGTCACCTACGCTAGATCAACGCTTCTCAATGGCGAATCCCACGCCATTTTGTCTCTTAGGCTCGCTAACCTCCGACGCAGAAGCTCACAAACCGAGCGGTACAATCCTCCCAAAACACACAAAGCGACCGCTTTGCATACGTTGAAAGGGTTACTTTTAAAGGGACTTGGACGGAGCGTCACCGTAATGCGGAGAAATGATGAATACCTGGGTGAGAAAGTTAAGTGCGGACTCTAGGCCTCAAAAACCTCTTTGGGACGTTTGACGACCTTTGGCTAGATGGATTTTAGTGACTCATATTTGTGGTGGAAAAATAAATAAATATATAAGAATGAAAAGAGAATTTTATTGAAGGAAAATAATAAAGGAAGCACAAAAGATTTATGGGAGAAGAGTGTATAGAAAAGATGAACACCAAAATGAGTCACTTCATCCCTTATTTATAGTGCTCGGGTAGATGGACTAGTTCTACTCAAACTCCCAAAGATAATTACAATTTAATTGAAGATAAATAGAGATAAATAAAGAAATTAAATAATCCTAAAAATTATCCTAATATTAATTATCCTAATATAAATAAAATAGAGTTTGATAAAGCAAAGTCTCTTCTTTTGCATTTCAATCCTCTCGCCTCCATGTTTGCACTTTTGGCACCATCTTTTCCTTTTTGTTACGCATTGGTCCATTTTATCTCTAATTTCACAGCTTTGGCCCTCAATTTTGCTTTGGTCTCCAATTTAGTCCCTACGAGATAAAACTCCATAAATGAATTTCAAATTAGTAGAATCACATTCAAAATTAATATGCAATTAGCAAGTAAAAACATGACATTCTAGAGTGTTATCAAATCCCCTACTTGGCCCATGCTTGCCCTCAAGTATGGCTCCTACCCACTGTGAAAATTAGACCACGAAGAAATTCTACTCCAAAGTTTTATAAAATTAGTCAAAATGCATATGAAAAATAAAGAGAACTTCTAAGCTTGCTTTAAGTAAAACAAAAAAGTATTCTAATTGATACACAAAAATTAAAATCGTCTTGAATTATTTTATGCTTTCCGTAAATTACCAAACCTATCAAGACACTCTATTTATTTCCTCATTTAGTCCCCAACTGCAATTTTATTAGTACTATTTTTCTTTTTTTTTTTTTTTTTTTTCTTCTTTTTTTTTTTTTTTATTTACTTAGGAATATATTGAACCTTTTGACGCCAAGAGAGATGACAACCCAAGCACCCCACCCCACCATTTCAAATTTCAACATACTCCTAAAATTATTTATTTTCGTTAGCGGAGTTTTACCTATCACGTCACACTACCTTTTGACGCAAGTAGAATGACAATCCAAGCACCCTATTCCTAGGTTTTCATCGACCACGTTCGAGCCATACTCATAACATTGGCTAGCGGAGTTTTACCTATCACGTCACACAACCTTTTGACGCAAGTAGAATGACAACCCAAGCACCCTACCCCTTACTTTCGATCGATCACGTTCTAAGTCGCACTCATAACCTTAGAAATAATTATTAAAAAAATTTACACAAAATTTTAATTTTAAGAGGACCTAATAGAAATAATCAAGTGTCGAAAATAAGTTTTAGTAACCACCTAATAAACATGAACATAATTTAGGCATGCAAATGTATTAAGTGTCCACTTGATATTAAACTTGATCAATTTTACTAAAAGCAAGATAGAGTTAACTTATTAATCATAATTATTTTAGCCTAATAAAATAAAACAATGGAGATAAAATCAAATGCATGTAATCATAACTAACTCAAGAGCCAAGAATCATGCATATAGGTCAATCAGTGGCAAGTCGTGGTCAAATTCTTGAGCATGAAAAGCGACAGAATATTCTTAAAAAAATGGACAGAATGGAGCCTCAAGCAACAAACACAAATCACAGCATGAATCACGAGAGAATATCTGAAGAGTACGTCCCCTACTTAAAACACATTGTCCTCAATGTGGACGCAAAAGCAAAATTAGGTAGAAAAGTTTAGAAAAAACTCCCCGTGTAGCTACTGTCGATTGTGGAGGACTTGCGCGTGAAGAGGACGATATGGTAGGCCCGACGACTTGTGTGGTGGCCATGGAGGAAGAGGAGGGAGAGGAGGCGTTAGTCAAGTCGACGGCTTGAGGTGCAAAGAGGCGGCGACGACGCGAGTTGATAGAGAAAGGAGGCTTGATGGTGGCGCGCATTCGGGTTCGCACCATTGCGAACGGCGAATGGTGGTGGTTGGTGGAGAATGGTGAGTTTTTGGCGGTAATGGAGTCAGGGAAGGAAATTTGGGAAAAAATTTAGGTTTTGGGGGTTTTATTTGGCTGAAAGAGGATGTTTAGGTGCAAGGATAAGGATGGTTGGGTGCAAGAATAAGGTAGTTTGGCTGTAGGGATATGGAATTTTGGGCTGGAATAGTATCTGGAATTGAGGCTATTTGGGACCGTGGATAGAAATCATTTGGTTTTGATTTGTCTCCCTTTTCTTAGTATTTTCGCTCCATTTTACCTAGATGGAAGAAGAGAATTTATTAATAAAATAAAAAAAGGTTGGAAATTAATAAATAAGAAATAAAAATAAAATAAATAAAATAAAATAAAGATTGGGTTGCCTCCCAACAAGTGCTTGTTTAACGTGATTAGCTCGACGACTTAAATGGTTCTACGGTGGCTCAAAATAAATCTTTTTAATCATGTGAGCTTAGATATTCTTATTTTTCATCACATCTACCATATTTGGGTTTAATCGTCCTTGCACCTTTTCATCGGTTTCATATTTTCCTCCAAGGGTTGATCCCTTTAAGTCGGCAATAGTCTCATCATTCTCCAAAATGTGAATTTGAGATGCTCGAGAAGTGGTTTTAATTTGGATCGATTCTGCACAATGAAGGTAGAAGTTCAAGATACATAGGAGCCAATAATTTATTAATAGATTCAAAATCATCAAACATCATTTTAGATTTATCTCCATAAATTGACTCAAAAGTTTTTTCTAATGATGAGTTAATTATGTCGACACGATTTACATCCAAGACTTCACTTGGGTGGCTAATTGTGCCATAAACGTTAAACTTCACGATCTTCCCATCAAACTCCATTGTGATGGTTCCGCTTCGAACGTCAATTTTAGTATTTGTGGTACTAAGGAAAGGTCGCCCCAACAAGATGTCTGAAGACCCAAGAGTTTTATCCTCCTCCATTTTTATCACATAAAAGTCTGCAGGGAAGATAAGTCCATTGACTTTGACTAATACATCCTCGAGGACTCCTTCGGGATGCACAACGGACCTATCTGCCAATTGAATGCTAACACCTATTTTTGTCAAAAAACATGCATTAAGTGATTCATAAATAGAAAAAGGCATGACATTTATGGAGGCTCCTAGATCACACATAGCCTTTTTAATTCCTAAATGACCTATTTTGCATGGTATTGCAAACATGCCCCTATCCTTACATTTTGCAGGCATTTTTCGCTGTATCACTGCAGACACATTTTCACCAACATTCACCATTTCATTACCTGTTAATTTTCGCTTGTTGGTGCAAAGCTCTTTAAGAAATTTAGCATACCCCGGTATTTGCTTGATCGCATCCAACAGTGAAATATTGATCTCGACATTCCTAAATATTTCGAGGATTTCCTTGTCATCTTTACCTCTTCGACACTGGTTGAATCGTTCTGGAAATAGAGGCAAAATTCTGGGCAATTGGGGTTTCTATCGGACCTGTTCGTCTTTGTCAGGTTTTTCTTGGGCGATTTCTTAGGCAAGATTTACGTCGAATTGATTCGATATTTTTCCACTTCACAGTTGTTCTTGTATTTACTTATTGTCTTGGATTCGATTCTGTTTGTGACAGCAACTTTCCTTGAGAGTTTAATTTCTCAATTGATATGGTCAATTCTCCTATAGATGCCTCGGTTTTCTGTTGAAAATCAAGCATATTAGCCGCTAATTTATTGACCAAAGTTTCTAGAGAATTACCTGAATCTTGTGGTCTTTGTGGAACTCGATTCTGGCATGGCTGGTTATATTGTGGGTTGGCCCCATAACTTAAGTTAGGGTGATCCCGCCATCCTGGGTTGTAGGTATTAGCGTAAGGGTTGTATCGCCTCTATGGTGGGCCAGGAAAATTACCCACCGCATTTAAATGAGCCATAGTATCGTCAGACAAACTGGGACAAGCATCAGTTGTGTGCTCAGGTGTAGCACATATTCCACATAACTGAGCTGGTTTAGCTTTTTCTACAATAAGAAAATTCATCATAATAGTAAGTCTATCAACTTTATTCTCTAAGGTCGAATTACTTAGCTGGTGAACCTTTCTAGGGGGTTCAGTATTGGCTCGAAATTGCTGAGAATTTGCAGCCATCGTGGAGATCAAGTCTCTTGCTTGTTGGGGAGTCATATTGACCAACGCTCCTCCACTAGCGGCGTCTACCATATTCATCTCCATTGGTTTCAAGCCTTCATAAAAGTATTGGAGGAGAGATTGTTCATTATACCGTGTTGTAGGCAGCTACTTTACACAACTTTTAAATCACTCCCAATAATCGTAGAGAGTCTCCGCTTCTTTTGCCTTATCCCCACGATCTCCCTTCTTAGCTCAACTGCTCTAGATGCTGGAAAAAACTTATTGAGAAATAAACAAGATAAATCAACCCAAGTAGTAATAGATCCAGGAGGTAAATAAAATAACCATTCCCTATCTGAATCAGCTAGGGAAAAAGGGAAAGCGCACAATTTAATCTGATCCTCAGTTACGCCTTGAGGTTTCATACTTAGACAAACCATATGAAACTCCTTTAAGTGTTTATGGGGGTTTTCATTCTGTAACCCTCGAAATGTTGGCAGCAACTGAATCAACCCTGATTTCAGCTCAAAGTCGATGTCTATGGTAGGATACGCGATGCACAGTTGCGGTTGTTCTGTCGGAGCTTCGGGTAGTTGCCGAATCGTTTGAGCCATTGGTTCTTGTGCCAAATTAGGGTTTTCGTCAACCCTAGCGTTGAACACTTCTTCAAATGAATCGACTTCTTCTGCTTTACTTTCAAGTGTTTAGGTAGGGTTTTCGTTAACCCTAGACTCTGCTTCGTCGTCGATTCTGATTTCTAGCGATGGATTACTTTGAGTCACTACCACCGCTGACTGCTTTTTCCTTAACTTAGTTTCTTTTCGATTGGCTTTTGCGCTTTTTCAATCTCGCATCAAATGCAAGAATGCAGGAGCGATCTCGGTCATAGAAAACAAAAATAGGATTAGTACGTTCTCGGTCCCGAGAACGGCGCCAAAATTTAATCGTCGTTGAAAGCACCAAAAATAATATCCTATTCCTAAAATAATAAAAATAACGATAAAGGGAAGTAGGGTCGAATCCACGAGGATCGGATTATATAAATGCTGTTTTTGAAATCTTAGGCGAATCGTGCCCAAGAAAACTCAAGCTCTGAAAAAATAAAAAATAGAATTAATAATTTTCAATCTGTTAAAAAAAAGAATTTAAGATGAATTGAAATTACGAGGATAAATTACGAGAATTAAAATGAGGAAAATAAAAAGAAAGGGTTTAGAGAATAGTTTCTTATGTGGAGAGATTCCAGCCTCCGGTTGTCTCGTTCCTCCTTGGGCTCCGTCTTCGATTTAGGATGACCCTTCTCTGCCCAAGTAAGCCAGTTATAGTGGAAGAGGACGCCTATGACCACCAACTCCAAGAGTTTAAACTTACGGATTTAGGGAGCCTGACTCTAGCTTGCGATTGCTTTTGTGGAGTCACCTACGCTAGATCAACGTTTCTCAATGGCGAATCCCACGCCATTTTGTCTCTTGGGCTCGCTAACCTCTGACGCAGTAAGCTCACGAACCGACGGTGCAATCCTCCCAAAACACACAAAGCGACCGCCTTTGCATACGTTGAAAGGGTTACTTTTAAAGGGACCTGGATGGAAGCGTCGACCCGTGTCTGGAGAAACGATGAATACAGGTGAGAAAGTTAAGTCGGGACTCTAGGCCTCAAAAACCTCTTTGGGCGTTTGACAACCTTCGCTAGATGGATTTTAGTGGGTCCTATTTGTGGTGGAAAAATAAATAAATATATAAGAATGAAAAGAGAATTTTATTGAAGGAAAATAATAAAGAAGCACAAAAGATTTATGGGAGAAGAGTGTATAGAAAAGATGAACACCAAAATGAGTCACTTCATCCCTATTTATAGTGCTCGGTAGATGGACTAGTTCTACTCAAACTCCCAAAGATAATTACAATTTAATTGAAGATAAATAGAGATAAATAAAGAAATTAAATAATCCTAAAGAATTATCCTAATATTAATTATCCTAATATAATTAAAATAGAGTTTGATAAAGCAAAGTCTCTTCTTTTTGTATTTCAATCCCTCTGCCCTCCATGTTTGCACTTTTGGCACCATCTTTTTCCTTTGCTACGCATTGGTCCATTTTTATCTCTAATTTCACAGTTTTGGCCCTCAATTTTGCTTTGGTCTCCAATTTAGTCCCTACGAGATAAAAGTCCATAAACAGCCCAAATTAATAGAATCACACTCAAAATTAATATGCAATTAGCACGTAAAAACATGACATTCTAGAGTGTTATCAGCATGATATGTAAAATCATAAAACTTTATTATTTTTAAAAAAATAATTAAATGACATGGTATTCAAGTTTAACTCAAAAAAATTTAAATTAAATTTGAATTACTTGCGAGTATAGTCGAGTTTTCAATTATAATATATTTTTATTATAAAATTATTTTTCACTTTTATTATAAAAAAGGGCTTAAATACAAAGAAGCTTAATTGAGCACAAATTTAAGATTAAATATAAAATTGATAAACAAATTTAATTGAGCTCGAGTAGATAAATAGAGTATTGAGCTAAATTCAAATACAAAATTGATATTTGGTTAAACTCGAATCAAATATCGAACTTACTATCATTCAAATTGCTCGATTGCAATTTGATTCATACTAATATTTTAAAATTTCACATTTAATTCTTTCCTTATGGGGGAGAAACAAAAGTTTATTCTATGATAAATAAAAGTAATGGAGGGATTAATTTGATTAAAATGGAAAATGAGAGTTTGGGGTGGTAGGTCTTAATTTTGTTAATCTATAAAATGAAAATCTAACCACCATTTAAATGATAAAGAAATAAAGCAGGGAATTGAAAGAGAACTAGGTAACTACCTTGGATGCAATGGGTATTTCACCTCATATCTATACTAATTATATTTTATATTTTTATACTCAATTGATTGTTTCAAATTTTTGCCATATTTAATGTTGGAACATCATGAATTTCAATAAATAACTAAATTAAGTAAATTAGTCATTAAATATTTGATCATAGAGTAAATTGATCATTTATATTTAAATTTCATCAATTTCTATTATTAAAATTGAGATAATTGACATGCATACTTTATATTGATGCGCGTAGATAAATTTTTAATAGTAAAATAGATGTAACTTATAATAAGAGGATTAATTTACTCTTTAATGAGATTAATTTATTTATTTTAAATAGAAAAATAAAATATAATCTAATTTTCGATAAAAAATTCGGATCAAACTTTTACATTTGAAATTAACAACAAATTTTGGGAAAAAAAACATTAGAAAAACCAAGAAAAGAGATTATCAGCCAATTATTGCAACACCATTCAACCAATTATGGTTAAATGTAACCTGAGTTGCGTATATAAAAGCTATGGAGTTTCACTTTCAAAGGTTGTGTTACTGGGTCCTTAGAGTTTTATTTGTTAAGTCTATTATGAAAGGTTTGACTTGTTCATTATTTTATTATTTAAATTCTATGTAATTAATAAATGTAATTGTCTTTCAATTAGAAAATTTACAATAACTCACAGACAGGTTTAATATCAAAATTAAAACTATAATTCACATTAAATATACAAATGTTAATTATTTTAATTGTTGTAAAAATATTAAAATATCTTAATCAAAAATAAAAAATATACAAATCACTTAAGTGTTGTTTTTTTTTTTTTTGAAAAGAGTATAGATTATTTTTAAAAAATTAATGAGCATAGAATCTTGATATTTTATACAAAATTGATATATTTTTTTATCATCAAAGGTGTTCTCCATTTTACGGTCTAAGCATATTCTGTTTAGACTGGAAAGGTATTTAAGTAAAACACGCTCAATAATATTGATTTCAAATTTTGAATTTGATTCAAATACTTAAAGAATAAATTAATTATTTAGATAAATTTGTATTCCATTAATAAATTTATTTCCAAAGCTTTGGCTATTGGGGTTTTGGAAATATTCAATTTAAAACATTTGTCTATCTTTGGAAGAATAATTAATTAATTACCAAATTATTTATTACTCAAATTTTAATTACAATTCAGCAATGAAAGCTAATATCTAATTGTTTTGAATAAAAATCAGGGTTCATGTATAATTAAATAATAATCATAACTTGATTTCCTAAAATTGAAATTAAATGTCATGCAAAATAAAAACAAAACCCAATTTTTAAATCTCATGTCACAGCTTTAAAATAAAACAATACAACTTTTGAATAATAAAAAATGAAGTATCATTTTTTTTGAAATCAAAGATTAGATTAAGCTTTTATTGAAATAAAATAAATCCAACAATAAAACAAATGAAATATAAAAGAAAAGAAAATAAATGGGCCAAAACCTGCTATTTCACTGTGAAAATCTAACACTGAGGCCTAAAACTTTTAATACGAAACTTGCAGCAGAATTCTCTGGAAAGAAAGTAAACCGCCGCGCCTGTGCCCAATCAAATCAACTGCTTCGCCTGCCCTGACTAGTCACCTCGGTCATTTCCATTCATTTATGGCGAAAACTGATATGAGGGGGTAATAAACTCATCAGACTATTCGTTTACCATTTTGAATCTTCCCCTCTTTCATTTCATCTCTGTCTTCCTCAATCCGGCTCCCTAACGCTCTCGTCCTCCACTTGCTTCTCTACATACCTAGGCACTCCGTTCGTTAGGTAAAGTTATTCTCTTCTTCTCAGTGACTCCGTAGCTAGCAAATGGGCGACATTATTTGCTGATCTTGGGATATACTCGAATCTTATTTGTCTGATTTTTGCCTTCATTCTGTGAATATCGTGTATGTAAACTCCCACCATTGATTTATCACGATCTAAACTGTTACATTTCTTTATGATTGAAAGTGAGTCTCCTTCTATAATAACATCTCCCCTATTCATTTTGAGGGCTATTTGAGTTGCCCGACGACAGGCGACTGCTTCAGCAGCAAAAGCGAACTCAGCGCCATTGTGTAGATCTGTGCTCGTTAGGAGAACACACCCGTTTCTGTCCCTGATAATAACCCCTGATGCCGACATCTTCCTTCTTTCATCGTATCGCCTGATCGAAGTTTATTTTCCTCGTTTGTCTGGTAGGTGCCTCATTTCCTTCCCGATGAAGTGAGTTTTTGATTTACTGTTTTTATTCCATCAAGTTCTTTTAGATAGCCATGGACGAAATCCATTGTTTCCTGACTTGATCTGCTTTTTTTTATTATGAATACGGGAGTTCCTGTCCCTCCCCAAATGGCCCATAGCGTTCCACAGTAGGTTCGACATTTGTCCAAATAGAGAATAGAAACAACCTTGGTAAGCCATTCAATGAACTCTGCCTCTGAAACATACTAAATACTGGATCTAACAACTTCCTCCTAATTGCTTGTGATGCAGGACATTCACGAAAGAGGTGGTTCGTGGTTTCATCATTTTCACCACACCTGGGACACAATGTGTTATTAGTGACCTTCCTGTTTGCTAAATTGACCCGTGTAGGTAGATCGTTCCAGGAAATTTTCCAGATTAGAAGTTGAATCTTCGATGGTAAATCGATCCGCCAGAGTTTTATGTAAAAATCCTTATAGAAGTTTTGTAAAGCGTAAGCTATAGGATCTATATTTTGTAATAGTTTATAAGTGCTCCAGATTGAAAAATCTCCCGACGGCTCGCCATTCCACACTCGAAGATCCTCATGGGGACTCAGCACCAAAGGAATTCGAAGTATCAGTTTAGCTATTTCTTCATGGAAGGTATTGTCAATAAAACCCTATCCCATTTCCTATATTAACTGTTAATTAAATTCAAGACTTTAACAAGACGCAAATTATCACCATCAGAACTTGCATTAACATCACCTGAATTTAATTAAACATTAATGTAACCTGGAATCCATGCATCATCATAAACTGAAATATTCTCACCCGTACCTACTCTCCAGAAAAGACCTTTCTCCAATGTAGCCTTAGTCGCCCAGATACTGCGCCAAACATAAGAGCAAGAATTTCCCAAGCCTGAATTAAGAAAATCACCTTCTGGATAATATTTGGCTTTAAAAACTTTTGCTACTAATGTGTTCGGATGATTAATTAGCCTCCATCCTTGTTTTGCCAGCAAAGCGATATTAAATTGCACCATATTCCTAAACCCCAGTCCACATTCTTCTTTCGCACGACATAGTAACTTCCATTGACACCAATGAATTTCTCGTTGGCCATCTCCTTTTTGCCACCAATATTTAGCGATCTTGTTTTCTATCATTTCACATAATGCTTTAGGCAACAGAAAGCAAGACATAGCATAGGTAGTATCGCCTGCAGTATTGTTTTTATGAATATTTCCTTTCCCCCTTAAGAAAACAATCTGGTGCTCCATCCATCAATTCGCTTCACAATTCTGTCAATTAAAACCTGGAAAGCTTCTTTTTTCTGTCTTCCTACTATATTTGGGAGTTCTCTGGGCTTGTAGAACTCCTCACCTCGAGCAGTGTTGACGCTTCTTCTCGTTTTTCTTTACTCGTGTTTGTATTATAAAAAATTGAGGATTTATTGAAATTTATACACTGCCCTGAGCAATTTTCATATTCCTTTAAGATGTCCTTCAAAGTCTTTGTGCTATTTTTTAATGCCTCCCCAAACATTATGCAATAATTTACGAAAAGTAAGTGAGAAATCTCTGGCCCTCTTCTACTCGTTTTAACTCATTTCATCTGTCTGTTCCTCTTTGCCATTCTTAACAGAGTTGAAAATCATTCACTGCATATAAGAAATAGAAATGGGCTTAACGGATCACCTTGACGAAGCCCTCTCGTGGGTTTGAACATTCTTTCCTTCATCCATTAATGAAAACTGCATAAGAGGTAGTAGTAACACATTTCATGATTAAATTAACCCATTTTTCTGTGAACCCCATCTTCAGCATCATATTTTTAATAAAATTTCACTCTACCCTATCATAGGCCTTTCTCATATCCAGCTTCACCGCCATGTACCCTTTCTTTCCTGTTTGTTTTTGGTTCAATGTATGCAAAATTTCACATGCTAGAAGCACATTGTCCGATATCAATCTGCCTAGGACAAAAGCACTTTGGGCTTTGTCAATACAATTTCCAATTACCTCCTGAATCTATTTGCCACTGCTTTCGCCACTATTTGGTAAACAAACTAAACAAAGGCTAATAAGCCTAAAACTAACTAGAGTAGAGGGATTCTAAACTTTTGAAATAAGCACTATGTCCGTACCATTAGCTGTTTCCACCCATTTTCGCATTTAAAACTCTCAGACAATACCCCGTAACCTCCCTACCTACTATATGCCAGTATTTTTGATAGAATAATACAGTAAACCCATCTGGTCCTGGTGCTTTTGTGGGTCCCATCGCCTTCAATGCTGTCCATATTTCCTATTCTCTGAAAGGCTTTAATAATTCTGCATTTATCTCTTCAAAAATGCTAACTTCAATGCCTTCTAACACTTTGTTTGGATTCGTGACTCCATTTGATGTGAATAATTCTTTGAAAAAAGCGGTAGATGTCTCATTTATTTCAGCTCCATTGGTGATCTCCTTCCCGTCGTCTGTTATTAATTTGGTGATCGAATTAGCTCGCCTGCGTGTTGTTGTATACTTATGAAAGAACGCTGAATTCTTATCTCCAAGTCGTAACCAGTTACTCTCGCTCTTTGTTCTCAGTACATTTAGTCTTTGTCGATCTCTAAATTTAAATGAATTTTAGTATCGATTATTTTTGCCATTGTCTCATCGTCTCTATCATCATTTAACAAGCTTTCGAGCTCTTTTGTTAGCCGCCTTTTTTCACCCTCATTCTTGTTCCTATTAAAAAGTTCCCATGTCTTTAGTGTTCCTTGCAGCTTCCCTATTCTCTCCATTAAAGGATCCGGACTTGACTCCTACGCTTTCTTGATAACTCTTTCAGTAGATTCTTCCAATGTCCACCAAGATTCAAAATGAAATTTTGATTCCCAAAATGATCGGTTGCATTTGCTGTACTGATGAGGATAGTACAACGATTTGACTTTGAGTATGGTAAGTGTTGAAGACTCCCTGTTGGAAATAGCATCATCCATTTATCGTTAGCAACTCATCTATTAAATCTCTTTCGAATGTTCGTCTCGGAAGATTTCCTTTTCCCATGTGAACCCTATTCCTGAATACCCAATATCCATTAATTTACATTCTTCTAAAGTGTCTCTGAATGCATCCATCCTCATTTGTTCTCTTTGTGCTACACCCTTTTTCTCAAAGCTATACAAAATTTCATTGAAATCTCCTGCTACAAGCCATGGTTGTCTCCTCTCTTGTCCAAGTCTTCTAAGCAAGTCCCAAGCAGCATTCTTATCCTTTATGCATGGTGATCCATAAAAACCCGTGAACCTCCAATCTTCATGCATATCCCCTTCTTTCACCATGGTGTCTATGTGCCATTTTGAGAAGCTTTTTATAGAAATCGCAATATTTTCCTTCTATGCTAAGCATAATTCACCTCTAGATTGTAACACCCCTTACCCGAGATCATTGTCGGAGTCGAGCACGAGGCATTACTAAACTTAACTTACTGATTCGGGGCATAAAATTTGAAACTATCCATCTGCATCATGTTTAGTAAATTGAATATAACTCGAGTTACAAAACTCAAAATTTAGATCCGTAAATTTTCCATGAAACTAGACTCATATATCTTCTTACTATAATTTTTCCAGAATTTTTGGTGTGGCCAATTAGTACAATTTATTAGTTAAAGTCTCCCTATTACACGAATCGATAGTTCTAACCCTCTCGTACTAAAAATCAATTATCTCATAATATACAATTCTTTTGCCTACACCGTTTCTTTCATATAAAAATAGACTCAATAAGATTTAAGTCTATATCTCATTCATAACCTAATTCCATTTCTACTAGTTTTGGTGATTTTTCAAAATCACATCATTGCTGCTGTCTAAACTGTTCCCCTGCATATAATTACATAATTTCTTTCTAATAACTAGCAACTAGGCATTACAAAACATCCAAAACATGCTCTTATTTAGTTATTTTAATAGCTAATCATTACCATACATTTACAATCCAATCTGAAGCCATATCATAAGGTTATACACACAAGATAGCTAAGTCCCTATACATGCCATAACTTAAAACGTCGAGTCACAATATACCAATATAATCCTTTGATAGTGTGTAACGATCTCCGACGTCCTTTCGATTCCTCGAATTGGCTTGTAATACTATAAAAAATAAAATAAAAAATGGGCGTCAGCATAAAGCTTAGTAAGTTTACATGTAAATAAATAACAATATTCTTAATCAATTATATTATTCTTTTCTTATCAAGATCACTTGAGCTTTTAACTCATTATACTTAAACTTGTATTCTTACCGTACCTTTAAACATGAATTTGCCTTACCTTACCTTTTTAGCTTGAACTTGTCTTACCTTTACTTTGGTATACTCTTTGAATTTTCCGTTGAACCACTTGGAATACTAAGGATACGCGGTATCTTTCCTTATGAAACTTAACCATTGCCATGTCTTGACATGGTCTTACGTGGTATCCTTGCCTTATGAACTCACCAATGCCATACCTTGGCATGGTCTTACATGGACCTTTGCCTTATAGTAACATATCAATGTCATGTCTTGACATGGTCTTACATGATTTCTTAAACCCTAATGTCATGACATTTGTATCCTATACATTCCTAAGGTTCAACCGGAACTTCCTGGGATAGCTTTTCCGTCAATTCATACTTGAGTCTTTAAATAATACATTTACAGAATAAATATGTAAATGTTGGAATTTAATAGTATTAAATATAAATAATAGAATATTGCATTTATTTACTGCAAACTTACCTCGAAACAAAATACGATCAACTATATTGATTTAATCTTCTATCTTTTTCTTTCCTCGATCTAACTCTTGATTTCGTTCTTCTTGATCTATAATAGCAAATTTAGCTTATTTAATACTCACATTATTAAAACAGTCCTTAACTCTTAACTTTGGCAATATTACAATTTTACCCCTAAACTTTTACATATTTACACATTTCCCCCAAAGCTCAAAAATTAAAATTTATCCCTTATTCTTATGTTTTATGACATGCTGATCATTTTTCCCTTCTATGGAAACATCAAATTCTCACTCTAACTTGTACTTATGAACATTAGGTATTTTTACCGATTAAGCCGTTTTACTTCTTTTTCATTTAAAATCACTTAGCAAAAGTTATTTAACATAATTTCAAACTTCATATTCTATCACAAAACATCAAAATAAACACATTTCACCTATGGGAATTTTTCCAAATATGAACCCTAGCATGAATTATTGATAGAATAAGATAAATCGAGCTACCGGGGCTTAAAAAATGTAAAGAACATTAAAAACGGGGCTTAGAATCACTTACTATGGAGCTTGGAAGCTTGAAACAAACCCTAGCTATGGTGACCACTTGAAAATTCGGCCTAATGAAGAAAATGAGCATATTTTGCCATCTTTTTCCCTTTTAATTCCTTTTATTACCAAATGACTAAATTACCCTTCATTAAAAACTTTGGTTCTTTCCACCTATATATGTCCATTTTTGTCCATGAAAATATAATGGTCTAATTAACATTTAAGGACTCCTACTTCAAACCCCCATTTCAATCAAGTACTCTATAAATTAGAACCCCTATTTAGCAACTTTTGCAAACAAGTCCTAATAGACAATTTAAGCATGAAATTAATAAAATTTCTTATCAATACTCTAACACATGTATTTAATCACTCGATAAATTATAATAATTAATCATAATAAACTTTTATAGCTTGGATCCATGGTTTCGTAACCACTATTCTATTTAGGTCCTATTTAGGGATGTTACATTTCTTCCCTTCGAGGATTTTCGTCCCAAAATCTTACTCAGAAAGAGGTTTGGGTCTTGTTTTAGATAATCTCTTGGGCTCCCATGTAGCCTCTTCTATCCCATGCCTATTCCATAATACTTTCACAAGTGCAATACTTTTGTTCCTTAATTGCTTAACCTCCTAAGCTAGAATTTTCTTGGTTCCTCACCGTAAGTCATATCTGGCTGAATCTCAACCTCTGTCTGTGAAAATACATGCGATGGATCCGAGCGATAACGACGTACCATGGACACATGAAATACATTATGAATCTTCTCTAACTCGATCGGCAATGCTAACCGATATGCCAATGGCCCAACTCTCGATCACCTCAAGCGGTCCAATAAAGCGGGGACTTAATTTGCCTTTCTTGCCAATCGAGAACTTTCTTCCAAGGGATACTTTCAAGAATACCTGTCACCAACTTGAAATTTAATTTCTTTTCTTTTCAAATCAGCATAAGATTTACATCTATCCAAGTCGCTTTCAAGCAATCTCGATGACTTTTACTTTCTCTTCTTTTTTGACTAGATCAACCAGTAAATCTAATTTTCCTTTAGCTTTATCCAATACAAAGGCGTCGACATTTACGTCTATACAAAACTTCATAAGGTGCCATCTTCGACTCGATTGATAACTATTATTGTAAGCAAACTCTATTAAAGGCAAATATTTCTCCCAACTACCTTGAAATTCCAATACACAACATCTAAGCATATCTTCAAGTACCTGAATAATTCTCTCTGACTGACCATCAGTCTGAGGATGGAAAGCTGTACTAAAACTCAACTTTGTACCTAAAGCTTCCTGCAATTTCTTCCAAAACTGTGAAGTAAATCTCTAATCTCTATCTGAGATAATCGATAACGGTACTCCATGTAGTCTCACAATCTCTGAAATATACAACTCGGCCAACTTGTCAAATGAATAATCCATACGAACTGGAATAAAATGAGCTGACTTCGTTAACTTATCAATCACAACCCATACTGCATCTTTCTTTCTCGGTGTCGAAGGCAATCCTGTCACAAAATCTATAGTAACTCGGTCCCATTTCCACTCAGGAACTAATATAGGCTGCAATAAACCTGAAGGTACCTGATGTTCGGCCTTTACCTGCTGACAAATCAAACATCTAGAAACAAACTCTGATATATCTCTTTTCATTCCTCTCCACCAATACATTTTCTTCAAATCATTATACATCTTTGTACTACCTGGGTGAATAGACTAAGAACTGCTATGTGCTTCCTGTAAAACCTTCCGAATAAGATCATCATTTTTGGTACACATACCTGTCTCTAAACATTAAACAATCACGATCCGATCGAAAATCGATCTACACCGACTTCATACCGAACCCTTTTGCTTGCAACTCACTGTCATCCTTCTGAGCTTCACAAATTTCTTCAAGAAACATCGGTTTAGCTCTCAACTCAGCTAAAATAGAACCATCATCTAACAAGGCCAAATTAGTGTGCAAAGCTCTTAATGCAAATAACGATTTTCTACTCAAAGCATCACCAACAACGTTTGCCTTACCCGGGTGATAATCGATCACTAATTCATAATCTTTAATCAACTCTAGCCATCTTCTTTGCCTCAAGTTTAGATCTTTCGAGTCATCAAGTATTTCAAACTTTTATGATCGGTAAATATTGCATTTCTCACCATACAAATGATGTCTCCAGATTTTCAATGCAAATACAATAGCAATAACTCTAAATCATGTGTCGGATAATTTTTCTCATGTGGTTTTAAGCTGTCTAGAGGCATAAGCAATTACCCTTCCTTCCTGCATAAGTACAGCCTAGTCCATTCAAGGATGCATCAACGTAAATTACAAACTCTTTACGGTTACGGTTGTACTAAAACAGAGCTTTAGTCAACAATACCTTTAACTTGTCGAAACTCTGCGACACTTTTCAGTCCATTCAAACTTGACATCTTTCTCAGTAGCAATCTTGTCAATGGAGTAACTATCATGGAAAATCCTCTACAAATCGTCTATAATAACCCAAGACCAAGAAAACTTGACCTCGATACATTCTTGGGAGGCTTCCAATCGACAATGGTGAAATCTTATTCGGATCAACTTTAATACCTTCACGAAACAATGTGTCCAAGAAAACAAACTTCTCGTAACCAGAACTCACTTTTGCTAAACTTGGCATAAAGCTGATTATCTCTCAAAATCTGTAAAACTGTTCTCAAATGCTCTACATGCTCAGTCTCATCATGAGAATAAATCAAGATGTCATTAATAAACACAACTACAAACTTGTCCAAGTAAGGTCTGAAAATTCGGTTCATTAAATCCATGAAGATGGCGGAGCATTGGTTAAACCAAATGGCATCACAAGAAACTCATAATGACCATACCTAGTTCGAAAAGCAGCCAGAACATCGACTCTTTAACTCAAGAATCGATAGTATCCGGATCTCAAATCTATCTTAGAAAACACAAGGGCTCCATTCAATTGATCAAACAAGTCATCTATTCTAGGCAATGGATATTTGTTCTTTATGGTTACCTTGTTTTGGTGATTTTTCAAAATCACGTCATTGCTGCTGTCTAAACTGTTCCCCTGCATATAATTACATAATTTCTTTCTAATAACTACCAACTAGGCATTACAAAACATCCAAAATATGCTCTTATTTAGTCATTTAATAGCTAATCATTACCATACATTTACAATCCAATCTGAAGCCATATCATAAGGCTATACACACAAGATAGCTAAGTCCCTATACATGCCATAACTTAAAACGTCGAGTCACAAAATACCAATATAATCCTTTGATAGTGTGTAACGATCTCCGACGTCCTTTCGATTCCCAATTGGCTTGTAATACTATAAAAAATAAAATAAAAATGGGCGTAAGCATAAAGCTTAGTAAGTTTACATGTAAATAAATAACAACATTCTTAATCAATTATCTTATTCTTTTCTTATCAAGATCACTTGAGCTTTTAAGTCATTATACTTAAACTTGTATTCTTACCTGTACCTTTAAACATGAATTTGCCTTACCTTACCTTTTTAGCTTGAACTTGTCTTACCTTTACTTTGGTATACTCTTTGAATTTTTCCGTTGAACCACTTGGAATACTAAGGATACGCGGGTATCTTTCCTTATGAAACTTAACCATTGCCATGTCTTGACATGGTCTTACGTGGTATCCTTGCCTTATGAACTCACCAATGCCATACCTTGGCATGGTCTTACATGGGACCTTTGCCTTATAGTAACATATCAATGCCATGTCTTGACATGGTCTTACATGATTTCCTTAAACCCTAATGTCATGACATTTGTATCCTATACATTCCTAAGGTTCAACCGAACTTCACAGGATAGCTTTTACATCAATTCATACTTGAGTCTTTAAATAATACATTTACAGAATAAATATGTAAATGCTGGAATTTAACAAGATTAAATATAAAATAATAGAATATTGCATTTATTTATCGCAAACTTACCTCGAAACAAAATACGATCAACTATATTGATTTAATCTTCTATCTTTTCTTTCCTCGATCTAACTCTTGATTTCATTCTTCTTGATCTATAATAGCAAATTTAGCTTATTTAATACTCACATTATTAAAACAGTCCTTAACTCTTAACTTTGGCAATATTACAATTTTACCCCTAAATTTTATATATTTACACATTTGCCCCAAAGCTCGGAAATTAAAATTTATCCCTTATTCCTATGTTTTATGACATGATGATCAATTTTCCCTTCTATGGAAACATCAAATTCTCACTCTAACTTGTACTTATGAACATTAGGTATTTTTACCGATTAAGCCATTTTACTCGTTTTCATTTAAAATCACTTAGCAAAAGTTGTTTAACATAATTTAAAACTTCATATTCTATCATAAAACATCAAAATAAACACATTTCACCTATGGGTATTTTTCCAAATATGAACCTAGCATGAATTATTGATAGAATAAGCTAAATCGAGCTAAGGGGCTTCAAAATGTAAAGAACATTAAAAGCGGGCTTGGAATCACTTACTATGGAGCTTGGAAGCTTGAAACAAACCCTAGCTATGATGACCACTTGAAAATTCGGCCTAATGAAGAAGATGAGCATATTTTGTAACAAATTTGATTTAGACCTTAGTCGAACGGTGGTTTTAACTACTTAATTCGTGTCAAAAAATTAAATATTATTTTATATGCTTATTATGTATGAATTAGTGTGTGTGAAATTTATGTATTAAAACTTGATCGTTTAATGCCTAAATTTGAAATAAGAGCTTAATCGCGTAAATTGAAAATTTGATGGTTAGATGAGATAGTGCTTAATTGTTGGTGTTTTAATAAATTTGAGGCTTAAAGTAGCAATTTGGCCATAAAGGAAGGTTAGTGGCGGTTGGTATGCATGAAATGATGATCTAATTGTTTATTATTTCTTTAGGTGAAAATGGTACATTATTTTAATATATTAGTGGTTATAATAGAATATAATAAACAAAATGATAGAGAAATGAATGTAGTGGCGAGCCAAATTGCTTGTAATAATGAATTGGAATTTTTTATTTATTTTATGACATGATGATATATTATAATATATGATAACATGTTATATTAGACAAAAGGTGCAAAAGATGAAAGCACCCATCTTTCTTCTTTGTTTGGCCGAAACTAAGAGAAGAAGAGAAGTTTCAACCTTGACAATTTCATTGCTTGCATGTTAAATTAAAGGTATGTTTGAGCTTAGTTTTGAATAATTTTGACATATTTGTGATGGTTGTTGAGTTGTTTATCTTGCCCATGTGTTAATTTTTGAAATCTATAAAGAATTTATGTTCGACCTTTGAGGAAGTTGTGAAAAAATTCAGTGTTGATGTTAGGAAATAGAAAATATGTAATAGATTTTTAAGTTTTGTATTATCAATCTTCAAGAAATTGGTTATTAGGGCTTAATTGATGAAATTGATAAATGGAGGGACTTGATTTCCTAAAATAAACATAGTGTAAGGACTTGTATAAGTCCAATAAATATTCGGCTCTTGTTTGGTGAAAGAAAATAGATTGAATTTTATGTCCTATGCATTGTGGACCATTTTGTGGAAATGCTTAAATAAGATTAAATTATGAAATTTATATGTATAGGGGATTAAAATGTGTAATAAATAAATTGTATGGACCATATGGATGAGATGAGTATTCGGCATAAGCATAGCAAGGGAAAATTATGCTCATTTTGTGTTTTGTGAATTTTAGACTAAATAGCTAAAAATGTAAAATGTATGGGGTAAAAGTGCAAATTACTATTCATGTGTTTTTGAGTGAATTTAATTGAATATTGATTAAATGAGTTTAATTTATATCAAATTAGATCAATAAAAGAGAAAGTCGATTTAAATCGGGAAAGACAAAAAAATAATAGAATAGTTGATTTTACGTTCACGATATCCGAGGTAAGTCTATAAGTAAATGATTGTTCTTAATTTTAAATAAATGTAAATTATTCATGCTGAATTGAAATGTTTATAATTATATTTGCTATTACCGAATGTGAGGAATGGTAATTGATATGTTCAAGAAACTACTTGAGTAAGTTTGTAAGCAATTGGATTGATACAAATTTTATTCAATGTTGAATTGTATATGCTAAAGTGAAATAATAGACTTAATTATATAAAGCCGAATGTGGTATGGAAATACTTTATTATATTCGAAAGTGAGAATAAAATGCATATTATAAATGTAAGCTTGAATTAATTTGGGTGGATTGAATATTTGTATATGTATCATATATATCTTTTTATGTATAATGGTTGTTGCCGAATGTGATATTATGTGATGGGAGAAGTGTGATGATTTTGAATTTTTAATCTTAAGTGTATTTAATTGGATGAAATGAAATCATGAGTATATTTAGTAATGAGGAGAAGATAAAATAATGGCACTATGTGTGCGAGCTAAAATACTGAAAACCTCGTGTGCGAAATCGGTTGAGTGGCACTTGTGTGCGGATTTATTCACCGAAAGCAATCGTAAAGCGAGATCGGTTGAAGAGCACTATGTGTGCGGATTTATTCACCGAAACAATCGTGTGTGCGAAATCGGTTGAGTGGCACGTGTGTGCGGATTTATTCACCGAAACCGTGTGTGTGCGAGATCGATTAGTAGCACTGTGTAAGCGGATTTATTCACCGAAACCTTTGTGTAAAGTGCGGATCGGTTCAAAGGCACTGTAAAGGGGTTTATTCACCGAGCAATCGTGTAAGTGCGAGATCGGTTCAAAGGCACCGTGTGTGCGGGTTATCGATTTTTTCTCAAGGATAGAAACACTTAGTAAAGGTAAACAAAAGTGTTAGGTATGTACATATTGAATAATGGTTTATCATCTTGGTGCAAATTTATTTAAGTTATTTCGATATGGTATGAAGGATATGAATACTTAGTCCATTTGTTTTGAGTTCTAATGAGCATGAGATTGATGTATGATAATTGTGTAATTTAAATATTAATGAGGTAAATTGTTCTTGTATACGAAATTAAAGTATCGAGAAGTGATTATTAATCTATGAGTTTGATTGAATGAATGAATGGTATGTTGGTAGTTGATTTTTGAGACCTATTGATCTAGATCGTTGTTGAATGGTGGCATGATATATGTAATTTCAATTACGAATTCGTTATCATCAAATAAGTTGATTTAATTAACCTTATAGGTTCGGTCACAAAGGTATGTGCATATGTAATGATGAATTGAATTTGTCTATAAGTTGTTATATGTGATATTATATTAAATTGAATATATGAGTACATGTGATAGTTTAATTAATTTTGGATGATCGGTCATATATATGATAATGGATTAAACTAGTATATTGGGCCATATGTGATGGTATAATGAATCATGTGTGTTTGAATCTAATAAGTAAGTTTTAGATGTTGAAATGAAAATTGTATATCATATGTATTTATATGTGAATTATATGAATTGAAAGGTAAGAAAGAAAATTTGGTAGTTAATATGTATATACGTGAACAAATGTATATGTATTTGTTTTGAGATGGAAAAGTTTACGAATGATGATATGAATTATGAATAAGTGAAGCTACTTAACGAGGAACATGGATTATATGAGAAAAGTGATTGTACATGTGTATGTGATTAACCAAATTTGGCCTATTTGAATTAAATTATATATGTTTCTATGGTGAATTATTTGCTTATGGCTTACTAAGCTTTCAAAGCTTACTTTATGTAATTTTTCCTATGTTATAGAGTTTCAAAGACTTGCTCGGGTTGGAAGTCGAAGGAGATCTCATCACACTATCCAAATTTTGCTTCGGTAAATAAAGGCTTGGAGATTTGGTTATGTGGCATGTATAGACTAGTTTTGATATTGCTAGTTTTGAAGTTGTATATATTTGTATAAGCCATGCGAAAATGGCTTGTCCATCTCATTATTCTTGGAATTTATATTTTGGCTTGATGATTTCGTTTGATTTGGTTTTGGTATATTTATAAGTATGATTAATGTATAGAGATTATATGAAATGAAGTAAAGATGTTATGATCTAAATTTGAGTTTTGTAACTCGAGTTATAGTCGATTTAGTCAATATGATCTTGATGGATGCTTTCAAATTTTATGCCCCAAATTGGTAGTTAAGTCCGGTAATACCTTGTAACCCATTTCCGGTGACGGATAAGGGTCAGGAGTGTTACATATTTTGCCATCTTTTTCCCTTTTAATTCCTTTTTATTACCAAATGACTAAATTACCCTTCATTAAAAAATTTGGTTCTTTCCACCTATATATGTCCATTTTTGTCCATGAAAATATAATGGTCTAATTACCATTTAAAGACTCCTACTTCAAACCCCCATTTCAATCAAGTACTCCATAAATTAGAACCCCTATTTAGCAATTTTTGCAAACAAGTCCTAATAGGCAATTTAAGCATGAAATTAATAAAATTTCTTATCAATACTCTAACACATGTATTTAGTCACTCGATAAATCATAATAATTAATCATAATAAATTTTATAGCTTGGATTCATGGTTTCGCAACCACTATTCCGTTTAGGCCCTATTTCGGGATGTTACATAGATCCTTCTACCTCAACTTCAATGCCATTAGGAAAACCACATCTTTTTCTAACCATTTCCATACGCCTTTTATCTAACATTGTCTCCATTAATAAGACCAATTTAGGGTGATGCTGCTTTATTAGATAATACAGCCTTCTAACTGCCCGTGGGTTCCTCAGCCCACGGACATTCCAGCAATTAGTATTCATTATAAGCGATCGGCTTGCCCATTAGCAGTCGCCGATCCTATATTATTTTGAAATGTAAACTGTTCCCCATCTCCCTATGAAAACATCATACTTTCCCCTCAATTATCTGCCAAGTCATCACCTTTAAACTTTTTTGCGGCTCCTCTATTTTCCATCCCTGTGCCATCCAAGATGCCTTCTTCCTCTAATAATTTCCTTTTACCCATCATACATAATTGCTTCTTGTGACCTTCTCGATTTATTGCTTCTATCCGTTTTCATTTTGACTTTTTGGTGACTTTTGTAGTTCTTTCTGCTTCATTGTAGTCTCCCATCAACTTTTCTGTCTCGAATCTTTTGGTCTTCTTTCCGTTCCTTAAATCCTTCCATCTAATTATCTAGTATCCTCCATCCATGTACTATTCCATTCACTACACCGATTCAAATATCTTGTCTCCCTAAAATTGCTCCTTATAATTCCCAATGTAAGTGTGCTGCTTTCCCATCTTCTTTGCATAAGCATTAAATTTCAAACTTTCTTTCCCCAACATTTTAGATTCTGCTCTCAAAGCAATAGAAAAGTGGGGATCTTCTCTAATTTTATTTTTTTCCTCAAAATTTATCTGCATACAATCGTTAAGGCTATGACCCATTCTTCCACACCCAAAGCAGAAAATTGGCAGTTTTTCATATTTAAAAGCAATCCATGATTTAACACAATTCGCAGTTGCCGCAAATAAACCTCTTCTAAGTGGATTTTGAATATATAAGTTAACCCTAATTCTGCAACAATTACCAATAAATTTTGACCTGATAATTCCACCGAATTTACTCCCAATAGCATGCATGAGGTCTTTCTTGTCAAATTCTGGTAAAACTGGGCCTACCTTGATCCAAAACGACGAAGTAGTTAGTTTAATTTGTTCCCTATCAATCGTGTTGCGAAGCCTTTCAAATAGAATTAAATATTTTCAAAACAACCAGGGTCGTCCCTCCATGATCAACTCCAAATCCTCTTCCAAATTAAAAATAATTAAAAATAGATTCTACCCTACTGTTTGGATATCAAAATTCTTCTTTGTTTTCCATATGCTTTTCAGTTGTGCCTTCAAACTCTCTGGATTAAAAGACTTCTTCGTCCATACCGAACAGAGAAGAGTCGGCTTTGAATCCGATACCACCACTGACTTTTTAATTGATAATTGAATGAGCTATTCTGCTAACAGTGAGATCTCCTCCTTGCTGCCCCTCTCATCGCCTCCACCCTTCTCCATTCTAAGCAGCAGCAGTTACCACTTTCTCTAGGACTCTATGGAGAGCACTATTAGTTTTTTGAGAGACCTATAAAAGGATGTATGAAATATCAAATATTAAGTATAAATATTATTGTAAATATTTTGGAGAATAATGGGATAAACTTTTCAAAATATATAATCTATTCAAACAATAGAAATGAAAACGCCATCGAAATAAACATTATACTTGAAACATGAAAAACAAAATATAAAAACTCTCACATATACTACATGGTAACCCAAATGAAATTAGAAAAAAAAATTATTATCTAAAAATAATTCATATGAAAAGAGGTATTTATACACAAACAAATATTAATTAATTAATAAAAGAATTTAAAGTAGCAATAAAAACCCGTAATTTATATTTAAAATATAAAAAAAATTAAAGGAATTTTATGAACATTGAAGAAGAACATATATATACATATTATCTTTTGAAAATATCAAAAATATATAACGTGAAAATATACAAACCCATAAAATTTCTTTTAAAAATTCTCAAATTTTAAACTTAAAAGAAAAAAATAATTTTAAAAAATTCAATAAATAAGACACAAGTAACGTAATATGGTGGGTATTTAGCGACATACATGTCTAAGGGGAGAAGAAAAGGAACAATGAAATCAACCTCAGTTCAGCTCATCATGTGACACTTTCTATGTGCAAATTGGGACACCTTTTTGTGGTTTGATTTTGAGGTTGCCCCCCGACTTGTCTAAATCTTTTGGTTTTTTTATATGATTAAATGCCATGTTCCAATTTATAATTTAATAGTTTTATCTCATCATTATTAGGCCAGCTTTTGTTTTGTCGCCAATGCTATGGAGACCGGGTCAATTCCTTTTAACAATTATTCATGCCATCTAATACCTCATCATATCCATAATTAAATTTATTCATACCACTGTTTAAGATATTTTTATCCTTCACATTAAATATCGTTATAAACAGTCTCAAAGGAGGAATAGAATTAAATTATGTATTGTTACGACAGTAAAAATATAATTTTTTTATTTTTATAGTCTATATTTTATTGTTTTAAAGAGTTAAATTAAATTTTTATTATTTTTAGATGTCAAAATATAATTTTACTATTATTAACTTAAAATTTTATAAATTATAAAAGGTATAAATTAAAATTTTACTATTTTAAGGGCCGTATGGCTCCGCCACTGGGTACAAAGGTGCTTTAGGTTTTATGTTAGATATGTTTCCCAAAAAAATTCTAAAGTATAATTATTAAATTCGTAATTATAAGAAATTTTACGTTACATCAAATAATTTAAATTATGATCTTCATTTTAAATTGGTCTCTAAATTTCAAAATGTCCCAATTACATCTTAAAACTATCCATGATATATCAATCAGATTCTTCCATTCATGAAACCATTAAATGATACATACATGCAACTTAATTTAAAATGAAAAGTAAAAAAAAAAAAAAGAGTAAAAATGAAAGGAGAGAGAGGACAATAATTTCTATGAAAGCTTCAAAACCTCAAAATAAAGATATGTACAACATCTGTTTTTACATTATTCATTTAAAATAATAATTTTAAATCATGTCACATAAGATCTAATGTATATTTGACAATTAAATTAATGAATTTAGTAATAAAAGGGCCTTATTGATATAACATTGATAGTTTGAAGATATAATTAAAATATTTTAAAATTTGAGAACCAATTTAAAATAAAATTGGTAGTTTAGAATTGTTTGAGGATATAACCCTTTTATAACTTTTTATAATTAAATGATAAAAAACTTACTAATAATTAATAACTACTAATGTAGTGTACGCTAATTAATATTAACCTATTTCGTGTTAAATATTATTTTAAATAGCAAATGGGACTACTATTAAGGCCCAACTAAGCTAAAAAACCTCCATCCAGTATTCCAGTGTAAACAATCCCTTCAATATTTGAAAGGGCTTTGTGCATATGATTAAAGCTTTGTTGGCTGGGCTAGATACAAAAACAAGCCCAATGATATTATTTATTTTGAGACCAAGCCCAATAAATCTAAAGAAAATTCAGTATTTAAATAATTCCAATAAAATTTATTTTTTCGTAAATTTCGGTACTTTTGTTACGTTATATTAGAATAATTAAATTAATCACGTGAGTCAAGTCAGGTCGGACAATTAATTAAAAGGTCAGCACACACGTTATTTTTATATATTCAATATTTAAATAAAAAGCTTTATTTAAAAATTATTTTATTTTATTTTCTTAATATATTATTTAGTACGTAAATTAAATATTTTTATTTTAGTGTGACACTTGTAATTGAGAAAAGTTACGTATTTTGTACAAAAATAAACTCTTTTCTACCTGAGCCAATAACAAAGTGGATTAATTATCATGTTAAGGAAACCATAAAATATGATATAATTTTTTTTTTTGTAAGTTATTCATATAATGGGTTAAATATTTCAAAATAGTAATATAAGGACTTAATCATGAATCAATCCTAAAATTATAATTAAGCATTAAAATGTTAATCTTGTTATCTTCTAGTAAAAAATATATAAAATTTTGTCAAATATAGATAGATACTTTATGCAGTGATAAGGTACATTGCCTCTCAAGAAGAAAATGTATATACGAATATTGAAGACAATATTATTGATCGAAATAGATAACGAAAAAAGATTCCGACGATTTAGTACTATTGAGAAAGGCTAAATCTTTTTGGATTTTTATATTTCATGTTTGATTTCAACTTGTGAATTATTTTTATATTTATTTTAATTTAAATTGTATAATTTGTGAGTAATATATGTAATAATGCGGCGTTGTTCATTTGCTGTGACACCGACAGGTGATTGTATCTTTCCTCCTCGAACGCAAAGCAAATAAAAATTCAAGAAATATTATTTGTTTATTGTCCTTTTAAAATTTGATTATAAAATTAATACCAACGTGTCAAAATCAATTAATAAATTAAAATATGATTATAAATATCAATTTTAAACACTGCTACGCAGCGTATTGCTTCCATTTACGATCCTTCTAGTACACGTGGCGCTCTGATGATTTATCCTTATCCTTAACCGTATAATAATATAGTTAATTAATTAAAATTAATATCTAATGTGAAATCGGAGATCACAATCCTATATTCTCGAATCTCAAAAACACCTACTTTCAACATCCAATCAATTCCTCCCACGTCATGTTTTCTAAACGCGACTTACCCTATTCAACAAAAAGCCTTACTCTACGTCAAACCACAGCAGATCATTTCCTGAATGGTACTTACTTACTAGTTACCCAGAATAGATCTTCCTCACGATCTATCAAACGAATTAGATTTTGCCACGTCAGTCACAAGCTCGCATCGCCTCTGCGAGATCTAACACCGACTCGATGGGTTGGACACGTGTCGGTAACTCAAACGACATATAAAGGTGACAAAGGGCAAAGTTACCGGTGCTACCGGTAATTCCGTCACGGTCATTCCCGCTAGTTATATAAACTGCTTCCTTGAAATATTTCTCCTCCATCTACCATTTTTTTTTCAAATTAAGTTATAAAAATTAAAAAAGTAAAGTTTCGCTTTTTTTTTTCCCATTCCAGCTCGCGATTTGAGGTTAGTAGCTTCGTTTTGCTTTTTTTTTTTTTGGGTTTAATCCGTTTGATTTAATTAAAGCTGTTTAATGATTTTATTAGTTCGATTCTGCCTCGATCGATCTCTAAAATAAGGATAATTTTGCTTTTTTTATTGTGAATTTTGTTTTATTTGGAAGTGATTTTTGCTTGCTATTTCTTGATCTTCTTGTTTAGCTTGCTATTAAGTCTTTAATTAAGGTCAATCTGGTTTTCTTTTTGGTCTCTCATTTTTCTAATTTGAGTTCGATAACACTATGGGATTTTGATGCTTGTGATCAATTTGGGTAAACTTTTATTATCAGTTAAGTTCTATGTATTGAGTGATTTGATCGTTTATTTGTGCTTTTAAAGTGAAAGGATTTTAAGTTTCGAGTATTCTAGTTAGTGATTCTTGGTTTAGTGAGTTGGTTCCAAAATTAGGTTTTTTTTAAACATTTGTGGGGATGAATCTTCGAAATTTTTGGGTCTTTTTTTTTTCAGTGTTTCTAGTCTTGATTGATTTATCTGAGTGGAATAGTGTTAGAAAAGTTGAAACTTTGTTCTCTTGAAGCACGTGCAATTCAAATTCTAATTTTTGTCATCTTTTTTTTTTTTTCTTTCTTTCTATTATGCGTTGTTTTTAGATCTCTGCAACAAATTGTTGAGGGCGTATTTATTATTAGAAAGGCCTGGCTCTGGATAGCTATTTAGACACCGGCCACCAGGGGGCGGTGCCTCCAATGGCACCTTCTCGGGTGGCTGGGGGTTTAACCCAATCTTCCTCGAGTTCTGGAATTTTCTTCCAAGGAGATGGGCTGTCCCAGGCTGTAGTTAACTCTCGCTTGAGCTCACCTTATGAGAACTCATCTAATTCAATTCCTGGAACTGGGCGTCCTAATCTGGGTCCGGTTTCGGGGGATATGAACAGTGCGGTGTTGAACAGTGTGGCAAACTCAGGACCTAGTGTTGGGGCAAGTTCTTTGGTCACAGATGCAAATTCGGCATTGTCAGGAGGTCCCCACTTGCAGAGAAGTGCTAGCTTTAATACAGATTCATATATGCGATTACCAGCATCGCCCATGTCGTTTTCTTCCAACAATATAAGCATGTCAGGTTCATCAGTTGTTGATGGATCTTCTGTAGGCCAGCAAGGCTCTCATCAAGACACAAGTGTCCAACAAATGCAGCAGAGTCAGCTGCTGCAGCAAGGGGCCTCTACTGCTACGTCTTTGCCTGCATCACAAACTGGGCAAGTTTCACTTCCCATGGGTCCACGAGTCCCAGGGTCCTTCATGCAAGATCCTAGTAATCTATCTCAGCTGCAGAAGAAACCCCGATTAGACATCAAGCAAGAAGACCTTCTGCAACAGCAGGTGTTGCAACAGTTGCTGCAAAGACAGGATTCCATGCAGTTGCAAGGTCGAAACCCCCAGTTACAAGCTTTGCTCCAGCAACAGAGACTTAGGCAACAGATACAGCTTTTGCAGTCAATGCCACCATTGCAGAGAGCACATTTGCAGCAGCAGCAACAACAGCAATTGCAGTTGAGGCAGCAATTGCAACAACAAGGAATGCAGCAAGCAGCTGCAATGAGGCGTCCCTTTGATGGTGGTGTGTGTGCCCGCCGGCTAATGCAGTACCTATATCACCAACGGCAAAGGCCACCTGTGAGTTTATTTTTTTACTGCCTCTCGTGTCAAAGTATCTTGAATTTTAATTGCCTTCATTTAACAGCTTCACTCCTCTTAAACCTGCTTTTTTTTTTTGGGGGAAAATATGTTCTGTGCTCTTATGCGTGCTCAATTAACTTCCTGCCTTCATGAAGTTTTTACTGTCGTGTAAAAATCTACCATATGCTTTGATGCATACTTGGTTATCTTGTTGTTACTGACTTTACATTAACTATTTTCAACTTGATAATTTGAGGTTCAAAGTTTTGTTGAATCCTGTTTTGTCTTCTTGATTTTGTAGGACAATACTTTTGCATACTGGAGGAAATTCGTTGCAGAGTATTATTCTCCTCGTGCAAAGAAGAGATGGTGTTTGTCACTGTATGATAATGTCGGGAGTCATGCACTTGGTGTTTTCCCTCAAGCTGCTATGGTTAGTCTTTGTGCTTCTTCCCTCTAGTTTTTAACACATGAAAATTATCTTTCTATCTTGAAGTTTAAGCCTTTTGCTAAGTTGTTTGCACTGATTTGGTAAAATTGCATGCATTCTTCTGTATGAATAATATCCATCACTTGGCTTCGTAAATAATATGCTTGTCTTATAATAAGTAGTATTCTGACTTTCTTTATGAAAATTTCAGGATGCCTGGCATTGTGATATTTGTGGGTCTAAATCTGGAAGGGGGTTCGGTAAGAGATTTATGAGCATTTGCTTTGTTGTAAAGATTATTCTTTTAGTTGATTTTGGTAGGAAATGCATTTTAGAAATATGGTATGAAAAAAAGATGGTCCCTATCTTGTGTTTTTTATAGAATGTTATCTGCAGTAAATTTATTACTTTATTTTCATTTTCATTTCTGTGATTATTGAAGATCATTTTCTCTTTCTCTATGTATGGACATACTGGATAGATGAGAGAGATGGAATTTCTTTGAATTTTTAGGGTTATGGATTTTCTGATTCTTTTTCCACCTAAAACTTCCTCAAATAAGCTCTCTCATTTTTTTTTTTTTTTTTTGTTTTCTCAATTAGACAATATGTTGTATACCAATGACTTGAAGTTAATATGTATCGATTCATAACATCTCTGGATTTATGGACTCCAATGTTTATGCTTATTTTGTCTTATTAGTTAGAAGACATGTGCCTATGCTTGCGGCTTCTATATGTGTTTTTACTTTAGAAGTCACTTATAATCACTCTTGCTACTTGGCATCCGATCATTTGATTCTGACCTAAATAAATACTCTTATATTTACAGAAGCTACTTTTGAAGTACTTCCCAGACTTAATGAAATCAAATTTGGTAGTGGAGTAGTTGATGAGCTTCTGTTTTTGGACATGCCCCGTGAGATTAGATTCCCTTCTGGAATAATGATGTTGGAATATGTAAAAGCAGTTCAGGAGAGTGTATATGAGCAGCTTCGTGTTGTTCGTGAGGGGCAGCTTCGCATCATATTCACTCAGGATTTAAAGGTTAACTAATTATTTTTTCACATTTTGCAGTTTTTATTGCTGTTATTTTAGGGAATAACCATTTGGCACTTTTCTTTTGCAGATATTATCTTGGGAGTTCTGTGCACGTAGACATGAAGAACTTTTTCCGCGTCGTTTGGTTGCACCTCAGGTACTGAAACTTGCATCTTATTAGCCCTAACTTATTATCGATGATTCCTCTGCAAATTCACAATTACTCTTTTGCTATTTCTCTTGCATTTGTAAGAAATCTAAATTTATTTCTATAATAAATGTAACGATACAAATTGTTTGGTTTACGTTCCTTAAGATGATTCTCTCTCTCTTTTTTTTTTTGTAGATATCAGACTCGTGTTAGTACTAGAGTTAATTTTTGTTTCATATTAGTACACAGTTGTAGTTGAGTTTTCAAAGAAAGAAGAGAAATTGTATGAGTAGGGCAACTGAAACTCAGTTACTATGGCTAACATCTTTACTTGAATAATCAGCAAGTGATGTCATTTTATTCCTGCCCTGTTTTCTTTATTTGGATTTGCCCAACACTTAGGGGAAAGAGATAGAATAGGCAGAAACAGTTAGGGAGGAACAAATGAAATTGAGAGACGAAGAACTAGCGGAGAAAGCCTGAAAGATTTAATGGTAATTAAATACTATGAAATGGAAACAGTGGAGTTAGAATTTTTTTAGCAACGTGTTTGAGATCTGAAGGTAAAAGATTTTGGAGTAAATGAGGCGAAAAGTGAGAGGAGTATAGATAACAAGCCTTATCTACCTTATTTGGGAATGGAGAGGAGAGTAGAGTAGTGAAAGCTAGAGGGGTTTACGTGCTATTATGTTGTATATAAACCGTCACTAAAGTAAGTTTTCAAAGGATTGGGAGTACTCTAATACAAACCCTTCCGATTGAGGTAACTTCCAAAATGAGGTGGATTTAGTTCAAATAAGATAGGTTAGGGATAAAAGAATCCAAACAAGGTAGGTTAAACCCGTTATTCCATTCTGCTCTAGTCTATTTTAGCCCCTTCACATCCAAATACGATGTTAATATTGCTCTGAATATGTTGATAATATTAGGGATACTAACAAGAAAGCCCAAAATAATGTTATTGACTTGACGTTCACCTTTATCAGGACAAAGATTTACATTGTTTTTGCCGCTTTATTTTATTCCTCTAATCTCAAAAATTGCATTCGGTATGTGTACCAGGTTTATGTATTCTGCCTCTCTTCAGAAAACACTTCCTAAAATCTATATTGGCTTAACATAATATGCTCATTTGTTTAAGTTCTTTAAGGACATCTGATGCAACTTGAACCTCGTAAATTATGTAGGTAAACCAGTTACTTCAGGTTGCACAGAAATGCCAGAGCACAATATCTGAAGGTGGATCTGAGGGGGTTTCTCAGCAGGACTTGCAAACAAACAGCAATATGTGAGTTGATTTTTTACTAATATAAATTATTCTTTGTGATGAATAATGTCACATAGTCACTTACCAGATTCTTTTTGTTAGAGCCCTTGAGATTTCAAAATATACTTTGCTCCAAAAACGATTTTTTTTTTAAATTGTAGCCGTCCTTGAGTGCTATTTAGCCAGAGGCATCCACAAAGTTATTTTGGATGGTCTTGAAACCCCCTTCCTCTTTTTTTTTTTTTTTTTTGTTCTTTTTAACTCAGGTTTGAGTGAGTGCTTTTGCTATTACTTGGTCATTGCTCGTTAGAATTTTGCTGATTCAACATGATTACATGGCTACTTCTCTCAGGGTCCTGATGGCTGGACGGCAGCTTGTGAAGAGTTTGGAGTCACAGTCATTGAATGACTTGGGTTTTTCGAAAAGATATGTCAGATGTTTGCAGGTAAAGTTTTAGCCTTTTGCATTTATATTTCACTAAATATATATTCATTTTAAGTTTCCTTACAGTTTGGCATAATTTGTTATAGATCGCTGAGGTTGTAAGTAGCATGAAAGATCTAATAGATTTTTGTCGGGAAAACAAGGTTGGGGCAATTGGTAAGTTGTGCATTTGCCTTATTGACAACATTTTTAATAGTTTTATTTTGTTCATCAAACCAACTTGTTAAAATCATGGAATTGTACTTTATATGCGACTGCTTTTAACTCCAATTATAATGTGACATATTTTCATTTTTTATTACTTTCAAGAATATAATAATTTCAATCTTTCTTTTGTTGTTGATTGGGTGGTTTTAAGGCACATAATAATTTTGTTTGCTTAAAAACCATATTTGCAGATGGCTTGAAAAATTATCCTCGACATGCCAGTGCAGCCAAGCTCCAATTGCAAAAAATGCAGGAAATGGAGCAGTTAGCAAACGTTCAGGGTCTGCCAACCGATAGGAATACGCTGAATAAGCTAATGGCATTACATCCGGGAATAAACAACCCGTTAGGCAACAACCATCACATGGTCGGTAGAGGAACTTTAAGTGGTTCAGCACAAGCTGCTTTGGCACTTACTAACTACCAGAATCTGCTTAGTAGGCAGAACTCTATGAATTCAAACCCTAACTCACTTCATCAGGAAGCCTCTTCCTTCAATAGTTCTAACCAGAGTCCATCTTCAAACTTCCAAGGGCCTGCTGCCGTTTTATCGGGATCCATGCAGAGTCTGCCTGTTAGTGGCATATCGAGTCCCCTGTTACCAACTCCACAGCAGCAGCAGCAGCAACAGCAACAGCAACAGCTTAGTGGTAACTTAATGCAGAAGAACCATCCGCAGTCGCCTCAGGGTAACCAGGTTTTACAACAACAAATGATGCAACAGCTGTACTATGATATGTCTAATAACAATAATGCAGTTCAACAGCAACAGCAGTCCCTGAGTGGGCAGAATGGGAATGCTAGTGTGGGAAGAAATGGAATGGGCTACGGGAACAACACTGCTGCTCCAGCTGCGGCTACCTCTAATGTATCCGGAAGTTTAGCAGGGCCTGCTCCGAGTCGAAGCAACAGTTTTAAAGGTGCTTCGAACAGTGACTCCTCAGCAGCAGGTGGCAACACTGGATTCAACCAGAGAGCACCTGATTTGTCTCAGACTCTTCATTTGCAGGACGATATAGTTTCGGATATAGCTCAAGAGTTCCTCGACAATGGGTTTTTTAACAACGAACTTGACGATAATATTGGTTATGGCTGGAAAGCATGACTAACGTAATATGGCCCCAATTAATGGCTCTTCTGTCGGTCGGGTGAGTACCGGGCAAATTGATGTACAGAGCATTTGAAACAACGGCCCTTTTCTTCCCTATTGTTTTTTCTTTCCCTGCCTCTTCAATATGGCATTGTTGTGACATCACTTTGTGCTTTAAGTAGGGATTTAGTGATCATTTTCTTTCTTTTTCCCCCTACTTTTCAAGGTTTTCCAGTTTTCAAGTCTTGCAAGTGTAATCTATTGAACGAACTTGAGAACAGATTCTGTTTCTTATTAATCTGATGTTTTACATGTTTCACTGCCCACCTTTATGTTTCTTTGCAATCTCCGTTGTTAAATACTTGTGAAAGTATCATGGAGAACTTTATATATAATGAGTTAGATTATATTTTTACCCTTTCCTCAAAATGAGCAAATTAATCTCTTTTAAAGTAGTAAATTAATTTTTTCCTAAAATTTTTATCTATTTGTACTATTGAAAAATAGTATGACTGATAAAATAATTAGATAATGTATCTCATGCTGCTTATAGTGATCAACTTTTAATAGTAAAATGCTGCTATATAGTGATTTTAATAGTAAAATGCTGCTATATAGTGATCAACTTTTAATAGTAAAATGAATGAAAATTTTAATAGAAAATTTATTTTGCATTTTGATTTGATATGCAGAAATTAATTTATTCATGCAAGTATAATTCAATCTGATTGATTTTTAATACAGGAACTGGGCTGTAAGTAAATGATCACTAAATTTACCCTCCATTTGATTCATGCATGGCTCATATTTTGCTCATCACAGCTCAACTACATCACTTTAGCAACAAAATGTATAAAAACTTTGATACAGGATTTCCAGTCAGTTTTTTCAGGTTCACTATCTTCTTATTTGCAGTAACAGAATCTGATGTCAGGGCAAGCAGAAACACAGAAACCATACTGTAACTGTTATGAACAATTCTTAGGGTGAAGCAGGAGGTGGTTCATCATCTGCATCGTTAGCACGACCTGCCCTCGCCTGAAGTAATGTATTCAATAACATTTGTTCCCAACCTCTTGTGCCTCTCTGTAGTAATCTTGCAGTGAATGTACGAAAACGAGAAGATGCACCGTTTTCCCGTGTAAGTGGTCGTGAAGAAAGTGTACATTTCCCTGTTTCGGGTAAGTACTTCAAAGCACATCTCCCTGATGAATCAAGCATCTCTATATCAAACCTTGGTAAAAGCGGTCGTCCAACAGCTTGAACATGGGAGATACTGCACAAGGCTCGAATCAATTTTTATCATTCTAAATTTTGTTAAAGCCTAAATTAAAGCATGATTTACAATTTACATCTCAGTGATTGGAAAAAGTTAAAAGAGAGAGAGAGAACCATATATAATATAAACCATCCATTTCTTGTCTCTGAACTCTACCGAGTAACTCAACTTGCATGTATCCTCCAATGCAAAGAACAGGCTCTGGTAGCTTGAATTTTTGTAAGCAATTTTCCTGGCAATACATTATTGGATCCGTTAAATCAAGCAGATAACTTTAAAACCAAAGCCTAATCCAGCTGGTCGACACGAAGCTCACCTGAACCATTGGAAATTCTGGTGAAGTATATGTCCAAACGAACTCGTCATCTGCCCATTTATTACTAGAAGTCGAACTGTCCGTCATTTCACCCTGCAATTTATGACCCATTCTAAATCTGACAGCCTTAGACGAGTATATTGGGAAGCCGTACTGAAAATAAGCTGATACACAAACATAATTCTGTCAATTCTACGGCTTTCACTATAGGCAAGTTGGACACGCAAAAGACGAAACGACAATTTAGAGTTAAAACCTTGGAATGGCTGAACATGGATTTCTGTAACGATACACATCTTGGTCATCAACTTATAAAGTAAAGTCTCGGGGACAGCAGGATTGTTTTGCCCTTCACTCGACCAATATGATGCTCTGGTGTCTATTCTATCAAATGGCTCCAAAGTATTATGGATGCTTTCCTCTGGGTAATTATCTGTGCTCGATGCAATAATGGCCTCCGATATACAACCTTTTCTTACGAAAGGGTTAAACGCTCGAGCCAACAAGGTATAGATTCTATGATTCTTCCTAAGACATTCCAACTCATCACAATCATTCTGTTTATGTCCAACGGTATCTATCAAGTTGTTCATCTCAATGGTATGAACAATACCGGAAATTTCAGGAAATAATTTCAGGCAAAGCTGTTTACCAAGACCATTTTCAATCACTGCAAGATGAATAAAACCGATCCTATCGAATTAATCAATGCTGATTCTTCGATATATAATAGAACATAAAGCTAAATTCTACCAAAGACATTGATTTGCTTACCAAATTGATGCCAAGAACTAGAAGCCAAGCTAACCCTAATGAGATCAGAAGGGTTAACCAGATTCATGAGAATCTTCGTAGAAATATCAGGTCCAAGCAATTCTATAAAATCACCACAATAATCCATTTTTGGATCCTTTTTATAGCTTCAGCAATAACTGTAAAATATCAGAAACCACAATTCACAATTGTCTATAATAAGCAACAAACGATTAAAAAAGAGAACCTTTATTCTGGGTTTTCATTGAAGATCAATACAAAATTGTTACCCTAAGGCCTAAGCTGAAATCATATTAAAACTAATCAAAAGGAAAATTAAACAGAACAAACAGGAAATACCCAAATCCTAAATTTCAGTACAGGGTGAAGTTAAATGGAGAAGAATTGGTGGCAAGCGATAGATCCAAAGCCAAAAGCTAAAAAGGACAGAAATTGAATTGAAGCCCTATTTTAATCAACCTTCCAAATAATTTTATTTTAGGACAAAAAAAGTTTCTATTTTTATGTGGGATTTGTAAGTAATTGAACTTTGTTCGTCTTTAAATATTTTAAAAAGCTTATCTTGGAAAGGAAGGAATTTTGAAATTAACCCAAAAAACAGACAAGGGACATTGTTTTAAGAAATAGATGAATGGGACAATTGGGAAAAGAATAATAAATATACAAATAAAACAAGGGTAAATTTTACAAATGGTCACCCAACAATGCCGGAATTTCTGTTTTGGTCATCTAATTTTAAAAAATTTTCAATTTAAGCACTAATATTTGAATTTGCTACTGTTTTGGTCACCTGTCCTTAAATTGACAACAAAAAGTCTTTTTGTGACTGGTATAATAACACATTTAGTCATCACTACTTACATATTCTATCAATTTGATCCTAATTCTAAATAATTCAATAATTTAAACCTTCACATTTATAAATTCTATTAATTTAGTCCTCAAACACATTTTCATCATAAACAGAAATTATAAAAACAACAAAAAATTTAATAGGGTAAGGTCTCATTGTTTTTGGGTGAGGAATTTTTTTTTAAATTCTTTTTCGAGTTGAGAAAATTGATAGTCTCCTTCCTGTTGAAGAGCATTGGGGATTTTTTTTTTCAATTGATTTATTATTATTATTATTATTATTATTATTATTATTATTATTATTATTACTGGAAATTCCTTTTCAAAATCAAAAGAGTGCACTTATAAGCTCTTGCCTGATCAATATCATAACCAAAAAAGTGTATGAATAAAAGGAGAATTTGTTGTCATTTTTATAAAAGGAAGGAGATTACCAATTTCTCGGCTAAAAGAATGAAAAAATAAATAAAAATCAATTCCTCACCCAAAAATGACACCTTACAAACATTTTCCAATTAAATTTGTTGTCATTTTTATTATTTCGATTTACGATGAAGATGTGTTTAAGGAAAAAAATTGATAGAATTTATTAACGTGAAAAAGTTTAAATTTGTTGAATTATTTAGTATTAGGATCAAATTGATAAAATATATAAGTATTGAGGACTAAATATGTTATTATACCATTTATAAAAAGCTTTTCGTTATCAATTTAACCGTGGGTGATCAAAATAGGAATAAATTCAAACTTTAGTGCCTAAATTGAAAATTTTTAAAATTAGATAACTAAAACAGAAACTCAAACATAATTGGGTCACCATTTATATAGTTTACCCATAAAACAATGAAATTTGCTTCCTTTGCTTCCCCATCATAATAAATAATTATCAAATGAAAGAAACTTGGCAGCAGCAAATATTTGACATTTTGAAGAGACAAGTGAGTTAGTCAATCTTTTGGATCATGAAATCATTGATGGGTAGCATACAAAAGATTGTTGTTTCTTTCATTGTAAAATTTTCATGGTTAATTTCTGTTGTTAGTCCTGATACTTCTATAGAATTTGAGATTTAATCCTTAAACTTTAAAATTTAAAAATTTAACCTTCTTAATCATTATCGTTGCTGACTGTTGATGTTAAATATTATCAACTTAACATGTTTATTATTCGTCAATCATAAGCCACGTCGCATAAAGACAACCTAATTTAACATGCTAAATTAACAAATCTAGATTAAAAATACTTACGACTTTAATGAGTGGATTGAAATTTTAAATAAAAAAAAGTAGGATGACTTAATTTTTAATGTTTTAAGTACATGGACTACATCTCAAATTTTATCAAAGTATAAGGACTAACGACATATTTTAACCAATTTTACCCTTTGATGAAAATCATCCAACACAAGTAAAAGGCTAAAATGTGCCATAAGTCCCTATACTCAATTTGAAATTTAGTCCTTATACTTTATTTCTAGGAATTTAGTTTCGTACTTTTTCAAATTTCAAAATTCAATTCCAATTGTTAACGTTTTAAAGATTCTTTTATTCAGCTTCATTACAATGTAATTTTTTAGTTACATTATTACTAAGTATTTTCTATTTCAAAATATCAAACTAACAAATTTAACCCAAAAAAATAACAGTGTTAATAATTGAACTTGAATTTTGAAATATAAAAAGTAGAGAAACTAACTTCTTAAGAATAAAAATATAGACTAAAATTTAAATTTATAAAGAGTACAGGGACCTATGGCATATTTTAACCAAAGTAAAAGTAGCTAACATGCAGCTCTGCAAATCAAACATCAATTATAGGGTCGGGCCATTGGTGCTATAGATAAGAACGCCAACGTGGTTGAATTGTTCCTCACCACTCAATAATTGGGCCCAATTGGGTCCATTTCAAACCCAATTGTCTAAATTTCTTCCGAGTAAAGGTGAAATTATGATTTTGTCCCTCTACCATGTTTAAATTAAGATTTAGTCCCTATACTTTAATTTCGCATAACATAATCTTTCTACTTTTATAATATAATTAATTAGTCCAAATATTTAACACTAATAGTTATTTTGGTTAACATGGAACACCTATTCCAACTTATCATGTTGACATGAATCATTTTTTCTCCGAAAAAAGTAATGTCTCAAAAAGAAAAAAAAAACCATATCAAAATTTAAGCGGAATGGTTAATGGTATTACCTAGTTTGAATAATTAATTAAACTGTAAAATTAATTAATCAAATTATGCTAAATTAAAATATAATGACCAAATCCCAAATTTAACATATTAGAGCAAAAAATAAAAATAAAAAATCATAAGTTAATCTTGTAATTCTTATGTTTATATTGTGTTTATAAGATTAAAATATCTTTTAACACATTAGGTTTATATAAATTTCAATATGTTTATGTTTATTCATATGGTTTGTTTAATTTGAAAAGATGCAATATTTAAGAAGATAAGATCATATTTTTAATATAAATGAAAATATGGGTTAACCCATCAAAAAAACATACTTAAATATTGCAAAACTAACCCATTTGAAAGGACATTTTTGAAACATTAAAACATGAAGAAAAAATGCCCAAATTATATCCTTGTGGACAAAATATAAAGATGAGTAAAAAAAAAACCCATTTTGATTTAATTATTAATTAGTATAAAAACTTCTCTTTTATAATTTACTTAAATCTCATCTGCCTAAACTCGCTAGGGTATATGAATACAGAATCTACACAAAGACCTCCTTTTGTATGTGTACAATCGATTTGCATCATCGAAAACTTGATTTTTGTTGTCGGATTCGAGTCGTCAATGACGAAATCACCCGCATGGTAATGAACCCAGTTTCCAAGTTCGTACAAATAACATTCCGACGAGATTTGGTGGCCGGTTGTTGTTGAGAGTTGGAACCTTACAGGCTTCGTGTTCCAACCATGAACTTGATCTAGATTGCAGACTCGTCGACCGAATCGTTTCGAGGGTTTGCCTAAGTGCAGCCTAAAGAACACACTGTATGATCCTGGTGGAAACTCGAACTCCAATTCCCCAACCACTTCGAACCACCAAATTTGTTGAAGATATGCCACTGTCTCAAATCTATATATATACATATCAAATACATAATTAATATCAATGTTAACTATATATTTAATTAGATGATATGTAAGGATATTAAACAAGTTGCCAATTAAAAATTGAAAGTGTAATTTTCATATACAATGGAGCTCTTAACTCTTGCTTCTAAAATTAGATAATGTTAGTTTTACAAGCTTCTAGGGATGTATAGAAATGTATATCCATAACTTTCATTAGGTAAGGCATCTACTTTGCAATATAATATAATATTTTTGGTTTTAGTCTCTTTTAGGGTCACAAGTGCAAATTGCAAACATTAGTGTTTTCCCTCAAAATGGAAAAGGTGATCAGAAAATCTAGAAGGTTTTTTCTTTGGGATAAAAGCCAAAATTTAGTCCATAAACCTTTTTTTTTTTCATCAAACTTGATAGTTTTTTTTTTAATTTTATCTTTGAATTTAGATTTCGATGTAATATTCTAAAATATGTCATCACTTAGAATTTTCTTTTAATAAATTATCTTTTTAATTTCCAGTTGATGATGCCACATAATCTTCAAACTCCACTTCATAAATCTAAGTTCAGGGACTAAACTAAAAAAATACAAAATTTTAAGATTAATGTAAACCAAAAAAAAAAAAATCAAAGATAAAATTAAGGAAACATTGCTTTTATATCTTATTCTTGTTTTAGAATTCCATCCAGAAAACTAGAAATGTTGTTTTCTTTCTTCCCTTGTTATCAAAATGGCATGGCAAAATATAGAACACCCCTTGATGACGAACATATTCCTAAATAGAATTGCTTTAAAAAAAAAAATTCTATAGAATGGTAGGTTGTGGAGGGAGGTCAGTGTCGGATTAAGTGATTCACTAATATATATTATAAAAGGTATGAGTTCGAATCCATCAAACTGAAGTGTTCACATTTTTTACTGGTGAGACATTCCTCAAATTAACTCGCCTTAAGCTTTGTGAGTTCAAAAAAGAGATAAAATCCGAAATAAGAGTGAATCGAAAAACACACCTACCCTCAATAGATAAAAAAAAAAAAAAAAAAAAGAGAAGGAAAAAGATAGAAATGATTATGGTATTATTACCTGGATTCTTCTGTGGGAATGTGATTCCAATATCTCCGATCATCAATCCCTGTTATTTTCATTGCTTTGGCCGATACTGACAAGCAAAGCTTACCGCTGTTTTTATCCAACCACACTTCCTACGAATCGGAAACAAACAAACAAACAAAAAAAAAAAAAACAATACTCATTTTACATTTTTTTTATCGGTGATGGCATGAACAAGGAAGAGAATAAAAAAAGAAAGAAAAATGACTACCTTGTTGCCACCATCGAAACGATTAGGGGTACAAAGTCTAGCAAAAGTCTCTTTTTTGCACAAAGAATCTGGGTTTCGACCAAGAACTTTCTCAACCAGGTACCTGTAATTTGATGGCAGCTTGGTTTCCCATACGAAATCGGCCAACGAAGCTCCACGAAATGCTTTGTTAAGTCTCGCTAATTTGCATATCTCTGGGGGATCTAGGTACATGAATATAGATGATATGCAACTTTCAGGGACATCGTTAAGACCTGTTTTTAATTGAAAATTTGTAGTACCCTTTTGAGCATCAAGATCAGAAGAAACACCAGCCCCCATAAAAAAAAAGAAAAAGCTTTGAAGAAGATTAAACGGGAGATTTTTTTTTTTTTTTTTTTTGGTATGGAGAAAGGGTTTTTAATTGTAGAGAAGAAGATGGTAAATGAAGCAGAGCTGAGGAGAGATGAAAGAAGAGGTCACCATTTTCTTCAGGGTTAAGGGAGAGAGAGAGAGAAGAAGAAGAAGAAGAAGGGTTAATGGAGTCTTTGAGGAAAGAAAAAGGATAAAGTTGATTAATATTCTCCACTTGACAACGACGAAAAAGGGCACGTTTATATGAGTGTGCATGGAATATATACATTTATATACGTAGGATTATTATTCTCAGTGAAATATTTTTTTTTTACCTAATCTAAGGTTATAGTTATATTTGTATTGGAGACGGGGGAACGCAGAAAATTTGTTTAGGGTGAAAATTAAATTTTAATTTTTATAATATTAATAATTTAATTTCATCATTTGAATAATTTTAAAAATCAAAATTAAAATTTTGTCATATAATTTTATCTTTATTATTTTAAAATTTTAAAAATTTAAAGGGTCCAAATAAAAATTTTCCATAAGGGGCGGAACCAACCCCTAGCTATGTTACTAGTTGGAGTAAAATGATAAAATAATTAAAAAACATTTAATGTGATTTTAAATATGTTTGTAAAATATTTTATTACTTTATTAATAATGGGTAGAATCATATATGTTTTTCTATTTTAATAAAATTTGAGATTTAATCTCTGTACTTATTTTTTATTTAAAATCTCAGTTCAAATGTTAAAGCCATAATTTTTAAAGAATTTATCAATTTAAAAATTTAATTAAGCTATACAAATTTAAAATTTTGAAATTAAAAATAAACAAATTTAATTTTAACATTTAAAATACAAAGACAAAGTCTCAAATTCTATACTAATAGAGGGATTAACAGTAGATTTTAACCTATAAATGTTGTCTAGTGGAAATGGATTGGAAGAATATGTACATAAACGTTATCCATATGCCAATTTTTGTGGTTTCAGGAGCAGAGAAAACTGGCTGATGCATTTAAATTCCAACCAATAATTAAGTCGGTTCAAAGCTTAGAAATTATTTTTGGTTGATACTTGCATTTTGCAATTGTGTCCATTACATTTCAAATCAGTTTCATGATTGTGTCCATTACATTTGAAAATTAAAATTGATTCTCAATTTTTTTAAATATAATCGATTATTATTATTTATCAAAATATTGACTAAAGCGTTAAATTATTAAATATGATAACTAAGAGCGAAGCTAAGAATTTTATTTAGGGGTTAAGATAAGATTATTAAATTTGGAAGGACCAAAGCTAAAAATTTTATATTAAAATACTTAAATTAAATTATTAATTATTCAAAAGGATTAAAATTATAATTTTTCTATTTAATCAAAGGTTAAAAAGGATTAAATTGAATCTTGTAATTTTAGAGAGAGACTAGAAATGCAATTCTCTCATTAAGCCCAAGGGGAGCCCAGACCCCTACTTGCCCCCTATAGATACACTCCTGATGGTATGACAATTCATATATACTTCATGTTTTTCTTTTATTTTTTATGAACAGTTTGTAATATGTTTTTGAATTATTTATTGACATGATATATAAAAGAAAAATAATATCATATTAGCATGAAGTATACATGGAATGCTATACAAATTTTCATGCCAACATTATTAAAAAATTAATATTTTAATTACTATCTCTGTTAAAAAAATGATTTGACTCTTTTGAAAGACTGAATGACAAAATTTAACATAAGAAAAGAATAAGGACCAAATTGACAAAATGTAAATATTAAAAACTAAATTTATTCTAATGCCTATATATAATTCAACAAATTCTATTTAAATTACTAATACACAAATCATAGAGTAAACTATATTATCGATTGATAAGGTGAATATATTTAATTCAAAACTTTATCAATATGACAAGTGCATAGAGGACTGAATTGAAATGTTAAAAATATGAAATATTATATGTATGATTAATAAGTGAAATAAGAGGGATTGGCTGGCCATGGGGATGGCCGGTGAGTATACTTCGGCAGGTAGGCAACCTTTCGGCATACCTTCCTAATTATTAATAGCAAAAAAACACAGGCCCTACAAGATTTAATTTAGATATCATTGTGAAGGATGCAATTGAATTAACTAATAAAAAGACACAATCATAAAACAAAACCCTTCTTCCATCTTCTAAATCGAAATTAAAAGCATTAATTATTTGGCTCGACTTATGCACATGAATTCGCTGTTTAAATAACCCATGTGTTCACTTATTTTTTTAATGATGATAAAAATGATAATAAATTGCTAATGGCTTTATCTTGGTAAGTTTAAATTCTGAGGGTTAATTTGGTTTTAAATATGATTATATGTAAGTATCATGAAAGGTTGGATCGTATTTTGTCTCTTCTATTAAAAAAACAAATAAATTAGTCTTTAAATGTTAGACTAAAGAGTAAAGACTAATTTATATCTATTGTTAAAAATTGGTTTCTATACATTAACATGAGGCATACATGATACGTCACTATCATTGTTTGATTATTTCGTCAAATTGGGATCCTATTTAATACTTTTTCATCCACAGCTTTTCAATGCAATAATCACCCCAATTTAAATGTGTAGGATTCATTTATCAATTGTCAAAATCATGCTTGTAAATGGTGATTAATTAAAGTTGTACTGGATAAAAATTAACAAAAAAAAGTAATAGAAGAGAGTCGAAATTAGTTTGGCAATCTTTTGAAAATCTTTTGAAAAGTCTTTGTGGAAAAGTCTTTTGAAAGTCTTTTGAAAAGTTTACTTTAAAATTTGAGTGTTTAGCATTCTTTGTCAAAAAGTCTTTTGAAAATAAAATGTCCATTTAGACATGTTATTATCAAGTAACAAATATACATTTAAATAAATTTTAAATTAGTTAATATTATTAAATTTTAGTAAGAATATAAAAATTACTATAACTTGTTAATATTTTAATATATGAAATATAAATTTTAATTTTAAATATTTCTAAGTAATAAATATTAATTAGTTATAAAATTTAATTAGAATATATAAACTACATTTTAAATATTTAAATATAACCATTAAATATTTGTAATTAATATTTTAAAATATTTTTATTTTAATTAATGATTTTAACACATTTGTAATTAAGCCCAAAAAAAAAGGAAAGTACTATGTTATTAGAGGGTGAAAAAGTAATTAAGCACTAAAAGTCTTTGGGAGAAAAAATTAAAAATTTTAAACTCTTTTTTAAGTCTTTTAAAAAGACTTAAAAGCCAAAATTCCAAATAGCGAACATTATTCAACAACTTTCTTAAAAGTCCTCAAACCTCGTTCCATTAAACTACGCCAGATTTGAGCGATATTTTATTTTAATATAAAAGATTAATTTGCTATTTAAATTAATTTACATGGACTAATTTGTCAATTTTTATGTAAAAAAATAAAGTACAATTTAACTTCTAATACAAACACTTGAATTATATATATTTTAAGAATGTAAGTGATGGTAATTCCTGTCCTTCTCATCAAATCATATTTTAATCAATGGTGCAAAGTTGAAAGTCGAAAAACATTGATTCTGTAAATAAAGAAATAAACAAATTTCACATGGGTTGACAATTTGTCTAAGCTACAACTGCGTGTAAATCGTTCTGTGTGTGTGTGTGTGTGAAAGGAATAGAAAAAAAGCTCATTTCCGCCATGGATGAATCAATGTAATTAGGTATCACGTTCTCATTTTTAGTCACCAAAAAGAAATAATGAAAAGCAGAATGTTTTCTTTTGGACCAATCTGCTTCTATTATTGTCGGCCACTGCTTAAAAATTAAATATTTAATTATTATTTTTTTAAAATAGCAACAAATTTTATGTTTTAAATTAATCCTTTAGCATTCTCATATCACAATATTCTTTATTAAAAAAACCCCACCAAATTAGATTAAATTAAGAAGGAAGAAAAGGACATGGGATGGTCCCTGACCTAGGCCTTCCCTACGCCTTGTTAATTTACGGTATTATCCACATAAACCATATTCTTCTAACATTAATATCTGACCTGGCACTGACTCAGCAATGCTATCCAGGTCATTTTTAAAATTAAATTCGGGTTATATTGAATTTTGAATACATTCGAGATTATAAAAATATATTGAAGGATATATTTGATAACTTCGAATAAAGTTAGATTTTTTTTCAAGGGAGATTGGGATTAAATTATTTATTTTATGAGAGTTAAAATATAATTTCATAATTTTAATAATTTATATTTTTATAATTTTTAAAATAAAAATTTTAATTTTACTAAATTTAAAGGGGAAAAATGAAAACAACATTTCTTTTGTTGAAGAGAATCAAATTCATGCATTGTTGCTGTAGTTAGTCACTTCAATGTAAGATATTGAATCCTCCTTTTCTCTATCATTTCATTGTAGTGGATTCTTTTAGCCCCATGAACAAACTAATAAACATGCATGCATGCATGCATTTTGTCTCAACAAATTATTTGATTCATTTGCAGTTTATCATTTTTTAATTAATATTTTAAAAATAAATAGACGAGACATAACAATTTTTAATTTCACTTCTAAAATTAATATATATATAATATTTAATACACTATCGGTGAAAATTTTAGATTTTACAAAGAGAATCTGGAGTTAACAAGTGTCCCATAAGATATAATAAAATATTAAAAATAAATATTAAAAAAAGATATATGATACTTTTTTAAGACTGTTTGTGGAATAAAATAAGGTACATTATCAATGTACCAAATACTAACTTTCTATATATAAACACATATTACTAGTGTTGTTTGAACTGAATTGAATCAGTCGGTCAAATCGAGAATCAATTGGGAAATCAATTTGAAAAGTGACTTTGAACTGGTTAGATTGAGAGGCGGTACGAATTGATTGAACCGACTAACATATTAATTGAACTGTTTATTGAATCAAAATTTTTATTTTTATTTTTGAAATTTTAATAATTTTTTATTCAAATAAAAAAATCAATATAGCTTGATTGATTCAACTACAACTGTTTTAAAAATCATTGCAAATTAGATTATAACAATCGAGTTGAATTAAATTTCCCCGTTGATTCGAGAGCTTCAACTACAAGCATTAAATAATAATACTTTAAGTTTCAATATTGAAATAATTTCAAAAGTTTTAAGATCCAATTGTAAAATTGTAAACAATGCAGTGAAAAACAACTTTCATAAAGGCAATAATGGCTGTGTAGAAAGAATTTAGGGCAGTTAAATTGTTAGTAATATTGTTAGAGGTAGTTAAAAGTAAATCTAATCATGATTGAGTTTGAGCACGATCCAGTCTAAAAAATGAGTTTAAAGTTTTGTCCAAACTCAATCTAAATAAAAATATTAAATCAGAGCTCACTCGATCTTTCAGTATTAAATTTTTATATTATTTTTATATATAAGAAAAATTTAAAAATATAATAAATCAAATACATTATAAATGTTAAAATAAATGTTTCTCAACAAAATTGAAAATATATTAAAAATTAAATAATGTTAAAGATAGTTCTAACTTGACAAACAAATACTTTTAAAATAGTAATAAAATTAACAATAAAATAATAATTATACAATATCTAAACAAAAACAACAAAATAATAATAATATAATAGCAAAATATGCTCACGAAGTTGACAGGTCAAAGGATGAGATTGTATCTTCTCAAAGAAAATATGTTCTTCAATTGATAGAGGATATTGGTTTAAGGGGAGCCGAGGTGGTAGTTACCCCTTTGGAACACAATCAAATATTAACTTCTGTGAAATATGATGAGATGGTACAAGGTAATAAAGAGGATGAGAACATGACAGACATTGCTTTGTATCAATGGCTAATTGGGAGGCTTTTATACTTCACACATACTCAGCCTGACATTGTTTTCTCAATGCAACATCTTAGCCAGTTTATGCAAAGACCTAAAAGATCACATTACGGGGCTGCACTTTGAATAGTTAGATATGTTAAAACAAATCCAGGAAGCGGGTTGTTTTCTACTGCATGTGGATCAACAAAACTGGTAGCATTTTGCGATTCTGATGACTCATGTTGCAAGGCTGTCAGGAACCTCTACATAATGACCCATTCCACTGACAATAGGAGATCACTTTGTGGGTGTTAATGGGGCTTATTACCGCTAACATTTCCAATTCCTCCGCTATGCTAGGTTGCCTCTTGCCTGGGTTTTGTGGTGCCCTGCTCGGTTTCACCATCGACCCTGATACCGACTGCGACTTGTATGTCTATCTTTTATGTCTTGAATAGTCATGGTTGGTTACCACTTTTTCACAATGACCGGTTGTAATGTATGCAACGTTCCGTGATGGTGAGTACACAAAGCGGTGGCAATGTGGCGTTGAAAGGAGAAGGTACGTAATGAAATTTATGATTGCTTGATTATATTCAAACACGTTACATGCGTTTATGTCCGAATTTCGGTTTATTTCATGCATCTGTTACAAGCTAGACATAGCATCATTGTTTCATTGTTCTTGATCAATGTCTGGTTTTTTTTTTTTATCCAGGTTTGCTCTAACCATTCAACAGCAACTTCATATGAATTTTTTGTTCAAGATTTGAACATGGAAACCGTCCGGAAACACCAGTTCCGGTTGTCGAACAGTCTTTCCTTCTTTTATCATTGCCCACCTAAATCACTTGTAATTTGTACTATATTATTACATGTTGAACCATTAATTATAGAACGTTATGTTTTAAGTTACTCGTATTACCTGTAATTTGTGACCAAATGGTGAAGGAAAATAGAGATTTGCAGCTTCACAAATTTGGCACCAGCACAAAGTCTCACACCACTACCAAACCCCATAAAGAATTTAGAACCTGCATTCAATTCTCTCCCCTGCTTGTTTGTTTTCATGCTAATTAGTTTCTAAATCCAATAATATTAGAACCAAATTGTGTTCAAATTAGTTTTGGAATAATCAACTAAATCACCTTCCATCGCCATGGATTGAATGTAAGTGGATCCTCGTATTTCGTGGGGTTCAAATGAACTGCTGGTGTACAAGCCAAAATGATCCAACCTGCAGGGATTTTATAATCTGTACCACCCACAATTCATACAAATGAGCATATATACATTAAACATAGATGAATTTGGTTTATTGGACTTAAACCTGCCTTTTATTTCTATATCTTTGACCACTTTCCTGAAAATTGCAGGAGCAATATTTCCAAGCCTGATGGTTTCATTGATAACCTGATGAAAAGCCATTGATTTATATATTAAACCTCTTCGTGAAGAAACAGTAGTGAAAACTATATATTATTGTGTTAAACAAACTCACCATATGTGTGAAAGTCATTGATTTATATTCTTTCCAAGTGATTCCGGAATCCTTTGTTTCTCTTTCCCTTAAAATTGTTTCATGTTCTTGCTGGTCGAAGAGACATGCATGTCAATTATTCAAAGAAAGTATACAAATAAAAGAATAGCAATCAAGACTTACTGTCAGTTCAACTAGGGCCAGAGGGTTGCTTTGAAGATACTGAAGAGCTAAAACAACAGCAGAAGATGCAGATCCAAAAGCAGCAAAAGGAAGTGCAAACAACAAATCTAATGCTGTCTGTTCTGATAGGATGGTTCCAGCTTTGTTCATCTCTTCCAATACCACATCCAGAAAATCTGTGTCTTGTTTCTTTGTCTGTTCATTGTTTTGTTACGACCCTGTAAACATTTCCAGTAAGCAGGTCCCGGAATGTTTAGAGGAAAAGAAATTAAACCATCCAAGAAAGCTGAATAGCTTCCTCACAGTAAAATCATATATCATCTGTAAGATTAGAGAAAACCTGCCATGAATCATGATTTTTAGATAAATTTAATCAAATAAAGTTTGTTGGAACTTGGAACCAAAGTTGTAATTACAGTTGATATAGCCTGTTTCAATTCCACTGAAGGTTGTTGACAAGACCATAACTGTAGATGTTTGCTTATTAATTCCTCTATTTCGGAAACATGTTTTGTTTTCAAGGATTAACAGGTTCAAAATCAAATTCCTGAGATACTTGTGGAGAAATCCATGGCCGGATAAAACATTATCCTTGCCAATGATATCATCAAATTTGTCCATGTACCAGCTTTGCACCAGTTTCCCTTCTTGTTGGAAAATGAAATGGTTGACATTAGGATCAGTGGAAACAACAATCTGTCGACCAACCAAACTCGTTTTAAAACAATGAACCATACCTGAAAATATAGAATTTAAAACGATTAAGATGATGATAAACGAACCTCACATGGCATTATACATCATCAATTCTTGTTATAACACGACCTGTTGATTCTCTTTTTGATGAATGGTGAAACATCGGTGGTGGGGTAAGGAGTAAAGTTTTAAATGTCCAGAAGATAGAACAAATAATGATGTAAAAGAAGTTTTGCAAATTTAATAACAACTTGAAAACCTAACCTATGCTGGTTATTGTTTAGAGTTTTATAGATTCCTAATGAAGTCATTAATATTCTGTTTTTGTTCCAATTAGTTCTTTGTTTTGTTCAACAAATATAAAATTAAGATTCCAACCCCCAAGTTCTTAAGATTCAAACACTAACTTCTTGAGCAAGTTACAAAATTGTTTGTAAATTATGACAAATCACTAATTTGTATTTATTTTAATCCAATTAATTCATTCAACAAATTTAAAATCAAACTTCCAAATTAAACCCCATACTTTTTAAAACAAAGTTATAATTTGTTGCCATTAGTAAGGTGAGGATAAAATTATTATAATTTAGATTTAATTCAATTAGTTTAATCTATTATCGATTTAAGTTATTATTGATATAATCGAATCAATCAATCAAACTTTAAAATTTATAGTGGTCTCCTAGAAATAGTTGCATGAACGCTAAACTAATTTTTAAGATACTTTTATTTCCAAGTACTAATTATAACTTTGATCTCCATTGCATTTGCTTTGTCACATATGATGACACACATTACAAAAGAAAAATAAAACTGCAGCCATATATATATATATATATATATATATTCTACCAGCTTGCTTGCATGCATGCATATATGTCAGGTGGCACAATAGAGAGGTGGGAGATTGCATTGAGAAGGAAGTTGAGCAGCAATCCTGAGAGTGCTGCAGAGGCAATCATGTTGCACAGCTTGGAGTGCACCACAACACAGGGAACTAGGCTGGGTCTCGGTGGCACCAGGCACCATAAAGGGTGCGCACACATTCAGGTTGATGAGTTGATTTGTGCAGCTCAGCTGTGCCTTACTCGTTCGGGTCTGCACTGAGGCTACAACCAGAAGCAGAAGCAAAACTGCAGCTTGTGAACTGTGACACACCAGGGATTTCACGTCCGCCATGACTGGTTTTTTTAATCTAAATTTTGGTTAATTTTCTTGCTCAGTTTTGTCTCTTAATTGTTCGTTTATTTGGGATTTTTATACTGTTTTATAGATGGATTTGGAGGCTGACGGTCATCCATTGCATGAGTTACCTAAATAACTTTTAGCACATCACAGTTTTGTTGTATTCAGGATAGGTGAAGGCTTACATTTCTCGTTGCTTTGTGATTACATCACAGTAATCCATTCTACTGGTTAAAGTACCAACGGTTTTGAATCGGGATAAAAAATCGGTTGAACTGAATTTTATATTTTTTAATGTCTTTTTAGTTTTAGTTTTTATGATTCAATTTTAATTAAATCAAAATTAATAGTTTCATTCGATCATCGATTCGATTCCAAAAATCATGCTAAACAAAGCTTCGGTTGCTTCAGACATATAAAACAATTAGTAAATCAACAACTAAAAATAACAATAATAATGAATAACATTTTCAGTGCTCGATATACAAATTATATATTGTCGTTGTGAAATTAAAATTAATGATAAAATTATATCCTTCGATTCAAGTGCAACAACAGCAATGAGCTAATAGTTAATAAGATGATTATTTGATAGATTAATAGTAGAATTTTTTAATTTCATAATTGGGTTTAAGATGATGTTATGTATCTTTGAGTTATTATTATAAAATATATAATAAATAAATTAAACAGTTTATGGGTTTTTGGATTTTTAACTCTACTGGTAGAGTTGAAAAACTCCATCACCTGTATATTAAATATCAATCCAAGCTAATATATTATAAGTTTTGGCAACAAGGCCACAAAAAATCTATAATATAAATAATAATGAGATTTTGGCTCAATGGTAAGATTAATGTCGAAACCATTTTTTGTTTGAAAATGGGCCGACTTTAAGAAGAAAAAGCGGAGTCGCCACCAATCGTTTTTGAAGTGTGATTGGGCCACTTATAAAACATTTTGGTCTCTGGATTTAAGAAAATGGGCTCGAGTCGGTTACATACGAGGAAGGATTAGCACCCTCATAACGCCCAAAATTGGTACCGTATTGATTGATTAATATCCTTAATATCGAAATTTAGAAAATATTTTAGAGTAGGAAAAAATATTTGAATGACTCGTATTGGATACCAAAACTCTCTTGTTCGACAAAATGAAATATCATGTCCAAGACGATAGGACACGATGCTTCAAACTCTCGATCCCAAGATCATTTTATGATTTCAAAATACGTGGAGTGCAATTTGAAAAGGGATTTCACTATTTGGCTAAAACTAAAACCGAAACCCAAAGACGATTGGGTACGATTTTTGGATTTCCAATCATGAAATATTGCCCTTATTTAAGAAATACGATGAAAAATTTTGTGAAGGATATCTCGTTGTTTAGATGAAGAAAATCGAAACCAAAGACGATTGGGTGCAATTTCTTGAACTTCAAACACGAAACATTGCCTCATTTTCAAAACAATCGAAATGTTTAAAGGACATTTAGTGATCTAGATGAACAAAAAATCGAAGCCCAAAGACGATTGGGCACGATTTTCGAACTTCAAACACACAAAATTACCTTTATGAAACTCTTTCTTATGAATTTTGAAAAAAGGAATAATAATAAAAACAAAAAATGGTAAAAGGCAATTCAAATCATCGATCTATGTGAAATGATGGAAACAAGGATAAACCATAATAGTAATAAAAATAAAAATAGCAATGATGACGTTGATAAAAAATAAAAGTAATAATAACCTAGTAACAAAAATAAAAGTAATGATGAAATAAAAAAATAAAAGTAATGTACATATAAACATGCACCTCTTGAAATACTAAATATATCAAATAATTGAAAGAAAATAAAATATCTATGTATAACAAATAGGTATAAAGGTATGTAGTTTAATAATAATAGTAAATATATATAGATGATAAATATAATAAGATACTAGTAGAAGTAACCATAATAGATATAATAGCAATAATAATAACTAGTAGTAAGTAACAGTAATATATATATATATATATATATATATAATAACCATAAATAATAATAATATAGTAACAGAAATAATATGATTATAATAATAATAACAGATAGAAAATAAAGTAAAAAAAATTTAAAAAAAAAACTAATTTAATGGTAAGATAGCTAAAATAAACGAAAAAAGGACTAAATTGGGATAAAAACAGAATATCTGAGGCCAAATTTAAAAACGAATAATGATAAAGGATGAAATTGAAAAATGCGCGCAACTTGGAGGGACCAAAAGGGCAATAAATCCCACTGCACAAAACGCCGCACTTAACTGGGGGCTTAATTGGAATCAAAAGAAACTTTTTGGGGTCAAATCGGAAGGGGAAAAAAAACTGATTTTAAAACTAGTAAAAGCGGAGGGCTAAGCGCAATTAGCCCTCAAGCAAAACACGCGGATCCTAGCCCTTGTGCGGGTCGGTCATGGTCGAGGACCAAACGACGTCGTTTGGCCTCGACCCAAGGCTCAAAAGCAGCGCTTTTATCAATAATATAAAACAAAAAACCTTCGAAAACCCTCATTCTCTCATTCCTTCAAAAAAAAAAAGAGGCCCTTCTCTCGGCTCCCAGGCGATTTCCGTGGCTCAGATGAGTCTCAGGTAGTGGCAATGCACCAGCGGTGGTAGGAATCGCAAAAGGTAAATTTTTCGTTTTTTTTTTTTTCTTTAAAGCCTTTATATATATATATATATATTTTTAAAAAGAACCTCGAAAAACCGATTCGAAAAAAAACGAAAAAAAACAAAATAAAAAAAAAAGTAAAAAAACAACACGAAAGGAAAAAAAGGAAACCTTTTGCCTTTCTTTCTGTATTTCTCTCAACTCTCGGTGTCACAAGTGTTTTTCTCTTTGTTATCTCTCTAAAAAAAACCCTAAAAAAAATCCCCTTTTACAGATTCTCTATTCGGCTTTTATAGCCTTCTAGGAAAAACCGAAAAACTAAAACTCCCCTCCCCTCGGTTTGTTGGTCTTTTCCTTTTCTTTTGCAGGGGCAGTGTCGTGGTCGCGCTGCAACGGAGGAGAGCCGTCTTGGCGTGAGGCGTGCTAGCGAGGCGTCTTGGCGCTTAACCTGCTGACCTAGGGTTTCCTTGAGTTTGGGCCACCCTGTTTTGGGCCCTTTTTTTGTTTTATTGGGTCCTGGATATTGTAAAAAAATTGGGCCTTACAATTAAGATTTTAAAAATCTAGAGATCTCGTATTTAAATCTCATTTTATATAAATATGTGGATATTTTTCTCATATTTATTGTAGTTGATTGAGTTTTTTAATACATTTCTTACTACAAGTGGTACCCTCAAACCCTTAAATTAAAAATAAATATAATGTGCGTTTAAGCGTACTCAAACAAACATATTCTATTTGTTACAATGAAACGATACCAATTGAGCCTCAATTGGCTTTAAATTGAGTTTTTTTTTTAAAGTTTTACAAGTATAGTATAATTAAAGTACAATACAAATAAATGTTAAATAATTACAAGTATCAAACTATTACAACATAAATAGATTATTCTAATAATTACAAAGTAGAATTAAACTATTACAACACAAACAAATTAATAATTGGTACAATCCAAACTAAACTCGATAAATTTAATTAACTGAACTAAAAATCACACATGATAATTACACATGATAAAACCTAAAAATGATACATATAATTATACATAATGGGTCTCGATCTAACTATTTAATACCTAAAACATCCGCCTTTACCAACCATACCAAGGTCGCATTGGCTAAATTGAGTTCTTAAATGAGTTTTGGTGTTTTCATAATATAAAATCATTGTGACAACAAATTTCTACCAACTACTTAAGAGAACAATGATTAAGTTCATTGCTACTACACAAAAACCAAAGTTTAAACCTTTATCATTATGTGCATATATAGTTCTCTGTATTTTGTTTTTTTTAATGCATTTGGTTCGGCCATTAGATTATATTTCTAGTTTCTGTTGAAGTTCTGATAAATAAAGGAAAATTTTGAGAAGTGGGTTTTAAGTATTTATTCTTCAATTGTCTGCGAATTTCAAAATTTCTAGCTGGGTATGGGGATTTTGTTATGAACTTTTTCTAAGAAATCAAACAAAGGGAGATTCCTTTTGTCTTCTCCGCTTTGCTTTCGTCTTTAATGTCAATATTTCAGCCTTTTCTTTTTAGCTCAAAAACTGGGGTTGTTGAAATTGCTGCTACAGTTATGAGGATGAGCCACCAGAGCCTGAGATTGAAGTAAGGATTTATATATATATGAGAAAGAAATTACATATAATTGATAAAAGAGTTATTGTCTAAAAAATTATCTTTATGGTGTTCAGGAAGGAGCTGAGGAGGAGTTGGAAAACAATAACAATGATGTTGATCCTTTGGAACCTATTGAAACCGAGGAAAAAGAAGACCGGGATGCTAAAGACAAAAACGACTCGCAAAACATCGAAGTATATGACCAAATACGAGCGTGCTAGGATCTTGGGCATCCGCGCCCTGCAAATCAGGTTTACTTAATAAACTTTAGATTTTTGGGGGTATAGTGGTTTTTGTTATATTATATTTTTGAACATCTTTTTCCCATCAACAGTATGAATTAATGCTCCAGTTATGGTTGAGTTGGAGGGTGAGACTGACCCACTCGAGGTAAAAGATTATGTTTATAACTATATTTCTCATATTTTCTGCTCTTTTTGTTATATTGTTCCTTCTGGAAAATTGGTAAGGCTGTGCGTGAGCTTGATACTAAAGCGCTAGCGGTTTGAACACTTAGATGAGATTGCCACACTCTATCACTATTGGCAATACATGTTATGTGTATCGATTTTATCTTGCTAAGGTTTACACGGGATCAGCTTTAGTTTCATTCGGGTGTTTTCCCTTATCGTTCCTTGTTTGACCTTTACTTGATTGTCACAAAAGCTTTTATTTATCTCCTTTACTTCATTTGCCAGCTTTCTTTCCAGTTTCCTGTGCTTCACCTAGATGTTTTATGTTCATATATATTTTGATATGTTATAAATGTATATCCATGTTGTAGTGTTATATGCAAAGGTTGTGACATTCATATATCCTTGTCATGTTCTTGTTATTTCTTCTTTGTCTTGTTTTGGCTGATCTTGCATCAACTATGCAATTTAATAGTCGTAAGCAAGGTTTTTTCTTTTGGTTATGTTCCTGTATACCAAGCTGTATGATTCGTGAGAACGTTCCCTATATATCCTACAAACCAATATTACTTTGCTTTTACCTCACTATAACTCTCTTTATTTTGGCATTTATGATAGATTAATGCCATGAACCCTTCACCCATGTTGGGATTTTTGACAGCAACAAAAGAAAACAAAGCAGAGGAAGAAATACAGGACACAAGAAAAAGGAAGCAAGAAAAATTTACTTGCTCACAAACGTGCAGCAAGGAAGCAATCTGCATTGAGCTGCTAATATGCTTACATTTCAATGAAAAACAATACATTTATAGCCAACTACATCACCTAATACTACCTACTACCACTAGGCTTAAACTAATACAAACTTAACTTGTACACAAAGCAAAGCTGATAAATGTCAGCTATTACATCATCAAATTCAAATCTAAAATCTAGTAACTTTGATATCAAGTTACAAGCTAACTTGATCAAGTTACAAAAGGACCAAGTGAAACAAAATGACTAAGTCGCTTTTGGTTCGGTCTCAATGGTGGCATGCGAATGAGTTGCTCTCTTTGTTGGTGCAATGTTGCATTGCAACTAAAACAGAAAAATATATTCTTTGAAACATGCACAATTCTTGCAGAGATGCATACAAGTCATATGCACTCAACAAAAACACAACAACATGGTTGGCCATTTTCAACATCCTCCTTGGACACCATCTTGCAAATACAAATCATTCAAACAATTTTAAGCTTGGGAGTCCCAAAATGCTTTGTTTCAAGTTTGCACAAGCACTTCATTTTCAACCTTGGCAAATGGAGTCTTCTCCTCCTTCATAGCCTTAGTTGACAACACATCTTGCCTTGTTTCCTTGTTCATTTCACCTTCTTGCATAAACGACTTGCAAGTATAGTTTGCTTGCCTTGATTTCCACTTTTGGCTTACACCTCTCGAGCTTGCATTTAGACCGTCGCCTCTTGACTTGCACCCACTCGAAGCTTGCATTTAGACTGTCGCCACTTGACTTGCAATTCCACAGTGACACTTTGCTTAGTGTCTTCAACAGCTTGCAACTTTACAACTTGCATTGAGCTTCCACATGTTCTTTGGGCTTGCACCTTTGATGACTCGCATCTTTGCATCTTGTCTTCAACAGTGTCTTCAACAAGCTCGCACCTTTTGAAGAGCTTGCACCACTTGTTGAGCTCATAGCTCGCACTTCTCGTTAAGCTCGCAGCTTTGACATCTTGTTGAGCTTGCGACTTGCTCATTTTCTTTGAGCTTTCAGCTTGCACATTGGAAAGCTCACATGCTTTCCTTGAAACTCCTTCACTTACCCAAGCTTGTTTGGAAGTCTCACAGGGTGAGTTGTTGTCATCTTCTCCTTAAGCGACCCTCAAAGATGACAAGCTTAAATGACTTCTTGTCTTTCTTAACAAGCGTGAGAAGCAAAATCAATGGCCCTTAAGACTTAGGCTCATGATACCATGTTGGGATTTTTGCGACAACAAAAGAAAACAAAGCGAGAGGAAGAAATACAGGACACATGAACAAGGAAGCAAGAAAAATTTACTTGCTCACAAGCGGCAAAGAAGGAAGCAATCTGCATAGAATTGCTAATATGCTTATATTTTCAATGAAAAACAATACATTTATAGCCAACTACATCACCTAATACTACCTACTACCACTAGGCTTAAACTAATACAAACTTAACTTGTACACAAAGCAAAGTCGATAAATGTCACTATTACATCATCAAATTCAAATCTAAAATCTACTAACTTTGATATCAAGTTACAAGCCAAGTTACAAGCTAACTTGATCAAATTACAAAAGGACAAAGTGAAACAGAATGACTAAGTCGCTTTTGGTTCGGTCTCAATGGTGGCATGCAGATCGAGTTCTTCTTCTTCTTGGTGCAATGTTGCATTGCAACTAAAAGCGAAAATATATTGTTTGAAACATGCACAATTCTTGCAGCATGCATACAAGTCAGTATGCACTCAACAAAACACAACAACAGCATGGTTGGCCATTTTCAACAACCCATTCAGCGCTACTTGCACGATGGAAGCGAGATTGATCATCAGGCCTTGACTGATGCCATTGCTTTCTACTTTAGGGTTTAGCATGACGGACTAACCTTTGGTATAACATTTATGAAGATTGAGGAGTTGATGAGCTGATAGTGGAAGACTCGTGGAAGAGACAAGTCGGCGGCGATTGATTCTTTGTCATTTGTCAATGGAGGAACATGTATGTGTTGGTCTTACTTCTTGGATTAGGTGTGCCATAGTGTTGTATCTTAGATTAATTTGGTCCTTAAATGTAAAGAAAAATGAAATGAATGCCTTTCAAACTACATATATTATCAGACTGGTTGAGATGCCTGTTCGCCTTTGACCTAATACATCTATGTTTTTATGTTAAATGTTAATTTTTAATTGATGTATAAGTGTGACATTAATTAATAATTAATCTAAAATAATAAATAGAAATTCATATGAATAGAAAATGTTTTCTTTTTAAGTGTGATAAGACACAAATATTGATACTTAATAACCTAGGGTTTCTGTCTTAACTAAACCTGTTTATAGGTCGAGCTATCTGCTCAAATTTAAAAACTCACTAAAAAAATGGGAAAGTTTAGACAAGATATGATGCCTGCAAAATGGGCTTAAGTAAAATTTAAAATCTATTTTTATATGGGTTAGGTTTTGGGCAAGATCTTTTTAGCTCAAGCTTGGTCTAATCTGGATATATTATGTTATAAAAAATTATATTAACTATATATGTTTAATAATAATTATATATTTATGTTTATATTAAATCACTAACCCATTAAGAATTAAATTGATTACTCAAAACCTAAAAAAACTTACCTAATTAGATAACTCAACCCAAAATATAAAATTTAAAAACATATTTAATATAATAAAATATTTATTATATTTATTTGTGTTTTTAATATAATAAAATATTTATTATATTTATGGTAGTGTTTTTAATATAAATATTTTTCAATGTGTTAAAAAATTTTATTTTAATATTTTTAGTGCATTTAGTGTATTATATTTTAAAAAATATTTTTAAATAAAATCTAATCCAAAAAAATTAAATATGGGTAGGTCGGGTCGAACGCAAGTTTACCTTTCTTAAATTGGACTAAGCTTGGGAAAAAGAATAAGCCCATTTTTCGGACCAATCTAGATATGGGTTTGAAAAATAGGTTTAGATATTTGGCATGGGTTCAATCAGAACTTGGCGTTGCGCATGAGCACCTCTAGTCTTAACCAACAAACTAAGTTTTTGTTGGCCAATATTACTATGAGTTTATCTAATTTAATCATTTTCTTAATTAGTATTACGATAAACTATAAAAATAATTACTTGTGTATAGTATGATATACGATTTGGTCATAGAACTTTAAAAAAGCGAAATAAACAAATAAAAAGAAAAAGGAAAAGAAAAAAAATGATTAAAAAGTATGGAAAAGGGTTACATGAAACAGTGACCCACGTCATTTGTATCCCTTTCCAATAGATTTATGCCACATCAACATTTTTATCCTGAATATTAGTATTTTTATCATGAAAAAAATCAAATCCAAATAAAAATGCTAAAATTCAGGATAAAATACTGATGTGGCATAAATCTATTAAAAAAGAATATAGATGACGTGGCGTCACTGTTTCATACAACCCTATTCCATACTTTTTAATCATTTGTTTTCTTTTCCTTTTTTTTTATTTGTTTATTTCCGTTTTTTTAACGTTTATTGAATGGTATGTATCTTTGAGACAACAGTGCAGAATAATATAGCTCTTTGGTAGTTTGGGATGGTTCAAAGATCTAGAATTAGTAAACGTGATTGTGATAAGTTAGCTTGGATAGTCATGCGAGAAAGGAGTCCAGTGAAAAGGAATATTCACCTAATATTCCATCTCACCAGGGGTAAAATCCAATCCAAAGGAGCCTAAATTTGCGGAAGAATGAACTATAGCCGCCGGTAACAATCGAGATTCAAAAGACGGTAAATATGAAATCTACTTTCAAAACCATCCAATGAGACAATAATGGATACCGTCAGCCCCCATTTCAGACTAAGATTATGTTATAACAATTGTATTAAAACTTGGTCACAATGCAATGCTATTTATACAGCTGTACCTCTTCTTTACCTCCATTGAAACCAAAAATGTTGTATCCCTGCTTTGCTTGATAGTCTTGTTTTCAAGCATTGTGCTATGGATATACCACTGGAAGAACCCAAGGTGCAATGGCAAGCTCCCACCAGGTTCCATGGGTTTACCGGTTGTTGGTGAGTCATTTCAGCTCTTTACTCTTCAGTGTCTCCGATGTTTCACCATTCATATCAAAAAGAGAACCAACAGGTTGTGTATATAATGCATGAATTGGTAATGTAAATTGTAACATCCTGAATAGGGCCTATGCATTTTCAGTTTGATTGTATGAAATGACAAGTTTAAGCACTAAGAATAAATTTTGATATTTTTGGAAACACGAAATGCATGAAAATGGAAACCTAAACATTTTGGAAACTTGAACATTTTGGAAACACGAACATTTTGGAAACTGAACATTTTGGAAACTCGAACATTTTGGGAAACTCGAACATTTTGGAAACTCGAACATTTTGGAAACACAAGATGTAAGAAAAATGGCAAGTTCTGAGCCGATCGAAAATTTTAGGAAACTTAGAAATAAGGCTAGAATGACAAATTTTAAAGCCCAAAATAGGAAATAAGGGCAAGAGGGCCTTAAATGAAAAAGTTGGTGAAATTTGACACACAAACAAAGCTTGGAAAAGTGGCTCAAGGTGTCACTTAGGGCTTATGGAAATGGCTCGAGTTCGAGTCACTTGGGAAGCAAATAATAAAGGTTTTATTTTGCTTCCAAGGCTAGGAGGTTGGACGGCACAAGCATCTAGAATTAGAGGAGTTTTAATTCCATAAATATATGATTAAATAAGTGATAAATAAAGGATTTTCTTTTACTAAGATAAATGAGGAGTTAAAGGATGGATTAAATACTTTTAATTTAATTAAGTGATAATTAATGGAGATAAAATTATCACTTGTGGGGAGTAGTGGCCAAGTTATGGACTCTTGGTCTAGCAATTTCAGTTAAAAGAGGAAAATTGAGACTATTCTCTCATCCATTCTACCCTTGCCGAAATTTTGCTAACTCTCTCCCCCCTCTCTGCCGAATTTTCCTAAGCAAGAAACCATCCTCTCTTTTTCTATTTTCTTCTCCGTTTCTACTGTCAAAGTCGAATCTTTATTGATTCTAAGTAAAGGAGAAATCATCCACAACATCAAAAGGGTAAGATCTGTGGTCACCAACTTCTATTCTTTTCTTTTACCAAAATTGGTACTAATCCTATTCTTGTTCATGGCGAATCTACCATGATCTCTTAGGTTTCAACCATCACCAAATAGAAGGATCAAGAATCCAAGGTAAGTGAGTTCATTCGCCAAGGCCAAATCTTAGATATTCAAATCAATTAATCAAAAACTAACCCATATTGAGATTTAGGATTTGGCGATTCAAGGAAGAGGAAGGTGAAGTTTTCGGGATTTAAAGTCCTTAAGGTAAGCATCTAAGAGTATTCGCCAAGGCTTGATCAAGTTCTTTAATTATTAAAAAGCGAAAACTAACCCATATTGAGATTTAAGGTTGGCGAATATCGTAAAGGAAAAACCAAACTTTCGGATTTGAATAAACACCAAATCGGCAAAGGTGAGTCTTTTACAAATCCTACTAGGATTTGGTTTTGTTTAAGCTAAATAGGTTTATTAATGTGTATTATATAATGGCGAATATAGGAGTTAATGATCTAAAGTTAGATCGGGGTTTTCGAGATCTCAAGGAACCTTTTAAGCAAATCGGTGTGTACCCTTACTAACCTTGATATTTCATATGGCTATTATTTTAATATATGAATATGTATAAGAATGTGAATGTGGCTAAGTACCACAAATGTGGTAAAAAGTACCAGTGCACGTTTCCTACTTGATTGGATTGTGAAATATGTTATTTTATAACATGCGAATATATATATATGAACATGAAATTAAGTTATGCATAATATATATATATATTTGGGGCATTCGGGATTTATGTGAAAGGGGAAGAGTAGGTGTTGACTTCGGTCTCACCAACGAAGGTGTTGACTTCGGTCTCACCAACGAAATATGGTGACTACGGTCACGTTATTTGAATATAGTAACTTCGGTTACATTATCTGAATTTGGTAACTCCGGTTACATTATTTGAATATAGTGTCTAATGACACAACGTATATAGGCGATGAGCACGTCATTGCAATGATCGCCTTCGATGGTGTGTAGCGGATGGAGGTTGACTTAGTAGTCCCCACGGTGTGAATGGCGGTCTGGTGGTGTGTAGCGGATGGACCATTAGGATTGGGTTTGGGTTGCATCATCATTTATTTTATATGAATTTGATTTGGAACATGTATGCTGATTTGTTGAATGTTAGTACTGTGTGCACATTGAGTCCGTTGACTCACCCCATTGTGGGAAATATTTTCAGGTGATGAACAATGACGGACCGGGACGGTAGACCTTGAGGTGGCCATGATCCATTTGAAGATTCTATTTAGATTTGGACTTCATTTATTTATGTTTAGTACCTTTAATTTCATTTTTGGGTTTTATTTGATGTAATAAGGCCATAAGGCCCAGTGGATTTTCTTATTCTGCTTCACTTTAATTTATTATGTTACAAACTATTATGATTAAAGTTAAGTTTTTTTTTAAAACCTTAAAAATTATTAGTCACCTTAATAAAAATTGGATTTAAAAATTTAACTAAATGGGTTTCCAATCTAAGCCCGATCCACAACAATATTTTCTAAATATTTTTTTTTATTTTCTCTAAATATCGAAACTTTTTGAACCCAGTTTATTTTAGGAACATACCAGATCCGGTTCAGGCTCGTGAGCCGGGTGTGGGGTGTTTCATAAATTATGTAATGACACGTGAGGTTCGTTTATCATTGTCTTAATCGTTTTAAATTATATATTTTCAGGTACCGTTCGTTGTTTAAAACTAGTTTGGTTGGTCGACAGATTGTTGTTGCCACTGATACTGATGTTAACCGTTTCATTTTCCAACAAAAAGCGAAACTGGTTCAAAGTTGGTACATGGACAGCTTTGATGATATTATCGGCAAGGAAAATGTTTTATCCAGTCATGGTTTTCTCCACAAGTGCCTTAGAAACTTGATTTTGAACCTGTTTGGCTCCGAATCCTTGAAAGAAAAACATGTTTCTGAAATGGAGGAATTAACAACATCTGCAGTTATGGTCTTGTCAACAACCTTCAGTGGAATTGAAACGGGCTATATCAACTCTATTATAACTTTGGTTCCAAGTTCCAACACACTTTATTTGATTAAATTTAGCTAAAAATCATGATTCATGACAGGTTTTCTCTTTTCTTACAGATGATATATGATTTTACTGTGAGGAAGCTATTTGGTGGTAATAATGAGAAGCGAAGAGGCTGCTATTCAGCTTTCTTGGATGGTTTAATTTCTTTTCCTCTAAACATTCCGGGAACCGCTTACTGGAAATGTTTACAGGGTCGTAACAAAGCAGTGAGGGTAATCAAAATCATGTTGGAGGAGAGGCGTGGGACGTTAACAAAGAAACAAGACAAAGATTTTCTGGATGTGGTATTGGAAGAGATGAACAAAGCTGGAATCATCCTATCAGAACAGAAAGCATTAGATTTGTTGTTTGCACTTCCTTTTGCTGCTTTTGAATCTGCAGCTTCTGCTGTTGTATTAGCTCTTCAGTATCTTCAAAGCAACGCTCTGGCCCTAGCTGAACTGACAGTAAGTCTTGATTGTTATTCTTATACTTGTTGATTTGCTTTGAATAATTGACATGCATGTCTCTCTCACCAGCAAGAACATGAAACAATTTTAAGGGAAAGAGAAACAAAGGATTCCGGGATCACTTGGAAAGAATATAAATCAATGACTTTCACACATATGGTGAGTTTGTTTAACACTATATATATAGATTTCACTACTGTTTCTTCACACAGAGGTTTAATATATAAATCAATGGCTTTTCATCAGGTTATCAATGAAACCGTCAGGCTTGGAAATATTGTTCCTGCAATTTTCAGGAAAGTGGTCAAAGATATAGAAATTCAGGGCAGGTTTAAGTCCAATAAACCAAATTCATCTATGTTTAATGTATATATGCTCATTTTGTATGAATTGTGGGTGGTACAGATTATAATATCCCTGCAGGTTGGATCATTTTGGCTTGTACACCAGCAGTTCATTTGAACCCCACGAAATACGAGGATCCACTTACATTTAATCCATGGCGATGGAAAGTGATTTAGTTGATTATTCCAAAGCTAATTTGAACATAATTTGGTTCTAATATTATTGGATTTAGAAACTAATTAGCATGAAAACAAACAAGCAGGGGAGAGAATTGAATGCAGGTTCTAAATTTTTTATGGGGTTTGGTAGTGGTGTGAGACTCTGTGCTGGTGCCGAATTTTTGAAGCTGCAAATCTCTATTTTCCTTCACCATTTTTTCACAAATTACAGGTAATACGAGTAACTTATAACATTCTATAATTAATGGTTCAACATGTAATAATATAGTAAAAATTACAGGTGATTTAGGTGGACAGTGATGAAAGAAGGAAAGGCTGTTCGACAGCCGGGACTGGTGTTTCTGGACGGTTTCCATGTTCAAATCTTGAACAAAAAATTCATATGAAGTTGCTGTTGAACGGTTAGAGCAAACCTGGATTACAAAAAACCAGACATTGATCAAGAACATACTATGAAACAATGATGCTATGTCTAGCCTGCAACAGATGCATGAAATAAACCGAAATTCGGACATAAACGCATGTAACGTGTTTGAATATAATCAAGCAATCATAAATTTCATTACCTTCTCCTTTCAACGCCACATTGCCACCACTTTGTGTACTCATCGTCACGGAACGCTGCATACATTACAATCGGTCATTGTCAAAAAGTGGTAACCAACAGCGACTATTCAAGACATAAAAGATATACATACAAGTCGCAGTCGGTATCAGGGTCGATGGTGAAACCGAGCGGGACACCACAAAAGCCAGGCAATGTAGCGATAGCGGTGGAATTAGAATTGTTAGCGGTAACAAGCCCCATTAAGCACCCACAAAGTGATCTCCTATTGTCAGTGGAATGAGTCATCGTGCAGAGGTTCGTGACAGCCTCGCAACATGGTGTACCAGGGTAAGGATCTGGTGAACCGTTGCTGATAAAGGTGGCACAGAACGAGATTAGTTCTGTCACGGTGGTGCACTCGACTGCTGAACCACCTATTGAGGTAGCCCATGAAAGCAACATCAGTACTCGTATCATTGTTCTATGAGCCCCCATTCATATCTGTTTTTGGACCTGTTCCCTGCCAGTCTTTCCAGGTGAGTGAGTATATATCCTTGATTTAAATTTGGGTTGGTGTGCAATGACAAACGTGTGAGGTTACATGAAGGTTGAATGAGTATCTTACCTTTTTTTTTTTTTTAAGTCATAAAAGATATAATCGAGTTGAGTCCAGTTCAACAATACAATAAAAGTCCAGTTAAGTCCAGTTCAATCAATGACACATACTGTGGGATGAGAATAGGGGATTGTATGTATGTATGTATTCTTGCTTGCATCAACATTACCAACTCCAACCAGTATGTGTCAAACCATTAAGTAGATTTGTTACAAAAGATGTATTTAAATATATAGATTGATCGCTCCATTTAGATTGCCGTTGTCTCTTTGCTACTGAACTTTTTTTGGCATAAAAATAATATGGTGGGAATGAGATATTTTGCGCACACATATATTGGTAAAAAACCTTCTCTGGTCCTTTTCCATTTCGGAAATAAGTAAATTAGTTCCTTTTAAAAAAATTGAATTAATTTAATTTATGTCAATTTTGAAATTGAGCAATTAAGTTAATATCTTTCATCAGTTAAACATAATTTTGATTGGTATAATAACAAATTTAATCTTTGATGTTTACATATTTTGTTAATTTGATCTTGATTTTAAAAACTTAACAAATTTAGCCTCAACATTGACACATTTACAAAAATATTGTAAGTTAAATTTGTTAAATCATGAGAAAATTGATAGAATTTGTAAATTATTAGAGCTAAAATTGTTATTATATCAATCAAATATTGTAAAATTGACAAAAAACATAAACGTCGTAATTAATTGTTCTTAGTTGCTCACCTTCAAAATTAACAGAAATTTAATTGCTCTGATTTTTTTGAGAGAGACTAAACTACAAAATCAAAATTGGTTGGGATTATATTTATACACAAATCATAAATGTATTGTTCTGATTTTTAAAGTAACCCAAAGACAAAAAATAACACAGCACTCAAAATCACTCAACTCACATTCCCTATAAGCTCCTTAACAATGAAATGATAAAATTGCATTTACACCAAAGAGATCAAAAACAGAAAACAGCCAATGCTAGTTGTTTTGATTGCAATCCCATCTAGAGGTTGGGACACAGCTGAGGTAGTGACACCATGTGCAATATTCGTTTCCGTCTTCTTCCCGAAACAACACTACCAATGCTACGGCGAGTCTGCAAATTTAGCAACTATGTCAACAACCCAAACCAATTCAACTCGTCCCTATGTATGAATGGTGGGTTACTTACCCTACAACCAACAGCACAATGGAAGCTACCCACAAGACATATTGGTGAGGCTTGTACTTCGATTTCAAACCAGTCCTGACCGGGATGTTCCCGTGTTCCAACCACCCTAATTGAGGCCGAGGTAGTAGAATAAACCCGAGTAAAAATCCGGTTAAAAACCCGCCGATATGCGTGAAATTATCGACGTGTGGCAACATCCCTATTGCTAGGTTAATCACAATGATGACCACAAGTGTTAGCAAAGCTGACGCCTGTGGGATATAATAAGACCATTAATAACACAGTCTAGCATGAGATTCAATGATCAATGAAAGCAGAACAGTTAAATAATGTTAGACCTTGTTCGTGTATATGGTCCAGTTTGTTATAAGTTCGGAAAGCATTGCGCCTAGAATCCCGAAAAGAGCACCGGAGGCACCGACGGAGATGTTGTTACGGATAAATAGAGACGATAACACGCTTCCGCCAAATCCCGATACAAGATAGAGGATTCCAATCCGTACTGTGAAGTTGTAACAACAAAATATTACATGATCTGCCATCGAAACTTAGTTCAATGTGTTAGAATATGATACGTACCGAAACCGAACTGTTGTTCAAGGCGTATTCCGATGAAGATGAGGCTTAGCATGTTGGCTAGAAGATGAATAACACCGGCATGTAACCAAATACATGTTATAAGCCTCCATCCTTGATGGTTAATTACAACTTTGGTCCATTCAAAAGCTCCTAATTTTTTCAATCTATAAAAATAATGAAAATAAATATTCAGGCGATATAAAAGTAACACAGAAGCCTTGTATTAAAAGTTGGATTGTATTTTACCTTATTTACTCAAAAAATAGATAAATTAATATATTAGATGAAAGAGTAAACTGGTCCTTCTATTAAGAATTTTATCAATTTCTATTGTTAAAAATTAGTCCCGGATGTTAGAACGAGATAAACATGTGTCACGTATAATTGTCTAATTATTTTATCAACCATACTAGTTTTAAATAATAGAAATGGATAAAAATAATAAGAAATAACATATTTGATGTAATTTATATTAACCAATTTACTCATATTTGAGTAGAAAGAAAAAATACAATCTAAATTTTAGCGTCTCCATTATAATTTTACCAATATTCAAGCTAATGAAATTGCTAGGATAGCCATCAATATCAGGAAAGAATATGATCAAATTAACAAATTCCATGAACATTAATTTCAAATTTCAACTAATTAAATTATCATTCAAGCAATTAAAAGTTAAAATAAACCAGCAAAATCAACATAACCCAGAGTTCAAACACAGCTAGAAAACATTTTCCAACAATTAAATCCTACAAAAATCAAAGCAAAAAGAAAAGGAATAAGTGAATTTACGAGGAAGAAGAGGGACCGAACAGGGGATTCTCTCTCAAAGGCTCGAAAGAAAAACGACCAAGAAACCTGGCAACGCACTTGCCTACAAGCTTGTGCTTAGGACAATTATTGACATACATAACAACTACAAAGACAGCAACGTTAGCCACCACGAAGACAGGCACCAACCATGATGTCCATTGAGGTTCTGTATCGTCTATCATGTAAGTAGATGATGATATGTAACTGCTGCCGCTGCTATCATTAATGCTATTGCTGTTTCTCTTTGCCCCTCCTCCTGTGTTTCCTATATCACCCCCTGCCATTTTTACTCTGTTTCCCCAAACCAAAAAAGAGTCCCTTTTTTTGGGGGGGGATTTGGCTTCTTCTATGTATCCTGAAAGCCTGAAACTTTAACTTGATTATTTGTTTTTTCTTTTGAAAAGATTAGTTTTTAAATGATGGAGTTGGTGAGAGGGGGTTTAATTAGAGAGTTATGGAGGAAGATAGTGAACGGAGTGGGACACTGTTTTTTGTTTTTTTCTTTTTTGGGTCTTTGCTTTGTTTTCCAGGTTCTTCTAACTATCACAGTGGAAAATCTCGATCTTTTTACGATAGGATAATATATTTTAACGTACTTAAATCTATATATTTTTATCAACTAACGACTCAATTGATATAAGCATTTGAGTATTAAAATTTAAAAGGTGAGTTATGTTTGTATTTTCCATGAAAGGTAACTAAGCACCTACTTAAACATTATGTCTAATTAATGTTTTGTACCAACTACTGCAACATAACTATCTAATATCCCATTCATCTTTTGTTTGTTAATCACATCCTAATTAAATTGAAAATAAAATTTATTATATATAATCCAACCACTGCAACATAACTATCCAATATCCCATTCATCTATAAAGTAATTTTATTTTTTTTTTGAAATTAAGAAAATGGTAAATTCACAGAATATATTCTATTAAAAGTAAAAAAGAAAGGAATAATTTTTCATTTCATTTCAAACCCTCAAACCCTCGTAACCCTACTCTGTAATTTATTTTTATATATTATGATATTATTTTTGAAGAATTTGATGCTCTTAGTTGTTTGGCATTAGATATTTCTCCGACTTATATAATTTCAACCCAATTTTTACACATCGTTGATGAAGAAACAAAAATCGATCAAGAAAATTCACCAGCTCAACTGTATGAGTTTCTTCAACCAACTTATGATCGGCATCTATAAGTACAACTTTCCGTTATACATATTTTCCTAACTATTGCTTGCGACAGTAGCCATCGACATGGAAGTAGTTGAGAAGAAAATATCAAGAAAGAACCAGCATGGCCTACATGTTAGAACCATAGTTTAAATCTCGAATGGAGGAGAGAAACTGAGAGCCTACTCTACTGCCACTTCTATTCCCAACAGTATACGCAAAGCATACATTGAAAACGAAACCCCAATTAAAAAATATTCCGGCGCTTAAATTTAATTTACATATTTGGTAGGAATTCATTATATCATAAAAATTAATCCTTTCACAAAAATGAACACTCAATCAATATATATAGCTTCTGACCTTTGACTCTGCAGCAGATCCCAACATTTTAAAGAAAAATATAAAGAGAAAATGTAAGTGTTCAACTAGGCTTCTTACATCTTTCACTTCCTCATATTACAGTAATTTTGCTATTGCATCCATGTCTTTCGAGGTGGTGCATCGTTTCTTTTCATGCTACCTTTGCAGGCCATCAACGCAAAACGAAGAACATGATGCTGTGCATTGCTAGTGTACGCAACCGTCAACATATCATCATCAATGAGTCTACTGATCAACGGCGGTGATTCACCATACGTGTCACTCTTTCTAACAGTGGGAATCATTTGAAACTGTTAACCCCTGCACCATTCAGAAAAACAATGCTGCCCTTATAACATAGCTGTAGCAACTCACAGGTAAGGTACCTTCATAGTCAAGTTACATAAATATATATGATGGACCAGATATATCTTACTAGTGTACGCATCTGTCCTGAATGTTAGATCAACTGTTTTGTTGAATTTAGAGTTATTTCTAGGCTGGTCTGTACTGTGGAGATAATGTATATTTGCTTAAGTGTTTTTCTAATATATTTTTGGCTAAACTACATTCAATGTCACTAAACTATTAGTAAATTTATGTTCTGATCACTTAATTTCAAAAACTTATAAAATGGTCATTGAACTATTTGAAAGTTTTCATTTAAGTTGCTAAACTATTTGAAAATTTTTATTTAAGTCATTAGGTTGTTAAGTTTTTTTTAATAAAAATGTTTGGCTACTAAGCTCCAAGTAGAACATATCTTATATCTAAGTCGATCTGACAGTTAGTGTCGAAGATCGAAGAAAAAAATTATTTAGATTTTGGTTTGTAGATTTATGACGTTCAAAATTGTTTTACAAAAAAAAATCTGAACTATAAAAGAGAAGGATAAAGAGAACTTTCAATTCGTATAGGTGGTGTGAACAGAGAAAGCCATATAATAAAAATTTTAACAATCTAGTAACTTAAAGATGAAAACTTTCAAATAGTACAATGACTATTTGTAACTTTTTAAAGTTGAGGAACCAAAACGTAAATTTATTAATAATTCCGTGATCTTGAATATAATTTATCGTAATTTTTTAATGCTTTTGCAAAACCAATCCCAATAATAATTTAAAGGGAAAAAACTTGAAATTTTTTAAAGATTATCTAAACTTGCAATGACAGTATTTAAACCAAGTTAAATATTATCCAACCCACCAACTTATTAAAGAAAAAAGTTAGACTTAGTGAGAATCAGGTGTGCCTGATCAAATGTGACATTGCCTTATAATGTGTTATGGGAGAGACAGGTACTTAGAGTGTGCTCAGAGGCATGTTCTAACAACACTAGTTGAGACTTGTCGACAAAGGCCACATATATACCAGAAATTGATTGGTTGGATAGTTTTAATTTGAAAATCAATGCCAAAAAGAAATCAAACATTCTAAATGTCATTGTCTGAAGAGATAAAAGGCTGCGCATATCAAGACATGCATCAGGTTCTGATGCTCTTCAAGGTGTATATATACACAAAACTCCCTAACATATTGTCTGTTTTGGGGTCACAAGTTCTTACACTTCTGTCTACAGAACACTTGTATTTCACTATTATGTTTAGTGCAAACCTATGTGGAATATATATGAAGGGTCACTATTCTTGCTGGCACATCCTTCGTACTTTGTACTTTATAATTGATTTTGACGTCAAATATCACGATAAATATCAGTTAATAAGCTATTATTCACTGTAGTCCATTAAACTTAATGATTTTATATGAAAAAAAAATCATAAATTAAAAGTAGTACGAATAATTTATGCTAAAAGAACAATTTTAATACAAACATATGGCTTACATTTATGGTGGGATACTTTTGCATAACATACAGCCTGTTGTAGTGTGAATCATAGCAATCCCATATTCCATTTTGATTATTCTATTGAAAAATAAAATCAACTAATTTTTGTATGCGATGGTGTAAAATAATTCCTCCCTTGCTTTTGGCCTTTGTACATGTATATATAATAACAATTTTGGGTTTTTTACCCAAATAATAAAAAAATTAAAAAAAATTCTAAATTGGTATACGAAATCAATTATGTACCAAAATGGTACAAAAGGGTGGTGCCGCCTCAGCCACTGGCACCTTTGGTGTCGCCTGTGGCACACCCTCAACCACTCAATTTCTGTTTTTTTTTTTAGCAGTTTTGTTGAGAGACCTATTATGTAATTTTTCTAGTTTTGAGAAAAGGAAGGGAAAATGTGCTGCTATCATACCCAACTTTAAATTTGAATAATTCTCTTCTAAGCCCTCCCTATTTATTATTTTCTTTTTATTCCCCTTCAACTCACTATATTGTGTTTAAACAAATCATTAATCTATTTTTGTAGTTAAATAAGCTCTTTACTTATGGTTTTACTCATAAAATTTAAAAACTTGTTGATTAAATTCTAAAACACAAAAATGATAATGTGTTACGTAAACATGAGAATAGGGACAAAGTTGATGTAAATTTGATGAGAATAATTTATGTTGATGTAAATTTGATGAGAATAATTTATTAAATAAAAATATATACTTAATTTAATCAACAAGTTTTTAAATTTTATGAGTAAAAACCATAAGTAAAGGGTTTATTTAACTACAAAAACAGATTAATGGTTTGTTTAAACATAATATAGTGAGTTGAAGGGGAATAAAAAATAATAATAAATAAGGAGGGTTTAGAAGGTAATTATTCAAATTTAAAGTTGGGTGTGACAGCCGCACCTTTTCCCTTCATTTTCTCAAAACTAAAAAATTATAATAGGTCCCTCAACAAAACTGCTAAAAAAACAAAATTGGATGGTTGAGGGTGTGTCACAGGAGGCACCACCCTTTTGTACCATTTTGGTACATAATTGATTTCGTATACCAATTTAGAATTTTTTAATTTTTTAGTATTCTTTGGATAAAAAACCCTAACAATTTTAGTTTTCAATATTTAGATAGTTATTCAATTAGAGGTGTTTATGGGTTGAGTCAAAGTCCAATAATAAAAAAATTTCAGCCCCGAGCTCAAACCACCTAGCCTGCCCTAAAGCTCGTTATTTTTGTTTAAAAAATATTTTTTATTTAAACTTAATCATGAAAATATATCAATATTAATATAACATTATTTCTATATGTTTTATGATTTATAAATAATAAAATGAGTCAAATTAAATCAAATCAACATTAAAAAATATAAACACAGGTCTAATTCTAAGCGGGTCAAGCCTATTCAGCCATTAGATCACTAATTTTTCAATAAAAAAAAATCAAAATGCAATTCAATATATATTACTAGAACAAACATGGTACTCTTACATGAGTCTAACAAGGGTTGCTCCCAAATGTATCATTTCCCCACTTGTGACCACAGCAAACAACAAATACTAATTTCAACAGGGTTGGATTTGGAATTTTACTGTAAGGGACGAAACTTTTTAATTTGGACGATTTTTTTTAACATAAAAAAGGTTAATTTTTTAAAAAATAAATGATCTAACTGTAAAAAAAATTTAAAAAATCACACTATTTAAAATTAAAATTTTCAATATGCAAAAAAAAATTTAATACTATACTAAAATTTTCATAAATATCATTATAATTCTAATATACAAAAAGTGAAAAATACTTGTCAATATAAAGTATAACTTTATGACTTAAGGGGGCGAATTATATGAAATATAATTTGGCCAAGGAAGACGAATGTTATACAATGTCGACATCAAATCTAAGATACATTATAATTTATATATAAAATTCAAAAATCTAAAAATTTCAAGAGGAGCGACTGTCTCACACCCTTGGATTCATCCCTGAATTTCATTATACCTCCTTAATCCGGATTCAACTTTTGATTTGGTTTAGAATAAACGATAAACTAACATTTAGTCTTTAAATTTTATAATTTTTCTCAATTAGTTTCAAAAATTGATACAATTTTCTAATTTGATCCTTAGATTTCATTAAAGTGTAATGATTTGATATCCAAATTTTTTCAATATTAAAATATCACATCATCATATATCTTTAACCGAATTCAAATTCAAGGATGAATTTAAAAAAAAATTATCAATTTTCGACTAATATGGACAAAAGATTTTAGAAACCAATGCAACAAAATGTTGGTTTATCCTAAGGAAATGAGAAATGTTAAGTTGATAAATCTTTGGGGTCAACAGTTGAATCCCACAGACTCTAAGCCAGAAATCCAGGAAATAGAAGAAGCTTTACAGGGTCTGTTTTTCTTTTATTAATTTTGTAAGTACAGCAAATGTTTCTTGGCAGCTTGTGATTTTTGGTTAAAAGAAACATTTGGACGGCCAAAGCTTTTTGCTTTACAATTGTGTCACGCAAGGTATGTATCTCCATTCGCCATACTGCATACATTCCACTGCTCAAGGTCACTAATTTTTGGTTACCAAACCTTTGTCTTTATATATTTTTCCATATGAAAATGATTCTAAACTAATTCTATCAATCAATTTTATACTTAATAAAAAATATATATTCTTTCGAAAAATAAAAGAGGTTCGAACGGATAGCAAAACCAACACTACTGCAATCGGACAAGGCTCGGTGAAGATCAACTCGGTTGGTCTGTCCAAAGCTTGAAATGAGAGGAAGCAACCTTGCTATCAATGATGTTTGAATTGGATTGGACCGGCCGATTGAACCAATTCAAATAATTATTTTGAGCCGATTAAATAGAGAATGGGTACAGACTGATCGAATCGATGATTGAATTGGTTTTTTTTTTTAAAATTTAAATGATTTCTTAACCAAACTAGTTGAATTGACAAAACAAACCTGTGACTTGAATGATTCAACCAACGATCCAATTCTTAAAACATTGCTTATTATGTCAAGGAAACAAGGAACCAAAAAAGATAGGAAAAAGAATTACAATGAGATTCGGGAAGAGAGTGACTGAGGACAGGTAAGGGTCATTGTCCTTCCCTCGAAAAATGGTAAATCTCTCATTTAGTTCTGTAATGATTTAAAATTTACGGGCATCGAAAAAGTACATTATCGGGCCTTCGTCTTAGTGAAATGGGTTCGTAAAAATTTATTAGAAATATTTACGAGATTAGTTGTGTGTTTAATTAAGTTTTAGATAAGTGAATTTGACTTAATTAGGAGTAATTAATAAAAGGATTAAATTAAATAAAGGATAAAAGTTAAATTATAGATTAAAAGAAAATAAAAAAGACTAAAAGGAAAATTATACTAAAAGTATAAATTGAGGCGGTTTATCGTGAGGAAAATCTAAGATTGTTATGTTTAATATATTATTATATTATTATATAATAAATATATTATTATTATTATTATTATTATTATTATTATTATTATTATTATTATTATTATTATTATTATTAATTATTATTATTATTATTATTATTATTATTATAAACTAAAGAAACAAAAGAAAGGAAATAGAAACAGAATAGGGGACGAAACAGAAAAGAAAAGAAAAGAAGAAATTTAGGGTTTTCAAGGTTGAATTTCAAATTTGTAAGTCAAATTAAGTTCTTTTCTTATAATTTTTAGTTTTATGAAACTAGAACAAAATACTATTAAGTATGTGCTGAAATTTTGGAAGATATTAGATTTTTAGACATTAAATTTTATTGAGTAAAAGTGTGAATTGGGGATGGAATTAATAGAATTTTTAACTAGAAGTGGGAGATAGATTAAATTGTAGAATAAGTTATAAATTTTGTATAGTAGGGACTAAATTGAAATAAATTTGAAATTATGATTTTATGATGAAAATTTGTTGTTAAATTTAAGTTTAGTTAAAATTTGAGTAGAAATAAGGTATAAATTGAGGTAGAAAATTGGATGAATTTAGTTAGGACTAAATTGAAATTAAGGTATAAATTGAATAGAAATTCAAGTATTTAATGTGAATTAATGTTGTATTAATCATTATAAATTTATTTTAATTTTCGTAGCTAACAAAGAATCAGAGGTATCGGCTCAAAAGGGAAAGGAGAAGATTACCGAGGAGTAAATCAAGAATTTCGGGTTTGTATTACTATAATTTAAACCACTATTTAGTTAATGTTATATTTAAATTTTTATATATGGTAAGTAAATTATAAGTTGAGTATTACCATTGACATGAATGAAATTGAAATGAAATATGAATATGTTTAAGTATTTAAATCGTTTATTAATTGGAAAGTGAAAAAAAAATGTATTAAATTGAATTGTGATTAAATTGAAAGGTGGGTTTTGAATTGAAATGAGATTGAAATTAGAAATGATTTGAATACCCTATTAACTAGTCGGGCTAAGTCGGATATAGTTGGCATGCCATAGGATTGGAAGAGTACGGGAATTTATCGGCTTTGCCGATCAGGCACTATATGTGTCGTATCAGGCACCACGTATGTCGTTTCAGGCACATTATGTGTCGTATACTGCTTCTGATATATTGATCAGGTATTGAGTACCGTTTTAGGCACAATGTGCTGTACTAGTATGTTTGGTTGGAATCTGTGTATCCGCCAAGGTCCGGGTTTGTTAATAGGGTGAATATTCGAAATGAGAGAATTGAATAAATTTGATTGATTGTATGATTAAAAGTATGAGAAAGAAATTGTTAGTTGAAATATAATATTGTTGATGAATTATTATATATGAAATATGAAATTGAATGTCAATTAGTTCTTATGATTTATAAATTTTACATGTTTAATGTTATATGATTAATATTTATAATTCATTAAAGTTATAAAGTTTGAATTATGGTAATACCACTAAATCCGAAATACTCAAATGATTTGGTTATTTTCGCAGCAGTCAAGAGAAGTCAATAGTCTTTCAACATCCGGATCAATCGACTTCACACAACTTTAGTGATGTATTTTCTTTTCCTTTTGGTAAATGTGGCATGTACCTAGGTCATATATATATAGGTCATATGATTTTGGTTATAAAGTATGGATTTTGTGATGTTTTGAACTTAGTTTTAAGTGAAATGGTAAAGAGTACGTTATAAAATTTGGCATTAAACTTGAATAGAAAAATAAATGAAGTTATTAGTCAATTTGAATGATATTATAAATGTTTAATTATTAGATTACTATGTTAATGAATTAATTAAGATATAAGTGTATTTGAGTATAATTTGTTTTTGGTTGAGAAATTGGTTTTGGATTGGTTGAGGTTTGAAAATTGCAGGAAATGTTAGATGTTTATAAAGGGGTTATATTGAGTTTAAAAAAAAATTACGAAAAATTTCTAAAGTACTTGAACAAGTCCTTTCCACTTCTAATACATATTTTGGGCCTCGAAGGTCCATTAAAGGGACTTAATCGTTAATTTATAATATGTATGTTATTTATTTGTGAATTGATCGTAAATTGTCCGATACGTCCGGTAATGCCTTGTAACCCTGTTTTGACGACAGTTTAGGGTTAAGGGGCGTTACAAATTCATTCAAAATTTATGAAATTGTAAATTAGTATAATGATAAAATTACACTTTGCCCCATAAAATTTATAATTTATTTTTAACACTTAAAAATAATTTTTTGACTTCACTCGGGTTAAAAAAAAAGTGGTAATGTAATGACATTAAAAAAATTATTTTAATATAATACCCAACACATTCTTTTATCCAGGGGCAAAGCTAGAACAATTTTTTAGGGGCGGATAAAATTTTAAATTTTTATAGTCTATATCTTTATAATTTGTAAAGGATTAAATTGAATTTTTATAATTTTAGGGGGGCCGAAGTGTAATTTTACCTTTATTAATTTAAAATTTTTAAAAAATTTTAAGAACCTTTCAAGCAATTTTACATTTTAAGGGGTCGAGACCCATGCCAACCCCTTAGCTACGCCACTGCTTTTATCCTTAAAATCTGTAAAAAGGAGATTAATATTAATTTGGGAATGTTATTATAATGATCTTGAACCTTTAAATTATAGGTTAAAATACTGTTTTTCTATTATCTTTAATAATGGAGTTAAAAGTTATTGGATGCTTGTAGTTTGATCAAAATCATTGATGAAGCACATGTTGCCATGATTTAATATTATTTTAGGAGTGAAACAATATTAATAATTCCCACTAAGTTTTGATTTTAACATGTAGGGACATTGCTTCAATAAATTGCATGATTCATCCTATAACTTAATCTTTCTTCATAAATTTATTAAATTATTTTAATTTACAACCCTACCAACTACTCCTTTTGTCCCTCTTTAGCATTTGGTGATTTGCCTTTTATATATTAAATAAAGATTAAAATATGCCTAAAGTTTTTATATTAAAATTTATTTAATTTAATATGTTGATATTTAAAATTCAATAAATATGTAGTATTAAAATAAATTTGAATTTAATATAAAAATTCCAAAATAGTTAAATATATCAAGGGCCCACGTTGCCCACCAAACACACCTAATCCGTTAGATAAAATTGTATGAGACTAATCTTACTGGTCTGCTCACCGTTCGTCAAGTGAAACCATTCATCCATTTCCACCTGCTCGCCTGATCATCATCTACCGGTATGAGCTGGAGTTTCAAGCTTCAAACATCGAACTCAGTTTGATTTTAAATCGTAATATTTATTATGTAATTTATATTACATAAAAACTATATATGTTTATTTTATAACATAAATATTAGAAAAATATATTAACTTATAGTTAGAATTTTGATAAAAAAAAGTTAAATAACAATTTGGACTTGAATTTGGTAACAAGAAATCTAATTTTTTTATCTAAATTAGTCTTTAAATTTGGTAATTATTCTCATCTCGGGGTCTAAACTAGGCATTTGTTTTTATATTGGGCTTGAAATTTATTTTTTTTGTCTAAATTGATCCCTGAATTTGACAATTGTTCCCATATTGAGGTATGAACTTTAAGGTTTTAAGGAAATATTAGAGACTAACTTAGACAAAAAAATTCAAGCCCCAACATACGAATAATTACCAAGTTCAGGTTTCAAAAAGTGATTTAACTGTAGAAAAAAAAATAGCAAAAGGAATGCTTATATACATATTTGGTATTATCTATATCCGTTTTATAATTTATACTCGAAGTTTATAACTAACTTTTCTAATAATATCGTCTCTAAAATTCGAACATGCGTCTCACAATACTGACATTACTTAATAATGTATTTTATAGTTACTCCTAAAAGCAAGTAAAGAAAAAGAGTTTGAAGAACTACTAATAAATTAAATTTCTGCATTAGTCAAAGTAGTCGGTCACGTATATTAATTATCATCATTATTGCGTAGAGAAAATTGTCTACTAATATTATATTATAATTAATTTTAATAATAAGATATGATTATTTTTATGGGGTTGAAAATTTGTCAACAATGATACTACATACTAACCAGCAAATTTATAATTGAATAACTAAAATCTTCTAATCGAAATTGATGTCACTAAAATTTTTAATATTTTTACAAGACACGCTTTTATTTTAAAAATTCACAAAATTATCCACTCGGACTTAAAAATATTTATATAAAAATTTAAAATATAGATTTTCATTTTAAAAGTTGTATAGTTACCACCATTATGTATATTTGTTTTGAAAACATATTTAATTTTATTACATTTGAAGTGTGATGTTGGATTAGGATAACAGTTCTGGCGTGAAGTGTGAAACTGCCATCTGTCATTCAATTATTGTTAAAAGAAAAAAAAACAAAACAAAATTGACAACCGAACGAGACGAATAAACCAAACCAAAACTGGTTAGACCGAACTAGAAAGAGAATTTGGGGATTAATTTCACTTCATATCCTTGAACTATAACCTATATTTTAAATTGCTTTTGAACTTTAAAATTTTCTAATTAAATCCTCAAATTAATAGTCTTATATCAATCAACACTTTCTACAGCCTAACCATTAACTTGGGAGTAAAGTACTAACTCAAATATATTTAAAATATATATGTATATATTACATGGAAATTTTGATATGACAGATTAAAAGAGAGAAAACAGCTTACCTCATTACTTAACCATATGGTCAAGATTCGATTCTCGTTTACGAGAATGAAACACATTTCATGGTAATTCGTTTACCTCCTATAACAAGGAGAGTCACTATTGCCGGTGTTGAATGCCCTGGTTTCAATAAAAAAAAGTTACGCACGTTTTAAAGTATAAGGATCAATTTAAAATATATACAATAGTTGTAGAGGTTTGGTCAAATAAACCCAATAAATAAAAGAAAGGTTAAAAAAAAGTTAGACCGTAGGTTGCAAACAATAATTTTCCTGTTTCTTCTCCATTTTGCTCCCCAAAAAAATACTATAAGAAATAAACAAACAAAAAGAACAGAAAATCCACTCTGCAACCATTTTTATTTACATTTTTAATTTTTTTATTTGAATTATGTTCTACGACAGTTGACCTAATTTGAATCCCCATACTGAAGAAGAGGAAGAAGAAGAAAGAAAACCAAAAAAAAAAAAACAAAAGTTCAGTAAATCGTAAAAACAGATACTTTAGAGAAGAGGGAGAGGCACAGAGGTGAATCAAAATGGGGAATTCATTTGGGTGCTCAGCTTCAGGGGAGAGATTAGTGTCGGCGGCGAGAGATGGGGATTTAGAAGAAGCTAAGATGCTTTTAAATTGCAATCCATGTCTCGCTAAATATTCCACTTTCGGTGGCCTTAATTCTCCTCTTCATTTCGCTGCTGCTAAAGGCCACAATGAGGTTTCTTTGTTTTTCCCCTTTGGATCATACCATGTTCAGTCAGTGTTTGCTTTTTTAATAATATTTTGATTTCCTGTTTTATTCATTTTCTGGGTTTCTTTTTTCTTAGATTGTTGCTTTATTGCTCGAGAATGGAGCTGATGTTAACTCCAGGAATTACTGTGGACAGGTAACTGATATTACATTTTTCTTATCTGGGTTTCTTATTTTATTCTTAAATTTCACGTTGTGTTGGGAAAATTTTGGTATTTGATTACATGGATTTGGGATTTTGGAGTTATTTGATGACATATTTTGAAAGAAATCCCTCTGGTCGGCTAATATTTCTAAAAGAATAGACTTTTTTGGGTTTTTGAGAGTTCATTGAAACATGATTTTAGATTCCAAATCTGATTCTGTAGAAACCCAAAGCTGGCTTCAAAGTATCTATTACTTGAAATTCTACTCCATGTTAAACAACAAATGGACCCTATATCTGCCTTATAACTAACTTTTATGTCTTTCTTTATGTTTGAATCGAAAGACGGCATTGATGCAAGCATGTAGATACGGGCGCTGGGAAGTTGTACAAACCCTTCTGCTTTTCAGATGCAATGTGAGAGCATCATTTGGTTTTTAATGGAATTTCCTTTTCCTAATTTTGTTAAAGACTTAAAAAGGAAACTTTTTCAAATGTTTGTTAATTTAGTTAATGGCAATTGTTATATTATTACTTCTGTTTTAGGTTACGAGAGCAGATTATCTAAGTGGGAGAACGGCTCTACATTTTGCTGCCGTAAATGGACATGTAAGATGCATAAGACTAGTTGTTGCTGATTTTGTTCCTAGTGCTTCTTTTGAAGCTATAAACACCCAAATAGAATGTGAAAGAGCGGATTCTGGTGTGAAGAACAAAAATGATCAGAGGTGTGTGTTCTGTTAACTTCACTTAATCGGCATGTACGTCTTCGATTTAAATGAGAATTTGGTCCTGGATTCATTGCATGTTGTATTGTGAAAAAGGTTAATCAAAAAGGATATTTTCATTCTCATCATTTAAAGGAAAAAGTGATGGATGTTGTTGCTTTTGTGCTAATCATGTTACTTTTCACGATGCAGTGCATTGTCAAGGTTTGTGGATAAGGCAGCCGATGGTGGGATTACTGCTCTTCATATGGCTGCATTAAATGGGTATTTTGATTGTGTACAACTTTTATTAGACCTTCAAGCCAATGTCTCTGCAGTCACATTTCATTTTGGAACATCAGTGGATTTGATAGGTATCATTTTCATTTTCTTATTATCTTCGTGGATGATTGCCTTTTGATTTTATCTTCCGGGTGATATGGTTTTTGTTTTTATGCGCAGGAGCTGGAAGCACTCCTTTGCATTATGCTGCTTGTGGGGGAAACTTGAAATGCTGCCAGGCAAGGCTTATAAACAACACTTTTGGATCCATACGTAATATATCTTGAATAGTGTAATAACGTTGTTCTTTTGTCTGCAGATCCTTCTAGCAAGAGGAGCCAGTAGAATGACTTTGAATTGCAATGGGTAAACTGCACTACTGATCTTGCTTTTTGCTCTTGTTTGTTTTGGTCTTCTAGTATGGTTTTGATTTTGGTTCTGAACATATCATGGCCAACAGAGTGTTATCTGTATTTTCTCAGGTGGCTGCCGCTTGATGTTGCCAGGATGTGGGGTCGTCATTGGCTTGAGCCCTTGTTGGCACCTAATTCCGACTCAACTATACCAAGATTTCCTTCTTCCAACTACTTGTCCTTGCCTCTTTTGAGTGTACTCAACATAGCAAGGTAATAATATAACTACCACGGCCACAATTGACACGGCCTAAATTACATTAAACTACTATCGGTATGCTTGAAATTTCGCAAGTTTTTGCTATCATTCCTTCTTTTACTATTTTTCCCATGATGCATTGTTGGCGTTAATGACTTACCTACGGAAGATGGACCATGGAAAAGTTTAGAACATAAGACTTGAAATTTGTTTGCAGTTTTCTAAATTTAAAATGGTTTCTAGTACTTAGTAGCTAAAGCTATAGTATTTCATGTCTTATTTGCCATAATATTGCAGGCAATTATGTTCAAAGGCAATACGAGTCTTAATCCAGCAAATCCATAACCTTAGTGCTAAAAATCTTAGTTGACTTTCAGTTTAGTACGTAAATAGTTGGATGCGTATGGTTTATCAATTGGTGTGCATAGCGTTCATTTTGACTATTGTTTGTAGAGAATGTGGGTTGCAGTCCTCAACAACCTCCTCGGATGATGTCGACACTTGTGCCGTCTGCCTTGAGAGAGCATGTAGTGTTGCTGCTGAAGGTATGTCTTCAACTTACTGTTTTCGTGATTTGGGTTTTGTATTCTGGTTGGCAACTGTAAGGTTTTGCCCTTCGAGTCATGGAAAAAGCCTCTTTTGAAAAGGCAAGGGCAGGGCTGCATACTATAAACGACCCTCACTCAACCCTTGCAGATCTGGGAGCCTTGTGCACCAGGGAATACCCCTTTTATTTGTTGCGTTTGTGTTCTAGTGGGAAAATGCAAGTAGCAAAGATAGCATCTAAAAGTAGCCGGGAATTCTTTTTGTTACTAACATCACTAATACATTTTCTATCATACGACTAAACTGCTGTACTTATTTGTTTTTTACACATCGAATTCAGGATGCGGGCATGAGTTATGCGTAAGGTGTGCACTCTATCTATGCTCAACAAGCCACATTCCGTCCAACATGGTTGCCCCAACAGGTTCTATTCCATGCCCTCTCTGTAGACACGGCATCCTCTCCTTTGTCAAGTTGCCAAGTTCGCCAATAAAAGAAATCAAGCTACAGCTCTCCTTCGGCCTATGTACACCATGCATGCTTCATCCCCGTGATGCGGATTGCCCATCACCAACTTCAGAGATCAGAAAGAACCGTGTTTCATCGGTCTCTTCAGACATTTTCTGTCCAGTTACCTGTAGCCCATTTCCTTCTGTCGCCATCCCTTTATGCACCTGCAACGACAGTCCTTGCCCCTCTTTCGAACATCGAGAGACAACAGCAGAAACACAAGAAGAATCCCCCAGACGTTCACAAGCAACATCTATAGAACAGGATAAAATTGAAGGACCGAGACTAGAGAGAACCACCTGTTCAAGCATGTTTTGGGGCAGAAGGAGCTGTAGTAGAGAGCATCAATGCAATTCAGAAATAAATGCTTGATTTGGTTTTTCTTCCATTGTTTGATCTTTATGTTCTACAAAAAAAAGGTCTTGGGTTCCATTTATATCACAATGGGGTTTTTGGGTTGTATTAAGTAATTATTACAAGTTGAAACTTGGGTTCCATTTATATCACAATGGGGTTTTTGGGTTGTATTATGTAATTATTACAAGTTGAAATTTATTTAGTGTTAAATCTTATAAAAAGTAGTATTATGGAATCATATATAAACCCACTAAAGTTCTTAATACATCATGATTAAACATGTTCAAAAATCTTAAATGTAAAGCAACATTTCATTGCCCATTGTGCAAGCAACATAACATAGTTATAGTTTCTTCCTTACAAGACAAGCTACCATGAGATGTGAAAGGATTATATTACCTCATATGATAGAAAAAATGCAGGTTGATGTATCGTGAACCGATGAGAGATCCTTTAAACGAAAATGGTTTACACGGAGCAATGCTAGCAAACCATTTGTTTGGAAAATAGCAGTTGATGGCTCTCCAAAGTGTAAACAGATAAGAAACTGAAAATGTTCAGCTATTCTCCAATCATGCTACGATGGCATGCATCTGAAAATCTCTTAACTACATCTATAAATGAAATAACATTCTCAAAGAATTTTCTTGCAGCATGTATTCAATCACGACGCGTGCAAAAAAAAAAAACGTATGTAATCATCTGTTACAAGCAAAAAATCTAAGCCAAAGGCCAACAACTACAGGAAACCGAGTTATCAGAAAACATACAGAATACCGCGTCGGTAAAACACCAGACTTGCCGAAGTAATAACCGCCCAGACAAAGACGATCCACCAAGCCATAAACACAGCAACCTCTTTAACCAGGTTGTACTTATCAAACGAATTAGTATCAATCTGAGATAAGCCGAGTAAGAGAAGTAGCGATACCGATGGAGCAAAGAATTGCACAACTGCAAGGCATAAGTAGTGATTATGCAGGAAAACCTTAGCACGGCTAAAATCCAAATCTGGGACCTTACTGGCATGCAATCTTTGATACCAAGACAAAACTGCTTCATTCAAAAACATCTGCAGGTTCGAACGTAAGGCGACGATTTGTAAAACTCCGGAAAGCAATAAGCAGAGAAGCCTAAATCTGGTAAATTCGGATTTCGAAAACCTCACAAAACTAAGGATTTCAACAAATGGATTGATCCAAAGTAAAGCAGTAAACACGGTCAATATATAATTGGCATATAGAATCAATCTAGAGAACCATCCACAAGAAATTATGGATAAATTACATCTAAGTTGATCAGTACCGAGCCAAAAGGATCTTGCATTTTTCCCAGCAGGCATATATAAAAAACCAGCAATGAATCCCATCAATATAGAAACAAAAATCCTCCAAGACCCTTCAATTGAACCGAAATGGAAATCAAAAACCAATGGTCCAATCCCAGAACAAATTATAATCCCTAAAATAAACCCTAATACACCAAAAATTGCACTGAATTGCTTTTCAGATCTCTTGGAACCAGATTTCTCAAACGATATCTTTGCAAGTGATGAAAAAGCTTTGATTAAACCAATAAACCCAAAGATAATTGGTATCAAATCACCATTTGCTAAAACCCCAGAATCTTGTTTATAACCTAAATACTTGTAAAGCAACAAACAAGAAATACCCACAGAGGAAAAAACGAAAGAATTGTGGTAATCATTGTAGAAAAGCCTTGTTTGAAGATGACCCTCATCGAGTTTTAGCCTAAAGATCTGTGCATTGTTTTCATCGAATTCGAATTTGTCTTTAGGTTTGTTCTTCTTTTTGAGCTCAGCATTGGTTCTTGAAGATAAAGATTGGTAACCATCAAGTCCAGAACCTGAATCTGAAGGTCTACGGATAGCGGCTCTAACACCGGAAGAAGAAGAAGCACGGCCGCCGTGGTGGCCGGCAACGTTATCAGGGTGGATGTAAGTGTGGAGACCTTGAAGAAAGAAAACAGGGATTTTGAGGAAAGTGAGGACTAAAGTGAGGGATACAGAGAATAAGGTTTGGAGTATGAGATTGGAGTAAAGTTGAAAGAAGGGTAACATTGTTGGGTTTGTTCCAAAGGATTTTGGGGTGTGTTGTTAAGTTGAGATCAGTGAACAGAGATCGATGTTTGAGTTAAGGGAAAGCGAACTTTGTGACTTTGGGTCGCGTCCTGTTTCTTTGTGTGTTGTCGGACTTGACTTTCAATGGAGGGCTTAAAACTTGTAAGATCAGTGAATCACCCTGAAGTCAAATGCTCTAATACTCAAATCAAATCCAACAATTTGAAGTCTGAAGTTCCATCCATTAAAAATCTTTGCCTTTCGGTCTTCGCTCATAAATGTATAAATGTACAAAAGCTTCTACTTGGATTGTATTTTTTTTCTATTTGAAAATAATAATAATAAATTAAAAAAAATTAGTTCTTTCCATTAAGAAATTTATCCATTTTATAGTTAATTATAAGTTTATCAAAATCTTTTAAGGAATAAATCTTAAAATTATACGTAAATATAAACATAAAATATTGTTATATTAATAATTGTGTTAATAATTTACACTAAATGGATCAAATCAAATTTTGATGTAAAATCAAAGTTCATATATACAATTGCATATTAAACCATAGTTCATGTATAATTTTGGGATTTCTTCCTTTTTTTTTCATACAATTGCCTAAAAATCTACCCATAGCCTCTCTCCAACTCTTACATAAGAGGATAAATGCATTTTAGTGCGCTCGAACCCACGAGCTCTTGCATTAATAATGTAACACCCCTACCCGTATTCGTTGTCGAATAGGGTACAAGGCATTACCGAGTTTACGATTTTTTTTTTTACTCAATATAGCCCTTTATAAATATTTAGCTTTCCGCAATTTTAAACCGAGACCAATCCACATCAACCAATCCAATTCAACATATTTTCAAAATAGATTCATGCATATTTATAAGATAACATCAACACATACCAAGCCAATGTTTGCTAGCCATACCAATGGTGACCTTACATTCATTTCATATTAGCGATGACTTTATTAGCTTATACATGCCATTGATTTCCAAAATAAAGTTTCTTTATATACCAAATCTTGAGGTCGATAGTGTGATATATCTCCTCCGAATCGACCTCCGAGCTCTTCTCACTACAAAACAGAGGAAAAAGAAACAGGGTAAGCACTTTGTGCTTAGTAAATCCATGTAACAAGAATTATACTTACCTAACATTTTCAATACAACGCAATAAACATTCATATATCCATTCAATGCATTATTACCCTAACATACACAAGCTCAACATTCAAGTTAGTTCAATAATTTCCATGTATCAATAATATGTACCATGATTGATGAGCTCATCAATACCATGATTTCCATTTCTTTGTTATATTTCCATATTTATCCCGTTGAATTACTCGGAATTTCGATGGGTTTTCGAATACACTTTAGTGTACAAATCGAGTCCGCAATTCATATTCATGTGCGACATTTTCATTTCAGAGAGCACACTCCATGAACCTCATCCTTACAATGGGATTACTACCGAGCTAAATCCTCAGAATATAAACTCATAGAGTATTGTCGGGATTACCAGTCCAGGCTAAATCCCCTGCAACGACAATTACTCTAATGAGCTTGGATCTGAATTACCAGTCCAGGCTAAATTCAGACCCTAATTCGGATTACCCGTCCGGGCTAAATCCATTTTACACATATTCTTCGGGAGGGCTATATCAAGATAGGATCACCCGTCCGGCTAGATCCTTTTACCGTCAATTCCTTTTCGAGATCCATCAATTTTCCTTTCATTCAACCGGATTTCTTCCACTTTTATCAAATATATCAATGTTTCATCAACTTCCATACAATGAACATTGAAATCATATTCACATCAATAACATACATTTCAAGCATTTAAGAAGATAATTCAAGTTACATGAACTTACCTCGATACTAGTTCGTATATAAAATCTACTAATCCGGGACTTTTTCCTTCCCTCGATCTAGCTTCGTATTTGAGTTTTCCGGATCTAAATAAATAAATTCAATCATCAATTCAATACATTTCATGTTCACATATAGCATTTTCTATAATTCTATTATTATTTTTAGTTTATTCAAAGCTGTCTACTTGAGTCACAGTCACTAAATTATTTATTTCTCGAGCTACAGAGCTCCAAATAAGGAATCGTTAATTTTCTCTGAAACTAGATTCACATGTCTTCATACCATAAAATTTCCAGAATTTTTGGCCTAGCCAATTAGTACAGTTTATTCATCAAAGTCACCCCTGTTCTGCTGTCTGACAGTTCTGACCCTTATTCACTAAAAATTAATTATCTCTTTATACAAGATTCAGATAATGTTCTCGTTTATTTCTATTGAAACTAGACTCATTAAGAATTCTAAACATATAAATTTAATCCCATAATTATTTTTATCCAATTTTTAATGATTTTATAAAGTTAAAACAGGGGAACCTGAATTCATTCTGAACCAGTCTTACAAAATCTAAATATCTCAACATACAGAACTTCTTTTCTTTCCTTGTTTCTTTCATATGAAAATAGACTCAATAAGCTTTAATTTCATATCTCACTCAACTTCTAATTCCACTTCTACGATTTTTGGTGAATTTTCAAACTTACTCTACTGCTGCTGTCCCAAAACTGTTTTCTTATAGCTTGTTTTACAATTAAGTCCTTTATCCAATTCTAACTTCAAATTCTTTCAATTAAACCACTAATTCATCATTTTATTCATCATATGCTATATTCAAAACTCTAAAACTTCAAAAACTTCAACTTAAATTCATCAAAACTTGGTTCTAAAACTTATAAAGCATCAAAATTAAAAGAAAAAGGACTAAATTAACTTACCAAATTAAACTCCAAGCTTCAAACTTTAAATTTTCCTTTTCTTCTTTCTTTTCTTTTTCTTTCTTCTTTCACGTTTGCTCTCTGTTCTTCCTTTGTTTTTATCCTTTTGTTTCTTTTCTCCTTTCTTTATATATATAATAATATAATATAATAATATAATAATATAATATAAATATAATATAATAATATACTAAAAAAATCTCAGATTTTCTTCAATGAACTGCCTCAATCTAGACAAAATGGCTTAATTGCCATTTTGGTCCTTTATACTTTCTTTTAATTTATAATTAAACTTTTACTTTCATTTTAATTTAGTCCTTTTCATTTAATTACCTACCCAAACATTAAAATTTTCTAACGAAAGTTTAATACCACATTACTAACATTTTATAAATATTTATAAAATATCTCCTATCATATAAAAACTCATGCAAACATATTGAAATAAATTTCTATTTAAATCGGATTTATGGTTGAAACCATTGTTCCGATAACCTTGAATTTAGGCCATTACAACTCTCCCCCCTTTTAAGGATTTTCGTCCTCGAAAATCTTACCAGTAAAGAGGTTTGGATATTGTTTCCTCATTGCCTCCTCCGGTTCCCATGTTGCTTCCTCAATCCCGTGCTTTTGCCACAATACTTTCACCAAATTTATTTTTTATTTCTAAGCTCCTTTGTTTCCGTGCTAATATCTTGACCGGTTCTTCACCGTAAGTCATATCCGTTGAATCTCCACTTAGTTGGAGAAATAACATGTGAAGGATCGACCTATATCGTCGTAGCATAGACACATGAAAAACATTATGGATTCTATCAAGTTCGGTGGTAATGCCAACCGATGTCGAATCGGTCCAATTCTTTCTATGATCTCATATGGTCTGATAAATCTTGGACTCAATTTACCCTTTCGATCGAACCGAGAACTTTCTTCCAAGGAGACACTTTCAGAATACCTTGTCACCGACGAAATTCAATCTCTTTTCGTTTAAGATCGGCATATGATTTTTGGCGATCGAAGTCGCTTTAAACTATCCCGAATAACCTTCACTTTTCTTCTGCTTCCGGATTAAATCAACCCCATGTATCTTCTTTTCATTGAGCTCATTCAATACAACGGTGTTCTACATTTTCTACCATACAAAGCTTCATATGGAGCCATTTTATCTTGGATCGATAATCATTATTGTAAGCAAATTCAATCAAAGGTAGATACCTCTCCCAATTACCTTCAAACTCTAGTATACAACATCGAAGCATATCTTCCAATACTTGAATTACACGCCGATTGGCCATCATCTCGAGGATGAAATGCAAGATTAAAATACAACCGAGTACCCAAAGCTTCTTGCAATTTATCCTGAAACGAGGCGTAAATCGGGATCTCTATCGATATAATGGAGATAGGCACTCCATGTAACTCGACAATCTCAGATATGTACAATTCACCGGTTTATCTAAAGAATAATCCATACGCATTCGGAATAAAGTGTGTCGACTTTGTCAATCGGTCAACAATCACCCAAATAGCATCTTTTTCCTCGGAGACAACGGTAACCCGATACAAAATCCATAGTGATTCTTTCCCATTTCCATTCCGTATAGTAATTGGTCAAGTAACCTCAAGGTACCGATGTTCGCTTTAACTGTTGACATATCAAACATCTTGATACAAACTCGTAAATATCACGTTTCATACCGCCACCAAGACATCTTTTCAAATCATTATACATTTTATTACTTCCGGATGTACGGACATAGTACCACCGTGAGCCTCGTGTAAAATCTTACATGATGAGCTCAATTCTTGGGTACACATACCCTACCTCCGAGTAATAAACAATCATCAATCCCAATTTGAAATTCAGAATCGAAGACTGACTCACATCGTGCCCGTTTAACTTGTAACTTCTCATCATTCTTCTGGGCTTCACATATTTGCTGTAGAAATGTCGATTTAGCTCTCAATTCAGCTATAATTGAACCATCATCAGTCAGTGACAATCGGGTATTCATAACTCGTAAAGCAAACAAAGATTTTCAACTCAAAGCATCAGCCACAACATTAGCCTTACCCGGATGGTAATCAATAATCAAATCATAGTCCTTTATCAGTTCAAGCCACCTGCGCTGTCTCAAATTCAAATCTTTCTGTGTCATCAAATATTTCAAGCTTTTATGATCAGTATAAATATGACATTTCTCACCATATAGGTAATGCCGCCATATCTTCAAATAAGAAATACAATAGCGAATTTAATTCAAGATCATGTACCGGGTAATTTCGTTCATGTGGTTTAAGTTGTCTTGAAGCATAGGCTATTACTTTACCTTCTTGCATCAAGACACAACCTAAACCATTTAATGAGGCATCACTATAAATAACAAATTCCTTACCCGGTTCAGGCTGCACTAATACTGGGCTTTCGTTAATAGATCTTTTAATCGGTTAAAACTCTGCTGACATTCATTAGTCCACTCGAACTTTACATCTTTCTGCAATAATCGAGTCATCGGAGAAGCTATCATAGAGAATCCCTGTACAAATCTCCGATAATAACCAGCTAAACCCAAGAAACTTCTAACTTCAGATACAGTCTTTGGTGGATTCCAGTTGACAATAGCTGAGATTTTACTTGGATCTACCCTGATGCCTTCAGCGGATACAATATGTCCAAGAAAACCCACTTCAAGCCAAAATTCACATTCTTGAATTTAGCATATAACCGCTTCTCTCGCAAAATTTGTAACACAATTCTCAAATGTTCGCATGTTCTTCTTCATTTTAGAATAGACCAAAATATCATCAATGAAAACTACCACGAACTTTGTCTAAATATGGTCGAATATCCGATTCATCAAATCCATAAATCTGCGGTGCATTAGTCACCTAAATGGCATAACCGAAACTCATAATGCCCGCACGGTTACGAAAGTCGTCTTTGGCACATCGACTCCTTTACCAGAATCGATAGTAGCCCGATCGGAGATCAATCTTTGAAAATATAGTAGCACCTTTTAGTGATCAAATAAATCATCAATCCGGCAACGGTACTTATTCTTTATAGTTACTTTATTAAGTCGCCGATAATCAATACACAATCTCAAAGACCCGTCTTTCTTTTTCACAAAGTAACCGAGCACCCAAGGTGAATGACTCGGTCGGACAAAACCTCTATCAACAAGTTCTTGCAACTGTGTCTTTAATTCCTTTAATTACAGAGAGCCATCCGTTTGAGCTATGGAAATCGGAGTAGTTCTGAATCAAATCTATAGAAATTCCACTTCCCTTTCGGTGGCGTACCGTAATTCCTCCGAAACACATCGGAAAATTCGCATACCACCGGCATCGCTCAGTATCTTTGACTCGATACCTTGGTGTCGAGTACATAAGCAAGAAAAGCATCATACCCTTTTAACATACCTCCGAAAGCAATAATCAAATCACATCGATAATCCTCCATCGATCGATTTAACCGAGTAATTCGTCATTCGACACTTCAACACAATATATTTCATTTACAATTTACTCTGATCATGCCGAGTTAACCAATCCATGCCCAATATCACATCAAACTCATCAAATGGCGAACATCAAATCACCAGAAACAATAACCTCTTACCATCGGTGGACAATTTTACAAATTTTATCCACCAAAATAGATTGGCCAAAGGGTTCGAGACTTTAACCACAAATTCAAGAGGGTTCAACAAATAAATCTTTAACGCATGCAAGCTTTACACATATATATGAATGCGTAGAACCGGATCAATTAATGCAGAATATTAGTATCAAGTAAAGAAAATGTACCAAGAATAACATCGAGTCTTGTGGCATCTTCTCCGCACGCATGACATATGTCCTAGATGGCGCTCGTGTCTCGTGCCTACTTGCAGATCTTTTGTAGCTCCTCGACTACCACCGACATTACTGGGATGGTCGAGATGATCTACCCTCAAAGATGGATTACTTGGCTTCGATATATATTCAGCTTCTTTTTCACTTCTTTCTGGACAATCTCTGAGGAAATGGTCAAAAGAACCACATCGGTAACAAGCTCCGCTCTTAAATCGGCATTCACCAAAATGAGCCTTATTACAATATTGGCATCTCGGCTTAGGGGTACCAACACTGCCAACACTAGTCACTGATGGAGTGGAAGGTCTTGGATTATTGCGTTGAGAACCTCGCTCTCTGCCCGAATACCCAGTGGTTGAGGTAGAACGATCCTGGTACTTCTTCAATTTCTTTGGAGCAGAAAATTGGGATTTTCCCATTGGTCTTTTACTAAAAATTCGAGCTTCCTCTCAGCCTGTTTCTTTTCTTTGCTCCATTCTTCGCTTTATAAGCTCGTTCGCTAGTGTAGCAAACTCTCAATTTCAAGAATTCCAACAAGTAGCTTAATTTCTTCATTCAACCCTTCTTCAATCGTTTGCACATTTCACCCCGATCGTACCCATTCTCGAGCATATTTACTCAACCGAACAAATTCTCTTTCATACTCGACATCGATCTATTGCCTGTTTCATTTCAAGAAATTCTTTTCTTTTTCGATCAAGGAATCTCTGGTGATATATTTCTTTTGAACTCACCGAAGAATTCCCATGTAATTTCTTCTTCGAACAACTGAAGCTTTAGTATTCCACCAATGATAAGTCGTGTCTTTTAGCGGTGAGACAAGCACATTTTAAACATTCTTCCGTGTGCAAGATAATTCTTCCAAAACCCGAGTAGTATTTTCTAACCAAAATTCAGCTCTTTCGGGATCATCATCAATCGCTGCTCAAATTCTTCTACCCCATATTTTCGAATTTTATCGACCGGAGCTTTTCCTTTTTTGATGATTCAATTACTGCACCTGTGGAATCTCGGGAATCGGTGGAGGAACAGGAAGGGAGCTTGAGTTTCTTTGCCTTTGTAGGGTTAGTTCTTATATATTGGGTAAACCATTCATTCATCATTTGAAAGAAGGCTATTTTGCCTCCTCCCTTGACCCTCTATACCGGCCTTCTCTATCGCTAGTTTCTTCTCTTTGTATTGAAGCGGAGCATGACTCCCACTTCCTCAGATTGAGCTCGATCGATGACATTACTATAAGGAAAACACAATTTAAATGGTCGGAGATATCACACTATCAAAAATAATTTAAATGGCATGTATAGCTAATCCAGATTCGCTATGTCGGTCCTAGAACCGCTAAACCGTAGCTCGATACCAACAAATGTAACACCCCTACCCGTATTCGTTGTCGAATAGGGTACAAGGCATTACCGAGTTTACGATTTTTTTTTTTTACTCAATATAGCCCTTTATAAATATTTAGCTTTCACGCAATTTTAAACCGAGACCAATCCACATCAACCAATCCAATTCAACATATTTTCAAAATAGATTCATGCATATTTATAAGATAACATCAACACATACCAAGCCAATGTTTGCTAGCCATACCAATGGTGACCTTACATTCATTTCATATTAGCGAGACTTTATTAGCTTATACATGCCATTGATTTCCAAAATAAAGTTTCTTTATATACCAAATCTTGAGGCTGATAGTGTGATATATCTCCTACCGAATCGACCTCCGAGCTCTTCTCACTACAAAGCAGAGGAAAAAGAAATGGTAAGCACTTTGTGCTTAGTAAATCCATGTAACAAGAATTATACTTACCTAACATTTTCAATACAACGCAATAAACATTCATATATCCATTCAATGCATTATTACCCTAACATACACAAGCTCAACATTCAAGTTAGTTCAATAATTTCCATGTATCAATAATATGTACCATGATTGATGAGCTCATCAATACCATGATTTCCATTTCTTTGTTATATTTCCATATTTATCCCGTTGAATTACTCGGAATTTCGATGGGTTTTCAGAAGTACACTTTAGTGTACAAATCCGAGTCCGTCAATTCATATTCATGTGCGCACATTTTCATTTCGAGAGCACACTCGCTGAACCTCATCCTTACAATGGATTACCACCGAGCTAAATCCTCAGTAATATAAACTCATAGAGTATTGTCGGGATTACCACCCAAAGCTAAATCCTCGCAACGACAATTACTCTAATGAGCTTGGATCTGAATTACCAGTCCAGGCTAAATTCAGACCCTAATTCGGATTACCCGTCCGGGCTAAATCCATTTTACACATATTCTTCGGGAGGGCTATATCAAGATAGGATCACCCGTCCGGGCTAGATCCTTTTTACCGTCAATTCCTTTTCAGAGATCCATCGAATTTTCCTTTCATTCAACCGGGATTTCTTCCACTTTTTATCAAATATATCAATGTTTCATCAACTTCCATACAATGAACATTGAAATCATATTCACATCAATAACATACATTTCAAGCATTTAAGAAGATAATTCAAGTTACATGAACTTACCTCGATACTAGTTCGTATATAAAATCTACTAATCCGGGACTTTTCCTTCCTCGATCTAGCTTCAGATTTGAGTTTTCCGGATCTAAATAAATAAATTCAATCATCAATTCAATACATTTCATGTTCACATATAGCATTTTCTATAATTCTATTATTATTTTAGTTTATTCAAAGCTGTCTACTTGAGTCACAGTCACTAAATTATTTATTTCTCGAGCTACAGAGCTCCAAATAAGGAATCGTTAATTTTCTCTGAAACTAGATTCACATGTCTTCATACCATAAAATTTCCAGAATTTTGGCCTAGCCAATTAGTACAGTTTATTCATCAAAGTCACCCCTGTTCTGCTGTCTGACAGTTCTGACCCTTATTCACTAAAATTAATTATCTCTTTATACAAGATTCAGATAATGTTCTCGTTTATTTCTATTGAAACTAGACTCATTAAGAATTCTAAACATATAAATTTAATCCCATAATTATTTTTATCCAATTTTAATGATTTTATAAAGTTAAAACAGGGGAACCCGAATTCATTCTGAACCAGTCTTACAAAAATCTAAATATCTCAACATACAGAACTTCTTTTCTTTCCTTGTTTCTTTCATATGAAAATAGACTCAATAAGCTTTAATTTCATATCTCACTCAACTTCTAATTCCACTTCTACGATTTTTGGTGAATTTTCAAACTTACTCTACTGCTGCTGTCCCAAAACTGTTTTCTTATAGCTTGTTTTACAATTAAGTCCTTTATCCAATTCTAACTTCAAATTCTTTCAATTAAACCACTAATTCATCATTTTATTCATCATATGCTATATTCAAAAACTCTAAAACTTCAAAAACTTCAACTTAAATTCATCAAAACTTGGTTCTAAAACTTATAAAGCATCAAAATTAAAAGAAAAAGGACTAAATTAACTTACCAAATTAAACTCCAAGCTTCAAACTTTAAATTTTCCCTTTTCTTCTTTCTTTTCTCTTTTTCTTTCTTCTTTCACGTTTGCTCTCTGTTCTTCCTTTGTTTTTATCCTTTTGTTTCTTTTCTCCTTTCTTTATATATATAATAATATAATATAATAATATAATAATATAATATAAATATAATATAATAATATACTAAAAAATCTCAGATTTTCTTCAATGAACTGCCTCAATCTAGACAAAATGGCTTAATTGCCATTTTGGTCCTTTATACTTTCTTTTAATTTATAATTAAACTTTTACTTTCATTTTAATTTAGTCCTTTTCATTTAATTACCTACCCAAACATTAAAATTTTCTAACGAAAGTTTAATACCACATTACTAACATTTTATAAATATTTATAAAATATCTCCTATCATATAAAAACTCATGCAAACATATTGAAATAAATTTCTATTTAAATCGGATTTATGGTTGCAAAACCATTGTTCCGATAACCTTGAATTTAGGCCATTACAAATAATAATGCTAATGCCAACCAATTAAAATTCAATCGGCAAGTTTGTTAAGATTTAATTGTATGTGTTTAAATATAATTATAATTTTATTTAATTATATGTGTTTAAGGATCAAATTGTTAGAATTTGTAAGTGTGAAGGGTTAAATTTATTGAATTATTAGAATTGAGATCAAATTGATAGCATGTGTAAGTATTGATGATTAAAATGTGTTATATACCGCTTAGAAAAAGGTCACATTAACTACTTAATAGAGAGTGATCAAAATAAAATAATCTAAAATATGAGTGATCAAAATAGAAATTACCTAAAACGTTATGACTAAATTAAAAATTTTCATAATTAAGTGACTAAACCAAAAATATACTAATAGTTGGGTGACTAGTTCTATAGTTTACCCGAATAATCTAGTTACTCATCAATTTTGCCCAAATGCCCATTAAAGACCCAATAGGAATTCCAAATTTCCAAACAAATTGGGTTTTGGGTTATACTTTTTAATGTATTTTTTTATGTGTTAAAAACTTTTATTTTAACATTTTTTTAGTACATTGGATCTATTATATTGTTTTAAAAGATTTAATTTTAAAAAAATTAAATATGGGTGGCTTGGCCGGGCTCGAGCTGATTTAAGAAAAGTAAACATCAGCCCAAGCTTTAAAAAGTGATTTAAATACTTTAGATAAGCTTGGTTCGGTCATAAGTATCGCTAATTTTACTATTTCAATTTAGTTATTATAAACTTATTTTTTAATTTTAATATGTTTAAGGATATTTAAATTTCTATTTGTTTGATTAATGGTGGTTCAATTAACATCACTTGAACACCTTACATTAAAATGAAATTCTGATTGACATAAATTTATGGGTTGGATTACTAAACACCACATAATTTCTTCCCGAGTAAAAAATATAATTGTTATAAATTAATAAAATATCAATATATATATATCGTGTTAATGAATTTATATTAAAAATATTGTAAAATAATATCAATACTTTTATAAATTTAAAGATAGTTATATTAAAAGTTGAAATCTTACTTCTTATGATAATATCACCCTTCGTTAAGATATATAACGTTTTGCACCTCTAAAAAAATTGTCCGAGGTTTTTTTCGTTAACACCCTAACGGAGGGACAGAGTTAGGGGGTTGGCAAGGGTTTTGGTTCTCCTTAAAATAGAACAAATTTCATTTAGATCCTTTTATAAATTTGTAAAATTTTAAATTAGTAATGATAAAATTGAATTTTGACCTCCAAAATGATAAAAATTTGATTTAAATCTTTAAAATTATAAAGATATTGTAGAGTATTAAAATAATTAAATTATATTTTATTATCGTAAAAATATATAATTAAATTTTGATCCCTAACAAAATTTTCTAACTTCGTGTCTACCCTAACAATTAAAATTCAAATCTTGATATTATCATTTTCATGATAAATTGTATTTAGAAATATATAAAATTGTATAGTTTGGTACAATGTGAAAAGGACTATGTCACCCTCTCCCCATGTGCTTTGTTGTGTCTTACATATTAATCACCCCATATGTACTCTCCTCGTTACACGGATATCTTGGTGGAATGGACAATGACATACTTATTACCCATTGGATTCCCCTTAATTTCTTTTTAAAAATTTGATAATTAAGAATTACAAATAACAAAATATAAAAGCACCAGCCAAATTAAAATTTTTTTTATATATTTTAAATTACATCAATACTGATTTTGTGCGATATATACTATGAGTCTGATATATATGGCAAAAGATTTTTTTAATTCAATATTTAAAATGTAATTAATTACATGAGTTTATTATTTGAATATATCATCTCGGCTGCTGGTGAATGGTTTTTTTTTTAATAATCTTATTATAAATTTTGATTATATTTGCGCTTTTAGATATAATGTCTAGAACTACTCATAGTCTATCCTCAACTCAAATGTACTTCAACGCACTCAAACCCACATCCTCCTGCATTGACAACAATGCTTATATCGATCGAGCTAAAACTCAATCGACTATTGATAGATGAATTCTTTAATTAGTGAACTCGAACTTTATATTTTGGGCAGCAAGCATATGTAAATTAGGGAGACTTAGAGTTTTAATTTTGATACGCTTTTCTATGCTTAAGTTAAATTTAAAATATTGTAATTAAGTCTCAACCTAATTACTTAACTAAATTCAATTTAATTAATTAGTCCACATATAATTTTCATAATTAATATTTGAACTTGAATACTCAATATCTTGATCTTGTCAACCTAGTAAAAAATCTCTTGTTTCTCTAGGGTTGAGCAAGAAAAAAATTGATTAAATTTGAAGTGTTCGGACGGTTTATAAAATATAAGTTAAAAAGTTTGTAGTTACTTGAAATCGAATCGGGTTCTATTTTTATTTAATTTATAATTATTTTAAATTTTTATAATATAAAAATAAATGTGTTATTTTTAAAATAGTGAAAACAGCTTAAAAGTTCTATATAAGAATACTTTTTAAAATTACATTATAAAAATTATTGATTATTTTTATTTACTTTAAAAGTTATTATTTTTAAAAATATTAAAAAATAAAAGATTAATATAAAAAAATCGAAAATCAAATCAAATTATGATAAATAATTGTAAAAAATTCGACTCAACTAAATCATATCATAAAATTGAAATATTATAGATTGCACCCAACACATACATCAAAACTAAAATATCTTACCTGACTTTATTCTTTTCCCTTTACACACTAAGATACTGTTCTCTCTATCAAGCACTGGACTTCAAAAACAAAATCCAAGAAAATAATAAATTATGGTTAGAAATAAAGCGACCATTAATAGAAAAATACTAAACCAACCAAACACATTAAAAATATAATTAATAATGGTTAAATTACACTTTAACTTATTAAAATAATAAAAATTTAATTTAATTTTTAAAATTATAAAGATATGAACTATTAAAATAATAAAATTATATTTTATTATCATAAAAATATAAAATTTAATTTTAACCCCAAAATTTATTTTCGACCTTTAACTAAAAACAAAAGCAGATGTAAAAAGAAAATTGCAAGCATCATATTTGGTAACATGTCAAAACATATAAATGCTATTTTGTAGCTCCAAATGATATGTTTTATAGTTTCCTGTGTGTATACTATTGCTTAGGTATTATGTATAGTGAAAATGATTAAGCAACTAACACTATGAGGATAAGGCCAGCGTGGCCCACATTCAAAATCTGTCTCTTTTTCTTCTATGTCCCTGTCGACATCTCCTTTATTCATATCCTGTGACCTTTTTTAACTATATTATTCTTATATGTATATTGTAAGAATATTTATCAAAGTGAGGACTACGTTTTCCAGATCCAAAATATCTTAGATGAAGATATCCAAAAAAATATCTTACATCAATCACCTACATACATGTCTAGCCGAAATGCATGATCGTTAGTCACATAAACAACCGTATTGGTTGTGGGAATCTTGTTTTTTTATTTTGCTGCTACCATATAGTAATATATCAGAATAATTTGACTTACTGTTTTACTTTTATCGTTTAATTATTAATTTTTTAAATAAAATATGCGTACTTATAAAGGAGGAGACGATAGTTCACAAGGTGGAAGAAAACCGTGAAACTATAGAAGTGTTTATAGATTGGACTGAGTTCGAGTTAGGTTTAAACACGATATTATAATATTTTATGTTTGTTTAAGCCAACTCCACTTGGATTGAGGGTTTATAAATAACTAACTCAAACACGTTTTAAATCCGCTCATATTATTTTAATTTAATATTTAATATATTTTTATTTATTAAAATTTTATATAATCATCTTAATATTTTTAATATTTACATTATAGTAGTATTATATATTACTATAGGTTTAATTTTTATGTTATGAAAATAATATAATATAAAACATTACAAACTTAAAACGAGTTGATCAAGCTTTGAATGTTCAAGTCTAAACTCAACCCATATTTTAAATGTGCATAATATTTTTATCTAAGACTAATTTTCGAGCTTGATATTTTTGTCTAAACTCCACTAAATTTGAAGCAGACTTTCTAGTTTGTTCTAATCCATGAATAGATTTAAATAAGCCAAACTAAGGTAGACTAACTTAAGGAGGAAAGTAGTGTTCTAGCTAGATGGCCATTAAAATTAATAAGTCTACTAACTAGGTATTTGTTGAGCCGGAATAGATTTGAAGTTTCACGTATCACTCATACAAGAGGAGACATGACCATTTGACTCGACAAAGTCATAGAAACGAGGATCCATGTATAGAGCGTGCTGAAAGTCAACAGGGGCCATCTTAATTGAGGTCTCTTAATTTGATGAGGTATGAGTACTCAGTTAATCTTAAGTAAGGCGGGTTTCTTTAACTTGTGTGAAGAAATATACAAGTAACACTTTTAAATATAACTCAATTACTAAATTTAGACAAATATAAATTATAAAATTATAAACTAAGTTTAGTAATTATATTTTATTTTATTGCAATAATTAAAAATTAAAAGAGTTAAAATTGATTTAAAATATCAATATCTTATGTAAAGTGACGTAGGGAAGAATGTACTAATTGTTATTTGACAACACTAATCATAAGTCATTAGGAATTTATTTATTTATTTTAGTGAAAATTAGGAATTTCTTGACGATATTTAATTATTATATTAAAAAATTCTCTAACATAATGTTATATTTGATGATTAATTATCTTAAAAAAACTTACAAAAGAAAATCCAAATATTATTCAAAGAGTGTACATACACACACAAATTAAACTCTCTGCTACTATTCTACTAAAATACCCACCACAATGACAACACAACGAAAGAAAAAAGAAATAATTAATTAATAGAAAAAAGGGTCCCAAATCAAAGAACAGTTGATCTTTTTTTTTTTATATTAGTTTGTTGGGTAAAGATCTTTTCTCACCATCTTCATCATCTGTTCTGTTTATGATCTCTGGGACCACCTGCAAAAAAAAAAAAAAAAATTAATGAACCCCACACATTATAAGAGAGAGAAGAAACAACAACAACAAAACAGAAGTTTATTTGCCTTGCTAAGACTAAAAAAAAGTCATCAATGTCAGAGACAAGTGACCAACCTGATCTTCTGATGAATCATACCGCTGAGATTGTGATGATGATGATGGTCTCTTTGATCTTTTATCAGTCTTGACTTTCATTTTGCTTCTTGTTGTGATAATGGAATCTATTGTTGAGGATCATGAAAATGGACCAAGACAAAGAATAATTAAAGATGATTAAAAAAGAAGGATAAAGTGACCCATAGCTATAAATATCTCCAGGCATATTTCACATTTTTATATGTTTTATTCAAAAAAACGCATTTTAAACGTCTTTTCAGAAAAAGAAAATGAATTCACCAGTCAATGTTTCATAGCTTTTTTTACGGCGGACTGAAAAAAATCTTCCAGCTTTTGGTACTTGATAACAAGACAGAGTTTTAATGGCGGTGGGAGAGATATTGTGTTAATGCACCCTTTTGCAACATGGGAACAAAGGGAGAAATTTTCGAAAACTTAATACATATTTGATCAAACTCTCAACAATACTACACATTGACACTTATAGCGTCAACCTTGCAGCAGGAGGTCGTATCTTTATCAATCCATGTGTTCTCATCCTTTGAACAATACCGACCATTATTTCAGCTTCGATCAATTGTCTCGAAAACTTTTTCTCATAGAGTCAGAAGTTGCTTTAAGACGATGAAATATGTAAAAGGTAAACTGATAATAACATTACCTGAAGAAGCATGTTTTCTTCTGGACTGGACATTTTGTTTGCAGTCGAGAGTAGACTCGGAGCTGTCGGGAAGGTGACGGTCGAGACGAAGATGATAAAGATCGTTGTTCTCTAGCATTGTACGGACGAACCATGCTTCCATGGAGTTTAAGAAACGCACATGCTTCTCGTCCGTCCATGACTCGTTTTGGTTGTTGCTGGGCAGCATGTGAGAGTTCATGGCTTCCAAAGCAAAGCCAAATACAAAAAAGAAACCTTTTCTTTTCCCGTTCAGATTCGCGAGAAACAAACAGTTGGGTTTGTTTTTTCTTCTTTTAATTGGCAATCCCCTTCTTCAATTTTTTTTTTCCTTTTGATTTAAGCAATCTTTATGAATGGGTTTCAAGGGTTTTATATAATGGAGTGCAGCCAAAAAGGATAGGGTTATCTTTTTGACAAGGTTGGTAAGAGTACCAAAATTAATAAATAAATAGACCAGAGCTTTGGTGAGAGTACCAAAAGTCTATACTCGCTGCACTTAACTGCCATCTGTCTTAACTTGTCTAATTATTTTTTTTTAGAAAGATGTATTAAATTCTTTTAGTTTTTATGATATATAAGTGAATAAATAGAGGTTGTTGGCTAAAATTTACATGTTGCCACAATACAAAATATAATTATGCTAAAATCATTTTAGCTTGGATATAATTTTGCATCCTTTTAAAATTTTAAAATAATATTTATAAACATAATTAATCATCCAAAATATGGGTTTCTTTAACATTAATTATTAGCCCTATGTATGAAAATATTTTTAATTTTTAAGGAAGTGAAAATGGGGATTCATAGAGGCGAGTAGTAAAGGAATAGACGAGCGAGTAGAGTAAGGTGAAAATATCTGGACGGCTAAATTAAAAAGAAATAAAATTTGGATTTAAAAAGGAAGATATTTTGGGGGGAGGGATCAACAAAGCATCTGGGGGCGGAGTTTCCATGAGATGCTGACTGACTATCATCCTTTTCGTGGATTTTGATTTTTGGTTGGAAAAGGGCAGCTAATGTAATTTTGTAAAATTGCAACATTTATTGTCCTTTTCTTTATTTGAGTGTGGATGAAATTGGATTGGATTTATCTTTCAGATTGATTAGATAAAAAATTGATTGGTATATTTTGAGTGAATCCTTCGGAATAGTAAAAGTTAAAAGATTGATTAAATTAATTTATAATTTTAATTATTTATTTAATTATTATTGAATCGAAGGTTAATTTGAAAATCGATAACTATTCAACAAATATTAGGGTCAAAGTCTTAATTTTTTAATGGTAACACTTAAATTTATGTCTAAGTTGTTCCTAAATTTTATTTTAAACGGTTCATTTTAATTATAAATATTTAAATATATTATTTATAAATACTACATGCAAATGGGGAAAAAGTAAACACTGGTAGAAAAGAAAAGAGATGCTTCCTTAATTGGACCAACACAAAGCAGTGGAGACGTAGTCTGTCCACTTATGATTATGTGAAAATTTAGTGTTTGGTTTTTCATCCTCATATAACAAGCTTTTCAGATTTCATCCTCTTATCGTTAATTTTAATCCCCTCATTTCAACATCAAATCACAAAAAAAAAAAAAAAAAAATACAACATGACCTTTATAGTTTTCAAGAAAACTTTAACGATTGAAAATATATAAAATTATTAAATATTAAGTTAAAATAATATTAACAGTTTAAATTGAGTTTAGATTAGATAATTATAAATATAAGCGGGTTTGCATAAAATTTTAAGTTCATATTTTAGATCGGATCAAGCTTGAGCAAGAATGTTAATATCATATTTAAACTCAACCCGAGCTTAACTTAATTCAACTTATAAACACCTTTAATCAAAACCTGTCTAGCTTGAACTTAGGAATCTATCCACAACATTTAACTATTATTTTAATACATATAATGTTGTATAAATTATTTTATTTGTTTTCAAAATGAAAAGTTAAATAAACATATGATTTATTATTAAGGTAGTTTAATGAGATGAAGATTGAAGGTGGACAACTAATCAGGCCACTAGTTTAGTGGTTAAGTTTGTGTGTATTTCAAGTTAATTGGTATGATATTTAAGGTTTCGACTATATTAAAATTTTATATTTTTTGACACGTGCGTCGAGTGATATTATTTAATAAAAAAAATCTTATTATAGATAATCTTCTTATTATAGATAATCTTGTCTGTTATTATTGAATTGGGTAATGACATATTTGGTACCTAAACTTTGATAAGTCTTTTAATGTGGTACTTGAACTGTCAAAAGAGTGATTTTGATACCTTAACTTTTAACTCCACTTATCAGTGTGGTACCTTCCTTGAATGATGCTAAAATTTGACCTGGCTTAACATGTGGACTGATTGGTTGCTACTACGTGCCATTATTTTTTAGAAAAAGAATTAAGTAGTCAAGGTCAAGGTACCTAAAAATAATTATACCAAAATTGTTACTATTTCATGATTTGAGTTTAAATTTTAGTTCTTTGACGAGTCAATTCTATGGTTGCCAATTAGTCAAATAGAGGATTAGATAAAATTGTGATGAAACTATAATAGTTTATTATAAATTTATATTTGATGTAGTCTACATCATATGTATAGTAGTTTATGAATGGCATGTAATTTAGTATTATAAAGTATTTTATAAAGAAATTCTATATGATATATAAAAACATCATACATAAATTTCTTTCAAAAGTTCTGTTGAAGTTGGCCTGCATGCAGCCAAAAAGCAGAGAACCAGCCTGAGCCATGCATGTTGCAGCTGAAGATGGTGCTGTTGTTTTGTTTAGTTTTGTTACTTCAATTAAAATTTTGTAACTCAATTAGATTCAAACCAAGTTGTTATTGTACTTGATGTAATTTGTCAATGTTTGAGCTGATAAATTAGCTTTACTAATAAGTGTGCAAGTCATGTTTTATAAGTTTCAAGATTACTTAGTGAAGTAATGTTTAGGTGATGTTTGTCTCATTTTGACCAGCTTATTGACTGGTATATGTATTGGCATTATGCCTTGATTCAAAAGTTAATGAAATATACACCTTTTCTTCTTCATTTTCTGGTTGTTAACTCAAGCATTTCTTTTTCTCAAATTCTTGCCCAATTCTGTTTGTTTGCTCAGCAAGTATCGAGCCTTCAAGCTCAAGAAACTACTTGTTTCATTCATCTTTGTTCTTAGTCCCAACAAGTTCTACACTTCGCAAGTAAGAGGAGGAATGCTTTGTTCGTGTCTGAAGAAGTTTTGGGGATCAACCTTTGTCTTTACATACACCAACTTGTCAAAGTTGTTCTTAAAATATTTAAGACCCCAAACCTTGGCTTCTGTATAGTTTCCTTTGTCGTCGTTAAATTTGTTAGTCCCGATGTCAAGATCTCTGTAATTCACATATGCTTCCCGTGGTGATTTTGAGACGTAGGAAGTCATGTAACTGTAAACTCTCCTCATCCAATTCATGAACTTTTCAGAGTTTTTGTTTTCCTCTTCTTCCCAATTCACCACGTATAAGATGCTATAGAGGTTGCCAGCTCTGTAAGGATATGGATATTCAGTCTCAGGTATCTCATCCATTTTGCCTCCATAAGCCACCAATACCATAACTGCGGATTTTGCTTCATCCTCATAAAACTTGGGCCATAATCCTTCGAATCCCGATTCAGAAATAGGCTGTTTTACGTAGTCAGATTTTGCTTTGAAGAACGTTTGCGAAAGAGCTGACTTTCGAGTCCTATCAAGTAAAGTTTCCAATGGTAATCCGATTATAGATAGGGCACGGTAGAGAATAGATTCAGCCCAACTCATCTCCAAGCAATCTTCTTTCACTAGTCCAAAGTTCAGGGAATTTCTCTTCTATCAATGGAATAAGTTCATCAATGCTTCCAAGGAACACGGAACCATAACTTGCTTGTATCGTCATATTCCCATCTTCACTGGAATTCACCCTTGCTATGGCAACACTCGATTGTATTTCTTTGGGAAATTTGTGCGCAATAGACTGCCACTGATGAACAAGTTTGGTTGCATTTTGCTCTAGCGTTTTGCTCACTGTACAAGCAGTTACATTAGCTGGAACTGGAACCAATTTCAATTTCCAAGCAAGAACTATCCCAAAGCTACCCCCACCACCTCCCCGAATGGCCCAAAACAGATCTTCTCCCATCGATTTTTTATCAATAATTCTCCCATAAGCATCAATTAAACGAGCGTCGATTACATTATCTGAGGCAAGACCATATTTTCGAAACAATACGCCATAGCCATCTCCACTCAATTGTCCACCAATACCGACACTGTGGCTGATACCAGCCGGAAAGGCAAGAGTTCTAGTTTTGCGAGCAATTTCATAGTATAATTCACCAACAGTTGCACCAGATTCAACCCATGCCGTAGCTTTTTCAACATTAACCTGAACTGATCTGAGATTCACCAAATCGATGACCACAAACGGAACTTTATAAGCTATAGTATAAGAAAGACCCTCAAAGTCATGACCCCCACTCCGAGTTCTGACTTGCAGTCCATGTTTTCTACAACAATAAACTGTTGCTTGGATGTGGGATGCGTGGAATGGTGTTACAATGGCCAAAGGTGTTGGCGTAGAAGGTGTTGTGAACCTGAAATTTTGAACAGATGATTTCAAAACAGAGGAGTAAGAAGAGTTATGGTGTGTGTAAACGAGCTTTGCAATAGAAGAAGAGTTGTGAAAACGAAGGGAAAGGCAACGAAGAAATTCCTCAGCAGGTTGAGCTGAAGCACTAATTCTCCATGACAAGGTGAGGAGAATAAGAAGAAGAAAAGGAAACATATTATTGGCAATGAAGTGATGAGAAAATTAATTTGGTTTCTGGATCTATACATGCTTTGAGTGCAATGAAATGCGTTACAATTAAGTTATTAATAACGCTAACATCATGGAGTAGGTCATCTGTTGGATATGAAACCAAACCCACCTATTCTCTTCTTAAACAAAATCTTTATTCAAAAATAAAATATTAACTTGTGAGTCTTATAATAATAGTAAATTACTTATCTTGCAAATTGTATGATTTTTATTTTAATCCCTGTAATCTTTCTCCAAAGATTTTGTTTCTAGAGATCTAAAATATCCAGAGAAGGCTAGAATCGCTGTCTTTGAGATATTACGCTGAACAAGCAACCACATGGCAAGGTCCACCTCATGAGTCATGGCCGCCCATTGTTTAACCTGTCTTATTGGAAATAACTACTCAGCTATACCTTGAATCCACTTGAATGGAATTCCATATTTACTGAATTGATGAAAAGAAGCTTTTGTAAACAACACAGGTTTGAATTTTGTAAGGGACAACCATAAATTATAAATAAAAAGAAAACATCTTGCTAGTAAAGATGAAAAATATATGTGAATTTATGTATGATTGACTAAACTAATTAAGAATTGATTGAGACAAATGCACCTATTAATTAATAGTAGAATTATGATGAGCGTCGAAACCATTTTTATTTTGCGTTAGGAAAAATGAGGATTGATTTTAAAAAATAAGGAGTCGCCACCAATCTTTTTTGTTTAGGTGTGATCGGGTCACTTATAAAAATATTTTGGTCTGCGAAATTCAAGAAAATAGGTTTGGGAGTCGGTTACGTGCGAGGAAGGGTTAGCACCCTCGCAACGCCCAAAATTGGTACCAAATTGATTAATTAGTGTCCTTGTGTTGAAAAATTAGAAACGTTATAAATTTTCTAAGGAAAATTAATCAGTATTGAATTTGAATCTTAAGATTAACTCGTTTTGAAAGAAATAAAAATATCACATCTAGTACGTTAAGACATAACACCTTTATACCCCGACACCGAGATTAATCTTTGATCTTCAAAACATTCAATTAAAGAAGGGTATTTGATTACCTGGTTGGACAAAAATTGACACCCAATACGTTAGGGCATAATTTTCTGATTTTCCAAACGCACAAACATTGCCTTATTTTAGAAAAAAAAATTTTATATTAGGCTTAAAATGCATTTAAATAAATAAAAACATTTAGTAAGAATTAGAATATGTTAGAATTTGAGGCGTAACAGTAATAAGATGCATAAACATTAATCAAGAAATATACACAAATTAAAGATCGTACTAACAACATGCTATAAAATACCAACTTTCTTAAAGAAAGTTTATATTGAATCTTGAACTTCAAGATTAGCTCGTTTCGAAGGAAATAAAAATATCACATACAGTACGTTAGGACATAACACCTTTATACCTCGACACCAAGATCATCTTTGATCCTCAAGATATTTAATTAAATGATATTTGGCTATCTGGTTGAACAGAAAATTACACCCAGTACGTTAGGGCATAATTTTCCATACTCCCAAACATACAACCATTGCCTTGTTTTGAAGGATTTTCAAATACACAATTTTAAGAGTTGGCTCAAAATGCATTTTATTCAACCATTATTTGATAATGAAAAAAAAAAACAAAACAAAACATAATATCAAACATGGAATAATAATATGCGAATACAACTTTGTACAAATAAATAACAAAAATAATAATATGAACATACAATCTAAGATATACAAAATCAATAATCTCACCACTCCTATTTTGAAACATACTAACATTATTAATCAAGAATCAAAATTGAAAATATAACTAATTAAAATGAAATAAAATATAACACATTTTAAAATAAATAAGCAAATATTATACACATTTTAAAACAACATAATATAAAAGAGAATTTAAAATAATAACTATATAACTAAACACATAAATAAAAATGAACAAAGTAATAAAAGAGAATTTTAAAATGAACAAATTATATTAAGATAAATTTAAAAGATATTCAAGAAAAATAAATATATGAAAAAATGAACAGTATTTAACATTTTAAAACAATGTATTAAAACCATTAAAATTGAATAGCCCAAATTAATTGAGAAAAATATAAATAAGATACATAGATAAAAAAGGGCCCAATTGGAATAAAAATAAAATTAAAAGAATAATTTTCAATAAACGAAATTATGCAAACAGAATCAAGAATGCATGTAAATAAATGAGGATTAAAAAAGCAATATTCCCGTTTACAGAAACGCTGCGCACAGATTGGGTTGAATTGAAAACGCATTTAAAATACAGAGACTAATTTAGAAAAAGGAAATGTACATGGGACCTAATCAAATCGCGACTAAACGAGGAAGGATTAAAAGTGAAAATATCCCTTTTCGGACTGAAACGCGAGGACCTAAGCCGAAATCGGGTCGGGTTGCTGGGTATAGACCAATACAGTATTGTTTAAGGGCTATGGCCATAAGCCTAAACGGCACCGTTTTGTTGACAAATTTAAAAAACAAATTAAGGCAGTTCAAAACTTATCTGCCTTTCTAAAATCGAAACCCTAAATTCCCCTTTTTATTTTGGTTCCCCGCCGCAGAGAGTAGAGGGAAGATCCGGCCACTTTGGCGCCACGGTAATCGGCGATTAGTGGCCGATTTAAGCCTCCACCGACTGTTCGTTCAAATCCGGCCATAATGCTTCGCATTCACCGCCCTGAAGGACTGCTTTGCTCCGATCGAAGCAAAGAATGCTACCCGACGGTCCTTATTCTGAAGGTAAGACCCTTCCCCCCTTTGTTTAAGGTAAGACCAAGAAGCAACCTTTTTTGAATTCCCTCTTGATTTTTTGCTATATTAAGTTTATCAAACTTTTATAGTCGAAAACACCCTTACCCGAGACCGTATCGAGCACGAGGCATTACTAAACTTAACTTACGATTCGGGGCATAAGAATTGAAACAATTAAAAAATCAATTATAACTTGAGTTACAAACTCAAATCTAGATTCGTTTTTTCCTGAAACTAGACTCATATATATTCTTACTATAATTTTTTTTGGTGTGGCCAATTAGTACAGTTTATTAGTTAAAGTGTTACACAGACCGACAGTTCTGAAAAAAATCAATTATCTCATAATATACAATGTTTTTCCTACACCATTTTTACTTTTATAAAATAGACTCAATAAGCTTTAATTCTATATCTCATGGCAAACATAATTCCATTTCTAATAGTTTTGGTGATTTTTCAAAATCACGTCACTGCTGCTGTCCAAACTGTTCCCCTGTAGATAATTACATAATTTCTTTAAAATAACTATCAACTAGGCATTTCATAGCATCCAAAACATTTCTTAATTAACCATTTTAATGGCTAATCATTCCCAAACATTTACAAGCCAATCTTAAGCCATATCATAAGGACATACACACAAAATAGCTAAGTCCCTATACATGCCATAACTTAAAACGTCGAGTCACAAAATACCAATATAATCCTTTGATAGTGTGTAACGATCTCCGACGTCCTTTCGATTCCCCGAATTGGCTTGTAATACTATATAAAAAAATTAAAGAATGGGAGTAAGCATAAAGCTTAGTAAGTTTACATGTAAATAAATAACAACATTCTTAATCAATTATCTTATTCTTTTCTTATCAAGATCACTTAAGCTTTTAACTCAATATACTTAAACTTGTATTCTTACCTGTACCTTTTAACATGAATTTGCCTTACCTTACCTTTTCAGCTTGAACTTGTCTTACCTTTACTTTGGTATACTCTTTAAATTTTCTCGATGAACCACTTGGAATACTAAGGATACGCGAGTACCTTTCCTTATGAAACTTAACCATTGCCATGTCTTGACATGGTCTTACGTGGTATCCTTGCCTTATGAACTCACCAATGCCATGCCTTGGCATGGTCTTACATTGGACCTTTGCATTATAGTAACATATCAATGCCATGTCTTGGCATGGACTTACATGATTTCCTTAAACCCTAATGTCATGACATTTGTATCCTACACATTCCTAAGGTTCAACCGAACTTTCGAGATAACTTTTCCGTCAATTCATACTTGAGTCTTTAAATAATAAATTTACAGAACAAATATGTAAATACTGGAATTTAACAGTATTAAATGTAAAATAATAGAATATTGCATTTATTTATCGCAAACTTACCTCGAAACAAAATACGATCATCAACTATATCGATTTAGTCCTTCTATCTATCTTTTCTTTCCTTGATCAAACTCGGATTTCGTTCTTCTTGATCTATAATAGCAAATTTAGCTTATTTAATACTCACATTCATCAAAACAGTCCTTAACTCTTAACTTTGGCAAAATTACAATTTTGCCGCTAAACTTTACATATTTACACATTTACCCCAAAGCTCGGAAATTAAACTTTATCTTATGTTTTATGACATGCTGATCATTTTCCTTCTATGGCAACATCAAATTCTCACTCTAACTTGTACTTATGAACATTAGGTATTTTTACCTTAAGCTTTTTACTCGTTTTCACTTAAAATCACTTAGCAAAAGTTGTTTAACATAATTTTAGACTTCATATTCTATCATAAAAATCAAAATAAACACATTTCACCTATGGGTATTTTTCCAAATATGAACCCTAGCATGAATTATTGATAGAATAAGCTAAATCGAGCTATCGGGACTTCAAAAATGTAAAGAACATGAAAACGGGCTTGGAATCACTTACTATGGAGCTTGGAAGCTTGAAACAAACCCTAGCCATGGTGACCACTTGAAAATTCGGCCTAATGAAGAAGATGAGCATATTTTGCCATCTTTTCCCTTTTAATTCCTTTTATTACCAAATGACTAAATTACCCTTCATTAAAAACTTTGGTTCTTTCCACCTATATATGTCCATTTTTGTCCATGAAAATATAATGGTCTAATTACCATTTAAGGACTCCTACTTCAAACCCCATTTCAATCAAGTACTCTATAAATTAGAACCCTATTTAGCAACTTTTGCAAACAAGTCCTAATAGGCAATTTAAGCATGAAATTAATAAAATTTCTTATCAATACTCTAACACATGTATTTAATCACTCGATAAATCATAATAATTAATCATAATAAACTTTTATAGCTTGGATTCATGGTTTCGCAACCACTATTCCGCTTAGGCCCTATTTCGGGATGTTACAGAATGTTAAAAATGAAGAATAATAATAAAAAAAATACAGTCATTTCCCTTTTTTTTGCGTTTTTCCTTGCTGCTATTTCTCTATTATTGGTTTGCAGGTACAAAAGGCAGACATGGCTAGGGCACGGAGGCTGTACGATGATGATGCGCTGGAGGTGGTACGGAGATACTGGTGATGGCTCGCGCGTGGCGTGCGCGTGGTGGAGCGCGTGGCTGCTGAAGCATGTCGGGCGTGGCGGCACGTGCGAGGGAGTCCAAGCATTAGGTTGGGGGTTACGGCGCTGGATTCTAGAAAGCTCCCCTAGGGTTTTCTGTTTGCAGAAACTATTTGGGCCATTCAGGCCTCAAAATTTTGAGCTTGAACTTGGGCCATTCGGGCCAGCTTTGGAGTTGGGTCTTTAGGGCTTGGATAGTTGAGTTTGTAAATGGGGTCTGTAAGTGGGTTGGTACATCGGGTTTAGAAATCGGGTGATGGTTTGTAAACAAATTAGTTTAATTTATTGGGTTTGTATAAAAGGACTGGACTAGTAATGTTTGGATTTATTATTTGGTTTTTGTGTTTGGTTAATGGGCCGGGCAAATTGGGCCCGCTACAATGAGCACAGGTATTGTTCCTTCGAGGACTACAATTACTAATAATTATCACATTTCTATTCTTTAACTTAATAATTAATTATAGGTTGATTAATTGAAATTTCTTTCTAATTAATTCGCTCTATGGATACCCAATTAGATTTGACTCCAATTCGATAGATTTATATCGTCTTATTTCTAGGATTGCATGCAACTCTATTCAATTATGCAATATCTAATCATAAGAAGGTTCTATTCAACCTCAAACTTATGAACATCAAACATGGATCAACACTCTAGAATTATCAACCCAAGAACAATTAAGCATTCATAATTGAAAACAAAAAGACTAAAGTTTTACTGTAAAAAAATAGAAATCAAATAATAGAACCCATCCTAGGGCTCATCTTCCCTAGGTATTAAGAGAATTAGTTCATACTTGCAAGAATAAACATTGAAAATAAAATATAACCACTAAAATAAAAGAAACCCATGATAACTTCCTTCAAAATCAATTTGGACTCTTGAATCTTGATTAAAAACTGTTTGGAAATCGGCTTCAATTGTGTCCTTCAACTAATTTTCGTGCTATCCTATTACAGTTGCTTCCCTACTCTTTTATTTTCTTATTTATACCTTCTTAAAGTGACAAAAAATCTAAATATCGCAACTTTCAGCTATTAGCACACATGATTCCCAAAATCCACAAGCCTGTATGACTTACATGGCCATGTGGTATGCCCGTGTGAAACTCTGTTGCATGTGTGCTGATGACTTCATGAGCTGACTAAAATAAGACAAAGGCAAGCGCACCTATCGAATGGTAGTATAGCTATGGTGAGTCAGGAATATCGTATCCACGAGGACTAAAAGCACTAGTAGTTAATATCTTTTTATTATCTAGTCGAATAAATTGAAGGGATTTATTTTAACCTAATCTTAACTAATCTAATTACTAAGACGAAATAGAGAATAAAGTAGAAAAATATTTGAAGAAAACCGATGAGAGAGACAATACCCAGGAAAGAATCCACCTAAACTTCACTTATTATTCTAAATCTGAATTAAATGATTTATTCACTTGTTTTGATCCGTAGAAATCCTTAACTTATGTTAATATCTCTTTCGGGAATAAAAACAACTGACTCTAAGTTGATTAATTGGAATCTCTTTCTAATTAAAACCCCTATTGTGGCATTAACTCGATCTATGGAATCCCCTATTAGATTTGACTCTAATCCGATAGATTTATGTTGTCCTATTTCTAGGATTGCATGCAACTTCACTTAATTATGCCAGATCTACTATTGAACAGAGACTTTTGCTCCACTGAATAAGCACATCAATCATGAATTAATATCCTGAAAATATTAAAACATGAAATAAGAACACATAATTGGGATCAAGAACAAATATTTATCATGTCATTCAGAAAAATCAAATAATAAGATCCGCCTTAGGTTTCATCCTTCCTAGGTATCTAGTAAATTTAGTTCATACTTTTGGGGGAAAACATCTCAAAATTAGGAAAACAACAAAACATAAAGAAACCCAAAAATTTCGAGAGAAATTGAATGGAGATCTTCAGTCTTGAAGGAGATCCTGCTTCTGAGTTGAATCCTTTGGCGTTCTTCGAGTCTTTTCTTCATTCAGCTCTGCATCCTCCCTTAGGTCTTCTTCTAATATGTATTTATAAACTTTAGAATGCTCAGAAACCCTAAAAATTTGGTTTTTTTGCATAACAGGGAAACAGGGTGCAAAATGACACGGGCTGGCACATAGGCGTGTGGCCAACCCATATGGCTCACATGGGTGTGTGGCCAGCCTGTGTGGAATTGCCCATGTCGTGTGGATATTGGAAACAACTCTTTTTGCACGATTTTGGCTCGTTTTTCGCTCCTTTCGCTCCCTTATGCTCACCTAAGTATAGAAACATGAATTTAAAGGATTAGTAACATCAAATTCACTAATTCACATAATAAATCATCCAAAAACGCATCAATAATTAGATTAGAAACATGTTACTTTTATGGCTTATCATGTGCAACTTTCGGAATGCTCCAATGTTCTAATTTTCACTCGTTTTTCACTCCTATTGCTCTCAAGTGCTCTATTAGGCATCAAAACATGAATATACAAGATTAGGAGTATCTAATTCACAAATAACATCACATAATCACCCAAAAATGAATTAAGAATTAGGCTAAAATATGTTACTTTTCACACATATTAATTAATGATATTAATATAAAGAAAAAAAAGTTCATTGACTGTAGAGTAAATTACTTACTTCGGATTGAAGTTGAAACAACTATTATTTGGCAGTATGATTTTATATTCGATTTGCCTTTTTATCAAACATGACAAAAATGCATTTGAAGTATGATTAGCAATAGTAACAATGAGTTTATATCTGATTGTAAAAAGAGAGTATGTTCATGATTTATTTATTTTGATATGGGTAAAGTAAAATTAAAGATGGGGAAATTTTCAAATTAAGAAGAATTTTGAGATGACAAGTGAAAGTCAATTTGTCTGCTTGGCCCTCCGATATCTCCTTTCCTCCATGCTTAATGTGGGGATCTTGGACTGCTATAGTCTGTCAATTTCTTGCATTAGATTTCCTCAAATAAATTTTAACAATTCATTTTCCTATGTTTTCGTCTCTTTAAGGCGGTGGGGTTCCATATCTGCCATTAACTTTAGCTCCAAGCACCAAATTCGAATATGTATCTCATTGATAATGAAGACATCATTCAATAAGTTGCATCATCTATTTATATGAACATATATCCATCGTTACACAAAATATAATCAAATAATTATTTAACCATCTAATCAATCCAATTAATTAAATCAATTTTAATTAATTTAATATCTTTGATTAAATCGATTATAGGGGCGTAGCTAGGGCCGGGGGCTGGCATTTGCCCCGGCCCCCCTAAAATGTAAAATTTTAAATTAGTAAATGTAAAATTACACTTTGACCCCCCTAAAATTATAAAAATTTGATTTAATCCTTTACAAATTATAAACATATAAACTATAAAAATTAAAATTTTATCCGCCCCCTAAAAATTCTTCTGGCTTCGCCTCTAATCGATTACGATTCAGAGTAAAAGAATTTGTTAAATCAATAGAGCATACAAATCCAACTAACAGATTGATTGAATCATTTGTTTATCTACACTAAACACTATTATCGAGGAGTTGCTATAAACGGCGAAATGAAATGTGCTTGTGATTAGGGATTAGGGAAGCGAATAGCTTCGTTGACGCTCTCGATAAACATGGTACTACTAAAAGTATAAAACAATTACGTACGATTGCTTTTAAAACAGCCTCATGGTTTGAGTTTAGACTGCACTTAAACAATATATCACTGTGTTATCAATGCTTTAGTAAACAATTCTATGATATAGTACATTGTTTTTTTTATAAGAGAATACTGTAGTTGTGAATTAGTGAAATAAGGGATTAGATAAATATTGAGCTGAAACTATTATAGTTTATTAGAAATTTGTATATGATGCTGTCTACATCATATATATATATATATAATAGTTTATGAACGTTTCGTCATTCAATTTCATAAAACAGAGAAATTTTATTTGATTTATAATAACATATGAAGTATGAAATTTTTAGAAATTTTATAAGTTTTAGTGATTTTTAAGGTTGTTCCTGTTTCCACAATTACAAAAGAAGAGAAATGCTTTGTTCATGTCTGAAGAAGTTTTGGGGATCAACCTTTGTCTTTACATATATCAACTTGTCGAAGAAGTTGTTCTTAAAATATTTAAGACCCCAAACCTGGGCTTCTGTATAGCTTCCATTATCGTTAATTTTGTTAGCCCCGATGTCAAGATTCCTGTAACTGATATATGCTTCTCGTGGAGATGTTGAAACGTAGGGAGTCATGTAATCGTAAACTCTCCTCATTCAATTCACGAACTTTTCAGAGTTTTTATTTTGCTCTTCTTCTCAATCAACCACGTATAGGATGCTGTAGAGGTTGCCAGCTCTGTGAAGATATGGATATTCGGTCTCAGGAATCTCATCCATTTCGCCTCCATAAGCTACAAATACCTTCGTCCTCATAAAATTAGGGTCATAGTCCTTTGAATCCCGATGTAATAGGTCAATTTTGGTCTGGCCAAAATCCCAATTACAAAACTAAACCCAAACATAAATAAATAAAAAGTCTAAAATTTTAATAGTCCAAATTACAAAATAAAATAGCAGGCTTAAAAAAACCCAATAGCCCAATCCGAACCCAAAAGAAACCAAAGTTCAAATTAAACCCTAACCCACAACATTTTCACCTGAACAAAACAGCAAAGCCTAGCACCTAGGCCTTCCCTTTGGCGAGCGCCGCACATCAGCAGGGCCGCTGCTCCTGCCGTACCTCTACGTCAGCCACTGTACGGCCTCCGTACCTGCAAGGAAATAAACACAACAACACAAAAAAAGTAGAGAGCAGAAAAATATATTGTATTTTTTTATTTATTATTTCGGCTATAAAGCCATAGGAAACAATGTATATTTTTTTGGGACAAAAAACGAAAATCAAATACACAAAGCAGAGAACGTTGAAACAGATTCAAATATCAGAGGTGTTCTTTTCATCTTTTACTCTTTTATTTATTTTTTTTTTTTGTTCTTAGAAATAAACGGGAAATAAAAAGGAGGGGTTGAAAAACTAACTTGACTTTTCGAATCACGCCGTCGTGGGTGGCCGAGGTTCGTCGTTTTAGATGAAAAATGACATCTTTAACCCTGGAAAGTTGAAAAAACCCAAAAAATGAGACATTTTTTTACTATTATTATCCGTTTATTATTATTCCTATTATTATTATTATTATTATTATTATTTAAACTATTTTACCTAATATTTATTTATTTGTTCACTATTAAATTTTTAATCAATTTTTTAGTTTTCATTTATTTACTTACTCATTATTTTTATATAATTGGTTTGTTTTTCTTTTTTTTATTTATTTATTTTATTTATCTTATTTTTATTTTTGCTCTTATTATTGTCATTTACATTAATTCATTTATTATTAGTCCGTTATGCATATTAGTACCATAATTCACTTTACATTTTCACTACAAAATCGCGTTACATTTTACCTGTCACATTGAAAATTTTGTTTTTTAAAATAAGCAATCTTTCGTAATTCGAGGTTCGAAAATTCGTTCTCTAACTTACGAGGTTTCTACTTTCTCGATAAATTCGAGTAAATGAACTTTTTTTTAAAACTTTTTTTAAATAATCTCGTAATCAAGAAAAGATCGTGTTCTAACTTAAAGAATATGATTTCTTTCTAAAATCGAGATAACCGAATATCCTTCAAAATAATTTTTTGGCGTTTATTCTCATATCGAAAATTTAAGACATTGTGTCCTAACTTTAAGGGATATAATTTTATTTCTCGATTAACGTGAAATATGCCTTGTTCTAGAAAAATTTTCAATTTTATAACAAAGGATCGTATTTTAAAATTTCTTCAAAATTTCAATTTTCGACACTAAAGACATCAATTAATCAATAATGTATCAATTTTGGGCGTAATGAGGGTGCTAATCCTTCCTGTTTTTCGTTTTCAAAATCAAAGCCGACCCCATTTTTCAAAAAAATGGTTTCGATACCCGATTTAGGAATAGGTTATTTTTCGTAGTTAGATTTTGCTTTGAAGAACGTTTTCAAAAGTGCAGTCTTTTGACTTATATTAAGTAAAGTTTCCAAAGGTAATCTGACTGTAAATAGGAAAGAGTAGAGATTAGATTCAGCCAACTCATTTCAAAGCAATCTTCTTTCACAAGTCCAAGTTCAGGGAATTTCTTTTCCATCAATGGAACAAGCTCATCAATGCTTTCAAGAAACACGGAACTAAAACTTGCTTGAATCGTCATCTTCTCATCTTCACTTGAATTCACCCTTGTTATGGAAATGGTCGAGTGTATTTCTTCGGAAGCTTGTGCGCAATAGTATAGGAGTTGAGAGACAAAACTAAGTAATCACTGCAGAGTCTTAAGCATTAAGCAATAGAGACTTGCTGAACAAAACAAGAAAATGGGGCTAAGGAGACGAAGAACAAATTGTTTAAGTTAAAACCAAAACAAGAAGTAAAATTGCTGAATGATTCATCATCTCATTTCAAAACAACAAACATTGCATATATCAAGTAATTAACTTGCCAAAATGAAGAAAGTGTCACCTAAACACACCTAACTCCACTAACAATATCTTGAAACTTATAAAACATTACTTGCACACTTGGTTAAGCTGATTTATTACATCTATCTGCACCAAATTACAACAAATTCATTACTAACTTAGTTCAAATGTAACTAAGTAACAAAACATCTTCAAAATAGCAAAATGACAGCTGCATGTTCTTCAGCTGCAACCTACATAGCTCGATCCCATGGGGCTACATGTAAGCCAACTTTTAACAAATAGACTGCCACCGATGAACAAGTTTGGTTGCATTTTGTTGTAATGTTTTGCTCATTGTACAAGCAGTAACATTAGCTGGAACCGGGACCAATTTTAATTTACAAGCAAGGACTATACCAAAGCTATTGAAGAATGGCCTCCCATACAGCCCATGCAACGTGCAGAAGTAGATCCTGCAGACCAGCTACGCAAGAACCATTATTTTATGTACACTAAGTGCTTATTTTTTGTTGTTTTGTAATCCCATGACAATGTAACTTAGTTTGGTTAATCTAGAACTATATTGTGCTGATATTTTATGTTAATTTGATGGTGATTGAAGTTGATTATATCAGCTATATAATGTGTGCAAGCTAAGTATTTCAAGTTTCTATGAAAACTAGTGGGATTAGGTAACATTAGGTGAAAACTTGTTTTAATTTCTTTTGTTATCAAATCAATATATGTAATGGTAGTATGCCAATGATGTTGAACAATGAAAATCATCAGTTCTCATTCAAATTTTATGCTCCCTTTCTTGCTCTCTCACTCTCCCTAGCAAATTTCTGTTTCTTTTATTTCTTTCTTCTGCTGCAAGCCTCGAGCCTTGCTGCTCAAACTTCTGCTTCAATTACTGTTTGTTGTTCAAAGTTCCAACAATTGGTATCTAGAGCTTCTATGTTGAAGGACCTGTTATTTGAAAGTTTAAAATCGAATGGCTACACCGAGCTATACACCACCTGCACCACCAGTCTTTAATGGTGACAGTTTCCATATATGGCAGGTTAAGATGAGGACTTACCTGCAGGCTTTCGATTTGTGGGAAGTGGTGACTTCAGATGTTGAGCCAGCACCTCTACGAGTCAATCCAACTGTGGCTCAAATAAGGCAACACTCTAATGAAAGGACCAAGAGGCATAGGGTTATGTCATGCATCCAGAATTGTGTATCGGATGTGATCTTTACAAGGATAATGGCTTGCGAGACACCAAAGCAAGCCTGGGACAAGTTGAAGGGGGAATTTCAAGGATCAGATAGAACCAGCAAGACAGACTCTTGAACTTAAGAAGGGACTTTGAAAACCTGAAGATGAAAGAAGAGGAGACTGTGAAACAGTACTCAGACAGAATAATGGCTGTTGTAAACAGCATAAGGCTCCTAGGTGAGCAGTTTAGTGAGGCAAAGATTGTGGAGAAAGTACTCTCAACACTGCCTGAGAGGTATGAAACAAAAATATCCTCCCTTGAAGACTCAAGAGACCTCTCCAGCATCTCCCTAACTGAGTTGATTAATGCTCTCTATGCACAAGAGCAAAGGAGGGCAAGCAGGAATGAGGAACACCAAGAAGGTGCTTTCCAAGCCAAGGCCAGGACTCCCTCGAGCACTTCTTCTTACAAAGGCAAAAAGAACTGGAAGAACAGGCCTAAGCCTGATGTTGTAAAAGATGGTGAATGACTTTGCAAATTCTGCAAAAGATCAGGTCATCCTGAGCACAAATGCTGGTTTAGACCGGATGCAATATGCCAGCATTGTAAAAAGAAGGGCCATGTTGAGAGGGTTTGCAAGTCTAAGGGCAAACCAAAGCAGGCACAAAATCAACAGCCAAAGGCTGAGGCTCGAGTAACTGAAGAGGAGAGTGATCATGAAGAGCATGTCTTTGCTATGTCATACTCGTATGGCCAAAAGGAAAGCTCAAAAGGATGGCTTCTTGACAGTGGTTGCACTAACCACATGTCACCTGATGAATCCATTTTTAAGACCTTGGATAGAAGCTGTCAAACAAAGGTCAAGATTGGCAATGGTCAGTTCATTATGACTAAAAGCAAGGGAGATGTGCTAATAAACACTCCCACAGGTACCAAACTTGTTACAAATGTCTTGTTAGTACCTGAAATTGATAGAAATTTGCTCAGCATTGCTCAACTACTTGAGAAGGTTATTCAGTTGTATTCAAAGGAAAAGAATGCCTGATTAGTGATCCAAGTGGATCCAAGCTCATGATTGTAGCCATGACAGACAAAAGTTTCATTGTGAACTGGAATAAGGGTCCAGACAGTGCTTACACAGTTGTTGCAGATGAATCCAAGCTGTGGCATAAAAGACTTAGGCACGCCAATTTCAAGTCATTGTCTATGATGATTAGTGAAGGACTGGTTGAAAACTTCACCAACTCGGTTAGCAATGAAGGTGTTTGTGAAGTGTGCCAACTAGAAAAACAAGCCAGGCATCCATTCCCTTGAATCAGGCCTGAAGAGTATCAGAGAAGCTTCAATTGGTACACACTGATGTGTGTGGTCCAATGAAGACAGAATCACTCAGTGGTAACAGGTACTTTATCTTGTTTATTGATGACTTTACAAGATATTGTTGGATTTATTTTATGAAGCACAAATCTGAGATAGCTCAAGTGTTCTTAAAATTCAAGGCTGAAGCTGAGACAGAAACAGGTTGCAAAATGAAGACCATAAGGTCATATAATGGAGCTGAGTATACTTCAGCTCAGTTTCAAGCTAGCTGCATTGAAGCTGGCATCAAACAACAACTTATAAATGTTTATACTCCTCAAAAAAATAGAGTTACTGAAAGAAAAATAGAACCTTGATGAATATGGCCAGGTGCCTGTTGTTTGAGAAGAATGTTCCCAAAAACATGTGGGCTGAAGCAGTGAACACTGCTGTTTACTTGCAAAATAGACTTCCCTCTAAGGCCCTGGCTCACAAAACACCATTTGAAGCTTGGTTCGGGTTCAAGCCATCATTGGCTCACCTTAGAACCTTTGGTTGCTTGTGTTATGCACATGTTCCAGCTGCTAAGAGAAGCAAGCTTGATGAGAGAGCTCAAGCAGCATACTTGTAGGCTATAGCTTAAACAAAAAGGGCTATAGAATTCTAATTCCCTCAACAAACAAGGTTCTGGTCAGTAGGGATGTGGTGTTCAATGAAATGGCAAGCTGGGACTGGAAGAAAAATAAACCCGAAGCAACTTCTCAAGAGCAAACAGTTGTCCAAGTAGAACCTGATCAAGTTGATCTTGAAATGGACCTTGATGATGTTCCAGTCAGGGGTACCAGGTCCTTGACAGACATCTATGAGAGGGCACAAGTAGTTGTTGTTGAACCAACCTGTTTTGAGGAAGTTCAAACACATCAAGAGTGGCAATAAGCTATGCTTGATGAAATTCACATGATTGATAAGAACCAAACCTAGGAGTTGGTCGAAAAGCCTTCAAACAGAAAGATCATAGGTGTGAAGTGGGATATCGTGCCAAACAAAATATTGATGGGAGTCTAAACAAGCTAAAGGCCAGGTTAGTTGTTAAGGGCTTTAGTCAAGAGTATGGCCTAGACTACATGGAGACCTTTGCTCCAGTAGCCAGGCTTGACACTATAAGAATACTGGTAGCATTGGCTGCACAAAACGAGTCGACGATTCACCAATTAGATGTGAATTCTGCCTTCTTAAATGGCCTTCTTGTGGAAGAAATCTACATAGATCAACCTCAAGGTTTCATTGTTCCTAGTAAGGAGCATATGGTCTATAGGCTCAAAAAGGCTATTTATGGCCTAAAACAAGCCCCTAGAGCATGGTATGCTCGAATTGACAGCCATTTTCTAAATTTGGGATTCGAGAGAAGTGCCAGTGAACCAACATTGTATGTAGTGAAGAACAAAGGTGAAACACAGCTCATAGTGTCCCTTTATGTTGATGATCTCTTGGTGACAGGAGGAGAAAATAATGTTCTGAATGACTTCAAAGCTAAAATGAAAGAGGTGTTCGAAATATTAGACTTGGGCCACATGACCTATTTCCTTGGAATGGAAGTGAGTCAAATTGAAGGAGAGATCTTCTTGAGTCAACAAGCTTTTGCTAAGAAAATCCTGAACAAATTCTCTATGCAGAATAGCAAACCAACAAACACACCTATGGCTATTGGAGTGAAACTATCAAGCCAAGGTGATTATGAACTTGTAGATGAGTCAGCCTACAGAAGCTTAGTGGGATGCCTACTCTATTTAACAGGAAGCAGGCCAGGCATTATGTTTGCTGTGAGTATGCTATCAAGATTCATGCATTGCTGCAACAAGCAGCATCTTCAAGCTGGAAAGAGAGTGCTCAGGTACATTAAGGGGACCCTGAGCTATGGTTTAAAGTTCAGCAAAGCTGAAAATATGAAGCTAGTAGGCTACACTGATAGTGATTGGGTAGGATCAAAGGATGACATGAAGAGTACTTCAGGCTATGCTTTCACACTTGGTTCAGCAATGTTTTGCTGGTGTTCGAAGAAGCAAAACCTAGTGGCTCAATCAACAGCGGGTGAGTATGTTGCTACTCATCATTGTCGTGAATCAAGCCATGTGGCTAAGAAAATTACTAGCTGATTTGAACCTACAACAAGAGGGAGCAACAGAGATCTTATGTGACAACAAATCGGCTGTTGCAATTGCAAAGAATCCTGTCTTCCATGGCAGAACTAAACATTTCAACATCAAACTTCATGTAGTAAGGGAGATGGAACAAGCTAGAGTGATTGAGCTGATTCATTGCAATTCTGAAGGTCAAATTGCTGATATTTTTACCAAGGCCCTCAATGCAACGAGGTTTATCGAACTAAGGAAGAAGCTAGGAGTATACTGCATGGAGTCCAAGGAGTAGTGTTGAAGAATGGCCTCCCATGCAGCCCATGTAACGTGCAGAAGTAGATCCTGCAGACCAGCTACGCAGGAACCATTATTTTATGTACACTAAGTGCTCATTTTTTGTTGTTTTGTAATTCCATGACAATGTAACTTAGTTTGGTTAACCTAGAACTATATTGTGCTGATATTTTATGTTGATTTGATGGTGATTGAAGCTGATTATATCAGCTATATAATGTGTGCAAGCTAAAAGTTTCTATGAAAACTAGTGGGATTAGGTAACATTAGGTGAAAACTTGTTTTAATTTCTTTTGTTATCAAATAAATATATGTAATGGCAGTATGCCAATGATGTTGAACAATGAAAATCATCAGTTCTCATTCAAATTTTATGCTCCTTTTCTTGCTCTCTCACTCTCCCTAGCAAATTTCTGTTTCTTTTCTTTCTTTCTCCTGCTGCAAGCCTCGAGCCTTGCTGCTCAAGCTTCTGCTTCAATTGCTGTTTGTTGTTCAATGTTCCAACAAAAGGTACCCCCACCTCCTCAGATGGCCCAAAACACCCATGGATTTTTTATCAAAAATTCTCCCATTAACATCAATTAAACGAGCGTCTATTACATTATCTGCACCAAGACCATATTTTCGGAACAATACGCCAAGGCCTCCTCCGCTCAAATATCCACCGACACCACCAATAGTGTGGCTGGTACCAGCTGGAAAGGCAAGAGTTTTACTTTTCCGAGCAATTTCATAGTACAATTCACCAACAGTTGCACCAGATTCAACCCATGCTGTAGCTTTTTCAACGTTAATCTGAACCGATCGAAGATTCACCAAATCGATCACCTCAAAAGGAACTTAATAGGCTGTAGTATAAGAAATACCCACAAAGTCATGACCCCCACTCCTAGTCCTGACTTGCAGTCCATGTTTTCTGCAACAATAAACTGCGGCTTGGATGTGGGATGCATGCAGTGGTGTTACAATGGCCAAAGGTGTAGGCGTAGATGGTGTCGTGAACCTCAAATTTTGAGTAGATGACTTCAAAACAGAGGAGTATGATGAATTATGTTGGGTGTAAACGAGTTTGGCAAAGGAAGAAGAGTTGTGAAAACGAAGGGAAAGGTAATGAAGAAATTCCTGAGCAGGCTGAGCTGAAGCACTAATTCTCCATGACAAGGAGAGGAGAACAATAAGAAGAAATGGAAACATATTATTGGCAATGAATTGGGATAATTCATTTCGTCTGGATCTATCTATGTTATGTGGGCATTGCAATGTGTTGCTAGCAATCACATTATTAATAATGCTAAGACTGGGGGACAGTCTGCAGGATATGAAACCAAAGTTTTACTAAATTGTTCTCTTGTTAAACTAAATCTTAATTTATTCAAAATAATAAATTAAAGAATACAGTATCATTATCATGCGAGTCTTATAATATTACTAAATTACAAGATCGTATTATGTTTTTAATCCTTACAAGTAACAGTCTTGGGTTTTCTAGAGATTTAAAATGTATATCCTTATACACGCTAGAATTATGTTGGAGAAGCAACCACAAGGCAAGATCAACTTCATTGCCGCCCATTTGAGATTTATCCCCATATATTAAAACTTATATGAATCAGGATTTTCTCCATGCTTAATGTGTGGGCTCTTGGATTGTTATAGTCTTTCAATTTCTTGCATTAGATTTACTTGTAGCAACTCTAATCTTATGTTTTTCTTAGCTTAAAGCTCCAAGTATCAAATTCGAATAAGAATATGTACCAATTGACAATAAAAATATCATTCAATCTTTAGTCATTTAATTAAGTTAAATTCAATTAATTTAATTTTTTGACTGATCATAATTATAATGGTTTTGTTGATCTATTCAATTATAGTAAAACGGTGATGAATTAAATCATCTAAGTATAAAAATTGATTGAAACAATCAATTTAATCGTTATTTATCCTACTTTAAATGTTATTATCGAGTACGTGTTACAAATTACCAAATGAAATGGGTTTATAATTTCTTTTTACAACGATATTAGAATTAAGTTATTTTTTCTAGGAAGGTGACACTCAATCAATTATGATATTGATAATAAGTTTGCTTTTAAAACAGCTGGACGTTTGGCTTAGCTTCATGATTTGAGTTTAGACTTCACTTAAAATATATATCAATGTCTTATCAATATTTCAATTAAAAATTCTATAATATAGTTGATTGATTCTTAACTCGATTGATATGAGTACTGTTGCTAATGTAAGAGAATATGGGTTTGAGCGCGTTGAAATGCATTATCTTCCTACTTATGGGTTAGAAAAGAGACTGAGGGTAGTTTTAGAAAATAAAAAAAATAAATCTACAATACACTACACTCTTTTTTCTAAGAGAATACTATAGTTGCCAATTAGTCAAATAAGGGATTAGATAAAACATTGACCTGAAACTAATTTAGTTTATTATAAAATTGTATTCGATGTACATCATATGATAGTTTATAAATGATCCGTTCAACGTTATAAAAGCATTTGATGGAGAAATTCTATTGAGTTTTAGTGATTTTTAAGATTGTTCTCATTTCTACCATTATAAAAGAGGAGGTTTGCTTTGTTCGTGCTTGAAGAAATTTATGAATGACTCAAAATTCAACATTATAAAAGTATTTGACAGAAAAATCCTATATGATTTATAATAATATGAGAAGTTTGAATTTTTTAGAAATTGTACAAGCTTCGATGATTTTTAATGTTGCTCTCATGTTTCCTCAATCACGAAAGAGGAGGGATGCAAGTTTTGGACACTAACATTTGTCTGTATATGCATCAATCCATTGAAGTTGTTCTTAAAATATTTAAGACCCGAAATTTTGATTTATGCGCAGTGTACTTTGTCGTTGTTAATTTTGTTAGTCCTGATGTCAAGATCTCTGTAATTAATATACGCTTCCTGTAGAGATTTTGAAACATAGGGAGTCAAGTAATTGTAAAATCACTAACTTTTGAGAGTTTTTATTCTCCTCTTCTTCTCAATTCACCACGTATAAAATGCTGTAAAGGTTATCAGCGCTGTGAGGATATGGATATTCAATCTCAAGAATCTCGTCCATTTTCCCTCCATAAGCCACAAAAACCATAACTTCCTTGTATCGTCATCTTCTCATTCTCTTCCTTGAATTCACCCTTGATATGGCAATGCTTGAGTGTATTTCTTTGGGAAACTTGTGCGCAATAGACTGCCACCGATGAACAAGTTTGGTCGCATTTTGCTCTAACGTTTTCCTCACTGTATAAACAGTAACATTAGCTGGAACTGGACCAATTTCGATTCCCAGGCAAGGACAATCTCAAAGCTACCCTCACCACCTCCTCGAATGGCCCAAAACAAATCTTCTCCCATGGATTTTCTATCAAGAACACTCCCTTTAACATCAATTAAAGGAGCATCGATTACATTATCCGCAGCAAGACCATACTTTCGAAACAATACACCGAAGCCTCCTCCACTCAAATGTCCACCAAGACCCATGGTGTGGCCGTTATACCAGCCGGAAAGACAAGAGTTCCAATAATGAATAGAACTAATTTTACTAAAATTTGAAACAAGAAATAATTATAGAGAATCAAGTTTATTGATTCAATGAAATATTGTTATAAAGGATGATTGTTTATAAAGAGGATTGTCTATATAAATAACCCTCCATTTGCATAATACATCGACATGCCTGCAATCAGCGTAGCTTCAAGCATCGGATTAAAGGAAAAAACCTAATCCCGATTGACAATGAAAATTATCATTGAATAACTTGTATCATATACTTGTATTAACATGAATCTATTTCTCGAAAAATATCATCGAAAATAATTTATTCATTTAAAAACTATATTTAAAATTCTATAAATTTTATAAATGAATTATAATATGAAATATAATTGTACTCAGAAAATTTTAATTTTAATTCAATTGTATATATAAAATTTTAAATTAAGTGCTACCAGATTTTTCAGACATGGGAACTTACATTGAAGAGATAAAGATCAAGGCGAGTTCTTTTCAGCACATATCCTTCCACCATGTTGATAGGCGAGCAAATATGGTGGCCCACATGATAGCAAAAGAGAGGATTTCGTTACCAAAAGACAGGTTTTGGGTGGAGGAATTACCAGCAGTGGCAGAGGCATTTTTGGCTAGAGACCTCTCGAGTCTGACTTCTCAGATCTAAGGGACTGAATGTTGCGTTTTTTGAATCTTTGGCTCTATCTTAGAGCAAGATATTTTCTATTAGCAGCAATTAATCTTTGAAAAGTCAAAGATAATGGCTACATCGAATGTCAGAATTAGGCATCGAAAATAGGAGCATTTAATTTGGGTTGAAATTTGGCATGGGATAATTGCAATTTTGGTCCCTATTAGTATAGGTACTTTGCAAGTTAAACCTTGAACTTCAACTATAAATAGGCCTAACCATTTCTCATTTTCATCATCCCAAAATTTGCCATTCTCTACTTAAGGCATTGTTCTCTCTCCCTATTTGTAAATTTTCACTTTGTAATTTTGGAGTGAAATATATTTGGTAGTGCTCGAGGGCGTAGGCAAAATTTGCCGAACCTCGTTAAAATTTTGGTGTTCTTTATTATTGAATTTTCATATTTTGTGAGTGTGATTGTAGTGATTTATTGTGCTATTAAATTACGATAGAGGGATATTCTGGCTAGGAAAGACCTGGTACTTAAGTGATCCTCGTGATCCACCTCTCTTTCCTGGGAATTGAACTTAGTGTGATTTTTTAGTGCAATAATTTTACTCTTTTACACGCTTTCGCACAATAATTGGTATCAGAGCCATATTCGTACTTGGAGAATACGACCGCTTTACGATCTTTCACGATATCTGATGGTTGAGATTGAGGAGAAAAATGGCAGAGGCATCGTCATCAGCAAGGACTACTGTGACCAATGCAAAATTTGAAGTAGAGAAATTTGATGGTACCAATAATTTTGGTATGTGGCAATGTGAGATCCTGGATGTCTTATGTCAGCAAGAGCTGGATATAGCCCATGAAGAAAAACCTGACAAGATGGATGACAAGGAGTGGGCCAAGATTAATAGACAAGCATGTGGTACAATCCGTCTATATTTGGCCAAAGAGCAGAAGTACTCTGTCATGAGGGAGACATCAGCGAAGAAGTTATGGGATACACTAGAAGAAAAGTTTCTAACGAAAAGTCTTGAAAATAGGCTTTATATGAAAAAGAAACTTTTTCGATTCACCTATGCTCCCGATATGTCGATGAATGACCATGTGAGCTCATTTAATAAAATTTTAGCAGACTTGCTAAATTTGGATGAGAAATTTGAAGATGAAGACAAGGCATTATTGTTGTTGAATTCCCTTCCTGATGAATATGATCATCTTACCACCACATTGCTTCATGGGAAGACACGATCACATATGATGCAGTCTGTAGTGTGTTGTATAGATCTGAGACTCGAAAGAAAGATAAAAGAGATCACAAAGATACAACTGAAGAAGTCTTAACAGTAAGAGGTCGTTCACGCAGCAGCAAACCTGATAGAAGGGGAAAGTCCAAAGGGAGACCCGCCAAAGATGAATATGCCTTTTGTCGTGAGAAAGGTCATTGGAAAAAGAATTGTCCTAAGTTACAAAAGGGCAAGGCTATTTCTAATGCATGTGTAGCAGAGCATGATGAGGAGTCAGACTTTAGCTTGGTTGGCATGGCAATGGCATGTCCTACAGATGAGTGGATTTTGGATTCGGGATGTACTTACCATATGTGTCCTAATAATGACTGGTTTTCTAGTCTTAAAGAACTAGAAGGTGGAGTTATTCTTATGGGCAATGACAGTGCTTGTAAGACAATGGGAGTAGGTACAATCCAATTGAAGAATCACGACTGTAACACCCCTTACCGTATTCGATGCCGGAACAGGGTACGAGGCATTACCGAGGAGTATGGAACACTTACAGATGATTTAAACCATTTATCGCTCAAATATCAAAATTGATTATAGAAGTTTCCTTTAACAGACCCTTGAAGTCCAAATCATGCATTGGGATTGGGTCGGGATTAAATCAGAATCGTATGAAATTTTTTGCAAAATCCCTAAGTTTATCTCATTTACAAAGCTCCCGTGCCCGTGTGGCTCACATGACCGTGCCTCTGGGCCGTATAACTCTTTGACTTGATCCTATGAAGGAACTTGAGTCACACGGCCTTAGTACACGCCCGTGTTGCTAGGCTTTGGGGTAAAGTTAATTTTCACAAATTAGGCTATTTTCCAAGCCATATTTCTCACTCATTTGATACTTATTCTTCACCCACATTTAATACATACAAAACCAATTTAAGATATTCAATGAGCCTTATACTTAATACCATTTGTTAGTCGTACACTTCATATAAATAACAAGAAATGTATATGGGCTCAATTCTCATTAAATTTCTCTTGTACTTATACTTTTTCACCCTATGTATTCATATAACATATAACAATCACACCTCTCAGTATTTTGTATATATTTTATAACAAATTATCTTGGTTTCAAACTACTTCATATTTGAGTTTTACTTATCAAATCATTTGAAACATCATCTTTACACATATAGTGCACTAGAGATGCACAATTCTATAATTATGAATGAACACATTTATCAAACATATTCCATGTTTTTATATGTATAGTCTCATATTTCCATGTATCAATTGCCATCATTTCCTTGTATTTTGACAAACACATGTAACAATTTATAAACATGCAATTCACTAACCCTTCCTGCCAATCACAATTTAAAGTGACAAATCACTTATTGAGCCCAATTTCAATGTTCACTACAATCTATAATATAAATTTGGATGTACGTATCCACCAATAAATTCCATATATGTATCATCATCTCATATTTCCACATACATTACTTTACACATTATGAACTCAAATAACATATACAAGACATACCAATGTATTTCAAATACGTTTTCATAATATTTCATTTAGAATTAATATTATTTCATATTAGAACTCTTCTCATTAACTCATTTGGAATACCAATTCATACAGATAATAGACTCAAGGATGTACAAATATATAATCACAAATGAACTCATTCACAACCAAGTTCTACGTTCATGTCTCATCAACTCGTATTTCCTTATATCACATAATATGTATATCATGATTTCCATTCCTTGATATTTTTCCATATTTATCCTGTTGAATTTCTTAGAATTTTCGATGGATTTTCAGAGGTACACTTTAGTGTACAAATCCAGGTCCGTCAATTCATGTTCATGTGGGCACATTTCCATTTCAGAGAGCACACTCTGCGAACCTCATCCTTACGGCGGGATTACTACCCAAAGCTAAATCCTCAGAAGAGAGCACACTCCATGAACCTCATCCTTACAGCGGGATTACCATCGAGCTAAATCCTCAGAATATAAACTCATAGAGTATTGTCGGGATTACCACCAAAGCTAAATCCTCAGAACGACAATTACTCTAATGAGCTTGGATCTGAATTACAGTCCAAAGCTAAATTGCAGACCCTAATTCGGATTACCCGTCCGGCTAAATCTATTTTCCACATATTCTTGGAGGGCTATGTAATACCCTATACCGAGTTCAATCATGCACTCGGTATAAGAATATTACATTTGGTGCCAAAACAATTATGGCTGACATCTTTTAATTAAAACATTTGTATATAATATTTTAAATTACCAACCATTTTTGCTCACTTATTTATTGTTTATTAATTCATTCCATATATACCAAAATACTTCAAGTAACTAAAATAGATAAAATTTCAAGAACTTACATTTTAATCCCTATCACATGGGAACACCTTTGAACTACATATGTACATGCCATTTTAATACAAAATATAGTACCTACTTTTGTAGTCCTTGAGGATGTGATGAGATGAGCGATCTTTTAGTTGAACTTCTCTCCTAGTCTAATTGTACCTACGCGTTAAAATAAACGCGTTAAGCCGGTGAAGGCTTAGTAAGCACCACAAGAATAATTAAATAAGTAAATAATCATAACAAAATATTTTAAACTCATTCAATTATTACATATCGACTCACATATAAGTTTCTTCAACTATGCCTTGCTTTAAACAAATTTAACTTATCTTCTGTAAGGTATAAAACTTGCCTTAACACATCAGTAATTCACTTTTATTCTCAATTCACAGTATTAGCCCAAAGTAGACTTCCTAGAACACACCGGATATACGGAACAAATACAGAGGTGCATTATGATGCACAAGTGAACAGAGAGCACTGACGTGCTAATATCAGAGAGCACTGACGTGCTAATATCAGAGAGCACCAACGTGCTAATATCAGAGAGCACCAACGTGCTAATATCAGAGAGCACCAACGTGCTAATATCAGAGAGCGCGCTAAAGTTCCTTAATGGCATGCCACTAATATCCCAGTAGTTCTAAATTCCGTCTACTTGGGCATTAAAGCTGAATCTTAAATATTTAAATAATTCACATAAATATTTCAAAAGAATAAATAACAATAATTTAAAATTCTTGTAGTACTTACAGCAAAAGGTTGAGGTGATATAAATTCTTCTTCCTTCATTCATTAACCTTCTTTTTTCCTTTTCCTTCAATTCGGTCCTCACCTTCCTTTTCTTTTTCTTCAATTTCATATAAACATATAACATTTATATGTCAAAATAATCAAATAATTTTCTGTAATATTTAATAAAATAGACATGTATTTTATGATAAATTCAACCTTTCTTACTTTTGCTCACATTTCAATTTAATCCTTTACCCATAAACTTATTCAAAGCTGTCCTTTAGTGTCATAGTCACAAAATTATTTATTTCCAGAGCTACAGAACCCCAAATGAAGAACCGTAAATTTTTCCTGAAACTAGACTCACATATATTCATACCATAAAATTTTCAGAATTTTAGCCTAGCCAATTAGTACAGTTTATTCATCAAAGTCACCCCTATTCTGCTGTCTGGCAGTTCTGACCCTTCTTCACTAAAATTTATTATATCTTTATAAAAATTAAGATTATGTTCTTGTTTATTTCTATTAAAATAGACTCATTCAGGATTCTAAAATATAAATTTAAGCCCCTAATTATTTTTCTCCAATTTTTATGATTTTCCAAAGTCAGAACAGGGGATTTCGAAATCACCCTGAACGAGTCTCACCAAAATCTAAATATCTAAAAATACAGAATTCCTTTGCTTTCTCTGTTTCTTTCATATGAAACTAGACTCAATAAGCTTTAATTTCATATCTCATTCAGCTTCTAGTTCCACTTCTACGATTTTAGTGATTTTCAAAGTTAGTCTACTGCTGCTGTCTAAACTGTTTTAGTGCAAACTATTTATTACAACTTTTCCCTAAGCTTTCAATAAATGATAATTTCGTCCCTGCTCAATTAACTTCTCAGCTGAGCTGATTTTTCTCAATAAACACTTTATTCTATTACTTTAAACTACTTTATAATCTTTGGAAATCAGAATTTTAGTAATAGACTTTAATTCCAAACATTTTCACAATTTAATTCTTAAAATCAATTTCTAACTAGATATTCCATTAATTAAACCCCTAATTCATCAATTTGATCCACATAGCTCATGTTTAAAATCTAAGAATTTCCAGAATTTCAACTTAATTCAACAAAGCTTTGTTCTAAAACTTATAAAGCATCAAAATTAAAAGAGAAGGGCTAAATTGACTTACCAATTAAACATCCAAGCTTTAAACCATCAATTTCTCCTTTTCTTTCTTTCCTTTTCTTCCCTTGCTCTCTGTTTCGTTTGCTTCTCTGTTTCTGTTTCTATCTTTTTTTTCTTTAGTTTGTTTATATAATATAATATTATAATAATATAATATAATATAAATATATAATATAATAACATACTTTAAAAAAATCTCAGATTTTCATACTTAACCGCCTCAACTTTACAAAATGGCATAATTGCCATTTTGGTCCTTTATAATTTCTTTTAATCTATAATTCAACTTTTACACATTTTTCAATTTAGTCCTTTTCATTTAATTTCCTACCCAAACGTTAAAATTTTCTAACGAAAGTTTAATACTACTTTACTAACATTTTATAAATATTTATAAAAGTATTTCCTATCATATAAATATTCATGCAAATATATTGAAATAAATTTCTATTTAAATCGGATTTATGGTTGCGAAACCATTGTTCCGATAACCTTGAATTTAGGCCATTACAACTCTCCCCTTTAAGGATTTTCGTCCTCGAAAATCTTACCAAGAAAAAGTTTGTATATTGTTTCCTCATTGCCTCCTCCAAGACCCATGTCACTTCCTCAATCCTGCTTTTGCCACAATACTTTTACCAAACTTTTTTATTTTTTATTTTTATTTCTAAGCTCCTTTGTTTCTGCGCCAATATCTTGATCGGTTCTTCATCAGAACTCATATCCGATTGAATCTCCACTTCTATCAAAGAAATAACATGTGAAGGATCTGACCGATATCGTCGTAGCATAGACACATGAAAAACATTATGGATTCTATCAAGTTCTGGTGGCAATGCCAATCGATAAGCAACCGATCCAATTCTTTCTATGATCTCATATGGCCCAATAAATCTTGCACTCAATTTATCCTTTCGACCGAACCTGAGAACTTTCTTCCAAGGAGACACTTTCAGAAATACCTTGTCACCGACCTTTACTTTTTCTTCTGTTTCCCGGATCAAATCAACCCCATGTATCTTCTTTTCATTGAGCTCTGTCCAATATAACGGTGTTCTACATTTTCTATCATACAAAGCTTCATACGGACCCATTTTAATACTAGACTAATAACTGTTATTGTAAGCAAATTCAATCAAAGGTAGATACCTCTCCCAATTACCTTCGAACTCTAGTATACAACATCGGAGCATATCTTCCAATACCTGAGTTACACGCACAGATTGGCCATCCGTCGAGGATGAAATGCAGATCTTGAAATACAACCGAGTACCCAAAGCTTCTTGTAACTTATCCCGAAAACGAGACGTAAATCGGGATATCCAATATAATGGAGACATGCACTCTATGTAGCCCGACAATCTCGAGATATATACTGATTTAGCCGGTTTATCTAAAAATAATCTATACATACCGAATAAAGTACACTGATTTTGACAATCGGTCAATAATCACCCAAATAACATCTCTTTTTTTTCCTGAGATAATGGTAACACCGATACAAAATCCATAGTGATTCTTTTCCATTTCCATTTCGGTATAGTAATTGGTCAAGTAACTCAAGGTACCTAATGTTCGCTTTGACTTGTTGACATATCGGACATCTTGATACAAACTCGTAAACATCACGTTTCATACCGACCACCAAGACATCTTCTTCCTAAATCTAACCAACTCTCTCGAATTATCCATCAATTTTGAATGAAAAGTCATCTTGAAATCGAGTTAAGTACTCAATAATTTCGTAATTATTTTCGTAACCTTAAAGTGAACTACAATCTCGATCGAAATTATCAATACTAGAATATCATGAAGTCTTACAATTTCGGAATGTACATCTCCGCAAATTTCAAGCCATCAATCGATTCGACTTTATAAATTAATCAACTATCTCTCATTTAGCATTCTTATAAGTTATTTCAAATTAGAAAGTGAATCGTAAATCAAATCTCTCTCAAACATTTCAAAGATCGATACTCCATATAGTTTGTCAATTTCATAGACTTATATTTCATTTCCATCCCAAAGATCTTTAATAGTCAGTAATAATTCATAAACACCAATACGGATATTCAACTAAAATTAATCCTTCATCGACAATAGCAATCGAATATTTATTACTCACAGAGCGAACAATTATTTTCCCATTCAAATCATTTACAACTATATTTATTTTTCCCGATTGATCGAACCGTAATCGATGCTTCAATTATTAGAACTTCCATCTACTCAAAATTCTACTAGCATTGATTAGTCCATTTCAAACCTTGTGTCTTCCTCGTAGTATTCTTATCATTGATATAGCTATCATAGAAAACACTTCCACAAATATTAAAAAGAAATCCCAACACTTCAAATTACCCCAAGTCCACAGTCATCAAATAGCTAAAGTCATAAATCTTGTAATAGATCTCACATTTCAATAATATAAATGGATCAATACTTCAACTTCAATGGTGCTTTAAAATAGAAGAAGAAATCCAAGAGTAGTCTCACTAATAACCAGTATAATAATACAACTTTTATAATCTAAGATCCATATCACCGAGCTCCCATAACTGAACCAAGATTTATAACAGTAATATATATTTACCTTCTATCAATGAATACCCTTTCACAGATGAATCATATTTGATAGATAAGATCAGACTATAAAATAATAAGAAAACCAATATAATGAAATCCCAGATGTGGCATAATGAAATCCCAGATGTGAAGCTATATTGAATTTCCGAGAATAAAAACCACATTCAATGATAAAGAAATCGATAATATTCCAAAGAAAAACCAGAAGAAGAATACCATTTATCCTCACTAGAAACGATTGTGATAAAGATAATGCAAATTATGATATGTACTAGAATATCAACCGGTAGAAATAGAAAATAACTTCATAAGAATCGACCATTAAGTCTTCTATCTAATGAACAAATTAGAAAATCCAAAGAAAAATAGAGCGATCGATCGTGAATCAACCGAACTTCCATTTTAACGTTATGATTCCAAATTTTCTACACAATAAAAATCACATCCTAACAGTTGCATAGACCCATGAAGATAAAATAACATATAGAATGCCCATATAGAATACTCGAAGAGATCATTGTAAAATACCCAACTATAGCAAATTGTATTCAAATATTTCGCAATTCCCTTACTAATCCGTTAACATATATAATCATCAACATCCCATATCATTCACTTCACTCATAAAGCTTTTTCGCTTAACTCATTCCGTAGTTATCATATCCGAATAAATCAATTTCGATATATGACTTCTTCCTTTAATAGTAGCACTGTATTCCCAAAAATTTTCGTAAAAGAAATCGATAAATTCACGTTCATATTCAACAATGTACATGTGGTTACGCTTCAAATCCGAAATTCTCTTTCCTCTTCTCAAGATAAGGTTGACTCAATATTTCTTTTAAATTTAGACAAAAGAATTGAATTAATTTTCTCTGCGAATGGATATTCATGACAAGATTCCACCATTGGTAAGCTTCACCCTTTAATAAAGATATCGCACATTTTAACTTTTCATCCCTTGTATAACGCAATTCTTCAAATATTCTTTGATTGTTCTCTAACCATTCTTCAACCTCAATTTGGTCATCATCTTTCTTTCCTTTAAATTCTTCGCCCACACTTTTGAACTAAATCATTATAATTCCTATCAATTTCACTATAAATATAACTGTACCAATAAAGGGTAGAGATCGTAAGGCCTCATAATTTATATTCATGTATATACTCATATAACATAACATTTATCATTTCTTACTATAAGACATTTATCCACATCTTTTCAAATTCATTTCATCATAAGTAACATTTTACTTAATTATTTGAACATCACTTTCGTGATTATCGAAATTATTTCAATTGGAAAACATTTCTTTCTTTAATATTTCCTCTTTCTATACTAAGAGGAAACCAACTCTATTTTATTAAATTCATAAATTCCAAGATACATCACAAAATTAGTATCTTTTATTCTTTCGAAGACATCTTTAAATTTCTACAATATTCATAAATTACACAATTAAATAACTAAATCTTATCTCATCACATCAATTTATAAAATGGTATGTACAAATAGACTCATACTCGACCCAAGAATTGAAAACCTAGGCTCGATACCAATAAATGTAATACCCTATACCGTGTTCAATCATGCAGACTCGGTATAAGAATATTACATTTGGTGCCAAAACAATTATGGCGACATCTTTTTAATTAAAACATTTGTATATAATATTTTAAATTACCAACCATTTTGCTCGCTCATTTATTGTTTATTAATTCATTCCATATATACCAAAATACTTCAAGTAACTAAAATAGATAAAATTTCAAGAACTTACATTTTAATCCCTATCACATGGGAACACCTTTGAACTACATATGTACATGCCATTTTAATACAAAATATAGTACCTACTTTTGTAGTCCTTGAGGATGTGATGAGATGAGCGATCTTTTAGTTGAACTTCTCTCTAGTCTAATTGTACCTACGCGTTAAAATAAACGCGTTAAGCGTGAAGGCTTAGTAAGCACCACAAGAATAATTAAATAAGTAAATAATCATAACAAAATATTTTAAACTCATTCAATTATTACATATCGACTCACATATAAGTTTCTTCAACTATGCCTTGCTTTAAACAAATTTAACTTATCTTCATGAAGGTATAAAACTTGCCTTAACATATCAAGAATTCACTTTTATTCTCAATTCACAGATAGCCCAAAGTAGACTTCCTAGAACACACCGGATATACTGGAACAAATACTGAGGTGCATTATGATGCACAAGTGAATGAGAGCAACGACGTGCTAATATCGAGAGCACCGACGTGCTAATATCGAGAGCACCAACGTGCTAATATCGAGAGAGCACCAACGTGCTAATATCGAGAGCGCTAAAGTTCCTTAATGGCATGCCACTAATATCCCAAGAGTTCTAAATTCGTCTACTTGGGCATTAAAGTGAATCTTAAATATTTAAATAATTCACATAAATATTTCAAAAGAATAAATAACAATAATTTAAAATTCTTGTAGTACTTACAGCAAAAGGTTGAGGTGATATAAATTCTTCTTCCTTCATTCATTAACCTTCTTTTTCCTTTTCCTTCAATTCGGTCCTCACCTTCCTTTTCTTTTTCTTCAATTTCATATAAACATATAACATTTATATGTCAAAATAATCAAATAATTTTCTGTACTATTTAATAAAATAGACATGTATTTTATGATAAATTCAACCTTTCTTACTTTTGCTCACATTTCAATTTAATCCTTTACCCATAAACTTATTCAAAGCTGTCCTTTAGTGTCATAGTCACAAAATTATTTATTTCCAGAGCTACAGAACCCCAAATGAAGAACCGTAAATTTTTCCTGAAACTAGACTCACATATATTCATACCATAAAATTTTCAGAATTTTTAGCCTAGCCAATTAGTACAGTTTATTCATCAAAGTCACCCCTATTCTGCTGTCTGGCAGTTCTGACCCTTCTTCACTAAAAATTTATTATATCTTTATAAAAAATTAAGATTATGTTCTTGTTTATTTCTATTAAAAATAGACTCATTCAGGATTCTAAAATATAAATTTAAGCCCCTAATTATTTTTCTCCAATTTTTTATGATTTTCCAAAGTCAGAACAGGGGATTTCGAAATCACCCTGAACTAGTCTCACCAAAATCTAAATATCTAAAAATACAGAATTCCTTTGCTTTCTCTGTTTCTTTCATATGAAACTAGACTCAATAAGCTTTAATTTCATATCTCATTCAGCTTCTAGTTCCACTTCTACGATTTTTAGTGATTTTTCAAAGTTAGTCTACTGCTGCTGTCTAAACTGTTTTAGTGCAAACTATTTATTACAACTTTTCCCCTAAGCTTTCAATAAATGATAATTTCGTCCCTGCTCAATTAACTTCTCAGCTGAGCTGATTTTCTCAATAAACACTTTATTCTATTACTTTAAACTACTTTATAATCTTTGGAAATCAGAATTTTAGTAATAGACTTTAATTCCAAACATTTTCACAATTTAATTCTTAAAATCAATTTCTAACTAGATATTCCATTAATTAAACCCCTAATTCATCAATTTGATCCACATAGCTCATGTTTAAAAATCTAAGAATTTCCAGAATTTCAACTTAATTCAACAAAGCTTTGTTCTAAAACTTATAAAGCATCAAAATTAAAAGAGAAGGGCTAAATTGACTTACCAATTAAACATCCAAGCTTTAAACCATCAATTTCTCCTTTTCTTTCTTTCCTTTTTCTTCCCTTGCTCTCTGTTTCGTTTGCTTCTCTGTTTCTGTTTCTATCTTTTTTTCTTTAGTTTGTTTATATAATATAATATTATAATAATATAATATAATATAAATATATAATATAATAACATACTTTAAAAAATCTCAGATTTTCATACTTAACTGCCTCAACTTTACAAAATGGCATAATTGCCATTTTGGTCCTTTATAATTTCTTTTAATCTATAATTCAACTTTTACACATTTTTAATTTAGTCCTTTTCATTTAATTTCCTACCCAAACGTTAAAATTTTCTAACTAAAGTTTAATACTACTTTACTAACATTTTATAAATATTTATAAAAGTATTTCCTATCATATAAATATTCATGCAAATATATTGAAATAAATTTCTATTTAAATCGGATTTATGGTTGCGAAACCATTGTTCCGATAACCTTGAATTTAGGCCATTACAGGCTATATCAGGATCACCCGTTCGGCTAGATCCTTTTCACACATATTCTTCGAGAGAACTATATCGGATAGGATCACCCGTCCGGCTAGACCCTTTTACCGTCAATTCCTTTTCGTAAATCCATCGAATTTTCCTTTCATTCAACCGGATTTCTTCCCTTTTATCAAATATATCAATGTTTCATCAACTTTCATACAATGAACATTCAAATTATATTCATATCAATAACATACATTTCAAGCATTTAAGAATATAATTCAAGTTACATGAACTTACAATTCATTTTTATACCATAACGATAATCTTAGTTTCATAATAAATATTTGAAATAAAACATTATATCATTTCTACCTTAACATTTATCAATTATAATCGAGCATGTGATCAATTTATACACAAGTCATTCATTTATTATTTTTCTCCTCCTCCTCTCCATCCACATCCTTAGTATAAACAACACACTTGTAAGTAACATTATATATAATTTTCACTATTTACTTATGTGAATATTCAAGCTGTCCATCCGTGTCATAGTCACTAAATTATTTTTATCTTGAGCTAAAAAACTCCAAATTAAGATCCGTAAATTTTATTTGAAACTAGACTCACATATCTTCTTACCATAATATTTCTAAAATTTTGGTATGGCCAATTAGTACAGTTTATTAGTTAAGTTCTCCCCTGTTACACAGTCCTACTGCTCTGACCTCTCTTCACTAAAAATCAATTATCTCATAGTACAATTTTCATATAGTGTTTCTGATTATTTATAATGAAAATAGGCTTACTAAGGAATACAGACATATAAATTATAATTAATAATTATTTTTGTACAATTTTTAGTGAATTTCTAAAGTAAGAACAGGGGCTCACGAAGTTATTCTAAACCAGTCTTACCAAAATTTAAATATCTCAAAATGTAGACGTCCTTTGCTTTCTATGTTTCTTTTATATGAAAATATACTCAACAAGCTTTAATTATATATCTCACTCAACTTCTAATTCAATTTATACCATTTTTGGTGATTTTTCAAATTTAGACAACTGCTGCTGTCCAAAACTGTTTTAGTGTAACATGTTGATTTCTATTTTGTCCCAAATTCCACAATTCATACAATTCAATCCTTGCTCAATCAACCCCTCAATTGAGCTAATTTTCTCATTTAATACTTTTATCTATCATTTTAAACTACTTCATAACCTTTGAAAATCAGAATTTTAACACTAGGCCTTAATTTCAACTCTTTCACAATTAGGTCCTAAAACCAATTTCCATCAATTTTACTTGATAAAATCACCATATATCAAAATTAAAGCTTCAATTCTATATTTATTCATCATATTATTCCAGCACTCATCCATAGAAACTTTAAAAAAATTGCCATAGAATCAAAAACTAATGACATACTAAGTTGGACCCAATTGTAAAAGTTCAAAAACATAGAAATTTCAAGGAGAAAGCAAGAATTAAACTTACATGAAGCCAGAGTATGAAAACCAGCTTGAACCCTCTTCCATGACTGTTTTTCACATGGTAGCCCGAATGGCGACCCACGTGTATTTCATAATAATTCTTTTGATTTTTCATGAACTTTTTATAATTTGATTTATTATTATTATTTTTGAATATTTTTATAGCTTTTAAATTGTAATTTGACATTTTTTTTAAAGGGTAATGGCTAAACTTAACTAAAAAAGAAGAAGAAGAAGAAATAATGGCCAGAAATTAACAAAGGTAAACGTTTGAGGACTAAATGGTGTATATGCTAAAGGTAATGCCCCAGATTAAAAATTTACCATGCATAAACTCTTCAGATTATATGATATTGGAGACGTTTACACATTTATGGAATGGAGAGTCGGACAAATTAATTTTTCATTATTTTGTTAATATTTTAATATTGGGGTACCCAATAGATTCTCTTAAATTTTGGGCGATATTATATGCCATCTATGAACAGCTATCATTAGAAATAATCTAAAATATTGGTGGAAGGGCATATATGTCATTTAATTATTACATTATCCTTCTTGTTTAAATTAAAATAAAATAGAAAATAGAGAGAAGATAACTCATAGTTTTTTATATATTAATTAAAATATACTCAAAGTTTATAATTTTGAGTTATTTTTTAAAATTTCAAATCCGATCGATTATTCACTTTTATTAGATTGAAAGACTCATTTTATTTCACAAATAATATTACAAAACATTATCACTGTATCCATGGAATAATGTAGTAGAATAGAAAACCTAAACTCGTGTTCAAAGGCTATTATTAGACCAACCAGTGGTGAAAAAATATCACTTGAAATTGAAGTATATCTATAGAAAGCAGAAAAAAAATAAAGTGAATTAACATCTCACGTGAACGATGACATTTGACCAATATATTCTATTAAAGTTTATTCTTATTGAATTAAAAACACCTTAATTAATCATAAATATCATCTTAATTAATATAGTAGAAATTAAAATAGTATATAGAGAAAAAGAACCCCATGATTTTGGCAATCATTTTATGATGATTTCTTTCACTGTATGTATGTTTCAGCTGTGTCTCTAATTAACCTTGCCCTTTAAGACATTGTAAAAAAGTTTTATAATGATTAAAAAAAAAGACATTGGAATTGACAAAATGATGGAAAAGCATGATTAATTTACCTGCACTGTCCCAAAGAGTAAATAAATTTCAATCCCCAATGTCTGTGTATTTTGGAGTTACCGAACTCCATGTGGGGTGAAACAGCCACTGCCTACCTTTTCTTTTTTATCATGTGCTTTTCTTATGGGTTCTTAAATTTCTCAATAAAACATTTCTTTTGCATCAATTTTATGCAGGTTTTATGGCTTCTTTTTCAAAATAATTTACTAAATTCATAAAGTAATTTAGAAACGTAGGCTAATCTTTAAATTGTATAGAAAAGTAGAATAATTTTTCAAAAGTTGAAGAGAAAATTTGTTATGTCAAATGATCTTAGTGTGTTGGCACGTGTTATTCTTTCAAAGAAAAATATTTGTCAGGGGTGAAACTAAAAAATTATTTTAGGAGTAAAGATAAATAATTATTTTTAGGGTTAAAGTGCAAATCGTTATACCAATATTTTTGAAGGGATTATATAAATAATTTTTTATTTTTCGAGATCAAAGGTATTGTCAACTCCTGCATTCGATCCCGAGTGTTATTCTCTCGTAAAACCATCACTTGGCATAATAGTTTCTTTGTTTAAGAATAACATGTGACATCTTAAAATTACTTATTTTATTAAAAAATCGACATATGTTAGCCCTCCATTGAACTGCCACCTAGCATCGCAATTTATTTCTCTTCGAAATAATTCAAAACCTAGTTTGATTTCTTAATTTTTTCAATTTAGTATGTTTTACAAAATGAACAAAGTTTCCCAATATTTTAAAATGATAATTTTATCCATTGAATCCTTGATAGAGCAATAAAAAATTACATTTAAATCTTCGACTAACACCAATTTTAAATTAAACGTCTTAACAATTCGTCCAAAAAGAAACCGAAATTTTGTTATACATTTCTTAAACTATTGTCAAATCCTAAAACATTTAATTGATTAAAATTAATAAAAATGCAATTTGAACCCTCAATTTTTAAGAAACTATAATAACAAAGATGGCGTCAATTAAATTGATATCTAATCAATAAGATGAGATACTTATATCATATGAAATGAGAATTTATGAACTACAATTTCTGGTAATAAAATAGATCTAAATTTATACTATTATTTAAGTTCTTGATTGAGTTGGCATCACGAGTTTATAGACACTAACAAGAAGAAATAACTTGTACCTTTTAAATGGAAGTACAATTATTGGATCAACATCAACAGTTTTTGCGAAAGATGCAGATTCAGAGGCTACCAGGTTATGGCATATGCGATTGGGACATGCTGGTGAAAAAGCTTTGCAGATTTTAGCGAAGCAAGGCTTGTTGAAAGGTGCAAATTCTTGCAAATTGGAATTCTGTGAACATTGTGTTCTGGGCAAGCAAACGAGGGTAAAATTTGGTTCAGCAATTCACAATATGAAAGAAATTCTAGACTACGTTCACAGTGATATGTAAGGACCTACCAAAGTGGCTTCTGAAACACCCCACACCCGGCCCACGAGCCTGGACTGGGTCTGGTATGTTCCTCGATGTAACCCGGTTCAAAATTCTTTCGAACACTTTGAAAACTGTGTGTTTTGAAGATAGTTTGTTTTGGGTTGGGCTTGAGTCGAAAACAAGTTTATTTCATTATTAAAATCCTTTGCTTTAGGTGACAAAACGTTTGGGCTTTGTTTTAAAAATAGAATTTACTTAATCTTTTAATAAATAGAAGTTTGTAAGCTTAATAAATAAAAAGCAAGATAAAATAGTTCTACTAAGGCCTTATTACATCAAATAATTCCCAAAATTTAAAACCAAAATAAACTTTAAATCACTTAAATAAAATAAAAGTCCAAGTCAGAAATTTCTTCTCAGGCATGGCCATCCCTAAGCTTCATCGAACCCGGTCCATCATTGATCGTCACGAAACATGTTCCCTAACAGGGTGAGTCAAACAGACTCAATATGTACACAAACACTAAGGCTTAACAAATTCGGGCATAACAAATCATAATCATACGTATCACAATTTCACATTTAATGATTCAAGATAATGATGCAAACCCGAACCCAAACCTATATGCCATCCGCTACACTCCACGGTACCATCCTCGCATACAAAGGGGACTACTAAGTCAACCCTCCATCCGCTACACACCATCGAAGGCAGTCGCTGCAGTCGACGTGCTCATCGCCCATATAAAATTCGTGGCATAGCCACCAGATAATTGTGTCATGAGACACCACATTCAGATAATGTAACCGCAGCTTACCACATTCGGATAATGTGACCAAGTCACCACATTCGAGATAATGTGACCAAGTCACCACATTCAGATAGTGAGACCGAAGTCATCACATTCACTTCCCCTTTCTCAAATAACCCGAATGCCCCATATTATTCATATCATGCATATCATACTTAAATTCACATTCGTGTCACTTTTCACATGTTAAGTATAACATATTTCGTAATCCTAGTAGGAGTAGGAAAACGTACCTGAGTACTTTGTACCATAACATGGTACTTTAGCCACATTCTTACACTTTCATATTAACATATATATCAAATTTAAGCCATAAATCTATTAAGATTAGTGTGGGGTACACATGGTACCTTAGCCATGCTTTTCACATTCTTAATAACACATTTAATTTAAAACATAGCCATGAACATATTAAAACTTAGGGTAGGGTACACACTTGATTAAACAACGATTTCACTTGAAATCCCAAATCCAATCTACTACCTTAGATTTTAATGCCTACATTCGCCAACATGGTAATATTTAGCAAAGGCCTATTCACCATAAAACCAAATCCTAGTAGGATTTGTGTACTTACCTTAATGCCGATTGACTAAAAAATCCAATCCGAAAACTTGTATTCTTCCCCTTTGAAATCGGCTACTCACTAGATCCCTTGAATCGGTTAGTTTTCAGCTTAAAACACATAATAATAGATCTACTACAAAAATAGGGTCTTGGCCGAATATTCATAGTCACTTACCTTAAGGATCTTAAATCCCGAAATTCACCGAATAACTAGGGAACACGCGGCCTATGGTGTACCTTCGGGAAAAGAACTTCTCCTTCCATGATTCGGCCAAGATTAATAATCGAAATTAGTCCCTAAATTTCGATAAGTCTAAAATATAAAAGAATGGAAACTAAACTTGGATCTTACCCTTATTTGAAGGAATCGATTGCACCTTCACTTCAACCTTCAGAGATTCGGCTATGGCTAAATGATGCTCTCACAACTTTCGGCTTTTGGAGGATTAGAAAGAAAAGAGAAGGAAGAATAAAACTGTAGGAATTTCGGCAGAGAGAGGAGAATCTGCTTAAGAAATTCGGCAAAGGAAGAGTGAATGAATGAATGAATGGCCTTCTCTTCCTTTTTTAGCCGAAATTACAACCACTCTTCCTATGTGATAATTATCACTTTATCAAAAGAATTAATCCAACAATTATCTCCTAATTAGCCGAAATTCTAAAGGAAATAAAACTCCTCTTTTAAGAGCCCACATGCCGTCCACCTCTCTGCTCTTTGTAGCAAAATAAAACTTCTTTTATTTGCTTCCTAAGTGACTTGATCCCTGGCCCAAATACACTTGCATGTGGCGCCATTTCCAGAGGCCCTAAGTGGCATCTTGAGTCACTTTTCTAAGCTTTGTTTGTGTAAAATTTCACATACTTTTCTCTTAAGGCCACCTTGCCTTAATTTCCTCTTTTAAACTTTAAAACTCGACATTTCTAAGTCATTTCTAAGTTTCTAAAATTTTCGTTTGGCTCTTTAAACTTGACATTTCCTTATGTTTCCAAGTTTCCGAAATGTTCACTTTCCTCTTTGAATCATTTCTAAATCATTTTCCTAGTTTCCATAAATGTTCACTTTCCTCTTTTAACTTATCATTTCTAAAGCATTTCCTTACATTTCAGGACATTTCCTACATTTCCTTACATTTTCATACATTTCCTTACATTTCCATACATTTCCATACATTTCCTTATATTTCCATACATTTCCATACATTTCCATACATTTCCATACATTTCCTTATATTTCCATACATTTCCATACATTTCCTTACATTTCCATACATTTCCTTACATTTCTATACATTTCCATACATTTCCTTACATTTCCAAGGTTTTAAAAATGCACACCACACATCCATATCACAGTAAACATGCTATTTTATAAAATTAAGCAAAAATGCACACAATGGGATTTGAACCTCTTCCCTCAAAGTACTTCACTTGATGCCATAACCCTTGCACCTTAGGTGGCGTCCCTTGCCACTTTTCCACATCACTTCTTATTTTTAACTTAAAAACCAATAATTGTCCAAAGCTTTCTCTTCCATCCTAGGATTTTAAAAACCCTTAATTCATTTCCAAACACTGCCAAAACCTACTACTCATGAATTATGCACAAACGCATAACCCCTAATCTAGGATGTTACAGCTTCTTTGGGAGGTATGCACTATTTTGTTACTTTTGTTGATGATTATTCAAGAAGAGTATGGGTGTATCTAATGAAAAGAAAAAGTGAAGTATTGGATGCATTTCTAAAATAGAAGAAGATGGTGGAAACTCAGACTGGTCGAAAGGTCAAACGACTTCGATCAGACAATGGGACCGAGTACAAAAATGATCCATTTCTAAAAGTATGTCAAGATGAGGGCATTGTGCAACACTTCACTGTTCGGGATACACCACAGCAGAATAGGGTAGCAGAACGTATGAATCGAACTATATTGGAGAAAGTTCGATGTATGTTGTCCAATGCTGGATTGGGCAAGGAATTTTGGGCTGAGGCAGTTACATATGCGTGCCATCTAATTAACCGTTTGCCATCAGCTGCAATAAATGGAAAAACTCCTATGGAGATGTGGACTGGTAAACCTGCTACTGATTATGATTCTTTACATGTTTTTGGTTCCACTGCATATTATCACGTAAAAGAATCTAAGTTAGACCCAAGAGCAAAGAAAGTATTATTCTTGGGTATAACTGGTGGAGTAAAAGATACCGTCTTTGGTGTCTTGATATAAGGAAGATTGTCTTCAGCAGATATGTGACTTTTGATGAATCAATCATGTTAAAGGCTTGACAAAAGGATGACAAAACTAGTAGTACTTTGCAGCAGGTGGAGCTTGAAAAGGTTAATGATGAACCAGCTAATATTGGAAGGACAAATGATGAAGAAGTTTCGACCCAAGAACCTCTGCAGCAATAAGATCCAATTGCATATATGAGGCCAAGAAGAGAGATTCGTAAGTCTGCTCGCTTTGATGATATAGTGGCTTATGCACTTTCAATTGCAGATGATGATGCTCCTTCTACTTACGGAGAAGCAATAAGTAACCCTGATGGTGTAAAGTAGAAGCAAGCCATGAATGAAGAAATGCAGTCTCTTCATAAAATAGGACTTGGGAGTTGGTGACACTGCCTAAGGGAAAGAAGGCAATTGGATGCAAATGGGTATACGCAAAGAAGGAAGGATTTCCTGGTAAAAATGAAATTCGATACAAGGCTAGATTGGTAGCAAAGGGTTACGCTCAGAAAGAAGGAATAGACTACAATGAAGTGTTTTCTCCAGTTGTGAAGCATTCGTCTATTCGGATTTTGCTAGCCTTGGTTGCGCAATATGATCTTGAACTAGTTCAGCTTGATGTGAAGACCGCATTTTTACACGGTGATTTGGAAGAGAAATCTATATGACTCAACGGATGGATTCAAGGTTCTTTGGTAAAGAAAATTGGGTTTGTAAACTGACAAAGTCGCTTTATGGATTGAAGCAATCTCTGAGGTAGTAGTACAAGCGATTTGATCAGTTCATGAAAGGGCAAAGGTACACAAGAAGTAAATTTGATCATTGCGTGTATTTCCAGATGCTACAAGAAGGAATTTTCATATACTTGCTCTTATATGTTGATGATATGCTGATAGCATCTAAGAGCAAAGTTGAAATTGAGAGATTGAAGACTCAACTCAATCTTGAGTTTGAGATGAAAGATCTAGATGAAGCTAAGAAGAATCTTGGCATGGAAATATGTAGAGATAGAGCTCATGGCAGAGTTAGCTTGTCTCAGAAGCAGTATTTGAAGAAGGTATTACAGCAGTTTGGCATGAATGAGCAAACAAAACCTGTAAGCACCCCGTTGGCTTCTCATTTCAAACTTTCTGCACAACTATCTCCTTCGATGAATATATAACGATAATACATGTTACAAGTTCCATATTCTAATACAGTGGGTAGCTTGATGTATGCAATGGTGTGTACAAGACCCGACATTTCACATGCAGTTAGTATAATAAGCAGGAATATGCATAATCCTGGAAAAGGACATTGGCAAGCTATGAAATGGATTCTACGGTATATTCATAAAACCGTGGATGTTGGATTACTATTCAAGCAGGAGAATACACTTGGTAAAGGTGTTATTGGGTACGTTGATTCTGACTATGCTGGTGATTTGGACAAACGAAGATCAACCACCGATTATGTGTTTACACTTGCTGGGGGACCAATAAGTTGGAAGTCTACACTACAGTCTACAGTTGCGTTGTCAACCACAGAAGCCAAATACATGGCTGTAACAGAGGCTGTAAATGAAGCTATTTGGTTACAAGGTATGGCTAAAACCTTGGGATTGGTTCAGGAGCATATTAACGTGTATTGTGATAATCAAAGTGCTATTCATTTAGCAAAGAATCAAGTCTATCATGCACGTACAAAGCATATCGACGTACGATTCCATTTTGTGCGGGAAATTATTGATGAGGGGAAAATTCGTCTTCAGAAGATTAAGACTGCAGATAATCCCGCAGATATGATGACCAAGGTAATAACAGCAACCAAGTTCGAACATTGTTTGAACTTGATCAAAATCCTGCAAGTTTAACAGTTGAAGAAGGCACTATCAAGTATTGTTGGCAAAGGCAGAAAGAATTGTGTGAAGATAAGATTATCCTAATCAAATCTTCAAGGTGGAGATTATTAGCAGCAATTAATCTTTGAAAAGTCAACGATAATGGCTGCACCGAATGTCAGAATTAGGCACCGAAAATAGGAGCATTTAATTTGGGTTGAAATTTGGCATGGGTACTTTGCAAGTATAGGTACTTGCAAGTTAATCCCTGAACTTCAACTATAAATAGGCCTAACCATTTCTCATTTTCATCATCCCAAAATTTGTCATTCTCTACTTAAGGCATTGTTCTCTCTCCCTATTTGTAAATTTTTACTTTATAATTTTGGAGTGAAATATATTTGGTAGTGCCCGAGGACGTAGGTAAAATTTGCCGAACCTCGTTAAAATTCTGGTGTTCTTTATTATTGAATTTTCATATTTTGTGAGTGTGATTGTAGTGATTTATTGTGCTATTAAATTATGATAGAGGGATATTATGGTTAGGAAAGACCTGGTACTTAAGTGATCCTTGTGATCCACCTCTCTTTCCTGAGAATTGAACTTAGTATGATTTTTTAGTATAATAATTTTACTCTTTTACACGCTTCCGCATAACATTTTCTTTCTACTGCTAGTGTTTTTGAGTTTTGGCTTGATTGTGGGTGTACTTTATGTCCTTTCATTTACCCAAAAGCCGCTGAGAGTTTTTGCATATTTTTATGCTTTATTTTGTGTGTTCCAGCTGGTGTGAGCAATGACTTTCCTGCTTTGCCCTCCTTTTGTAATTACTTTTTCAACTTTGAAATAAAGCTCTCGATATTACTCTTAAAAAAAAAAAATTATTGGATATCCTAAATATTTGTACATGTAATGAATAACTAGTATAATACAACACAGAGTGATTGCTGCTTCATATTAACTAACTATAAAGTATAAAATATGAAATACTAAAATTAAATATAATATCTTATTATAAATAATCTTGTCTGTTATTTAAATTGGTAATGACATATTTGATACCTAAATTTCTTTTAAAAGTTCTACACTTCGAAATTAAGAAAGAGGAGGGATGCTTTGTTCGTGACTGAAGTAGTTTTGGGGATCAACCTTTGTCTTTACAGCCACCAACTTGTCGAAGTTGTTCTTAAAATATTTAAGACCCCAAACCTTAGCTTCTGTATAGCTTCCTTTGTCGTCGTTAAATTTGTTAGTCCCAATGTCAAGATCTCTGTAATTTACATATGCTTCCCGTGGTGATTTTGAAACGTAGGGAGTCATGTAACTGTAAACTCTCCTCATCCAATTCATGAACTTTTTAGAGATTTTGTTTTCCTCTTCTTCCCAATTCACCACGTATAAGATGCTATAGAGGTTGCCAGCTCTGTGAGGATATGGATATTCATTCTCAGGAATCTCATCCATTTTGCCTCCATAAGCCACCAATACCATAACTGCGGATTTTGCTTCATCCTCGTAAAACTTGGGCCAAAATCCTTCGAACCCCGATTCAGAAATAGGTTGTTTTACGAAGTCAGATTTTGCTTTGAAGAACGTTTGCGAAAGAGCTGACTTTTGAGTCCTATTAAGTAAAGTTTCCAATGGTAATCCGATTATAGATAGGGCACCGTAGAGAATAGATTCAGCCCAACTCATCTCCAAGCAATCTTCTTTCACTAGTCCAAGTTCAGGGAATTTCTCTTCCATCAATGGAATAAGCTCATCAATGCTTCCAAGAAACACGGAACCGTAACTTGCTTGTATCGTCATCTTCCCATCTTCACTGGAATTCACCCTTGCTATGGCAATACTCGATTGTATTTCTTTGGGAAATTTGTGCGCAATAGACTGCCACTGATGAACAAGTTTGGTTGCATTTTGCTCTAGCGTTTTGCTCACTGTACAAACAGCAACATTAGCTGGAACTGGAACCAATTTCAATTTCCAAGCAAGAACTATCCCAAAGCTACCCCCACCACCTCCCCGAATGGCCCAAAACAGATCTTCTCCCATCGATTTTTTATCAAGAATTCTCCCATAAGCATCAATTAAACGAGCGTCGATTACATTATCTGAGGCCAGACCATATTTTCGAAACAATGAGCCCAAGCCACCTCCACTTAATTGTCCACCAATACCCACGGTGTGGCCGATACCAGCCGGAAAGGCAAGAGTTCTAGTTTTGCGAGCAATTTCATAGTATAATTCACCAACTGTTGCACCAGATTCAACCCATGCCGTAGCTTTTTCAACGTTAACCTGAACTGATCGGAGATTCACCAAATCAATGACCACAAACGGAACTTTATAAGCTGTAGTATAAGAAAGACCCTCAAAGTCATGACCCCCACTCCGAGTTCTGACTTGCAGTCCATGTTTTCTACAACAATAAACTGTTGCTTGGATGTGGGATGCGTGGAATGGTGTTACAATGGCCAAAGGTGTAGGCGTAGAAGGTGTTGTGAACCTGAAATTTTGAGCAGATGATTTCAAAACAGAGGAGTACGAAGAATTATGGTGTGTGTAAACGAGCTTTGCAATAGAAGAAGAGTTGTGAAAACGAAGGGAAAGGCAACGAAGAAATTCCTCAGCAGGTTGAGCTGAAGCACTAATTCTCCATGACAAGGAGAGGAGAAAAAGAAGAAGAAAAGGAAACATATTTAATTTAATTTCTGGGTCTATGTTATGTGAGCATTGAAATGTGTTGCAAGCAATCACGTTATTAATAATGCTAAGGTTGGTGGGCAGGGTCATCTGCTAGATATGAAACCAAAATTACGTTGAAGAATCAACAACAGGCAAGGTCAACGTCATGGCCGCCATTGTTTCAGCTGTCGTATTTGACATAGTTGCCATTAGCTTTGCTCCAAGAGCCGAATTCAAATACGAATCTGATCCCAATTGACAATGAAGATTTCTTGGATAGTAGAATCATCTATTTATGTGAACATCTATCCATTGCTCCACAATAATAATTTATTCATTTAAGAACTAAAACAGGAAATTTTAATTGCTTCAAATATATAAATGATAAATCTCAAAATTTATATATTGATTTTGATTTAGTGTGAAATGTGATAAATAAAATTTGATTTTATACAATTAATCTGTTCAAACAAAATGCTGACTTCTACATAGCTTCCTTTACTATTGTTAAAGTCATTAACTCCATTGCTTAGAGGTTGTCAGCGGACCGAAATTTTTAGCCCTCCACTTGCAGCATATACAGAGTACCTTTGACTTTTCTTTGGAAATGCTTGTAATAGGTCATGTATGTAAATCCATTTTTGGTCTCCCTAAATTTTCTCCATGCTTAATGTGGTCTTTTGGATTGTTATAGTCTGGAAATTTCTTGCATTAGATTTCCTCATATAAAATTGTAACAATTCATTTTCTTCTTTTTTTCGCCTCTTTTAAGGTGTGGGGTTTCATATTTGTCATTAGTTCTAGCCCTAAGCACTAAATTCGAATAATAATGTGTTCTCTAAAGATATCATCTAATTTATCGCTTGACAAATATAATCAATAATCATTTAATCAATTCACTCAATTAATTTAATTTTGATTATATTAACTTTTCAAGTAAATTTATTAAACTCAATTATGATGATTTTGTGTATCTATTAAATTATATTACATTATAAGAATAATCAGTTAAATTCACATCCAACACTAAACACTCTTATCGAGTAGGTGCTACAAATTGCGGAATGAAATGTGCTTGTAATTAGGAATTAGGAAGTCAAATAGCTTTATTGATACTCTCACTAACGATGGTAAAACAGCAGGACGTTTGGGGTAGCTTCATGGTTTTAGACTTCACTTAAAACATATATCAGTGTTATTAATGCTTCAAATAAAAATTCTATAATAAAGATAATACCACAATTGTCAATTAGTCAAATAGGAGATTAGATAAAATTTGAGCTAAAACTATTATAATTTTTATAAATTTGTATTTGATGCAGTCATAAATATTTGTGAATGACTCGTAATTCAGCATTATAATAGCATTTAACAGATAAGTTTCATTTTATTTTTTGAATAAAAATTTTATTTCATCTATAATAACATGAGAAGTATGAATTTTTTGAAATTCTGTAAGCTTTAGTGATCTTTAAGGTTGCTCCAGTTTCCACAATTACGAAAGAGGAGGGATGCTTTGTTCGTGCCTGAAAAAGTTTTGAGAATCAACTTTTGTCTTTATATGCACCAACCTGTCGAAGTTATTCTTAAAATATTTAAGGCCCCAAACCCTGGCTTCTGCATAGCTTTCTTTGTCGTCGTTAATTTTATTAGCCCCGATGTCAAGATCTCTGTAATTGCTATATGCTTCTCTTGGAGATTTTGAAACGTAAGGAGTCATGTAATTGTAAACTCTCCTCATCCAACTCGTGAACTTTTTAGAGTTTTTATTTTCCTCTTCTTCCCAGTCCACCACGTATAAGATGCTGTAGAGATTGCCAGCTCTATGAGGATATGGAGATTCAGTCTCAGAAATCTCTTCCATTTTGCCTCCAAAAGCCACAAATACCATACTTGCGAGTTTTGCTTCGTCCTCATAAAACTTGGGCCACAATCCTTGGAATGCTGATTCTGGAATAAGTTGTTTTACAAAATCTGATTTTGCTTTGAAGAACGTTTTCGAAAGAACTGACTTTTGACTTCTCTCGAGTAAAGTTTCTAATGATACTCCAATAGGACATTGGGTAGCGCAAAGATTAGATTCAGCCCAACTCATTTCAAAGCAATCTTCTTTCACTATTCCAAGTTGAGGGAATTTTTCTTCCATCAGTGGAATAAGCTCATCGGTGCTTCCCAGAAATATGCCCGTAAAACTTGCTTGAACCGTCATCTTTTCATTTTCATTTGAATTCACCCTTGAAATGATGATGCTTGTATGTATTTCTTTGGGAAGCTTGTGTGCAATATACTGCCACTGGTGAACAAGCTTGGTCGCATTTTGTTCTAACGTTTTGCTCACTGTAAAAACAGTAACATTAGCTGGAACTGGCACTAATTTCAGCTTCCAAGCAAGGACTATCCCAAAGCTACCCCCACCACCTCCTCGAATGGCCCAAAACAAATCTTCTCCCATCGATTTTTTATCAAGAATTCTCCCATAAGCATCAATTAAACGAGCGTCGATTACATTATCTGAGGCAAGACCATATTTTCGAAACAATACGCCATAGCCTCCTCCACTCAAATGTCCACCGAGACCCACTGTGTGACCGATACCAGCCGGAAAGGCAAGAGTTCTAGTTTTGCGAGCAATTTCATAGTATAATTCACCAATAGTTGCACCAGATTCAACCCATGCCGTAGCTTTTTCAACGTTAACCTGAACTGATCGGAGATTCACCAAATCGATGACCACAAACGGAACTTCATAAGCTGTAGTATAAGAAAGACCCTCAAAGTCATGACCCCCACTCCGAGTTCTGACTTGCAGTCCTTGTTTTCTACAACAATAAACTGTTGCTTGGATGTGGGATGCGTGGAATGGTGTTACAATGGCCAAAGGTGTAGGCGTAGAAGGTGTTGTGAACCTGAAATTTTGAGCAGATGATTTCAAAACAGAGGAGTAAGAAGAATTATGGTGTGTGTAAACGAGCTTTGCAATAGAAGAAGAGTTGTGAAAACGAAGGGAAAGGCAACGAAGAAATTCCTCAGCAGGTTGAGCTGAAGCACTAATTCTCCATGACAAGGAGAGGAGAAAAAGAAGAAGAAAAGGAAACATATTTAATTTAATTTCTGGGTCTATGTTATGTGAGCATTGAAATGTGGTGCAAGCAATCACCTTATTAATAATGCTAAGGTTGGTGGGCAGGTTCATCTGCTAGATATGAAACCAAAATTACGTTGAAGAATCAACAACAGGCAAAGTCAACGTTATGGCCGCTATTGTTTCAGTTGTCGTATTTGACATAATTGCCATTAGCTTTGCTCCAAGAGCCGAATTCAAATACGAATCTAATCCCAACTGATAATGAAGATTTCTTGGATAGTAGCATCATCTATTTATGTGAACATCTATCCATTGCTCCACAATAATAATTTATTCATTTAACAACTAAAACAGAAAATTTTAATTGCTTCAAATATATAAATGATAAATCTCAAATTTATATATTTATTTAAAATATATTTTTTTATACACGCTAGAATGTTGCAGAAGCAACCACAAGGCAAGGTCAACTAGCTGCCCATTTGAGATTTATCCCCATATATTAAAACTTAGATGAATCAAGATTTTCTCCATGCTTAATGTGTGGGCTCTTGGATTGTTATAGTCTTTCAATTTCTTGCATTAGATTTCCTTGTAGAACTTTGATCTTATGCTTTTCGTAGCTTGAAGCTCAAAGTATCGAATTCGAATAAGAATATGTACTAATTGACAACAAAAATATATATCAATGTCTTATCAATATTTCAATAAAAATTTCTATAATATAATTGATTGAGTCTTAATTAGATTGGTATGTATATTATTGTTAATGTAGGAGAACATGAGTTTGAGCGCGCTGAAACACATTATTTTCTTATTTATGAATTAAGAAGGGACCATGGATAGTTATAGAAAAGAAAGAAAAAATCTACAATATAGTACACTCTTTTTTCTAAGAGAATACTACAGTTGCCAATTAGTCAAATAAGGGATTAGATAAAAAATTGACCTAAAACTAATTTAGTTTATTATAAAATTGTATTTGATGTACATATGATAGTTTATAAATGACTCGCTCAACGTTATAAAAGCATTTGATGGAGAAATTCTATTGAGTTTTAGTGATTTTTAAGTTTGTTCTCGTTTCTACAATTACGAAAGAGGAGGCTTGCTTTGTTTATGTTTGAAGAAGTTTATGAATGACTCAGAATTCAACATTATAAAAGTATTTGACAGAAAAATACTATATGATTTATAATAACATGAGAAGTTTGAATATTTTAGAAATTGTACAAGCTTCGATGATTTTTAATGTTGCTCTCATGTTTCCTCAATAACGAAAGAGGAGGGATGCAAGTTTTGGGGACCAACCTTTGTATTTATATGCATCAATCCATTGAAGTTGTTCTTAAAATATTTAAGACCCGAAATCTTGTTTTATGCGTAGTTTACATTGTCGTTGTTAATTTTTTTAGTCCTAATGTCAATATCTCTGTATATTTTGAAACATAGTGTTGGAACATTGGCAGCAACAAAAGAAGAAAACAAAGAACACAGAACGAGGCAGTATGATATTTTACTTGCTCACAAATGTGCAGCAAGGGAGCTTATGGCTTTTAGCTCATGTTTGCTCATTCATTCAACTAGAAAAGCAATACATTTATAGCCAAATACTTTACCAAATACTACCTACTACCACTAAGTAGCCTAGTAACTTGTAAAACATTGCTTGTGCACATAAACAAGCCATCTAATCTAGTCATTCAACACCTAAACAAACATATCAAGCTGTCATCAGCTTGTTCATTTTCAAGTAAGTTACTTAACAAAGTAACTAGATAGCCTTGCTGTTACAGCAAGCATTAGTGCTGCAGCAAAAATGTGCAAGGTGCGTTCACTTAACCAAAATGTAACAGCAGCATGGTTGGCCATTTTCAACACATAGGGAGTCATGTAATTGTAAAATCATTAACTTTTGAGAGTTTTTATTCTCCTCTTCTTCTCAATTCACTACGTATAAATTGCTGTAAAGGTTATCAGCGCTGTGAGGATATGGACATTCAATCTCAAGAATCTCGTCCATTTTCCCTCCATAAGCCACAAATACCATAACTTGCTTGTATCGTCATCTTCTCATTCTCTTCACTTGAACTCACCCTTGATATGGCAATGCTCGAGTGTATTTCTTTGGGAAACTTATGCGCAATAAACTGCCACCGATGAACAAGTTTGGTCGCATTTTGCTCTAACGTTTTCCTCACTGTATAAACAGTAAGTAACATTAGCTGGGACTGGGACCAATTTCGATTTCCAGGCAAGGACAATCCCAAAGCTACCCCCACCTCCACAAATGGCCCAAAACAAATTTTCTCCCATGGATTTTCTATCAAGAACTCTCCCTTTAACGTCAATTAAACGAGCATCGATTACATTATCCGCAGCAAGACCATACTTTGAAACAACACACCGAAGCCTCCTCCACACAAATGTCCACCAAGACCCACGATGTGGCCATTACCAGCCGGAAAGGCAAGAGTTCCAATAATGAATAGACCTAATTTTACTAAAAATTGAGACAAGAGACAGTTATAGAAAATCAAGTTTATTGATTCTAATAATGAAATATTGTTATAAAGGATGATTGTTTATAAAGAGGGTTGTCTATACATATATGAAAATATTTAACCCTCTATTTGCATAATACATCGACATGCCTGCCATCAGCGTAGCTCCAAGCACCGGATTAAAGAAAAAAAAAACTAATCCCGATTGACAATGAAAATTATCATTGGATAAGTTGTATCATATACTTGTATCAACATGTATCTATTTCTCGAAAAATATAATTGATAATAATTTATTCATTTAACAACAATATTTAAAAGTCTATTAATCTTATAAACGAATTATAATATGAAATATAATTGTATTCAAAAAATTTAATTTTGATTCCATTGTATATATATAAATTTAATTTTATTCAATTATACACAATTAAATTTGGGATATCCTAAATATTTATACATGTAATAAATAACTAGCATAATACAACACAAAGTGATTGCAGCTTCATATTAACTAACTATAAAGTATAAAATATGAAATACTAAAATTAAATATAATTCGTAAATAAATTCTAATAAAACTAAAGGAAAAAGTATCTTATATTAAAAAGAATATTCAAGAACAATAATGGTGGAGTGTAGTGACGTTATAGTAAAATGACTATGGTGACATTTTTTTTAACTTAGTGACGTTTCAAAACATCACCAAAAAGGCAAACTTAGCTGCGCCTACAAAAGCACCACCAAAAGCATCACAAAAGATGTTAGCAACGTTTGCACATTTTTAGTGGCGCTTATAAACTGTTTACGGCATTTATAGAAGTGCTGCAAATAGTACATTTGGAAGCATTCTATAAATGTTGTTAAAACTATCAGTTAAGTCTTAATTTAATTAATATAAGTATTATTGCAAATGCAGAAAGATGTGTGTTTGAGTACGCGGAAGTACATTATACTCTTATTTATAGGTTGGGGAAGAAGTATAGATAATTTTAAACATTATATCAAAAAAAATAAATACGACCAGAACTTATAATGAAATTATTAAAATAAAAACCACTAAAACTGAAAATAATATGATATATATTTTATAAATTTAGCGATGTTTTTAGATAAGCATAGTGAATTGTCAACCATCTTGCGACGTTCCTGCATATGCAGAGAGATTAGGCTTTCAATTATGTTTTCTTTTGAAGCCCCTCATGTTGAAACTTTCAATGGCAGTTTTTACACAAACGCCATCACTTGTTAACTAATGTTGAGAATTGAAATTTATATCCTGAAGAAGCGATTATTGAGAAAGATGATCATCTGGGTGTATTTAGGGGGCTTGGTAGGGCCCTGATCCCTTTAAAATGAAAAATTTTTATTTAGGTCCTTTATAATTTTTAAAGTTTTAAATTAATAAAGGTGAAATTTTATTTTGTCCCTAAAATGATAAAAATTGATTTAATCTTTTAAAATTATAAAAATATAGACTATTTAAATGGTGAAATCTTATTTTACTATCGTAAAAATTACAATTTAATTTCGACTCGCCTACAAAAATTTTCTAACTTCACCCTTGAATATCACAAATCCGAAAAAGTTAATCTTTATATATTATAAAACGGATATAAAAGATAATTAATGATGTTGGATAAGTTATATAAGTGAATTGAGAAAAGAAAAGCAAAGAAATAAATACTACTTTATTGCAATCCCAGAAAATTTGGAACTCTAAGCACGTCCCTATCAAGGACTTACAGAAAGATAATACGTACTATCGATGTATAATTAACATAACAAATATAAATTCAATAGTATAGTTACCAATTAGTGAAACTGGGGATTAGATAACAAAAAAGGAGGAGGAGAAACTATAATAGTTTATTATAAATTTGTATTTGATGTAGTGTACCTTAAACTTATAATAGTTTATGAATGACTTATAATTCAGCACTATAAAAGTACTTCACAGATAAATCTTATTTTATCTATAATAACATGAGAAGTATGAATCTTTTAAAAATTCTATGAGCTTAAGTGCTTTTTAATAAGGTCGCTCTGTTTCCACAATAACGAAAGAGGAGGGATGCTTTGTTCATGTCTGAAAGAAGTTTTGTGGATCAACTGTTGTCTTTACATTCACTAACCTATTGAAGTTGTTCTTAAAATATTTAACACCCCAAACTCTAGCTTTTGCATAGCTTCTCTTGCGGTTGTTAATTTTGTTCGTCCCAATGTCAAGATCTCTGTAATAATATATGCTTCTCGTGGAGATTTTGAAACGTATGGAGTCATGTAACTGTAAACTCTCCGCATCCAACTCATGAACTTTTCAGAGTTCATATTTTCCTTTTCTTCCCAATCTACTGTGTATAAGATGATGTAGAGGTTACCAGCTCTGTGAGGATATGGATATTCGGTCTCAAGAATCTCATCCATTTTGCCTCCAAAAGCCACAAATAGCATAATTGCAGATTTTGCTTCATCCTCGTAAAACTTGGACCACAATCCTTCAAATGCCGATTCAGGAATGGGCTGTTTTCCGAAGTCAGATTTTGCTTTGAAGAATGTTTTTGAAATAGATGACTTTTGATTCCTATTACGTAAAGTTTCCGATGGGTGATCTGAGTATAAATAGGAAAGAGTTGAGATTAGATTCAGCCCAACTCATCTCCAAGCAATCTTCTTTCACTAGTCCAAGTTCAGGGAATTTCTCTTCCATCAATGGAGTAAGCTCATCAATGCTTCCAAGAAACGTGGAAGTACAACTTGCTTGAATTGTCATCTTCTCCTGATCTTCACTTGAATTCACCCTTGCTATGGCAATGCTCGCGTACATTTCTTTGGGAAACTTGTGCGCAATAGACTGCCACCGATGAACAAGTTTGGTCGCATTTTGCTCTAACGTTTTCCTCACTGTAAAAACAGTAACATTAGCTGGAACTGCGACCAATTTCAATTTCCAAGCAAGAACTATCCCAAAGGTACCACCACCTCCACGAATGGCCCAAAACAAATCTTCTCCCATGGATTTTTTATCAAGAATTCTCCCTTTAACATCAATTAAACGAGCATCGATTACATTATCTGCACCAAGACCATATTTTCGAAATAAGCCATAGCCTCCTCCACTCAAATGTCCACCGACACCCAGGGTGGGGCAAATACCAGCTGGAAAGGCAAAGAGTTTTACTTTCCGAGAAATTTCATCATACAGTTCACCAACAGTTGCACCAGATTCAACCCATGCTGTAGCTTTTTCAACGTTAACCCGAACCGATCGAAGATTCACCAAATCGATCACAACAAACGGAACTTTATAAGCTGAAGTATAAGAAAGACCCTCAAAGTCATGACCCCCACTCCGAGTCTTGACTTGAAGTTCATGCTTTCTGCAACAATAAACTGCGGCTTGGATGTGGGATGCATGCAGTGGTGTTACAATGGCCAAAGGTGTATGCGTAGATGGTGTTGTGAACCTGAAATTTTGAGCAGCTGACTTCAAAACAGAGGAGTATGATGAATTATTTTGTGTGTAAACGAGTTTTGCAATAGAAGAGTTTGGAGAACGAAGGGAAAGGCAATGAAGAACTTCCTGAACAGGCAGAGCTGAAGCATTAATTCTCCATGACAAGGAGAGGAGAACAACAAAGAGAAATGGAAACATATTATTGACAACGAATTGAGATAATTAATTTCGTTTCTGGATCTATCTATGTTATGTGAGAATTGCAACATGTTGCTAGCAATCCCATTATTAATAATGCTAAGATTGGTGGACAGTCTGCTAGATATGAAACCAAATTTATCCTAAACTTCTTAAGCTAAACCTTAATTTTATCCGAAATAAAATAAGAAAAGCAGTATGTTTAACGTGTGAGACTTAAAATAATACTAAATTACAAGATGATATTATGTTTTTTAATCCCTACAAATACAATCTTTCTCCAAAGTGTTGGTTTTCTAGAGATTTAAAACTACATTTTGTGTAAGAAAAACTCAAGTGAGTAAGTTGATTCTATGGAAAAAATTTCAACGGATTTAGTGGAGAGTACCTAGATTTTATTTTAAGTGTGAGGTTAAAACATGGTAAGTTGTAGTACTTAAATAATTACTTACACGAGACTTTCTAGGCAAGGTAGTCCTGTACCAATAAAAAAATCTAGATTGTGCGTAACCAATTTCCTAATGTTTTTGTTTGTTGTTCTTGTTGAAAGTTGGTCAGCATGCAGCACCAAAGGCAGCCAAGACTCTGGCCATGCAGAAGCTACTGATGCACTTGCAATTAGTGATATTTTATTCATTTTGTAATCTTCAGTTAATGTAATTATGTAGTTTAGTTCATTTTAAACTATGTTAGATTAATATTTGATGTAATATTGATAGTGATTCAGCTGTTAATTCAGCTTTGTTCATGTGTACAAGTTAATTTCATCAAGTTTCAATGTATTAGTGGTAGTAGATATTGGTTAGGTTACCATACTAATTTTGACAAGCTAAAAGCTTGGTTTATGTATTGGCATTATGCCATTATTCTTTTAGAATGAAAAACTTCTTAGTTTTCTTCCATATGCTCCATCTTTCTCAGCTTTGCTTTTGTTTTCTGTTTGAATTTCTCTTTTGTTTCTTCAGCAAGTCTCGAGCCTTGCTACTCAAGTTTTAGCTGAGCTTGTTTGTTTTCTGTTCATAACACCAATAATTGGTATCAGAGCTGTAATCTTAGTGGACCTGTTATAGTTTAACACTTAAAACCATGGTTTCATCAGGCTTCTCACCAGGTACACCACCAGTCTTCAATGGAGAGGGCTTTCACATTTGGGTGGTCAACTCAGATGTTGAGCCAGCACCTCTTAGTTCCAACCCAACAGTGGCTTAGATCAGGCAACATGCTGATGAAAGAACAAAGAGGCACAAGGCCATGTCTTGCATACAAAACTGTGTGTCAGATGTGATCTTCACAAGGATCATGGCCTGTGAACACTAAAGTAGGCTTGGGACAAATTGAAAGAGGAGTTCCAAGGAACTGAGAGAACAAGGCCGCAACAGCTACTGAATTTGAGAAGGGATTTCGAGAATTTGAAGATAAAAGAGGAAGAAACTATCAAGTAGTATTCAGACAGGATCATGGCTGTGGTAAACAGCATAAGGCTCCTTGTAGAGCAATTTAGTGAAGCTATAATAGTGGAGAAAGTGATCTCTACCTTACCTGAAAGGAATGAGGCAAAAATGTCTTCCCTCGAAGACTCAAGGGACTTGGCCAACATCTCATTAACAGAGTTGATCAATGCTCTCTATGCACAGGAGCAAAGGAGAGCCAGCAGACTAGAGGAGCACCAAGAAGGTGCCTTCCAAGCCAAAACCAAACCTGCTTGAGCACCACTGCCTTCAAAGGCAAAAAGGCTTGGAGAGACAAGCCTAAGTCAGATGCTGCTAGAAGAAGGGATCAACCTTGTAGGCATTGCAAAAGACCTGGTCATCTAGAAGCAAATTGATGGTTTAGGTCAGATGTGTAGTGCCAATACTGCAAGAAGATGGGCCATGTAGAAAAGGTTTGTAAAACAAAGGCAAACCAAAGCAGATTCAACATCAACAGCCAAAGGCTGAAGCTCGAGTAGCTGAAGAAGACAGTGACAATGAGGAACAAGTTTTTGCAGTCTCATGCTCAGCTGCAAAAGAAAAGGCTACCAATGGATGGCTCTTAGATAGTGGCTGCTGATCGTTGTTTTATCGAAGTCTTAAAATTTATAAATGAATGATCGAACCTGAAAACTAACTATGACAACGATTTGAGGCAAGCGCACCTATCGAATAGTAGTGTAGTTAAGGCAAGACCAGAATGTCGAATCCCAAAGGAACCAAAAGTACTAATACTAACTTTCTTTTTATTATCTAACCTAAGAATTAAGGGATTTGTTTATCTAATCTAAATTTAATTAATAACTAAGCTAAAGATGCAAAGACAAAGAAGAATGAACTTGAGAAAATAATTTTAGGAAAAACCAATTGATTAAAATGACACCCAAGGAAGAATCCACCTAGACTTCACTTGTTATCTAACTCTGAACCAGACGATTTATTCATTTGAATTGATCCGTAAGATTCCTAGGTTATATTAATCCCTCTATTCAGGCGACTAACGTCTAACCCTAGGTTGATTAATTGAAATCTCTTTCTAATTAAAACCCCTAGAATTGCATTAACTCGATCTATGGACTCTCATATTAGGTTTCACCCTAATCTGGCAAACCCCCTGAAGGAATTGAAGGAGAGATCCTCCGTCTTGAGTATAATTTCAGCTTCTTAAGATGAATCAACTAGTTATCTTTGAGTAAATCTCCACAATTCTGCCTTCTTTAGCCTAGCTGGACGCCCCTAACTAAAGTTATGGGTTCTTCCCGTTCCAGGTTATACTTAGGGTGTTTATATAGGCTTCAGAATGTGTTTCTACGTCCCTAAGTATCCTAATCTGAGTGAAACTTCTCTTTTTCACGACAGGGACACGCCCGTGTAGCACGCCCGTGTACTTCAATTTCAGGCCGTGGTCGAGTCTGATGAAGAGGCATGACTGTGTGTTTCAGGGTCAGGCCGTGTTAGAGTAAATTAGGGAGGCACGACCGTGTGGTCTTGGGCCCAGGCCGTGTCGATTTCTATTTTAACCCAATTTGGTCCGTTTTAGGCCCGTTTCTCATTCTTTTCATCCTCCGATGCTCTCCTGAGTATAAAACATGAAAACAAAGGATTAAGAGCACCAAATTACATAATCCAAGGCTTAAATCATCCAAAAGCATGCTAAATATGGGCCTAAAATATGTTACTTTTATGGTTTATCAGCTGTACCAACCACATGACAACAGATGCTGCCATTTTCAAGCTAATTGACAGAAGCTTCAAAAAAAAGGTGAAAGTTGGTAATGGTCACTTTATCAAGGCAGAAGGTAAAGGTGATGTGTTGATAAACACTCCCACAAGCAATAAGCTTGATTCAAATGTGTTGCTAGTGCTTGAGATTGATAGAAATTTGCTCAGCATAGCTCAGTTGCTAGACAAGGGCTATTCAGTTGTGTTTAAAGGCAATGAGTGTCAGATCAGTGATCCAAATGGATCAAGACTCATGTCAGTCACTATGGCTGATAAAAGCTTTGTTGTTGACTGGACAAATGACTCAAATTCAGCCTACACTGTCTCCTAAAATGAATCCAAGCTTTGGCATCAATGACTTGGTCATGCTAACTACAGATCCATGGACCAGCTGTCCAAAGAAGATCTAGTTGAGAACTTCATCAAATCAGTTGAAAAGGAGGAGGTTTGTGAGGTATGTCAACTAGGAAAGCAGGCCAAGCAACCATTTCCTTCAAACAAGTCATGGAGAGCTTGAGAAAGACTTCAGCTTGTGCATTCTGATGTTTGTGGCCCCATGAAGACTCAGTCATTGAATGGGAGTCGGTATTTCATTCTGTTTATTGATGATAACTCAAAATTTTGCTGGATTTACTTCTTGAAGTACAAATCAGAAGTGGCATCGAGTTTTGAAGTTCAAAGCTACTGTAGAGACTGAAACAAGTTGCAAACTCAAGACTTTAAATTCAGACAATGGAACTGAATACACTTCAACTCAATTTCAAGCCTTCTGTGATGAAGAAGGCATTAAACACCAGCTCGCCAACACTTATACACCTCAACAGAATGGTTTTAGTGAAAGAAATAATAGAAGCTTGATGAATATGGCTAGGTGCCTCATGTTTGAGAAGAATTTGTCCAAAACCTTATGGGCTAAGGCAGTAAAAACTGTTGTGTATCTTCAAAATAGGCTTCCAACCAAGGCTTTAGCTCAGAATACTCCATTTGAAGCTTAGTTTGGATTCAAGCCATCACTAGCTCATCTCAGGACCTTTGGTTGCATATGTTATGCACAAGTTCCAACTGTGAAAAGAGGCAAGCTAGGATAAGAAAGCTCAAGCAGACATTCTGGTAGGCTATAGCACAGTCAAAAAGGGCTATAGAATTTTGGATCCCTCAACAAATAAAGTTCTAGTGAGCAGAGATGTGGTTTTTAATGAAAAAGTAAGTTGGAATTGGGAGAAGAATGAACCAGAGGCAGTCTCTGAAGATCTTGCATCAGATCAAGTTGAAGCTAGTTAAAATGGTCCTGAAATGGACATAGATGATGAACCAGTCAGGGGCACTAGACCATTGGCTGAGATTTATGAAAGAGCTCAAGTGGCTATAGTAGAGCCAAGCGGCTTTGAAGAGGTTTGTCAATGATAATTAATATTAGGATAATTATCTAGGATTATTTAATTTCTTTATTTATCTTTATTTATCTTTAATTAAATTGTAATTATCTTTGGGAGTTTGAGTAGAATTAGACTATCTACCTTAAACACTATAAATAGGGATGGAGTAACTCATTTGGGTGTTCATCTTTTTCCATACACTCCTCCCCATAATTCTTTTGTGTTTCATTTATTTTCTTTCAATAAAATTCCTTTTCCATATTTTTATATTTTCCACCACAAATATGAGCCACTAAATTCCATCTAGCCAAGGTTGCCAAATTCCCAGAAAAAGGTTCTTGAGGCTTAGAACCCGTACTCAACTTTCTCACCCAAGTATTCATCGTTTCTCGCATTACGGGATGACGTATGAAATGGACATAGATGATGAACCGATCTCGGGCACCGATCCTAGACCATTGGTGAGATTTATGAAAGAGCTCAAGTGGCTATAGTAGAGCCAAGCGGCTTTGAAGAGGCTGAAAATCAGCAAGGCTAGAAACAAGCCATGCTTGATGAAATCAACATGATTGAGAAGAACCGGACTTGGGAATTGGTTCAGAAACCAGTTAACAGGAAGATCATTGGGGTGAAATGGGTCTATCGAGCCAAGCACAATGCTAATGGGAGCTTGAACAAACTCAAAGCTAGGTTAGTTGTGAAAGGGTTCAATCAAAAGTATGGTGTAGACTACCTAGAGACCTTTGCACCAGTGGCTAGACTTGACACCATTAGACTGCTAGTTGCCTTAGCAGCTCAAGTTAAGTGGAAAATCCACCAACTTGATGTGAAGTCAGCTTTCCTTAATGGATTCCTTGAAAAAATATCTATGTTGAGCAACCTCAAGGTTTCAAGGTGGCTGGTAAGGAAGAAATGGTGTACAAGTTGAACAAAGCCTTGTATGGCTTAAAACAAGCACCAAGGGCCTGGTACAGTAGAATTGATGGCTACTTGGTCAGTTTAGGATTTGAAAGAAGCATTAGTGAGCCAATATTGTATGTCAAAAGAGAAGGAGTACAAACACAGCTCATTGTGCCCTTGTATGTTGATGACATGTTGGTGACAGGAGGAAACCACGCAATGTTGGTCAATTTTAAAACCAAAATGCAACAAATGTTTGAGATGTCTAACTTGGGGCTAATGTCCTACTTCCTAGGCATGGAAGTAACACAAACACAGGAAGGAATTTATCTAAGTCAGAGAGCTTTTGCTATGAAGATTTTAAATAAGTTCTCAATGCAAAATTGTAAAGCAACTAGCACACCAGTTGCTGTTGGAGAAAAGTTATCGAGCCAATATGCTTTTGAGAAGGTATGTGAATCAACATGTAGAAGCCTAGTTGGTTGTTTGTTATACTTGAATGCCATTAGGCTAGACATAATGTATGCTGTGAGTTTACTCTCAAGATTTATGCATTGTTGCAATGAAAGTCATTTCAAACCTGCCAAGAGAGTTCTCAGGTACATCAAAGGTACTTTGAGCTATGGCATGATGTTTAACAGGGCTAAAAATTTAAAGTTAGTTGGCTACACTGATAGTGACTGGGCTGGTTCGATGGATGACATGAAGAGCACCTCAGGGTATGTTTTCACCCTTGGCTCAATTTGCTGGAGTTCGAAGAAACAAAATGTAGTTGTTTAGTCAAGCTGCTGAAATTTGAGTATGTGGCGACTCTTTGGAGTCAGTAAATCAAGTCATTTGGCTTAGAAAGATCTTGGCTAATCTTAATCTTGAACAAAGGGAAGCAACAGAGATATTTTGTGATAATCAATCTGCTGTTGTAATTGCAAAGAACCCTATTTTTCATGGAAGAAAAAAATAATTCAACATTAAACTCCATGCTGTTAGGGAAATGGAGCAAGCTCATGAAGTAAAACTGGTTCATTGTAGTTATGAAGAGCAATTAGCTGACATTTTAACAAAGGCCCTTAATGTTTCAAGGTTTCAACACTTGAGAGCTGAGATGGGAATTTGCAACATGCTAACCAAGGAGGAGTGTTGAAAGTTGGTCAGCATGCAGCACCAAAGGCAGCCAAGAGTCAGGCTATGCAGCTCGAGCCATGTAGAAGCTACTGATGCACTTGCAGCTAGTGATGTTTTGTTCATTTGTAACCTTCAGTTAATGTAATGTAGTTTAGTTCATTTTGAACTATGTTAGATTGATATTTGATGTAATATTGATAGTGATTAAGCTGATAATTCAACTTTGCTCATGTGTACAAGTTAATTTCATCAAGTTTCAATATATTAGTGGTAGTAGGTATTTGTTAGGTTACCATACTGATTTTGACAAGCTGAAAGCTTGGTTTATGTATTCCATTATTCTTTTTGAATGAAAAACTTCTTAGTTTTCTTCCATATGCTCCATCTTTCTCAGCTTTGCTTTTGTTTTCTGTTTGAATTTCTCTTTTGTTTCTTCAGCAAGCCTCGAGCCTTGCTGTTCAAGTTTTAGCTGAGCTTGTTTGTTTTTTGTTCATAACACCAGCAGTTCTTCACTTATTACTTAATCCAATTACAACTAAACCGATATCTAATCTCGTACCAATTCACAAAAATCAAACTTAATTTTAGTTATTCACCCTTCAATGCCCAAGAAAATTCTTAAAATATTTATTTTGTACGATAGCACTGAAATCTATTGATTGAAACAACACATTTTTAATAAATTAAATTTATTTTTGTTTGGGGAAGTTGAGGCTTTGGATGCTTTGGTTGTAAATATAAACTAGAATGGGTGTATGAAAGCTAAAATTGTATTTGGTATTTGGGATTTTCTTTGTTGAGGATGGTGTTAGGTAAAAGAGCTTTGCTAGTTTCCATGATGACATGAATGATTCCATTTAGGTGTTGACTTTGTCTTTATCAAATTTTAGTTCTTTGATTGAAAAGATTATATTTCATATCAATTAGTGAAATGTGGATTAGGTAAAAATTAGGGCAATTTACATTCTAAGATTATCCCTTAGAGTAGGTTTCATATAAATTATAAATATTTAATTTAATCAAATTATAATTTTAAGGTATAATGATAAATTTAGTCTTTCAATGTTTACATCATGAGCCAAATCAGAATTTTTTTAGGCGAAATTAAGTTATATATTTTATAATAGTAAATATAAAATTTTACCATTTTAACCTATAGCTTTATAATTTCTAGAGGACTAAATCATTCTTTATCATTTTTGGGGACTAAAATACAATTTTACTAATATTATTTAAAATTTTATAAATTACAAAGAGGCTAAAAGAAAAATTTCCATTTGAGGGGGGTGGGGCCTATCAACCCTCTAGCTCTGCCCCTAGTTTACATCTTTTATCAATTTGATCATTATTCCTTTTTTAGTTAAATTTAACTATTAACATTTCAAAAAAAGTCAAATTACTTTTTTTAATGAAAATGATGACTAAAACATTAATTTTTAACGATATTAGTGTGGCAACCCGCATGGCAGTTCACGTGTACTTCATGTTGACATAGCATTATTTGTCTTACATGCCACGTCAAATAAATGTGGATTGTCATGCGGGTTGTCATGTTTAATAATTTAATATTTTTGTCAATATTTCTATTAAGAAAATAACAATCAATTGTTTATGAATGGTTGATGGTCTAATTCAACTCTACTTTTTAAAGGTTGAAGGTCACATTTTTAATGGTCGATGGGCAATCGAGGACAACTCGATTGACGGGACGTCCACATGGTGCCTTTTGGGAGAGCCATGTGTCTAGCTCAAGTGGGATACAACAATTTTAATACTTACGGTTGCTAATGATGATAGGCATGTTGTTTAATCTCCTAATTTACTAGAAGACCGTCGAGACTTGATAATGAAATTTTCTAATGAATACTTTAAAATTTTGAAATAAATATAAAATTTATACATAAATTTTGGTCTAATTTGTGCAATTTGATACCGAACTTTGATTTGGTGCAATTATATTCATAAAACTTTTTTATTTGGTGCAATTATATTCATAAAACTTAAATCGTGGTCCATATGTATAAATGAAACTTTAATTTTGATCTAATTATATACATTTAAAGAAATGCATATACATTTATTTTCATATTAGATTAATATAGTTATTTATGATGTAATATATTAACGTAAAATTATGCTAATTCGATAATATTGTTTGTGATTTTCATATGTCAAATTACCCAAAATCAAAGTTCATATATGACAATGCACATTGGATCAAAGTTCATACATAGTTTTAATATTTATATCTAAAATTTTAGGTTAAAGTTTGACTATGAGCTTATTCATCATTCTAAATTTATATATGAGGTGTTGTACATGTTTATAATTGTTTTATAGCTAACTCATTATTCATCACTAGAAAGCTTGACAAAGAAATTGTATCAGAAACATGAAAGAGGGGGAATGCTTTGTTCATGCCTAAAGAAGTTTTCTGGATCAACCTTCGTCTTTATGTATACCAACCTATCGAAGTTGTTTTTGAAATATTTACGACCCCAAATCTTGGCTTGTGCATAGCTCCCTTTACAACTGAACATATTATTTGATCCAATTTGGAGATCTTTGTAATTAACATATGCTTCTCTCGGAGAATTTGATACGTAGGGTGTCATATAATCATAAACTCTCCTTATCCAATTCAAGAACCTTTCGGAATTTTTATTTTCCTTTTCATCCCAATCTACCACGTATATGATGCTGTAGATGTTGCCAGCCCTATGAGGAAATGGAATTTCAGTCTCGGGAATCTCATCCATTTTCCCTCCATAAGCCACAAGGAACATATTTGCCATCTTTGCTTCTTCCTCATAAAACATAGGCCACAATCCTTCCAACCCCATTTCAGGAATAGGCCGTTTTACATAATCAAATTTTGCCTTAAAGAATGTCTGAGAAACACCCGTTTTTTGATGTCGTTCAAGTAGAGTTTCCAACTGTACTCCTCCTTGGGTTGAAAGGATGGCTTCAACCCAACTCATTTCCAAGCAATCGTCTCTCACTAGTCCAAATTCAGGGAATCTTTCTTCCATCAATGGAACAAGCTCATCAATGCTTCCAAGAAACATGGAACTAAAATTAGCCTGAATTGTCATCTTCTTATCAGCTTCACTTGATTTCACACTCGATATGAAAATGGACATGAGTAATTCTTTAGGAAACTTGTGCGCAATAGACTGCCACCGATGAACAAGTTTGGTCGCATTTTGCTCTAACGTTTTGCTCACTGTAAAAACAGTAACAATAGCTGGAACTGCGACCAATTTCAATTTCCAAGCAAGGACTATCCCAAAGCTACCCCCACCACCTCCTCGAATGGCCCAAAACAAATCGTCTCCCATGGATTTTCTATCAAGAATTCTCCCTTTGGCATCAATTAAACGAGCATCAATTACGTTATCTGCTGCAAGACCATATTTTCGAAACAATGGTCCATAGCCACCCCCACTGAATTGTCCACCAACACCCACAGTGTAGAAAAGACCAGCCGGAAAGGCAAGAGTCCTACTTTTCTGAGCAATTCCATAGTACAATTCACCAATAGTTGCACCAGATTCAACCCAGGCTGTAGCATTTTCAACGTCAACCTGAACCGATCGAAGATTCACCAAATCGATCACAACAAATGGAGCTACATAATTTGCTGTAGTATAAGAAAGACCCTCAAAGTCATGACCCCCACTTCGAGTTCTGACATGCAGTCCATGTATCCTGGAGCAATAAATTGCTGCTTGGATGTGGGATGGCTGCAGTGGTGTTATAATGAACAAAGGTGTGGGAGTAGATGGTGTTGTGAACCTGAAATTTTGAGCAGATGACTTCAAAACAGAGGAGAATGAAGAATTACGTTGCGTGTAAACGAGCTTTGAAATGGAAGTGGAGTTAGCGAAATGAAGGGAAAGGCAATGAAGAAACCCCTGAGAAGGATAAGCTAAAGTACTACTACTTTTCCATGACACGGAGAGGAGAAAAACAAAAAGAGAAGGGAACATATTGTTAGTGATGAAGTGAGAAATTTGACTAATTTCGTTTGTGGATATTTGTCAAATGTGTTACATTATTTATAATGCTAATTTGGTCAACAAAGTCATCTGGCGCAAATGAGAGACTCCACTAGCACTTAGCCACTAACATTTCTCATTGATTGAAATCATTTCTTCCTTTTACACTTGAAAATGGTTGACTAGAAACTAAGTTGAAGTAATTATGTAAAGCTAGGCAAGATAGATTATAATTTCTTGTAAAATGGACCATGCCTGCCTCCACCAGAACCTTCTTATTCTATTCTAAGTGGACAAGCAAGTCAGCAACTAAAAATCTTACTCTACTTTTAGATTGGACTACGGAAGGGGAAAGGAAAGGAAAAAGATTGTTTTTCTAAGGTGAAATCCGAATCCTTCAATTTGTTTTTAATAGAGTTTTTTTTATTTAAAAAAAAGTGGATGTGACACAGATTAAGTGAATTTTTATCTTTTAGATAATAAGGGTGAGTTTAGATGGGCGATTGAGTGCACTGCGGTGCGTTTAGTTTACTTTTTGTTTCACGTTACAGTATTTAATCTCACCACCACCGTTGTTTTTACACTAAACGCAGGTAAACGTACTGCCCATCTAAATCCACCCTAAGTATATGGTAATTACTTACCATGTCCCAACCTGCTTCAATATATGAAATCATTTTTTTATCATTGTATATATAAACGATTAAAAAAAATGTATTAACATAATTTAAAAAAATATTTTTTAAAGAATTATGATTACATACATATTTACTTGACTTTAAAAAACATTAAAAAAATTAAAGATAATAGCAAAAATTAAACTGAAGCGAAGAGAGATGGTATGGAGCGAGGATATATGCATTTAACATCCATAGAAGTAATAATAATTTTTAAAATTATACGTACATAATAGAGCAAGACAAGAGATGAGGAGTTATTCGCCCCTGCCTCACTCCATTATCATCCCTAATCCTTTCCTTTTATTTGTGTTGAATTTTTAAGTAAGGCAAGAGGAAGTAAGGAAAATTGATTATCTCTTTCTTTCCTTTTAAAGCTCAATTTTTAACTAAGTCATAAAATTTTTTCACCCTCTCTTTTTTAGAAAAAAATTAATTTCATATATCCAAGTTTTAAAATTTAATTATAATTAATATCTTTTTCCTTTCCATTGTTTTTAAACCTATTCCGACAGCTGCATTTTTTGTCAGTAACGTTACATCTGTCGTCGATTATTTTCCATCGGAATAGCTTTTTTGACTGCTATCTCATATCTAAATTTATGAATAGATTTTTTAGGGACGATATTTTAGCCATCAATATATGACAACTCGTGTGCATTTTATGTATATGATCATCTTGTAATTTGGTACCTTCATCAAACAACTAAATAACTTGATATGACTTAATTTCTACTAAAGTAAATGATTTAATTACTTTAAATTAGGTAATTAATCACTAGATCACTTGATTTTAGTTATAATTTAACTACGCCAAAATCTTACACTTTCTCACTTAACTTAATTTGATAAAATAAACATTGGGTGTACGCAACAAAATATAATATTCATCATGATTACCATACTATAGTGAATTGCAAATGTGAGTTACGGTGGTTGTATATTGTTTAGGTCATATACTCTCCTTCATATACTGCAATAACATTATAACTCAATATGATAGATTTTTTTTTGTTGAAAAGAAGGTAATAATATCAATTACATGAAACAACCATTAGCTTTATCACTTGAGTAAATCTAAAATTTCTTTAGGAGGCTCTGCAATGACTTGTAAGTTCATTTTCCAGCTCAAGCTCATTTTGGCAAGGCAATCTGCTACTGTATTCATACTTCTGGGAACATGTTTGATCCTCCACTCCCCTTCCGAATGCATGATTCGTTGAGTTCTTCTAAGAACAGCGATCCTTGAATCTCCCGAGTCTAGAGCAGATAAATTCTGAGCTACTTCTAGATTGTCAGTCATAATGGAGATCTTTCTGTAACATTTGCTTAATAGAATAAGGATTCCATCCATGATACCCCAAATTTTAGCTTCAAATGGTTTAAATCTCATTATCCAATTTACTTGATGATCTCGAACCACACCTCCTGACGCAGCAACAATATGATAGATTTTTAAATAACATACATATTACATAATAGTTACAATAATATCTTATAAAGATTTTCTTATAGTAAATATATTTAAAATTGTATGTGCATATACAATCATAATAAATAAAAATATGTTAATTTAATATTAAAATACATTAATTAAGCTTAAAGTGTTAAGTTATCATAACTCGATTTATATACCCCTTTAATTAATTTTTGTTGTAATCTAAATATGCTTTCTAAACTCTTTTTCTCCTCAGCTTTCTCCTTCATGGAAAAATAGCTTTGTAGCTTTGGAATATTTTTGTTTTTAGGAAAAATATTTCAAGTCCTGAAATAAATTTCTACATCCATTATGTATGAATTATGACATCAAAACATGACATAAACTCTACTTTCATTAGAAATAATGGAATACACATATTATTTAACACTTGTCCATGATATGATTCCTTTAAAAAAAGTCAAAGGTGGACTTTCGTCTATCAAAACATCCAACAGTAATGTAAGTCATTATCCAAAGAAATATTTTTCTACCCTAGTAATGTCAGTCTAAACATCCAACAGTAATGTAAGTCATTATATATATATATATATATATATATTCTAGGCTCGGCTCAGTCCATCCGAAAAATAGACTTAAAATTTTGTCTAAGCCTAGTCCAGATAAAAAATATTAAACTCGAACTCAGTCTGCTTGTATTAATTTTTTATATTATATTTTTATAAAATAATTTTAAAAAATATAATACACTAAAAACATTAAAATAAATATTTCTCAACAAATTAAAAATACAATAAAAAATCTTTATACTTAAAGAACACTAATATAGTTACAAGTTAGCAAGCAAATGACTTTAAGATAATAGCAAAACTAATAATAAAATAAAAGTTATACAATATTCAAGTAACAACAACAAAATAGTACTAAGATAATAACAAAATAGCGCAATGAAAAAAATTTAGTCAAATTCGGACCAAGTCAAACCCAAACCAAAAAAATCTTACTTGAGATCCGACTCGTTTAGAAAATAGGTTTTATTTTTTATCTAAATTCATTTTTCGAACTTATATTTTTGTCCAAATTTTTTATTTTTAGACGGATCCTCGAGTCTAGACAAATTGTCCAACCTATGATTAGATCCAGATTAAACAAAAGAGCTTAAAATAAAGATAGCAAGGGCAGCCCGAAAAACAGTTGGCTCGCACGGCCAACTCTTTATTATTTTATATAAACGTTGTTAACATGTTATTTAATTATTTGAGAATTGTCAAAATTTAATGTTTGATGCTATCATATTGCATGTATTTATATGTTGTTTAATCTCCTAATTTAATTTAAGTTTGTTGTTTGTATTGGAATTGTCTTTATGGTGATTCTTAGTTTTATAATTTTAAAAAAGTATGTATTATGGCATTATAAAATTACACATTTCATTGCACTCTAAACATAACTAGACCCAGAAACCAACTTTAGTTTATCTTACTTGGTTACTAATAACATGTTCCCATTTCTTATTGTTGTTTTATTTTCCTTGTCATGGAAAATTAGTGATTCAACTCAGCCAGCTGAGGAATTTCTTCATTGCCTTTCCCTTCGTTTTCACAACTCTTCTTCCATATCAGAACTCGTTTACACACAACATAATTCATCATACTCCTCTGTTTTGAAGTCATCAGCTCAAAATTTCAGGTTATCAACACCATCTACGCCTACACCTTTGGTCATTATAACACCACTCCATGCATCCCACATCCAAGCAACAGTTCATTGTTGCAAAAAACATGGACTGCAACTCAGAATTCGAAGTGGGGGTCATGATTTTGAGGGTCTTTCTTATACTACAACTTATGAAGTTCCGTTTGTGGTGATTGATTTGTTGAACCATCGATCCGTTCGGATTAATGTTGAAAAAGGTACAGCATGGGTTGAATCTGGTGCAACAGTTGGTGAATTGTACTATGAAATTGCTAAGAGAAGTAGAACGCTTGCCTTTCCTGCTGGTATTGGACACACCGTGGGTGTTGGTGGGCATTTGAGTGGAGGTGGCTTTGGCTTATTATTTCGAAAATATGGTCTTGCTGCTGATAATGTAATCGATGCTCGTTTAATTGATGTTAAAGAGAGAATTCTTGATAGAAAATCAATGGGAGAAGATTTGTTTTGGGCCATTCGAGGTGGTGGTGGGGGTAGCTTTGGGATAGTCCTTGCTTGGAAATTGAAATTAGTCGCAATTCCAGCTATTGTTACCTGTTTTACAGTGAGCAAAACGTTAGAGCAAAATGCAACTAAACTTGTTCATCGATGGCAGTATATTGCGCACAAGCTTCCCAAAGAAATCCACATGAGCATCGGTATATCAAGGGTGAAATCAAATGAAAATGAGAAGATGACAATTCAAGCAAGTTTTAGAGCTGTATTTCTCGGAAGCATTGATGAGCTTCTTCCATTGATGGAAGAGAAATTCCCTCAACTCGGAATAGTGAAAGAAGATTGCTTTGAAATGGGTTGGGCTGAATCTAATCTTTACTCTACCCAATTTCCAATCGGAGTACCATTGGAAACTTTACTCAATAGGAACCGTAAGTCAATTCTTTCAAAATTGTTCTTTAAAGCAAAATCTGATTATGTAAAACAGCCTATTCCTGAAACAACATTTGAAGGATTGTGGCCAAGCTTTACAAGGAAGAAGCGAAATCAGCAATTATGGTATTTGTGGCTTATGGAGGGAAGATGGATGAGATTCTCGAGACTGAAACTCCATTTCCTCACAGAGCTGGCAACCTCTACAGCATATCATACGTGGTGGATTGGGAAGAAGAGGAAAATAAAAACTCTGAGAAGTTCATGAGCTGGATTAGGAGAATTCACAATTACATGACGCCATATGTTTCAAAATCTCCGCGAGAAGTGTATGTTAATTTCAGAGACCTTGATATTGGGACTAATGAAATTAATGACGAAGAAAATAGCCACGAACAAGCCAAGATTTGGGGTATTAAATACTTTAAAAACAATTTTGACAGGTTAGTGCATGTAAAAACAATGATTGATCCTGAAAATTTCTTTAGGCATGAACAAAGTGTCCCTCCTCTTCCATGTTTGTTGAAGAAAGGAACAAACTCGAACAGCTTGGGAAGCTTGTAAGATCAGATCATATTGTTTCTTGGCCAAGTTTTTTTGTTGATGAATTATACTTGTATTGCTTAAATCCTTGTTGATATCATATTACAATACTAAAAAAAAAAAAACAGCTATCGTCATATATGCAGTAACATTTTGAAAATATAAAAATCATAAATTAAATTATTTAACTTTCAAAGTGATTCGAAAATTAAAATAATGTAATTTGCAATTTAAAATTTTAATCGCTGCCCGTTGCTTCCAATAAGATAAGTTAAACAACAGGTCACATGGCCTATGATTTGTTCTTTGAGTTCATTAGTATATTAATTTTCGAACATTGTTTCAAAAATCTCCATAAGCAAAGACTTTTGGTGAATGATTGATGAGAGACATAAATAAATAAATTACTGATTTTTTTTTTTTTTTTGGCTCTTAATCTTAAATAATAAGACTCGCACTTATGTTGATGATTCACCCTTCGTACTGCTTTCTTTATTTTATTTTGTCTGGTCAGTCTAGCTCTATAGTAACACTGAAAATGGGTGTTTGCTTTGAAATATAGAGCAAAATATGGCCTCATTTTAGTATACGTTAATAATGTCTTCTTCGAGGAGAAATAAAATTATTCATGGACTTTCCACTTGATTTTGTATAAAGTTCAAGTAACCATTTGTGGATATTCAAAAAGGACAATACGTTTAACCAACGCGTATACACTGGTACGTATATCGTTATAAGAAAATGCTAATGGAATGAAAGTAGAATCAAAAACATTTGAGTACCTAGTGTTACTATTTACGTTTTGTATGATTTCAGCTGCAATAGCCAACAGCTAAGTACAGATTGTGACATTTGCTAGCTATTCTCCAATTGGATCAAAGGTGATATCTAATACAGCAAGCTTGCAACATTCCCTGGCTAACTCTATTCTAATTTTCAAGTTTCAACAACAATATCGAATCTCTTCAAACAACTACCATGCCGTTTGACTAAATATACCTGCGCGCGTAAAGCCACTCAAACCCGAAACCTGCAGGAAAAGTGCACATTAGTGACTAGTGAACTGAAATGAAACCTGTGAAGTATATTATTTTTGGTTTCATACAGCTCAATTGATGTTAATGGGAGAATTCTTGATAAAATCCATGGGAGAAAAGATATGTTTTGGGCCATTCGAGGAAGTGGTGGAGTTAGCTTTGGGGTAGTCTTAGCTTGGAAAACAAACTCGGTGCCAGTTCCAGCTAATATCACCGTTTTCAGAGTTCACAGAATGTTGGATAAAAACGCAACTAATTCATCAGTGGCAGTATGTTGCACACAAGTTTCCTAAAGAAATACACATGAGCATCCACATGAGAAAGGGTGAAATCAAGTATAAGATGACAATTCAAGCACTTTTTAGTTCCATATTTCTTGGAGGCACCGACAAGCTTCTTCAATTGATGGAAGAGAAATTCCCTCAACTTGGACTAGTGAAAGAAGATTGCTTTGGAAATCAGTTGGGCTGAATCTGATCTCTACTTTGAACAATTTCCAATCGGTGCACCATTGGAAACTTTACTTGGTAGGAATCACAAGTCTGCTCTTTCGAAATCTTTCTTCAAAGCAAAATCTGACTATGTAAAACAGCCTATTCCAGAAATGGCTGTGGCCCAAGTTTTACGAGGAAGAAGCAACTCCACGGCTATGGTATTTGTAGCCTACGGAGGGAAAATGAATGAAATTCCTGAGACTGAAACTCCTCATCCTCACAGAGCTGGTAACATCTTCATCATTTTATACATGGTGGATTAGGAAGAAAAAGAAAATATAAACTCTGAAAAGTTCATGAGTTGGATGAGGAGAGTTTACAATTACATGACTCCATTCATCACAAAATCTCCACGAGAAATATATATTAATTACAGAGATCTTGATATTGGGGTTAATAAATTTAACAACCACCAAGGAAGCTATGCACAAGCTAGGATTTGGGGTCTTAAATATTTTAAGAACAACTTCAACAGGTTGGTGCATATAACGACTGAAGTTGGTCCCGAAACTTCTTCAGGCACGAACAGAGCATCCCTCCTCTTTTGTGATTGTTAAAGAAGGGAGCAAACTAGAGCAACCTTAATCATAATGGAAACTTGTAAGATCAAATATAGATTTTTTTGGCAAGTTTTCTATTGATGAATGATCGACTATGTTAAAGCTAAACTCTCATAGTTTCAACCAAGGTTTCCTTTTTCCTTTTAAACTAATCCAATATTTGACTAATTGATGACAAATATAGTTCAATACCAAAGAAACAAAATTGAAGTCTAAACTCTAAAAATTAATTATGAGTTATCATGTTGAACTATCATAGTTTCAGTCAACTCATGTGCTCAAGGGTCAGTCACTCATGGGATCCTTAAATACTTGAAGGGAATAGCTGGTAGAAGATTGCTATGGTTTGAGAAATTGCTCAGACCTAAAGGCTTTTAACTCTCCACCTATGAGACTTCACTGTGACAACAAAGCTGCTATCAGTATAGCTCATAACCTGGTTCAACATGACAGGACAAAGCACATTGAAGTACACCGGCACTTCATCTAAGAAAAGCTAGAAGATGGGTGTAAATCTTTTCTGTATATCCCAACTCAAAAGCAATTAATAGATGCTAGCACAAAAAAAAAAAAAAGGGATAGTTTTATTATTTAACTTGCATTTGACTCTTTCATTACTGAAGAATCGGTTGTGGCTATACATATTACCAGCTTGTAATATATTGAGGATTCATTGTTCTTATTCTCTTAATCTTCAAACATGGTATCAAAGCAAGCTGTCCTATTTGTTCATCTATTTGTGATAGGTTTTTTTATGGTTACGATGCAACATTTATGCCACATGATAGGTCCATTATGCCTACATGTAAAATTCATTTCAAATTATAAAACTTCAACATCCAAAGCTCAACACAAGCACTCTTAAGATCCCTATCTAATGGCCTAACAGAAGCCTCCTGGAGTTTCTTGGGGGTGAGACAGCTATTAATGTCTGAATTAGTAAGAAGTCAATTAGGACAGCATTAAAGTAATCAATGTATCTACAAAGCTTTTTATTAGAATTCAATTGCTGATGAAAGTGTGAATTTCAGTAACCTCAAGCAATCAACTATGATTAAAGTTTTCTCTCTTAGGAAGAAATATAATATTAGCAGGTGTTAGGAATTTGAGATGGCTGATGAACAGTCAAGTTTGATCTTAGGCTAGATCTTACTCTGCTACCAACTATAAAAACTCCCAAGATGACCTAGTTCGTTAGGGCAGAGGTTTCTTTTTTTATTAAACATGATTAAGAGCAGGATAATTACTTGAACTATGGTGCTCCCTAAAGTACCCATGCTGCACAATACATATCCGGATATTACTCTCCAACTCCAAGTACATTCCTAATATATGAAAAAAAATATTGAACATATGCACATATCCGATATTCACACTCAAATCCAAGTAACATAGGATTTAGAGCATCGAAACCTGTTCACAGAATATTTGTAAATGAAACAGTAACTGGTGACTGAGAGAAGACTTCTAATGTATTTTTGAGGGTCTTCAGAAAGCTGATATATCATTTATTATCCAAAATACAAGGTTCCATCACAATAGATACCCATAACTCATGAAAGCAAGTTGCAATAATCTTAATTGTTTCAAGTTTCATACCAGGCAATGTATACTAAATTAAAGTACTATCTTATATGACTATATATATATATATATATGTATGTATGTATATATATACCTTCAATTGATTTAAGTTTTGCAGAAAAATGCAGAACAACCTAGGACCATTACAACAAAACCAACAACAGCAAGAACTAAAGCTACCAGATCTTCAAAAGGAATTTGTCACTCAAATTGGAGATACAGAACCTACCAGGGATTTTGTCACTCAAGATTGGTATGTCGAGCTCGGATGGCCTCAGGACTCTCTCCCAAAACCTCACCCAATTTGTAAACCACCATCTCAAACAACACAAACATGGCCCCCTCATAGACACTCCCCATAGGCAGCAATGTCCTTGATTTCTCCCCACCGCCATCATCAGCCATAGTCTGGGCTGCAACATACGCTACCACATTTGCATGCTTCACACTGGATCCCGTTTCAGGCTGGGCAGTCAGCAACAAAACTCTACCACCATGGGACCGTGCCACCGAGCAAATAGCATCGACAGTGGAGAACCCTCCAGGGCCAGCTGATGCTACGAGGAGGTCTTTGGAAGTAATTGGTGGAGTAGTCATGTCGAAGACGAAGTGAGCAGAGAGACCCAAATGAGCAAGGCGCATACAGAGGGCCTTCAACATTAAACCCTCTCGGCCTACACCATAGAGAAAAACGCGACCTTTTTGGGATGCTATGGAGGCCAATTCTGCTACCATTAGGTCCAAAGCTGGTGGGTGGATACTGGGTTTGGAGAAGATGGAGGCTATATGGTTGCATATTTGTGAGGCTAAGCTTGCCATTGAAGCGTTACCAGCGTCCATGGTAACCGAGTTTCAGGGCTATTGAACTCGAGCGGTTTATTCTATCGGTGGAGGATTTGGATAAGGGGTGAAGTTGCCAAAATGTGTGGAATTACAAATTAATACAATAATAATTTTACTCATTAACCTTTTTAAAAAAATTAGATAACTACATTGATAATTATCCAATATTAAAAATTATAAAATAATTATTTTTTTACTTACAGCTTTTAATTTGATATTTTATTTTGCATTTTACTCTTTTAATGTATTTATATCCAATAATTTCCAACTTATATGTAAACTGTAAATTTTAAAATTGTTTAAAAAATATTTTTAAGTTTATTGCTATTTTACAATTAAATATACTATTGAAACTGAAATAAAAATTTAAAAGTAGAGACAATATTACAATAAATTATTTAATTATTATAATATTTAAATTTATTAAAATCTACATTATTATAAAAATAATTTCAAAATCTTGGTCATTTAAATTCAATCTAATCTTATTAAATTCATGCTACATACATTGTTTCTCGGAAAGAAAAAAGTTGAAATAGATTAAAAATCAATTCAATTAAATTTTATGTTTTTTAATAATTTAAATTTTAAAATTTTAATAGCATTGTTTGGTCAAAGAGACTATTTAACAGTTTTGGCCAGTTTTACGATTCTCACCATATAAAGGCCAAAAATAAGAAAAATAGCTGAATTAATAGCCGACATAGATAAAAAAGTATTTTTTTTGCCTATATAAGCGTCCATAATCCGTTCACAATTACTACTCTCGTAATGGCGAAAAGAAGAAAAGCCTTGCTGACCAAGTTCCCACTGAAATCTTTTGGTCTATCTTCAACAAGTTAAGTTTCATAGATCTGATTCAAGCCAAAGCTGTTTCTTCTTCTTGGAATTTAGCTGCAGAAGAGTTCGTTACAAAGATGCCATGGCTAATGGTTCCTTCGAAGAAAGAAGTTGAAGGAGGAGACGGTGCGTTTGTTAACAACAATGGCTACAATGGGTTTTTCAATCTGTGTGAAAATAGGGTTTATAACTTGAACACCACGCCAATGGAATTCAGGGAAAGCTGTTGTATTGGTTCATCGAATGGATGGTTAGTTTTCTTGGAACACAAGGCAGTCCCCTTTTTATTCAACCCTTTCAAGCAAATCAAAATACACCTCCCTTCTGTTGATTATCTTTTAGGGTTAAAAAAGATGGAAAGAAACGAAGATGGTGAGTATGAATTTGATTATCTTAAAAAGAATCAAAGGTTTTTTTTCAAGGTCTGCGGGAAACAACAAGTACGAGAACGTTTTATTCAGAAGGCAATCCTGTCTGGAAAACCAGATTGTAATGAAAACTTCGGTGTGGTTTTGTTATGCAACAATCGTGAAGAGATTGCTTATCATCAACGTGGATACAATTCTTGGACCGTCATTGATGTTAGCCATCCACCTTACCAAGACATAATCTGCCATAAAAACCATCTCTACGCATTGAGTGATAACAACAGTATCGAAGTATGGGATTTAGGCGGCAGGGACTACGTTGGCCGGATCGTCAAAAAGTCCGATATCGTTCTTCGCTTTCCCGATAAATCACATACCAAAGGAAATTCTTTAAGAGGTTTTGGTTCCAGCAAGTTCTATTTGGTCGAATCATGTGATGATCTTCTCCTTATTGTGAGATTCATTGGGGATTATGTGGATCTTGATGGAACATTACTTACTGAGTGGGATCTTTTAACTGAAACCTGTACCCAACCCAAAATTTGTCCTTACAGAACATGTTTCTTCCATGTTTATAAACTGGATTTCGATGAACTAAAATGGGTGGAAGTCGAATCTTTAAACGATCGAGCTTTGTTCTTGGGTGGGAATCAATCTGTTTCGGTCTCCGTTCAATCTTTTCCAAACTGCGAAACAAATTCTATTTACTTCACCGATGATTGTTGGGAGAAAATGGAAGAAGATTATAATTATGGTGGTCATGATATGGGCATATATAACATGAAAGATGAAAGTTTCAAGCCAATTTATGAGTTTTCTTCAGACAAGATTCAACCACCACCTTGTTGGATCATCCCATCATCTATGTTAGAATCCCAGCTTGGACAATGTGTTGCAAGCTTCCCGGGCTGTAACTAATTTTTTTTTCATCAGATATGAACATAATTTCTTTTTATTCTATTTTTGTTTATACTTGTATGATTTTAATTTCGGATGCTTTCCTTGTTGGTTGGTGTCTCTGCCATGTTCTCGTTAGAACAATAACATTAATTACGATGACAAGAATATAACATAATGTAAGGGTTGTTTAACTCTTGTATAATTATTTTTAATATGAGTGAATTTTTCTTTTCTTTTGATTTTTCTTAATAAAAATTTTTCATGTAAAATATGAATATTCTTTTTCTTACTGCTTTGCGATCATTACAATTGTCATTATCGATTTAATAGTATAGCGATTTGGAAATTAAAATTTTTGTTTTAGAATTAAAATAAAAAGCTCAATTATTAGTATTATTATATATTAATAAAGGTTCATTACAACACTATTTATTTGTCCTATGATTATTAAACAGTATTTTTTTCTTAAAATGTCACACAAATAAATTTAAAAAAATTAACTAAAAGTTATACATTCTATCAAATTGTTCTTTATTAACAAATATAGTCTACAATATTTAAAGAGAGTATATAAACATCGATAATTAAATTTATTATTATACTAATTAAAATTGTATACAATTAACAAAAATCATTAACACCAAATTTAATTAAATTTAATTGTTCACTTTTGAAATTGACAAAATTAAATTATTTTAATTTTTTAAATAGATTAATTTACTCAATTGAGAGCAACAAATAAGTCTTTTATCAATTATTTATATTTAATAAACTTGGATGTATGAATTTTCTTTCATTTTATAATATAAAAATTTCTAAAATAAACTTGTAATATTTAACGAAATCAAATATTCATATGATTTTTTTTACTTTTAAATTATTACCTTTTCCTTATTCTGCCCTTCTTTTTCTACATTTCCAATTACCGGTTGAATCCGGACGCAATGGTTGCCGTCACCTTCGATTTGTTTGACTTTTACGTCGACCCAGAATCTGAAATTTTAACGAACCTCTAGGATCTTGCCACGCAAGCGACTTGGTGTCCGCTGACGTGGCCCAAGGGCAGCACTGGAATATAAATAGTTAGGCGCACCGAGGGAACCTAGAAAAAAATGGCAAAAGAATACAGAAAAGAAGATTTCGTTGGAAATTAAAAGCAGTAGCTGTTAATTATTATTATTTTTCTTTTACAAGGCTCAACGGCAGGAGTAAGCAGAATCCTGCAATCAAATTCCATCCATAGTAAGTATTTCTTTTCAAATTTTACTTGTTTGATAATGTTTTTTCGTTGGATCTAAGTTTTCGTCATTTTTAATTTTCTTCCTTCAATTTGTGATAGCTTTTCTCACTCTCGATCTGGCAGTTCTTGTCATGGATTCTTTTTTTTAATTTTCTATTTGATCTTGCGAAGCTGTTAGTGTTTTTCTATTTTTATCGCTTCTTCTAATCTGGATTCATAGTTGTTTTTTTAGTTCTGTGAGATGAGATCTCAACCGTATCTTTCCACCGCTTGATTGGATCTATTGTTTTTTTCATCGTTGTTGTCAAATTTGATTTGATTTCCTTATTGATTGAAAGTTTGGATTTGAAGCGATACATTCGTGGTTTATGTTCCATTTTATTTGTTAATTTGAGTAAATTTGGCTCGTTAATTTTTTGGTAGGAAATAATGAATGTTGAATGTTTGCATCTTGAGATGTTAGATTGAATCGTAGGAAGAGCTAAAATAGAAGCAAGAGCTGTTTTATTACAGATAATTTTCTGAATAACAGGCTTCTGAAATGATTTTACTGAAATTTCTTGAGCGATGAACACTAGGACTTTGAACACTTGACTGGGCTGAGTTATTTGTATTTGACTCGCTCTGTTTGATCTTTTATTTAATTTGACTCACTTCTGATTTTAGGAATCTGGAGTCGGGACTGTAAATTATGAGAACAGTTGACATTCAATTGTATTGGTGAAGACCAGAAGGAACGTGTAATTTATTAGAGAGTAAACAAGACAGAGATGTTCTCACTCTTTTATGGACTTTATAAGTACCTATTTAGCAAGACAGAGTTTCATGTACTCATTCTTGGAATCGACAAGGCTGGGAAAACAGTGATTACAATAAACTCATTTCTCCATAGATTTCATTTATATTGAAATATTAATTTCAGTGCTGATCATTTTTGTTTTTTCTGGACTAGACTTTGTTGGAGAAATTGAAATCCGTATACTCAAACTTGGAAGGTCTACCACCTGATCGAATTGTTCCAACTGTTGGGCTTAATATTGGTCGCGTCGAAGTTCTAAATACAAAACTTGTGTTCTGGGACTTGGGAGGCCAGGTAAGTGGATGCTGAATCAAAAGCCTTGGGTCTATTCACTCATTTTGCTGCAATGTGTTCGATATAACTTCTCATAGCACTCTGCTCGGTTTTTATTGAAATGTATTTAAGGGAGATAGACTGGAAATATGTAGTTGCAGTATTTGATGGCAAAAGCTTGGCATTTTTTTATAATGTATTTTCTGTCGTGCATGGTGTAATGTCCAAAGCAAGTTCAGTGTGTGACACTAATTTATCCCCCTTGTTACCTTTATCAGCCTGGTCTTCGCTCAATTTGGGAGAAATACTATGAAGAGGCACATGCTGTGGTATTCGTAATTGATGCTGCTTGCCCTTCACGTTTTGAAGATTCGAAATCTGCACTTGGTAAGTAATTTCCAATTGTTTAATGAAATGGGTTTCTACTGGTACAGTACTAGGGTATTGTATACTGTTGTATAACTTTACTATAGTTTACTAATATCTTTTACTTTTTGTCCAGAGAAAGTTCTTAGACATGAGGATCTTCAGGGAGCCCCTCTCTTGATATTAGCAAACAAACAGGTATCCTTAGTCCTTACCAAAATCCTAACTATTTGTATTAAAAGTGGACAATGAAAATTCTATCATTTCTTCTTTAAAGCTTCTATGAGAGATCCTTGTTCTATATCATATCTCTCTTAGTCCTTACTAATATCTTAGTACTGCTCTAATTTGTCTGCATCTAATGCTGTATTTTTGGCAGTTTGGACTTGGAAGCATTTGGTTTCGTATGAACCTTAGGATGTGCTAAGTTGAGTGAAAAAACAATAGAATGGATAAAAGAGGCTGGAGAAGTGAAAAGAAGATATTTAGTATGCTTAGTAAGAGATGGTAGTGAGAGGAAAGAAAATAGAAAAATGACCATTTTAACTCATATATACAAAAACAAATCATTCCACTTGGGACAATAAAAGAAGAGAAAATGATAGATGCAACTTAGGCATGCATATTTACAAAGATTATCCGTCATTTTTAAAATCGTCTTAATTTACAAAGGATGTAATGGTAAATTAATATGATTTTCATTTTTCTTGAGCTTAGTTACTGTTTTATGTTTTCCTTTTGTTCTTTATGATAAACAGTGAGGTCAATATTTGTGGCTTTGATGCAGGATCTTTCTGAAGCTGTAACAGCTGAAGAACTTGCCCGATATCTAGACCTTAAAAAATTGGATGAAAGGGTTTACATGTTTGAGGCTGTTTCTGCTTTTGATGGGTAAGTTCTGTTTATTCATAAAAATCTTGTCTCCTTGACTTAAATTTAGAGAAGATATAAACATTAAAAGTCTACTTTTACCGCAGAACGGGGATTAAAGAAGGCGCGGAGTGGTTGGTGGAGGTAATGGAGAGAAGCAAGAGAACCGAAATGTTGAGAAATCGTGCAGGTATGACTGGTCCTACTTAGACCCTAAAGGGAGGAAAGATACCTTGTTAAAGTTGCTTTTACCCTGCTTTTGTAGCTCTCGTGTAAATAAATTCAGGGTTTTCACATTAGATTTTCATATTGATTAACAGTTGATCAAGTTTTGTTCTTTTCTTGTTTTGATCATGTGTGAAATTTAGATGATACTAATGTCTTGCTAGTTATCACCCTTCGAAATGGTTTCTCAATTTCCATTCAAACTAATAATTGTAAAAGATGCTCTTTTATATGAGAAAGAATTCAAATTTGATAGTTCTTATAAAATTATACAGTCCAAGGTTCGTTCTTGGTATTTGTTCAATTAAAATGGTTTTATTGTTCAAGTTGATTTAATTATGCCCCAGTCCTTGTACTCTTAGGATTTTTGAACATGTCCCTTCTAAATTTCAAGAATTTAATCCCTCGATTGTTTAATATATAAATTAAAGTACCATTGAGGGATTAAAAAAAGAGAGAGACTATTTTTGAAAGTCTGAAGAATACACAGATTTGGAGAACTTTTGGGATTAGCATCTCCTTGGAAGACATCAAATTTAGACTTAAAACACAAAAACTAGTGTCTGACTGATTAAATAATTAGATAAATTTGTTTCATATTGATGGATAATTTTTAACAGTTGGATTTTACATACAAAAATTAATTAATATATTTTTGAGTAAAAAGGATAAAATATAATTCTAACTTTTAATGTAAGGATTTTCATTGTAACTCGATAATGGCCCATTCAGGCATTTCACTGCTCCACTGGATCTGCATTCTGTTTTAATGAGAATTATTAAGTAATAAATTGCTTGAATTCCTCTGCAGACGGCTTTCAATTGAATATATATAGGTGGAATTTGCGGCAAGTAGCAATCTAGATTGCTTTCATAAGGTTAATGTATTGAATGAGTAGCAAACAATAGTTCCTGTAAAAAGATTTATTCTGTACATTCGTGATACTATTTAAATAAGTAATTGATAATAATGCTACTAAAAAATTCAGTTTAAATGCTGAAATCAATTTTCGAAAATGTAAAAAATATGTAATCCTATACTACCAACAATGAAATATAATCATATCTTATCTAATATTTCTACCAACAATATAGTTAGAAAGGATTTGATTACAAATTCCACAAAAGTGTCAACAGTGCCAAACACAACTGCTGGGATTTAATGATGCAAACCACATCCTAACATTATGTGTACCCAACTGGGAAACAATAATCATACTTAAAATGTCAAACAAATAAAAAACATTAAAAGAGAGAAAATGTCAAACAAATAAAAACATGAGTTTACAACATGTCTTCTTTTCTTTTTTTTTTTTTTTTTTTTCCCCTAAATTCTGGCTAGTTTCCTGCTCTATACAAATTAGAAAGACGATATAGCCTTCGGCAATCACGGCCTCTCTCCACTCCGATGATGATGGTGACTGTAATTATATATAGGATTTCTAATACCGTGTTCTTTAGACATTGACTTACCTGTAACATCGTATTGCTGGCGTATGAATTCGGTTTGTGAGAATTTATCAAGACTGACGTCTGGCAATGTCGAGTGGTTAACAGATTGGTTCGGGGCAGAGCTCGGTTGCTGCTGAAAGCAATGTTGATTGTCCAGACCGTATTCGACCGGAATTGCCCCTGTAAGAGTCTTTATTGCGAATTCAATGCAAGGGTCTGCCCAGATATCTGCCAAAGGCATTTCGAGGGATGATTCAGGCATATCGTGGCCTTTTTCGACCTTTCCAGTATGTTCTTTCCAAATAGCTGGGTCTGTCAGAGGCATATCGAGACCGCATCCTTCCCTCTCAGCACGAGCTTCCGAGTAGCTTGAATCACAGGATTTTTTCCACTATTTGACTCTGATATCGTTGGAGTATCGCAGGGAATTCCGGTGAGAGTTTGAATGGCAAATGCAATGCATGGATCTGTCCATAAATCTGCAATAGGCATATCAATGAGAGACTCTGGCACGCCACTAGCTTTATCATCACTTTCAAGCATCCTGGAACCGAGAGGCAAAACACTTTTATCTTCGCCTGCATTGGTTTTTGTTTCTAAATTTCCAACATGACCATTCACGACCAGCATGTCCATGGAAGAAACCGTGTTACTCATAGCCAGTATCGGTTCTTTACTCTTAGAAGCATCAAGGGCACAGGTTGTTTCCAAAGAAGACTCAGGTAAATCCAGCTGCTTGGAAGCCCTATTGATACGGTTACCAGGGGAAGAATTCTCCTCTCCATCAAGTACTTCACTTAATTGCTTAATTGAAGATCGGCGAGCTCTAGTTTTTATTTCTGGTGTTGGATCAAGTGCAACTCCAGCAAGTCGCTTTGAAGCTCGTCGAGGAGCACTAACATCTTTCTTAAGCTTGGTCTTGCTCCTTCCTTGTTGGGTTTTTTCAGTTTCATCATTCGTCATCCCATCGTCTCTACAATGTTCATCTAAGCCGATGCCAACTGCATCACCCGAAGCATGTGCACTTTCTTCTTTTTGTCCCATCTGTTCCGAGTCCTTAGCTTCTGACTGGTTCAAGCTGCTCGATTCAGCATCTACTCCAGCTGAGGCACAGAAGATAAATTGAATCAAATCCATTACCCTATCTCGTGCCATCAATGAAAATCACATCGGAATCCAACACCCCAACTTTCAGCATCAAACAGTCCATTACCAAAGATTAAACATTATAATATCTCATTAGAATAATTAATAATACCATAGAACAACAACATTAACCAGAGTTTCAGGGGATTGCAACTTTAAACCTTTATGCTGATTGGGAGTATGTTCAGAAAGGGACATCTGTTCTCCAGTACTGGCAGAATTAAGCATCTCTTCTTCCTTTGTTATCCCACTCGAATTCGAAACATGTTCAGCAGTCTGTTTCTCTACTTCATCAGTTGTTCCGTTCACAGCTACTTTCTGGCTCTCGACAATTACAGGCTCCTAAGGGACAGCAAACAAAAATCAAGAACCGAGTTAAAGCTTAGAGTAATTCGTATCAAGATAATGATGCTTCAAGCACTTAGGGATCAGATACATAGATTTCTAAACCCAAAGTGAGCATGTTGGGACCAATGACTGATAATTATAACCAGGGAAACTAAATGAGATGAGAGAACCTAACACTAAGCAACCGAGAAATACAAATACAGCAGCTTGGAGAAACCGAACATAATTATACATACACAGATATCATCTTCTTCCAAATCCTCTTCATTGCTTTCATTCTCCTTAGGCTTGAAAGCAAGCTTTCCAAGCTTCCCAGTTTCAACATAACGAAGAGCATCCTTCATGGAACGAAACACATATCCACTCACAGGATCAGTGTAAAACTGCAGAAATATATATATCAATTAAAGTAGAAATAGCCAACATCCATAACTGCAACAAAAACAAGGATACTTGCAATACCGGATCTCTTCTGACTTTATTTCCCTTCTTTGTTATCTTAACTTCCTTAGTCCATCCCGGAGGTAACCCTTCTGCCTCGGCCTTCTCGACTGTAACCTATATTGCTTGAACAATCAAAAAAAGGTTTTTGTTTAGTCAAACAAATTACGGTAAAAATCGGCATATATTTAAAGTTATAAATAAAAAAGGAAAGGACAGATTTCATCAACAGACATTTTTCAAGATTGTTTGCTCGGAACTTTTTCCTTCTCTTCTGTTTTAGAACCACATTTTTCGAGATAACGAATCACTTCTGCTCTGGAAATGAATCTAAGTTCACCACATGGAGCATAGTAACACTACAATATAAGTCCAAAACGTCATGTAAGCTTCAAAAACAAATCATCTAGCATTCATTGATTGTTGCAAACAAGACCATTTTTATTTGTTTGATCCGATGCTAGTGGTCCAATGCATCATACATAACAAACCACCTATAAGTAAAGATTACCAAAACAAAAACAACCACTACAAGTGTTTCCCTCATTCAAAGACAATATTATTAGATCTCCGGTTTAGAAGAAAAAGTGAGGGTACAAGTTAAAAAAGCATCCTCTTCTTAAGCAGCATCGCATCCACTCCAAAGTAAGTCAAAGATAAACGGAACAAACCCAAAAATTAGAAAGCACACTGCTAGAATTGTTAATGGAGACGTACCCTCAGGCATGCATATTATGTGAGTTGCATGAAATGAAAATTTTTCTAATGATTTCCTTCCCTACGAGAACACATACAACCTTATTTCTCACAAATTTTATATCAAATAATTTCGAGAATTTCGCAGTTCAACTACAGCTTTACATAAGTACCATTTGTTCCCTTCAAACATTAAACAAGTTACCATGCACTAAAACCTATCCATTAAACAATTCAATCACTTCATCATCATCAACCTTCCAACAACTATAAAACTAAATGGATACAGTAGTTCTTACATCCTACAAGCACTCAACTAAAAGAAGAAAAAATAAATAAATATTACAAAATAGTAAATATAAAAGAGCTAAATACAAAAGTTATAATAGTTGAAGTTCAAAGATCTTATGTTTAACATGCTACAAACTTAGAACATTAGGTCAAAACTCAAAAAATTGAACTCCCAACAAGTAAATTTAGGTAAAAGCAAACCAAGGATCTTACATTTTCTAAACCTAAAACCTTGAAAAATCAAACAAAATAGCTACAAATTTAAAAAAAAAAAAAAGGTGTTCTTTATTGACAGAAAAAATTAATCAAATTTAACACATACCTTATCTTTTTTACCATTCCTTCTTTGCCTCACCTCTACTTTCCAACCAGGTGGTAACCAATCATCACTTGTTTGGTCCTCCATTATTTTTTTTCTCAACCCTCCTTGACGGTAAAAAAAAAAAAAAGAACTTTCCGGCGACAGAAAAAAAGAGTATTGTTGTTTCAAAGCCTAGAAGTAACACTAACAAGTTGAACCCCTTAAAAAAAAAAAGGGAAAGTGTAAATTCAAACAGAGGGTTTTCTTCAGAAACCACGTGTAGCCATAAAACTTACGGTGCTTCAACTCAAGATAATTATTATTATACACTAAAAACGACGAGTCCCGTTCTTCACAGCACTACACTTTGGGTTTGGGTTTTCGTATAAGAAAGTAAATAATAAACAGCATATTCTGCTTCGCCACTTCCCTTTTTATTGTTTATTAGTATTAAATTCTTTAGCTTTGATTGCAAAAAATTTAAAAAAATAAAAGAAACAGTGAAGTGGTGATGGTAAAATTTACATGACATGTGCTTGGCTCAGCTTGGCTTCGGTTTCGGTGCGTTGTAATTTTTGGACTAAACAGTGCCTTGATGTAATCTTTGGACCAAACGGTGTTTTCCTCGTATAAAAATGCTGATCGTGAATGAATAATAAATTTTTGGATCAAAAGTGTAACTTTACCAATATATTAATTTGTGATTTTATAATTTTTTTTAAAACTGTATAATTTATATTGAAATTTTGGATTAAATTCGAATTTGATTTAAATTTAAGGGGTTTTTTTTTTCATTTAAAAAAATGAGTATAAAACTTTATTTAAAGTGTGTGGTGGTTATTTGTTCAAGTGATTATATTATATGTTTCGCAATTTCATTATTGCTTTTGTCTTTGGAATGGACCTCTTTGGCCCAATAAACTCCTGCGATTTCAAAAACGATTACATAGGCCCTCCCTTGTGAAATCCGAAATTACTAGTTTACCATTTATGAAATGGTTTAATTTTATCTGGTCCCTGTACTCTTTCAAGTTTAGTCCCTCAATTCTTTTTATTTACAGAAATTTAACCCTTTTACTTATTCAATTCGTTTTTTTTTTTTACTTATTACATATATATAAAATAAAATATAAAGGTTAGATAAAAAGTAGATTTTATGTGAAAGGTCGTCTCATTGGTCAAGAATTGCATAATTAGTTATATATATAAAAGAAAAGTATTATTAGTTAAAAGAGATATGGACATAAGAGTTGGGAAAATAAATATATTTATAGTTTATAATTTAAAGGAAGTTATTTCATCCAAAATTTATATTTTAGTCATTTAATTTTAAAAAGTTAAAAAATAGTTATTAAATTATTTGAATATTTTGATTTAAGCTATTTAACTATTAATTTTTTTTTTTTAAGTCTTGGCTGGTGAGCGACAATTCGATGATCCGTATAATGGAACAATACCCATCGACAAGAAAAATAACAGAGAATAAAGCTATTTGAATTTTGAATTTTGACATTTAAAATTGTTTCATAAGAAAAAAAAAAAAAACTAAACTATAGAATAGGAGTGGTCGAAGATGGGAACAGAGAAGGTATACAGTGACAACCAACAGTCCAACAACCTAAATGAACACTTTCGAATAGTTTAATAATTCATTTTGTAACATTTTAAAGATATATTAATAATTCAATAATCTTAAATATAATTTATTCAAAAAATTAAAATAATCAAAATGTACTCAAATTATTCAATTAACCCGAATTATGAGTTAAAAACTTTAATCAATAACCCCTAATTTAAGAGAGTCCAAAATACGATACGCATCGTATTAATACAAGAACATAACCCTAAGAAGAAAGAAGAAATCCAACATATTCATCTTTTACTGTCTCAAACATCCATAACTACTAAAAACAATTCAATAAAGAGCACCTTCTTCTTCATCTTCATAAATGGAACTTTTATTACACAGCCGAAGGGTATAAATCAATTATGAAGTGGGTTTGGTCCCCCAGGGACAAGTCTATGTGAAACTACATGGACTGATGAACTGGTTTTAGGCTTCCCTATAGGGCCCCCACCATGGATAACAGTGAAGCTTCTTAAGAACATGGGAGAATACCTGTCCCTTAATCTTTCATCCATTAACTCTCTGTTGCTGCTTTTTTCTTGCTTGATATGTCGACAACTTGTAACTCCAATTAATCCTAGGATGATCAGAAAAACAAGGAACATAACTAAAGTGTTTTGTTTAGTTCTCATGGTGATGGTAAAAAGAAAAAGCTTGAAAGGATGAAAATGGTGGAAAGAAGAAGAAGGTTTGTTTTTTTGTGTTGGAAAATGCTTATATATACGAAGGATTTCAGCTGACTTCTGGTGAAATAGATAAATAAAATATTTAGAATTTGTTTCCAAAGAATACATTTGTTGTACTCACATCTTCTGTTTATGTTGTAAATGTCAACGGTTTGATGTGGCATTTGACCTTCACAATTTCCCACTCAATATATAATGGTATATGTCATTTTCTAATTGGTTTATCATTGAAACCATTTAATTTTTGAGAAATTAAAATATAATTTGATATATTACTTTATGATTTTATAATTTTTCAAAGGATTAAATAGAATTTTTTAAGGATCAAAGTATAATTTTATTATTTTCCTTTATTTTTATGTTAATGAAATAAATATATATTTTGAATATAGATATAGATATTAACATGTATTTTTTTTTTCTAATCATATATGTTCTTTTTTACATAATGTTTAGAACTACTCATAGTTTCTCCTCAAACCATATATAAGGCTTCAGCGCACTCGAATCTACGTTCTCTTACATTAACAACAATATCTATACCAATCGAGCTAAAACTTTATCAGCTTAAAATGTAATATTGTTAATATTTTTTTTATACCAATAAAGGACCTTAATTACCCTACCGATTTTTTTAAATATTATAATATATATATATATATATATATATATATATAAAAGGTTAATTCAAAAGTTCCAACTCATTTCTATACTTATATTTGAATTCTTGGTGTTTTTAAGAAAATAAAACAAAACGTGTTTGTGATAATTAAGACTTCATAAACCATTTGTTATTAACTTAAATTACTCTTATTTACCTTTAAAAAAAATACTCTTATACAATATTTAAGTTATTTAATTCTTGTTTAATAGTCGATTGAGTTTTAACTCAATTGGTATGGGTATTATTGTCAATACAGGAGGATGTGAGTTCGAGTGCATTGAAGCACATAATCGTCCTATTTATGGGTTGAAAAGGGTTATGGGTAGTTCTAAGTATTGTGTCAATACATCATCATATGCAGAGGTGTGCATGGGTCGGGCGGCCCGGAGGCCCGCTCGAAATGTGGGAGGATTTGGGCAAAAATATAGGCCCAAAACATGGGCTTAAAAAAATAAAGCCCGTTTGGTCGGGCTCGAGTAAGGCATTTTTGACCCGGGCCCGGCCCGGCCCAAATTTATTAAATGAAAAAAAACTATTTTTTAATAATATTTTCTTATTATTTTTTCTCCTTATTTTACTACCATTTTACTATTATGTTTCTATTATTTTGTTGTTATTGTTTAGATATTATATAAAACTTATTTTATTGTTAATTTTGTTATTATTTTAAAGACATTTGTTAATTTTGTTATTATTTTAGAGGCATTTGCTTGTTAAGTTGCATCTACTTTAGTGTTATTTAAGTCTACATGTTTTTAAAATTTATTTTCAATTTGTTGAAAAACATTTATTTTGATTTTTTTAGTATTTTTGATGTATTATATATCTTTAAAAATTATATAAAATATTATAAAAAATTAATACGGGCGGGTCGGGCCGACCTAAATTTTAACATTTTTATATGGGCCGAGCTTAGACAAAATTTTAAGCCCAATTTTTGGGCCAGGCCTGACTCGAGCCCAATGAACGGATCTAATTTTTTAGTTAGGCCCGACCCAAATATTACCGACCCGACCCATGCACACCTCTAATCATATGGCTTTAAAATAAGTTTATAGCCCCAAAAAAAAATTGTGAGGAGCTGTCAGCAACCTAACCATGGCAATGGCATCAGCTAATAGGAAATAATGGTGCCTAATTTTGTTGTCAATTTTGAGATTTGACCAATTGCAATTGCTTATTAATTAAATTGGATTTTAATTTATAGGAGAAAAAACAGTTGACTTTTATGGCATCCAGCCATTGGATTCAGCAAACTCCCCGCATAGTTTGTAGATAAATCTTTGGATTTCACTATTTTGAAAATTATAAATGAAAATTTAAATTTCTATGACAAAATAAAAGAATATGTTTTATTTATTTTGTTAGTGTTCCAATCGTGTGTTCTCCTTTCTTCATATGTTGTCCGTACATTGACTCTCTCTTTCTCTCTTTATATATTTGAGGTGGCGAAATTTTATTATTAGTTGATGTTGGATTTAGTTTTAGTTTTTCATTTTATCTTTGCAATATAATATTTTAATAATATTAGAATTTAATGATTATTATTTAGTTAAGATTAAAATTTTAAGATTTTAAAATACGGTATTAAAATAATTAAATAAAAATATAGGGATTTCTTAGATCTTTTATATCATAACATCTCTAAAATGTTATTCTATATGTGTTCATATCGTGTTAATACAAATAATTTAATGGTTAATGTCGAAATATTATTAAAAATATCGCATCAAATTTAATCTCATTTAATAATCTCAATTTTTTAAATGCATCAGTCCTTTAAAGTAATCTCGTTTGTTCTATTTCTCATATTAAGTGATCAAGTCCAACCCACATTAGAAACTGAACTTATTATTGAACTCTTAAGTAAAGGTCATTATGAAGGCCCTTGTCCATTTTTTCAAGAAAAGAAAATGGAAAAATAGCACATGCGAAAACCCTGCTCAAACAACAACTCAATATCCTTTGGCCACATGCATTGCGGCTCATCTTAGTGTCTCTCCACACTCCCACGATGCTTATACAACAACTCGATATCCTTTGGCCACAAGAATTGCGGCTCATCTTAGTGTCTGTCCACGCTCCCACAGTGTGAACTGCTTTGCCAAACACTCTCCAATAACTTTTGTTGTAATAGAATTAAATTCATAACTTCCGCAAAATACAAAGATTTGAGATTTTAGACTCAAAAATGAGGTTTATAGTAGTTTTTACATGTTAAACAAAGGTTTTTGGAACCAAACTGATAATTTAACGGACCACTTATTCTTAATTTAATTGATTTGATCTATCCAATCGATTTGTCTAGTTTGATTGAATAAATTATTAAAAAAATAAAAATATTTAAAATAAAAAAAATCAATTCGATCGTTGGTTCAACCGGTCTGACCGTCAATTCGACCAATTTCACTAGTTCACAAATCAACCAATCTGAATCCTTATTCCAGATCTGGAATTCTGAAAACAGTGTGTTGAAAATTATAGCCATGTTCTTCAGCTCATTGTGAATAATAAAAATACGAATAAAATCATTGGTTTTTTTGAGTTCCCCTGTTATCTCTCGCAACTCTTGGTACCAAAAGAAATGCATAGCATAAGCAATTCAAGGGAAACATTGTAATTCAACAAATCCATCATGCAATGAGAGAAAAAGGACTCACAGTACCTCTATTAATACCTTATAATGCAGCAGCAGTAGCAACAACAACTAGTTATTTTCTTGAACAAAGTAATTAATTCCTGCCCACACATATCAGTTCATCATAATAAGTATTTGTCTGAATCCCAAGGTTTTTTAACATTTATTTTTTTGATGGAACTAAATATTGAGGCAAGTTTTGCTAGAAACAGTATCTGCACTAACTTGAGTTTATATATAGAAGACGATTCACATTCATTCGAACAACACAATGCTGTCTCTTCCGGCACGTCCAGTAGAAAGAGTGATCACCTGTTCGAAACAGAAACAGCTAAAGCTCGAACATGTTACTCCTCCTTAGTATCTACAGGAGAAGATTTTTCCTCTGACTCAGTGACTGGAGTTTGTGATGGACCATCTTCAGTTGGCTTAGTATCAGTTTCTGCAGCTCCTGAGGCTTCACCACTGGCATCCCCTTCGGTTACTGGAACTGTTGTCTTCTTGATGGTTCCAACCTTCACGTACTTGCTCATGAATTTGTACTCCCAATCCTGCAATGCGTCCAATTCGAATGGACCGAGACCTGAAATGTCACCTGTCAGATCTTTTTCTTCGAAAGACATCTTTGCAAGAGCTCTGCTCGCATCTTTTCCAGCGAACAACGCGTAAGGTCCACCAGGTCCATAAAACATTCTGCAAGAAAGATTATATTCAGGGAAAAGCCGAGAACTTTCTGATTCATTCAATTCATAATTCTTTAATATGTAAAGGTCACTTGAGAAGATGATACTCAACCATTCCCGAGGCAATACGTATAGTTCGAACATGACAAAATAGTATCAGACCAGTTCAGTATCATCAGTTGCACTTCACTTAGCCACTTAAAATGCAAATTACTCTAGAACTACGCTGGTTGATTACCGTTCTGACATTATAAAGCAAGTTTTAATAAACTACCAAACTAAGAAGCACAAAGAAGCTTAAAGAATATGAACAATTTTAACAAACAATGCAATTTACTCTAAACCTATGCTAGTTGATTGCCTTTTGACATTATACACCAAATTTTAATAAACTATCAAACTCAAAAAACACAAAGAAGCTTAAAGAGAAAAACTAAGGTGCATAATTATTTTAGCTTTAAAAACATAAATGATTCTGTTAAAAAATAAAACAAATTGCATAGGAAAAAAGTTGAGTGGCATAAGAACAACAGATTAAGCTCAACAAAGCTCAAGGCTTACCTCGAATTCTTTACCTCAACCGTGTTCATTACAGTCATGCATGTTACAGTATTAGAGACAGAAAGGGAAGACACAGAACACAAGTGTGTTCCTATAACTACTGAAAAATAGTGTTCCAACTATTGTGTTAGACAGAAACAAAATTCACGGAAAAGAAGCCATAGCTATCTCATCTGTTTGCTTAATTGGATTGAGTACATATTAGTAGTACTCGAGAATTGAAATAAACTTGTATCAACTAAGATACAAAAACATGGTAACAGCCTCTGATCACAGAAACAGGTTAAATATCCAGATGAAAGGGAAAAGCACCAATATATATATGTATGTATGTATACTCTCATTTCAAAATATATGATTCAGGGTCAAATCCTAGAACTTTTTATTAGACAAGCAAAATCAAATAAACATAATATTACTTGAAATGACTATTTTGGTTAAATCTCATTCATGATTTATCATATTCATCACAGTATTTACATGGAACAACATAATTTTTCTTTTTTAAGTTTGTATCATATGGTAGCAAAATCATAGGATGCTTAATTAATTTTTAAAAAAAAAAATAGTCTACCATCAATCAACTGAAAAGTTCAAAGAAACCAGCAAAATAGCAAAAAGCTGCAGTCAAGAAAGCTTTCCAGTTCAACCATGAACTTAAAAGGCAAGTAAAAACCTCAATAGCAAAAACCTCAATAGCAGCCAACCCCCAAAAAAGCTACTAAAGCAAAGCTGATTTCCCAACACACCCCGTTGACCCCAACAAAGAATGGAAAATATTAAAAGAACCCAAAAAGAAAAATCCCAAAGAAAAAAGAATTGAAGCTTTATTTAAACCTGCTTTGAGAAACATCATAGATCTGGCCCTTGATGGCCATAAGGAGTGGTTTCTTTGAATCCGACCCATCATACTGCTTAAGTTCCTCCTCGGTAATCTCGCCGAGCTGAACCGGTGGCGGTAGCGGCTCCATCTGCTCCTCGAAAGCCGTAGACCGTTGATGGATATGATCATCGGATGACCCGAATAGACCCGTTGCTACATAGTAAACAGCCCATAACAGAGCTAGAACCGTAAAAAAAGTGGCCGGAGATAGACCCGTATACGCCGTTATCGCCTCCTTCAACGTTTCCCATAGCTGCAAAGCCATATCGCTTTAGCGATTTTAACTCAGCTGAGTCTGAGAGTGAGTCGCTCGTGATTTGGTCTTAAAATTGAAAGAATAGAAAATGGCTTTGACGCTTTGCTATTAGAGTTTTTTGTCTGTAATTTATATACTCCATTCCATTTCTCCCGCAAAATACTAATTAATTCCTCTTTTAATTACATTTAATTTTAATAATTAATCAATTTTATGTAAATAAACTTTGGTATGAATATATGGACTTATGCTATTTTTAAATAATTATTAAATTTGGATTTTATTATTTATATGAAATATTGTGCATTTCCACATTTAATTTTTCAATACAAAATGTTTATATATGTTTTATTAATAAAATAAATTATAACTAAAAATAAGATTAAAGGAATTAAATGGCTGCTATTATTTATTTATTTTGGTTGTTGGCAGTCACATTCCACACCATACCAGACAGGCTTGAAAAATGCTAAAACTGATAAATGTTAAATTTTTATTTTGTATTTATAATTAAAAAATATTATGCCACAATTAAAATTTTTAATAAAAATAAAAATATTGATAAGCTATAATTGAAAAAAAAATATATATATATATATAATATTTATTTCAAAGTATAATGTCAAGGTTTTGTTGGGGTTACAAATTTTCTTTTTGGAATCATAAATATATTTTTTTGTGCATTTTATTATTTTTTTATATTTTAATAGAAATATCATATACTAATTGTAACATCCTAAAAAGGGCCTATGCATTTCTGGCTTAAATGTACGAAATGACATGTTTTATGAGTTTTGAATAAATTTTGAACATTTTTGTAAGCCTGAGAATGTATGGAAATGTTACATTAAAAATAGGAAAGTGACCATTTTGGAAACCTAAGTAAATTAGGAAAGTGAACATTTTGGAAACCTAAGCTAAAAGAGGAAAGTAAACATTTTGAAAACTAAGCTAAAGAGGAAAGTGAACATTTTAGGAAACCTAAGAAATGTCAAGTTTACTGAGTAGAATGAAAATTTTGGAAACCTAAAATGACTTAGAAATGTCGAGTTTTAAAGTTTAAAAGAGGTAATTAAGGCAAGGAGGCCTTAAAAGAAAAAATACGTGAAATTTGACACACAAACGGGCTTGGAAAAGTGGCTCAAGATGTCACTTAGGGCCTTTGGAAATGGCGCCACATACAAGGGTGTTGGGCCTAAGTTCAAGTCACATGGGAAGCAAATAAAATAAGTTTTATTTTTGCTTCTAGAAGCCCAAGAGGTGGATGACACAAGGCTTGCAAAGAGGAGTTTCACTCTCTTTAAATCCATTAATTAGAAGATAATAAGGATTATACTTTATTTGTTTTAAAATTAAAGAGATAAAGTTATCACATAAGGAAGAGTAGTGGCCAAGCAAAGGATTCTTGGCCTAATTTAACTATAAAAGGATGAGACTAGGGCTATTCATTATTCATTCTCCTCTCTTTTCTTTTGCCAAATATTCTTTCTCATCTCCTCTCTCAAATTCTTCTTGAGCATCCATTCTTTTCCTCTTCTCTTTAGCATTCTAGCCGATTCCTTCTAAGCCTATTATTCCTCTCTTCTTTCATCTTTGAAATGAATACATAAGAGGATCATAGCCGATTGTTCATCAAGTCTCTAAGCCAATCTCTCAAGTGGTGTCGGGAGGGATCATCGATTTCAATATAAAGGGTAAGGATCTATAGTTATAATTGTATTCCTTTCTTTTAAGCGAAAGTTAGTCTAATCCCTCCTATATTTTATTGATCGAAATATGGAAGGTGAATTTTGGGATTTCAGATCTAAGGTATTTCGGCATCTCCATTAATCAATAAGAGATTTTCAGGATTTAAAAGATTTAAGGTAAGATATATGTATATTCGGCCAAAGGCCATGTTTATGTTTTAATGTTAGATTAAATCTAACATATGGTTATAGGAATTTCGACATTCTTAAAGAAAGCAAGAGATCAATTTCGGGATTTGAATAATAGGGAAATCGGCAACAAGGTAAGCCTTAGTGTACTAATCCTACTAGGATTTGGATTTATGGCCGAATGGCTTTTTATTAAAGTAATAAGTGATAAAACAAATGTAGGGATTAAGGATCTAAGCATTAGATCAAGCTTTTCGGGATCTCAAGGAAACTGCTAAGCAAATCAGGTGTGTACCCCACACTATCTCATAATATGTTTTATGGCTACGTTTAATTAACATATGTGATATTAAGAATATATAAGTGGTTAAGGTACCATGTTATGGTACTAAGTACTCAGGTACGTTTCCTACTCCTACTAGGAATATGAAAAATGTTATTTGTAACATGAGAATAAGAATAAGAATGTGAACTCTGATATATATTTATGTATATTACTTTTAAATGGGGCATATGGGTTTATTATGAAAGGGGAAGTGAATATGGTGACCTAAGACCGTGATATCTGAATGTGGTGACCTAAGACCACAGTAATCTAAACGTGGTGACCTAAGACCACGAATGCGGTGACCTAAGACCGTGATATGGAGTGTAGCGGAAGGAGGGTCGACTTAGTAGTCCCCACGGTGTACAGGTTGGTACGGGGGAGTGTAGCGGATGGCTTAATAGGCTTGGGTTTTGGGAATGTATCATAATTTGTATGCTATGATATGAATGTGTAATAATTGTTATGCCTGATTCGATTATGATTTAGTGCTGTGTACACATTGAGTCTGTTGACTCACCCCGTTGTGGGACCATGTTTCAGGTGATGATTAGTGATGGACCGGGACGGCAGAACTTGTGGTGGCCATGCTCAACTTGGAAGTTTTTATTTAATTTGGACATTTTTTTCTTTATTTCATTTAAGTACTTTGAACTATTTGGAATGATTTGATGAAACAAGGCCTAGTAGAATTATTAGATTCTGTTATTATTTATTAAGTTTATTTTTCTTTTGTTTATTAAATGATTAAGATAATTCATTTTAAACTAAAGCCCAAACGTTTTGATTCAACTCAAGCCCAACCCAAACCAACCTTTCTTTCAAAACACACCAGTTTTTCCTAAGTAACAAAAGAATTTGAAACGGTTTATACCGGGGAACATACCAGATCCGGTCAAGGCTCGTGGGTCGGGTTTTGGGGTGTTTCAATTTGGTATCAGAGCCCAGTTTTAAACTCTCGGCCTGTGGCTAAGGCCCAAAACGTTTTCAAATCGAGCCCAAATAAGCTTTATAAAGTATCTTATGAAATAAGCAGGTTTTTCTGGCATGGCACCTAAGTCTCCGACCTGCAGTCCACCAGGTAAGTACCCCTAACTATCTGTGTGATTATATGAATTATAGAAGGGTAGAAAAGGAATAGAACGTAGAATAGCATGATAGGAACTTGAACCCTAGGATTAGTCTACTCAAACACAGATACATAAGACTTAATGCACTAAACAAACCTATGGCTAAGTCAGTCGAGTTAGGGTGTAGCAACCATGGTACGCATGTCTAGGATTGGATCCGGAAGAGCTTGGTATTTAAGCAGTCCTAGTGACTCACCTCCTCTTCGCAGGAATCCTACCTGGTGCGTAGCTACGGTTCACCCTAACCTAGAGGACTTAGTGGGTGTGGCAATCCTCGACGCATGTCAGGAATGGTTTCATGGGAGCTTGGTACTTAAGCGGTCAGCGTGACTCACCTCCTCTCCTCGAATCCTGCCTGTTATGTAGCTTTGGTTGCCTACGACCAAGGAGGCTCGGTCATAGGCTAAACCTAATAACTAAAACCCGAAAGGAACTAACCATTTTTTAGAACCCTAATATTAAAAATTCTTAAAATTATTTGTTCTCTCTTTAATTCACGAAAATTATTTATTTTACACAAATTTTGAAAAATTTTCTGATTTAAAAAATACCCCTAATGGTAAAATTTCAAAAAATACCCCTAGTGGTAAAATTACAAAATGCCTTGGTTTATAAAATGCCCAACTACTCAACAGCTTTGCCAAAATTTCATTATTTCATAAATGTTCAAAACCCTAATTTGCAAACTATCAAAAAATACCTTGATTTTTCAAAATTACAAAATTGCCCTAACTTACTAAAATTACCAAAATGACCCTAAGTTCCAAAATTTTTGCAACTTCATCGTTTTGGAAAATAAATTTCTCAAAAAGAACCCTCAAAATTTTGCAACTTTTTAAATATCCCCGATTTATTAAAATTTTACAATTTACCCCGATTTGTGGAAAAATTACCAAAATACCCCCAAGGTCTAAAAATTTTTGAAATACCCTCGGATTTTAAAAATTTTCCAAAATACCCTGGGAACTTAAAAATACCAAAAATACTTTGTGACAAAATCACCAAGGAACCTTATTTTGACAAATTACGAAAATACCCCTGTAGCGAAAATACCCCCGGGTAGTGGAAAAACAGCAGCAAATGAAAACTACAACGTTTCTCTGAATGAACTAAGGTTCATAATTGTTTGATGGATGTATGAATGAATGAAAAGACTGTGTGCATGCGAAAGAACCACTCCTAAATTCCTTTTCATAAAATTTCTTCGTGGGTAATCAAGTGAAACAAAAGTACTAATTCATAAAAAAACTTCTTAAATCGGATTAAAGCGCATCGTTAGATATGAGTTCTAGAGGACGCAGTCGTCAAGGACGTGGTAGAGAAAGGATAACTGTGTCAGAACTCGTTAGATCGGGTCAAGGGTCTGACAATGAGTTACCACCGCCACCACCACCCCCAGCTGTTAATGTCTAGCAGCAAGCTCAAACGGGGGATGATACTGTGTCGCAGGCTATGCTGCAAGTTTTGGAAATGGTGGCTAGCGCGGGTGGAAATACGAGCTCGTAAATCTATACCCGAGTGACTCAGAGCCAACGAAATGGCCGGGTGTTCCGTGGAGTGTCCGATGTGGCACCCAAAGATAAATGAAATCTTGGTTGAAGGCAACCGAAGCGCATTATGGATGAGCTCGATCGACCTCGAAAGAGAAGTGAAAGGAATGGTGGCAATCATTACGTGATGAAGCGTACCAATGGTGGTTAATCGTCCGGGATGGTGCCACGGTGAGGATCGACACGGGAGTATGCTAAGGAGGCATATCGGAAAAAGTATGTCGGCTACGGTATATTGATGAGCAAAGGAAAGCTTTTTAGGACTAGTTCAAGGAACAAGTCCATAGCAAAGATATGAGGTGAATTTCGAGGTTAAGCCGATATGCTCGAGGAGTAGTCGCAATCGAACAAAACGCCGTGTCCGCTTTGAGGACGGACTAAGGGATTATTTGAGATTGTTGATAGCACCGCATCGTGAGCGGAGTTTTCCACTTTAGTAGAAAAGGCCAAGGTAGCCGAGGGAATTAAAGATTCTACCAAGCGCACCATGGATCTAATAGGCCAAAAGAGGTTTTGATTGTCCGGAACATCGGAGATGTTCGAAAAGGCCTGAGATGATGGCCCACGAGGTCGACAAGCTAGTTCAAGAGGCGATGTCGTCCTTGTGATGTGTGTGGAAAGAAGCACTTAGGAGAATCTTTGGAAGAAAATCGGAGGATGTTTTAGGTGTGGGTCCAAGGACCATGTGATCAAGGATTGTCCTAAGCAAACCGATGAAAGTCGATTAGCAACTTCGAATTTAATCAGCCGGTAGAGGAGGACAATGACCTCAACGAGGTCGTGATTCGAATAATGAGGTAATGGTTTCGGCCGAGGGCGTGGAGCACCAAGCGGAGGTCTTTGAAGGTTCGATGCAAGGCGACCAAGGTTGGTTTATGCAATTCGGTCGTCGCGAGGATAGTGATGTGTCAGATGAGACAACGGGTAAGTTTCTTATTTCTGGATTATCCTCTATTACTTTGCTCGCTATAAGATCAGTTCGTTTTTATGAAGTGTATGAAACCTTGATTGTGAACTTAGAGAATGTGCCTAGAAAGTATGATAGTTCTTTGAGATCAGAGTGTGCGAGAATAGCGTAGTGTAGTGAGTTAGACTGCATGCGGATGAGCGATAGTAAGTAATTTCGAGGACGAAATTATTTTAAGGGGTAGAACGTAACATCCTAAAAGGGCCTATGCATTTCGCTTAAATGTACGAAATGACATGTTTTATGAGTTTTGAATAAATTTTGAACATTTTGGAAGTCGAGAATGTATGGAAATGTTACATTAAAAATAGGAAAGTGACCATTTTGGAAACCTAAGTAAATTAGGAAAGTGAACATTTTGGAAACCTAAGCTAAAAGAGGAAAGTAAACATTTTGGAAACTAAGCTAAAAGAGGAAAGTGAACATTTTAAGAAACCTAAGAAATGTCAAGTTTGCAGAGCCGACCGAAAATTTTTAGAAACCTAGAAATGACTTAGAAATGTCGAGTTTTAAAGTTTAAAAGAGGTAATTAAGGCAAGGAGGCCTTAAAAGAAAAAGTACGTGAAATTTGACACACAAACGGGCTTGGAAAAGTGGCCTGAAGATGTCACTTAGGGCCTTTGGAAATGGCGCCACATACAAGGGTGTTGGGCCTGAGTTCAAATCACATGGGAAGCAAATAAAATAAGTTTTATTTTTGCTTCTAGAAGCCCAAGAGGTGGACGGCACAAGACTTGCAAAAAAAGAGTTTCACTCTTTTAAATTCGCTAATTAGAAGATAATAAGGATTATACTTTATTTGTTTTAAAATTAAAGAGATAAAGTTATCACATAAGGAAGAGTAGTGGCCAAGCAAAGGATTCTTGGCCTAATTTCTACTATAAAAAGATGAGACTAGGGCTATTCATTATTCATTCTCCTCTCTTTCTTTTGCCAAATATTCTTTCTCCTCTCCTCTGCCAAATTCTTCTTGAGCATCCATTCTTTTCCTCTTCTCTTTTAGCATCCTAGCCGATTCTTTCTAAGCCTATTACTCCTCTCTTCTTTCATCTTTGAAACCGAATACATAAGGGGATCATAGCCGATTGTTCATCAAGTCTCTAAGCCGAATATCTGAAGTGGTGTCAGGAGGGATCTGTCGATTTTAATATAAAGGGTAAGGATCTATAGTTATAATTGTATTCCTTTCTTTTAAGCCGAAAGTTAGTCTAATCCCTCCTATATCTTATTGATCGAAATATGGAAGGTGAATTTTGGGATTTCAGATCTAAGGTATTTCGGCATCTCCATTAATCAAGAAGAGATTTTCGGGATTTAAAAGATTTAAGGTAAGATATATGTATATTCGCCAAAGGCCATATTTATGTTTTAATGTTAGATTAAATCTAACATATGGTTATAGAATTTCGACATCCTTAAAGAAAGCAAGAGATCAATTTGGGATTTGAATAATAGGAAATCGGCAACACGGTAAGCCTTAGTGTACTAATCCTACTAGGATTTGGATTTATGGTCGAATGGCTTTTATTAAAGTAATAAGTGATAAAACAAATGTAGGGATTAAGGATCTAAGCATTAGATCAAGCTTTTCGGATCTCAAGGAAATCGATAAGCAAATCGGTGTGTACCCACCCTATCTCATAATATGTTTTATGGCTACGTTTAATTAACATATGTGATATTAAGAATATATAAGTGGTTAAGGTACCATGTTATGGTACTAAGTACTCAGGTACGTTTCCTACTCCTACTAGGAATATGAAAAATATTATTTGTAACATGAGAATAAGAATAAGAATGTGAACTCTGATATATATTTATGTATATTATTTTTAAATTGGGCATATGGGTTTATTATGAAAGGGGAAGTGAATGTGGTGACCTAAGACCACGAACACGGTGACCTAAGACCGTGATATCTGAATGTGGTGACCTAAGACCACGAACACGGTGACCTAAGACCGTGATATCTGAATGTGGTGACCTAAGACCACAGTAATCTGAATGTGGTGACCTAAGACCACGAATGCGGCGACCTAAGACCGCGATATGGAGTGTAGCGGAAGGAGGGTCGACTTAGTAGTCCCCACGGTGTATAGGTTGGTACGGGGGAGTGTAGCGGATGGCTTAATAGGCTTGGGTTTTGGGAATGCATCATAATTTGTATGCTATGATATGAATGTGTAATAATTGTTATGCCCGATTCGATTATGATTTAGCTACAGTACACATTGAGTCTGTTGACTCACCCGTTGTGGGACCATGTTTGGTGATGATCGATGATGGACCGGACTACGAACTTGTGGTGGCCATGCTCAACTTGGAAGTTTTATTTAATTTGGACATTTTTTCTTTATTTCATTTAAGTACTTTGAACTATTTGGAATGATTTGATGTAACAAGGCCTAGTAGAATTATTAGATTCTGTTATTATTTATTAAGTTTATTTTTCTTTTGTTTATTAAATGATTAAGATAATTCATTTTAAACTAAAGCCTAAACGTTTTGATTCAACTCAAGCCCAACCCAAACCAACATTTCTTTCAAAACACACCAGTTTTTCCTAAGTAACAAAAGAATTTGAAACGGTTTACACCGGGGAACATACCAGATCCGGTCAAGGCTCGTGGGCCGGGTTTTGGGGTGTTTCACTAATCAAGTCCACTTTTAAAATTAAAAAGTCCAAATAAGACATAATAGTCAATGTTTCAAAGCTGAAAACACCTAGGTTGAAATTCAAAGAATATATATATATATAAACAGATAATCAACATATAAATTATGTTTGGTAAAATTAGAATATTGAATTCTTTTGCCACCATTTTGGACTACCTTAATGTTTGTCAAAAATGAAATACCAGCTTTTTCATGTGTTGTTTTAGCCACATGATTCAACCAATCAATTCAAACCAAAAATTGATCCACATATAGATTCAAATATTAAAATTAGTAAATAAAAAATTAATTGATATATCAATTCAGATACTAAAATTAAATTTATTTCTAATAAGTAAATAAAAATTAAGATATCTTCGTTTTTATTATCCTTTAGTTCGGGTTGATAAACTAAATTAAATATTTATATATGAGCGAAAGAAAACAGTTTATAAATTCACAGTAAATTAAACAAAAAAAAAATAGAATCTCATTTTCTATGTACAAGAGTTAAGTAGAAAAAAACAGAAGCAGAAAAAATATTTACCCCAAGGCAGATTGATTAGTCAATCTAGCTTGAAGCGGGCTCAAAAGATCAATCGTATAAAGTTTTCGCACAAATTTTGTAATATAATTTTTTTAATAAATTTTTATACACTCAATATTATTAAACTATTAGTTTCTATTTTGGTCATTCAAATTTAAAAGGTTACGAAACGATCATTGAACTATTCAAAAGTTTTCAATTAAGTAATTGAATAATTAGAATATTTTTTTTTTTAAATCCGGCTAGTAAGTTTTAAGCAATGATTCGACAATCAATAGAGTGAAAATATACATCAACTAAGTATAACATACCTTAAATCCAAATCGATCTGATGATCAGTGTCTGAGATCGAAAACAAAAACTGTTTGGATTTTAGTTCGTAAATTTAAGATATTCAAAATTATTTCATAAAAAAAGAAAAAACTAAACTATAAAGGAGAAAGAGAACGAAAACTTTCAATTTGTGCAAAAAATAAGACCATACAAATAAAAAATCACACTTTATTTTCTTAAAAGGGATAATGACAAAAAATCTCCTGTACTTTAATAAAAATATCAATGTGATACATGTATTTTCAATTTGTCCTATGTAATACCTACACTTTTATTTCGTCTATCAATTCAATACCTGAAGCAAATTGATATTTGGACCGCTTAAGAGTACCACATGACAATATCAGCAGAGACAAAAGCTGAACGGAAAAGAGATAGGGACTTTAATTAAAATTTCCCTTTTATTTTTTAAGCTCAAATTTATTAAATAATCATAAATAAAATAAATATATATATTTGTAATAAAACATGTTTCCTTCTAATTTAGTCCCTTTTGTTTTTTAATTTGCAAAATTAACATGCATTAAGAAAATAAAAAAAATAATTAATTAATTTTACATTTTAACTTTTAATTAAAAAATTCTCTTCCAAACAAAATACATTAAGAGATGTCCCCTCCCGTCTCTGGCACCGCCGCCGCGGAGGCCACCGAAAGGTTGCTATCCTTCTCCCCTTCGCTTCTCCTGGTTCAGATCTTCCAAAACCAAACCAAAAAAAAACTTGAAACTTTTAAACTTCTTTTGACCCAATCTTCACGCTACTCTGGACATCGCCAGTCAACAATCAACCGGGCAAATCAAAGTCGGTCCAACATGTTTAACTTAGAGATCAATAGAACGCAAAATCAAAAACCTTGAAGAGGAGTTTCGGTGGTTCAGTGGCCAATCCCAACGGTTAAGAGGCAAATGAGGAGAGGCAAACCAAAATCGATCCGACTATGGAGATTTGGGATCGGATGAGAAACTGAATTTTAAGATTCAATTTGAGCATTTGGACTAGATTGCCGGGGAATCCAGACAAAGGCAAAGAGTAGGCTTTAGGTTGTCATTTGGAGGTGCCCAAGTGGGAGACGATGCCGGAGTGGTGCGGCGGCTAGGGTTACAAAGAGGAGAGAGAAAAAACACTCAGTTTTCAGGGTTAAATAGCTAAATGAAGATAATTATTTGGTAATAAGATGAAAAGAAAAGGAACGGGACACGTTTTAGATCCCTTAATTGAGTTATTAAGTGACTGCTTCGTTTGGTAATAAAAATGTAAATTTAAAAATGGTATAACAGTGTGCAAGTCTCTCGTTTTTTTCTACCACATTGAATAAATTGAAACTACAGGTTTAGAATAAGGGGATTTGTTGCCTTTATGTGCTTACTTTTTAAGTTCAAGATATTAGGATATAAGTATGAAAAATATAATATGTAACATAATTTTGTATATGAAATGCCAACCTCATTTTTCACCAGAAAATCAACATGAACCTATGGCTGGTTATAAAAATTACAAAACTTGCTCATATACAATAGTATTCTATTCTATTCACGAAATCGTCCCTCAAATCTCATCTTGCTTTTCTCCTTCATACTATATCCATTGTCTCACCTTGAGGATCTAACTGCCTCTTATCTGGACCACCAAAATTATTTGAATGTATTGAGTCAAATAAATGAGACATGTGATGGGCAAAATGAGATAAAAAATGAATGAACAATCCACCTCGCCCCCAACCCCACCCGCCCTGCCCCGAACTTTATATAATATTTTCATCCTTGACTCCAAAATAGCTTACCCAATCCCGCCCCACCCCGACTCGATGTTTTATAATCTATTAATTTAACAAAATTCAATCAAATATATATTATATATCCTTATAAAAGTAAGAGATTATAATTAAAAATATAAAAAAAGTTGTTATCAAATTAATATTTACCTGTTTATTAATTCATTTGCAATGCCTTGAGCTTCTTTCAATAACTTCAAACTTTTTGCATAGTCATCATCCGTTGTTGCGGACTTCAATTTCGAAAGCAAGTCCCTGACAGCGCTAACAAATTCTTCTGAATCTTCTGTCCTTTCACCATGGAAGCTAGCAGTAGATTTTAATACAATTGCTTGTGTTTCTAGTTCTTGATCACTTGATGGTGTTTCCTGCAACTGCTTTTCTCCTAATTTTTTCCTCGCTCTGCTGCTTTCAATCGTTTCCAGTCTTGTAGCCATTATCATTGCTTTATTGATACACGATGAAGGCAGCTGCATGGTAAAGCATTCAAACAATTAACATGAGAAACATATGTTTGAATAAAAAGTTACATCCATTTTCACAGAAATTAAGTTGGAACAATGAACATCATCCATGAATATGTAAGAATCGGGCCAGTCTTGTTCCATTTTGGAGACCGTGTTCTGAAATGATATTTAACCAAGAGGGAGGGAGGGAGAGTTACCTGCGCGAGCAGAGCAACCTTGAAACCAAAACTCCTTGCAGAAACACCAGGGACAAGCTTATACAGGTAGGTTATTTCATGATCAGATTTTGAATCCATAGTGCCCTCATCATTATTTGAGGTCAGATACGAGACATGGTATGCCTCCACAGATCCAGGAAATTCAACTTTAATATCAGCAATTTTAGGGTAATGGGTCACGAAAAGGACCATGCATTTTTTCTGCTCCAGTAGATAATGCAATGTGGCATAAGCAATAGCTACACCATCATGTGTACTAGTTCCTCTTCCAAGCTCATCGATGATGACCAGTGAGTTTGCAGTGCAATTGTGGAGTATTTGAGAAGCCTCACTTAGTTCTTCTAGAAAGGTACTTCTCCCTTGTTGGATACTGTCGGAAGCACCCATCCTTGTGTAGATAGCATCTAAGACAGGCAGAGTGGCTGATTCTGCTGGTACAAAGGAACCAACCTAAAAGGATCAGAAGGCATGTTCAAAACGGTAAGGGTTACTTCAAGAAACACAATGAAATGAGAGTAATTCAACATCAGAGGTATTATTTATATCTCATAGCATAATGTGAAATCATGTAGAAGAGTTCGCAAAGGAAGAGAATAGGGCCAACATCCAACTTAACACTATCACATATTATAATCATGCCTTCCAATAAGTAAATACCATATATATATAGCTTTTGAGACAAGTGCACATGAACTATCTTTAGCAGATGCACATAAACGAACATAATGGTTACCAAAAGAACTAAGGGAAAATGAGAGAAGTATACTGAGCAATATTTTGTATGAAACCATAAAAGTGTCAAACATGTGATAAAAAAATTTTAGCTGAAGGGCCAAATGAAACTGAAGACAAGAAAGGAGGGCAGGGGAGGGGAGGGAGACAGAGAGAAGTAATAGTGAGCTCACATTCTACCTGAGCCATCATAGCGATTAGAACAACCTGGCGAATGTAACAACTTTTCCCCCCCATATTAGGACCGGTAACAATCTGACAATACTCTCGGTCTGCATGCAATATTGTGTCATTCGGAACAAAATTGTCTTCTAAGATTGTCTCCAGTACCTGATCAAAAACAGCACTCAGTAAGCAAACACCCCATGGCAAAATATCGGCTATAATTTATATAAAGAACTTAGTTTGAGTATTTGGATAAACATCATCATCATCAATCATGGAGATTAATTTACCGGCAGCAAAAGAATATAATCAGAAGGATATGGCATTAAGAAAAGGAATATCTTATGAGATGTACTCTTATTTACATATAAGAATTAGGCCAACCAAGCATCCTGGGTTAACTTATTAGAGAGAGAGTCACACAGACAAATAATAGAAAACAATTCATTATTATTTAATTTTATTTTTCATAACATAAATTTTAGGGATGCCCATGAAGTACGGATATCAAGCATGTTGAGAGAAGCTCTCTGTGTTAGTGGCAATAAGCACTTGACATATCAAATTTATTAATATATGTTAGCATTTGGTTAAAAAATCTTTAAAACCTTCCACATAGGTTCAGTTATAAATAAGTATAGTTAGATATCGTATGTTTCAAACATAAGCTTCAACTTACAGGGTGGCGGCCAGCGAAGATTTGTATTTGAACAGGTCTATTGTCCTCCATAAAGATAGGACGGACATAATTCTGCAATAAACAATTGAAAATATAAAAAATATCAACTTAGCCAGATCAAGATTAAAGTATTAAGGTTCACCAAGTAGGTACCTTATTTTTCGAAAGAATGGCAAGAGAGTGCAAACAGTCCAGAGTGGCAAGTGCTTGAACAGCAGCTTGAAAGTCCATATAATATTCTCCAAACTCCATAAGAAAGCTGCCCCATGCAGCTCGACAAATAATGGTGAGCTCTTCATTTGCCAGTCTTAACTGGTCTAGTGCTGTCAATACTTCAGGTGGATGATACCTTATTGTTTTTTTGGTACTGCTTACCTTAACCCAGTTTGAAGGTACCTTGGCATCTATAGACAGCTGCATAGAAGTTGAAGTGGTTCAGGGCCACAAAAACCAACTCGGGGTGCAAGAAAAACAAAACTGTACGCGATAATATAATAGCTGTCTGAAGAACATTATTACTAGGATATTCCAGAATATACAAATAAGCCTACCTCTACCAAATGTGTAGTTCCTGAAACACATGTGAATTCCAATTTGTGATTCCTAAATTGCTTTCTATACAAGCCAATCAAATTATCCAGTTTCTCCTTTGACAATTGAAGTGCTTTCCGAGCTCTAGCAACCTGCAGTAAGTAAAAAGTCAACCCAACAGGATTTGAAAAGATCACAAGATCAAATGCAACAATAAGAACAAGATTAAAGTTAAACAGATATTCACTTCATCCAAAATACAAACCTCTGGAAATTGGTCTTTAGATATAATGATTAAGTCTGTAAAATCCCCTTTATCAGCTGCTTCTTTGTTTAGGGTAGACAGTAGTTTCACAGCATTGCCAAGTACTTTAGATGATGAAGCAGTCAAAATCAACCTTCTCAACAGAGCAGACTGCACAATTGCAACTCCAATTTTATTGCAGCCATAGTTCTCATATTCTTCATCAATATGAAGCAGCTTAAGTTGCTTTCCAGCAGACAGGATAGCTTGAATAACTGCAATGAACTATACAACTGAATCCTTAGGAATTTATCAACAGAACCAAGCAGAGGGATTTACACAATAGCACCCACCACTATAGCTATTTTCCAACAATGAAACATAGCATTGTTTAAACGGCTTAAATGCAGGAGAAGAACCAAGAAAAAAAACAGAATATCACCTAGCAGTTGCAAATTAAAATTTAACTTTTCATTCCTTCATCAGTACAAATCTGAATGAAGCGCCAATCGATAGACTTAAGAAATTATAGTGCCAAAACACCATATTGTAACAGCGGAACATTTACATTCAAATGAAATAGAAAGAGCTTCAACCAAAAAAAAAAAAAAAGGAAGAACCTTAAGAACCTAGCTAATTGAGTAATTGTTGCTTCCCCTAGCATGCACAATAACAAGATAAAGGGGATGACAATACCTCTGATGGGGTGGCAGTCCGATGGAAGATTCTTGTTATTCCACGTTGAATATCAGGTGATCTTCCTAAAAAAGTTAAAACTGAGGAAAGCAAACAGGACAGTTCTGGCTGCATAATGGTTGCATCAAAATCTCCCCCCTCAATCTCAACAATACTCTGAGAGCCTTTATAAGACCCCATTGACAAAGCAATTTCAGACACAGCATCCAGTCGAGCAGTTATCATGTTTCTATCACATAATGGGTGAGTAACCTGTTTAATGAAATAAAACTCTTAAGGTGAAATCATACACTAGGACAAATATAGAAACCACCAGAAGCCAGACCAAGTTTTATCTCAAATACCCAGTGTCTTAAAAGCCTTGATCCATAAGTAGTGAGAGTATGATTCATGACTTCTAGCAATGAGCCAGTTTCAGAACCATCTGAATTATTCCTCAGAATCTGGAGATAGCAAAAGCATCTATTCAGAAACAAGGTTTTAATAGAGAAGCAGAGAGTTAATATCCAAAGAAAATAGTTTCGAAGGAACCATTCCTGACACAATAAGTTTTCTTCTTATTAACAAAAAAACAACTAGAGTTCCAACTGGTTACCATTGATATAAAAAGATTATACCATTCAGGATTTTACCATGTCACCAGTCTTTAGTTAAAAGATTGGCTTCAGGAGTCTAAGCTTGTTTGGAACTAATTGCAAAGTAGAGATGATCCACTGATACAGTACACTAGTTGAATATCACAATGACCAGAAATCAACACCATGACAGCCATTAGCTGATCACAAATTCCCGATGCCAATTTGTGGTGGGAGAGCCAAATGGCAACTTGAATAAGATTAACTAGGCAGTAAAGGGAACAACTATTCTGACAAATTTTCAGAACTAGAAGTATACAAAAAATGATGAAACTATTACCTCTAATTGTTGAAGTGTATTTGCTGAAAGGTTCATCTCCACCCTGCTTGATAAGGAGCGAAATGAAGCTCCACAGCACAAAATTCTTTCAAATCCAAATTGCTTGAGATGACGAATAGTTAAGGCCAATGCTTGTAAAGCCAAATCTGGCATGTTCAGGACTCCCTTAAGACCAACAAAGTCAGGAAAATTAATTAATACATTAAAGCAAGATCAATAACAAACAATGGCTTAATGAAAATAAGAAATCAACTTAGTATTATTACATGGTAAAAGTGGGCCAGATGCAAAATTTTCTATTTAAAGAAAAGACAAAACATATATAATCTTTACAGCTAAAACATGTATAGTTGGTCATACAAATTATCAAACCAAAGAGATTAGTTGATTACTAAGAGTAAAACAAACCCCACAACAAACCATAGTTCAAATTCAATGTTTTTCGGGGGGCAAAAATGTTGCAACCAAGTTCACACCTGAATTGAATTTCTTTGTTCTGTACCCTCTGCTAACTGATTCACATTATCTGCTAAATTATCTTCAACCGTCTTCTCATAAAGGGACATCACATCCTCAAGTGCACCACCATCCTTGAAACAATCACAAGAGGCAAGCTCCAGACGAACATTCGAGGCAGGTCCAGCATATGCCATTAACAGCTGATACATATACTTATATAATCAGAAAAATTTTGGAAGACAGAGCCACTTAATAGCGAAACAGTATAATTATGGAATTTCTCCACACGATACCCCTTTTTGTTTTTCATGGTTGAACAAGCCAGATACATTGACCAAAATTTTAGTTAATACTCAAATTCTACAAGCCCCAAATATACTGGGATCAAGGCTTGTTGATTTAGCTTCTTATTCAAATTTCTACAAGGTCAAGGAATGTGAGACCATGTTTATCCATCTACATATTGGGTAGGTTTCAACAGCTTTTTAACTCTTACTCCCCCAACAATACCAGTAATTCGTCAAAACTTCCCCTTTCATGCTGCATTGTCTCTTAGAAACAGCTATTAACTACAGAAGTCTATGGGAACAAAGTCATTGCCAACACTTCCAATTATTCCCGAAAAATAAATTTCCTCACATGATTTATCGGATATTTTTCGTTTTTAAACAAGTAAATATGCCACTTCACAAACTAAAACAGTAATAAATGAAATACCTTCTCTGTTTGTTTCGAAAGTGGTTGTCCAAGCAATAACTCGGCCGGAGCCAAGCTCAAAACCACAGCTTCAAGCCCACTCCTCATAACCCCATCATCGAACTCACCGTAAACAACATCCCCGGTTGAAATCTCTACTCCAACAATACCAATCCTCACACTAGCCCCACCAAAATTTGAAACCGACCCGGAAAAATCCAAAACTTTCTCCACAACACAAACCAAATAATTACTCTCTGCACCACACCCTTCCTCTTTTCCTCCCACATCCTCCGCCGCCTCCAGCGTAGCTTTAGTGTACAACGCCGACAACCCTCTGCCAAACGGGCCAACCCGGTTGGAACCATGAGCCTTAATTGCAGCTGTTTCTGTCTGTTTCACCACCCCAACCTTGTACCCGGCACTAACCAGCCTCCTCACGTAGACATTCAGTCGAAAAGTTGGCACGCTTGCCGTCAAGAAGTTGCGATCAACATGGGCGTAAATCCCCAACACTTTAGCTGCTATTTCCGCATCTTTCCCAAAGAACCGAAACCTATAACCAACTTCCACCATGAGAAGAACATCCGGGTACTTGTTTTTTAAATCCACAACTTGCTGTTCCAATGGAGTGTACTTCTTGTGATCGGATTCGGAAGGTTCGGTAGAAGATTCCAGGAGAGGCGGTGAAGGGGGTTCGAGAAGTTTCTGGAGGAACTTCTGGTGGAGTGAAGGATTAGACTGAAGAGGAACTGGGTTCTGGGTGTGAGGAGAAAGCGTGGGTTTGAGTCTTTTAGGGGTGGAAGCGAGGTGGGAAGACAGAAGTTTCCGTTTTGAAGGAGAAAACGAGACCGTCGTTTTAACATTAGGAGATGGAATCACCGGCTTCGGCAGAGGAGGAGAAGACGACGAAGGGTTTGACGGTGGAGGAGTTGAGGCGGCCGGAATTTTGGGTTTGGAAGCAAAGAAACGAGAAATCACTTGCTGTTTTTGCTTGCCCATATTTGGGCAAATCAGTAAACTGATAAACTAAAATCAATGGATTTTCAGAGAGATGATGATTTTCGAACGAATGGAGCCATTGAAACGGAGGGTTTTCTTCATTTGGCGCGCTTTCCTCTCAGCTAAATCGACAATAAATTTGCATTAAACAAAGACTAATGGGCCTTTGATGACAATAATCTGGATTGCGTTAATGTTTATTGGGCTTGTTCCATTTTAGTACGATTAAGAAATAACCCAAAGTTTCAAGAGGGTTAATTGCACAAAAAGCCCAGATCGTTGATCTGATTTTAAATTGATTTGTAAACTTCAGAATATTTTATTTGGGTCCTTAAAAATATTGTACTTACTTCCATCAACTAGCTATTTGTTTATGCATTAAATTCCAGTTCACACTCCACGTGTAGCATTTTTAAAATGTATAGATCAAATTATTAATACAAATGTATTTACCAACAAGTAGTGTTGTTAAAATTTTGTACGAATTGTTTTTAAACACGTCATGTCCACGAAATTTATACGGTAACTACATAAATAGTAATTTGTACCACATGTTTTAGGGCCAGTTCTTTGTTGCTTTTCAAAAGCATTTCTGGTTCTAAAAGTACTTCTGAAAGAAAAGATGTACAGAACAAATTAAAGTATTTAATTAAAACATTTTTCTAAAAGTTTTACAAGTTATTTACTTTCTTCTTAGTAAAAATGTTTTTACATTTTCATTGATGTTATTTTTTTATGTTATCTCATATTGTGTGGTTTTAATGTTTCATTATGGTGTATCCAGAACAGTTCTCAATTTTGTATCACATATTGTGTTCTTGTTAATGTTATATTTACTGGATTTTTATATAAATTGTGAGTTGTGACATGTTATAATTTGTCAACACTATTAACGATCAAAGAATTATGACTAGTTTAGCATTATTTCTAATAAACATTTTTGGGGCAAAAAATACTTTTGAAATAAAAGTATTGCTGAACAATATGTTTTTGAACTTTTTAAAAGTGCTTTTGGGATATAAAAAAAATGCTTTGCAAAAATACTTTTTTAGCCAAAAGTAGAAGTAAAAAATTTTAACGTTTGCTCAAAAGTACTTTTTGACTCAAAAGCTATTTTGAGAAGCAATACTAAACTAAACTTTAGTCACTGCTATCATCGGAGGACATCCTAGTTTAGACCCCAAAAATTTTGTTCTATGTAGATTTTGATATATTTATGCATTTGCATATTACTCTCTCTCTTTTTTTTAACATTAATCTCATTATAATTTATTATCATATCTGTTTTTTTTTATACAATGTCTAGAATTACCCATAGCCCTTCCCTAACTCTTAAATAGGAGGATAACGCACTTTAACGCACTCGAACCCACGTCCTTCTATATCGACAACAATAACAAATGCCAATCAAATTGAGACTCAATCTACTCTTACTTCTTTTTTTATATATAATATAAAAGATAAAGAATGTAGTCACATAATTTAAATACGTATCAAATAAATATCTAATAAAAACTTCAACCGCTACTCCAAAATAATAATTAAACAATAGTTAACTCTCCACATAAATAGTATTCTCGTTTCTCAATCATACAATATTCATGTTGCAAAATCACGTTTAAATATTTAATTGGCATTATTCAAATTATTCTCAATTTTGCATAGTGTACATATCCTGCAATGATTGAGAATTATTATATTTACTTTGCTAAAATAATTACCAATAATCTTTTACATTATTTATTATAATTATTAAATTTAATTTCAATATAATTTTATTAATAATTAAATTTTAATCAACAAAACTTTTTATTAATTTAATAATTAAAAATTATTCATTATAGAATTCATTCGAGTTCAAACCTTTGAAAAAGCAATCCTTACCGTAAATACGTGATTATTAATTTTAATTATATATTAAAAAAACCCTCATCAACAGTTACCTATCATTATTCAATTCTTCTCTAATGCAAAAAAATAACCATATATGTATTTATCACATCCTATGATTAGTTGATTGCAACTACATACTTTCAGTCCATTTTCATCACTGGTCTGTCACGGTGACAATGGCTTTTTTAGTGTCAAATTAAAGTCAATGTCTGATATTCGACATGTATGTATATATAGATATTGTACTGTAGACTTTTATGCATACGTATAGCTTATGTGATGTAAAGTATAATGTTTTTTTGGGCACGCGCGTAACAGACATATCTGATACGGTCGGGGATACTCCTCCATCTACTGTCTTATTCTTTCCCATGCCAGTTGCCACTCAATAACGAACCCTCCATTGATTGAGTCTTCGATGGTGTAGGTGAACTTATATAATATATTTAATATATCTTTTTAAATAATGATATAGTCCAACATGAAAATCTTTTAGAAAATTGATTGAATAATTAATTTCATATTTTATATTTTTGTGAATAGTTGGAGATAAATAAAGGTGCGTTTTAGAAAAATTAGTTTTATTTTATTAAAATATATTTGGTAAATTACACCCATGGTCACTAAATTATCAAGTAAATTTATATTTTGATCACTCTATTTTAAAAAGTTATAAAATAGTCATTGAAATATTCAAAAGTTTTTGTTTAAGTTATTAAACTATTTTGAAGTTTTTATTAAGATCGTTGGGTTGTTAAAAAAAATTTTAAGTTCGACTGGCGAGCTCCATGTAACGATTTGATGATTGGTACAATGGATCAATATCAATTGACAAGTAAAACAACATACCTTAATTCCAAATTGATATGTTGATTAGCTATGAAGATTGAGAATAAAGCTGTTTGGATTTTGTTTAAAGATTTGTGACATTTAAAATTGTTTCTAAAAATTGAACTGTATAAAAAAAAAAAAGAGAAGCAGAGCTTTTGATTAATGTAGGCGGTTCGAATAGAGAAAAAGGTCATACCACAACAACTTTAATAATACAATGACTTCAGTAAAAACTTTCAAATATTTCAATAACTATTTTATAATTTTTTTATAGTTAAACTTAAATTTTAAAAATAATGTTAATGGCATTAATCTGAAATTTAAAATCTATACCTTCAGTAGAGTAAAATTTGATAATTAATATATTTATATTTATTTCATTTTAACCGTATAAATATAAACATAATAAAATCATTAAATTTAATAAAATCCTAAACCTAGATAACCAAATTAATCCATTAAAAGGTAATGGGAAAAAGCAAAATGGATGTGAACATAGGGAAACAAATTCCACACAAAACCTTTACCTAAAACAATTAATTCTAAATGCTTAATTAACGTTATCTCTATGTCCACGATTACTAATTAATTATTATTAATTATACCTAATTATCCTTAATTATTCATAATTAGCTACATATAAAATTAGAATTTGCTTAACACTTCTAATATATGGTACATCGCGTGTATGGTGTGTCAAATATTTTGTCTCAAAAATAAATTATTGATTTAATTCTTAATTTTTTGTTAGTTAAAATATGCCTATAGTTTTGTATTTTTGAAAAATAGATGAAATTTAGTTTTTCACTTTTTAGATTTTAAAATTCAAGTCTAATTATTAATATTATTTTTGTCAAATTTAAGTTAATTATAACGACTACATAGCCACAAAATGAGCAGGTTTTTTATTATTATTTCAAAATGACACAATAACAAATTTAATCAAAAAGTGTTAACAGTTAAAGTTAAATTTTAGATCTGAAAATAAAAGGACTAAATTTTATTTTTTGAAAAATACAAGGACTATAGACAAATTTAACCTTTTTGTTCTTGTGACTTGCTATCTACCAAGCTACCTAATTAATTAAGACGACCAATAAAAATAATTTAATGTCAATAAATTACCATTTTTTAAAAAAGTAAAAATATAAAGGAGTTTAATCGAATGATATTGGAACACATTGCAAAATCTAATTGAGCAGACGGCTCTAATATTAAAAATTTTATGTGAACATAATAATTGTTTATGTAATTGTTTAGCCTTTTCTGGTTGTACTCAAGTAATTAGAGCATATATTTATATTGTCAAGTCAATACAATAAAATTTTAAAATTAGTGTAATTAAAATCAAGAGATAAATTAATAAACATATTGGAGAATAAATATTTGATAAATATATTAAAAGTCTATTGAATGGGGTTCTTATTGATTTATTTTATACTTAAGACAAGTAGCCTAGTGGAATTAAATTACTCAACATGTATTTTTTTTTAAAGCATTTTTTAATAAGGACAAATAAAATATAAAAAATCGAATAATTGAATAACTAGATAAAAATAAATTTATTAATAATAAGATAATTATTAATATAATTTACCCATTTAAGGTTTTAACATAAAAATTTAACTTTACCTGTCAATCATTTAAAAGATTATCTTGAACTTTGGTACTAAATTGTTGGGTAAGAGAATGAGAATTGAAAACTACACATGTCGTCATGGGAACGAATCATTGAAAAGTATTGTTTTGACTTTATGTATTTGTATTTTTCTTCCTCGAAAAGGAAATTAAAAAAAAAAAAAACAGAGAGAGAGAGAGAGGGGGGGGTAGGTTAATGTTGAAGTTTTGATAATTTGTGATATTTTTATGAAAGTTTGGTAGTACAAAAGATGACTTGAGCAATTGTGTAAATTAGAGGTTTAAACCCCACAAGACAGACAACACTGTCACTGCAAACCAAAGTTGACCACATCGCTTGCTTTCGCAATAGGTTGTGTTTCTTTTTCTTTTTTACAGGCTTTATATTCATTGATTTTGTTCTTCAAGATTCTTGATTGTTTTGAGAGAACAAGTATTGTTTGTTTCCAGTTAACGGGTGCTTTAATTGGTACTCGTTTGAAATGATTTTTCGTTTTCCAACTTTATTAATACTCCAGTGCTTAAATTGGTAGCTTAAAGTAGTGAATTAACAAAGTAGGGGTGTGCTTTCTCGTATGGTTGAAAAGGTGAATCATGATTGATGAGCACGGTTGGACTCGAATCTATACACTATAGTATATTAATCAACAAGGTTTTTAGAATTAAATTGGTGGTCAAATTGGTTAGGCCATCAATTTGTTAGTGTGTCTAGTTTGATTAAATAAATTATTAAAAAATTCATAAAATTCGATTCAATCAGTCAATATTTATTCTCGAGTCAATCGATATACTATTTTTCTTTGGACCAATACTCTAGTTAATTCCAAGTTAGAGGTGATAATGGGTCGGCCAAGACAAAATTTTAGGCCCATTTTCTAGGCTCAAGCCTAGCTCGACCTGAAATATAGGCCTAAAAATTTGTCCAAGCCGAAAAAAATTGATAAACCCGAGCTTGACCCATATTAAATTTTTTTTAGCTTTTTTCATTAAATAAAAAATTTGTAAATTTAAAAAGTATATTTGATTAAAAATAAAATATATATTTAATATATAATTCGGGCTGGGCCTGGGAAAAAATTTTACCCGAGCCTAAACGGGCCTTTTTTTTTGCCCAAACCCATATTTCGGGCCTATATTTTTAACCGAACCCTCCCATTTTTCAGATAGGCCGAGTAGCTCAACCCATGATCACCTCTATTCCCAATCCTACCATTTGGTCTAGTTCGATTCAGACAATCATGCCAACGAATGAGAAAACTACCACTTGTGTACTATAGGCAGAGTTCGAGTCCAACGATATGCATTGTGTATAGTTTGCCTTCTTAGGTTCTCTATAAGGCGTTTCAACTCTATGAATTATTATTTAGAGTCGGGAGACAAAATCTCTCACAATAAATAATACCAGATTTATTAAGAGATTAACCGACTCTAAACAAATAATGTTTCGTAAAATTCTCCCTAAAAAATTAGAAATCCTTCGACATTACTAATTATTTAAAAAATAACTAAATTTGCATAAAAACTAGTATACATACCATCTAGATAACTTCATCTGGAGATGCAATGAAAAACATTCACAACATTAAATTGCTTAAATATCAAACTTGTTCAGAGATAGATAGATTAACTCTAAGCAAACGACATTTCATAAAATTTTCTTGAAAATCCCTCAACACTAATTATTATTTAAAAAAGACCTTAAAAACCAATTTTTTTTTAAAAAAAAAAAACACATTCCAAAGTGGGTATTTCTTAACGTGCTTTCAAATTGAAACACTGAAAAATGTTCTACTTTCCTTAACATATATTTCGTATGATAGCAACATCATTAAAAGTTCAACTAGGAATCTTTGAAATGAATTTTTGAGCCTGTTCTTTTCTTTTTCTTAACTTATAACCCAAGGAAAAAAGGCCAATTATTTATTGTAAACAATTAATTATTTTAATCTTAATAAATACAAAATATATATTCACCCCATCACACTTAAAACTGCTGCTTCCGTCACAATATTGTTCGGTAGTTCCTTTTTCTTCATTCCCTTTTTTTATAGGCTAAATTACAAAAATAGTCACGAGTATTTTTGTTTTCTTCAGATTATATTTTAGTCACTTATGTTATCGTTTTCTGTCATTAAGCTCTATTACTTCCCTAACGGCGGTCCTACGTGGCAGTCCTAATGGGTTTTAAATACCAACTTGGATGCCCTACGTGGCAATCCAAATTAAATTTATTCAATTAAAAACCTATTTTCATCCCAGTTACTGGACATCCAAGTTGACATTTAAAACTCATTTGGATTGCCACGTAGGACAATCGTTAGGAAAGTAACAGAGCTTAACGGTAAAGTGACCACTTTGTAACAAAACGACAACGTAAGTGACTAAAATACAATCTGAGACAAACAAAATGAACTATTTTTGAGTTTACCCTTATATATATAACCTTAAGACAAAATCAAACCAACCCCCCAAAATTTTTTCTGTTCAACATTTGCCTTTTATGAATAATATTTTTCCTATTAAATGAACACATTGGTTATTTGTAGGAATATTCATAATCAAGTTGCATAAATGCCAATAAAATTATTGCAAAATGCAAGGTTTAGACACCTAATATGACAAAGCTAATATTGATCCCTATTTTAAATTCAATATATAGTTGTTTCATTTGTTCTGGACATTACAATAATTTTATTTTAATTTTAAATATATATATATACTGTGACATATACACAATGACGCCATATTATTCCTAAATCTTTTCAGCTTCAAAAGAGCACAGGTTAAATCTCATTTTTTATTTTATTTTATCAGGAAACTTTCTTTGTTAGATTTAAATAATAACCTACAAAAAAAATTATTCAATTAATCATTAGCCTCTTTATTTTAACCACATGTAAGCTAAAAGAGGGAAAAAAGCAAGAAGGAAAATTTCAATTCAGTCCCTTTGTAAAGTCTTTTTATACATATTATTCTAAAAATATTTCTTTAATAAATAAAAACAACCAATAATTCTTATGTCTCGAAAAAATATTTTCACCATTTTAAATATAAAATATTTTATTTTACACCATAAAATTTTAAATTAATTATAAATTAATAAAAATATAATTTAATTTGGTTCATAAACACAAAATTTTAACTTATTTAAAACCAGATTTATCTCAACATTTATATATAAAATCACAAAATCACAAATTCATGTATTAACATTACGTTAAATCAAAATTCATATGTAATTTTGATATTTATTTATTTTATGCATATGTTAGAAAGTAAACTATCCACATCTTAACATGTTTCTTTTTTAGTAACGGAATCTTAACATGTTTTTTAAAACAGGAATGATGTTAATAAAAGTACGAATTTACTGGAATGATGTTAATAACATCTAAAACAATATTTTTGGGTTTCTGTAAAAATAATAATGTGTTTTTATGTGATGTATATATTATTTTATATTGTAATACTTATTTTGACGTGATTTATGTTATATAATTTTAATAAATTTATATATTTACGTCTCTTCAATTGCTACGATGTTTATATTTTTTTATTTTTAAAGGTTTAATATAACATTTGGTTCTTGAATTTGACATTTTTTATTTAGTACTTAAACTTAACACTTTTTCTTATGTTGGTATTTAATCTTTTGGGAGGTTCAAATTGGTATCTGTACTTCATTTTTTTTCCTAATTTGGTACTTAATTTTTTTGTTTGATTTGGTACTTGCCAAATGTTTACAATTTACTCCAATATACTAAAAAGTTTTTTTTAAGAGGTAGCAAAATAATCAATGTATGATTGACACGTAACATATAATATGATTTTTTTTGTATTTTACATGTTCAATTACTTATAGTTTTAATTATTTTATTAATTGAAAATAATGGATTTCTTTTAATTTTGGGTTTTAAAATACTTTTCTTTATTTAATATTAATTAGTTAATCATAGCTCGATACCTTTTTTGTAACATAAATTTATTCTAATATTGACAATAGTTTTGTAGCATAATAGAAAAAATAACACCGTTAGTATTTTATGTAATTTGTATAACATTTAATAAATTTAGGTACCAAAGTAAACCTAAAAAAGAAAAAAAACTTAGGTACCAAATTAAAAAAAAATGTCAAGTATCAAATTGGGTCCAAAAATTTAGGTATCAAATTAAAAAAAGTATAAAATTCAGGTATCAAATATTATATTAAACATGATATGAACTCTAATATGAATTTTGGTAACAAGCTTGAATTAATTCCATGAACTCAGTTCCCACATTGGCACGTGTATAATAAAAAAGGCTTAATTGACAGTGCATTATTGGTAAATATACAAATAATAATATTGAGCTTAATTAATAATTAATATATATTATAATAATCAAATTATGTAGATACAATCTGTATTGTTTAGAAGTTAATGAACAGAAGAAGAGTGAAGGGTCCATAATTGGCAATTATTGATTAATCATTTCTTAACGTTTATCTCACCATTCCTATCCAATTCACAAAAGTAATAAATTTAATGTTTAGGACAATAATGCAAAACCCAAGGTTCCCAATTCAATGAATTTCATTACTTCATTAAAAAACATTTAATTATTCAATATGTTGTTTTAAAAGAAATAATTATTAAATATAATAAACTTATATTATTATTAAATGCCATATCGACTTAATCTGCATTTAGTTTTAGGTTCGAGCTTAATTAAGTTTATTCATCAAATTTTTTACTTAAGCTCAAACTCGATTAAATTTGTATGTACTCTAGCTCGAGCTTAAACTTTGTTCTATAATTAAGTTTGGGTTAATAATATATATTAATGGTAATAACATAAGTTTGAAGATGAAAATCTCAACAAGGCTGGTGAGTCGTTCGAGCCAACTCATATTTGATTCAATAATTATTAAATCGAGTTTTATTTGAGTCGAACTCAAGTAGTTTGTGAGCACCAGTGTCTCATTTCCACCCCTAAATGTCACCCATCAATTAGGTCTCAATTTAATTGATAAATTATTAAAATTTCATTATATTTATAAAAATTACAATAATTAGTATGAGGGCATTTTTATCATTTTATATATCGTGTAAGAATTGTTATCATGCCGTGATTTAACGAAAGAGTGACCAATAAATTAAATTTCGATAATAATAGTGATTAAAATTGAAAATTTTACACTTACGTGACTAAGAGTGGGTTTAAATAGGCGATTAAGTGCGGTGCGATGCGTTTAGCTTATTTTTTATCTCACGCTATAGTATCACTATAATATCTAATCTCACCGCCATCGCTATTTTTATACTAAACGCACCGCTCATCCAAATCCACCATAAAATAATAATAAATTAATAGTTAGATGAGTATTTATACAATTTACCCTTATTATAAATAAAATTATTAAAGTCAAGTATTGAATAATATACGTATGATACAACTATGGTTTTTCTTAGTTGAGATTTAAATTTTATAATTGAAGCTCAAATTTTAATTATTTTAGTTTCTTGACTCACTAAATATATTAATTAATGGACTTTACCAGTCTAATTAAAGCCGACATTCGAATTTTTTTGAACTTTGTGTTAAGGTCATTGTCTCATAGATGGTAAAATTATTGTCTCCATGGTCTATACTGCGGCGTTAGTAAGAAAGTTCCGTTACGTCACGAAATTCTTCAATAATTATTGTAACAATTTTAAAAAATTAAAAAATTAAAAAATTAGATCATACGAATTTTTTTTATATGAGTAGATATTCATTTACGGTTTATATTTGAGATTCGTGGCTGCTATTTTTAATAATATTGTCGTCATGGTTTAAACCTACATTTTTTTCCTTAGAAGTACAATGTGGATTACAATTACATTTAACCACTTGTTTGTGATAATTCATTTTATCTATAGTGTATAAAATCGAGTTGATTTGTATACAACGGTTTGAGAATAGTAGATGATCAATTAAACTTATTATGTTAATTATAAGGGTAAATTACATCAAATGTAATTAAATTATTAGTAAATTTATGTTTTGGTCATTCAATTTTAAAAAATTATAAAATGATCATTGAACTATTTGAAAGTTTTCGTTCATTTAAGTCTCTGAGCTATTAAGTTTTTTTTTTTTAAATTGGTTAGAGAGTTCCAAGCGACAATTCGACAATCAGTACGATGGATCAATACCCATTGATAAGTAGAATAATATACATTAAACCAAGTTGATATGACGAACAATATGGGAGATCAGAGAAGAAAATTGTCTAGATTTTGGTTCGCATATTCATTGTAATGACCTAAAATTCACGAGCATCGAAAAAAGTACATTATCGGGCCTCCGTCTTAGTAAATCGAGTTCATAAATATTTATTAGGAATATTTGTGAGTCTAATTGTGTGTTTAATTATGCTTTAATTAAGTGAATTTAACTTAATTAAGAGTAATAAGGAAAAAGTACTAAATTGAATAAGGGGAAAAAATTGAATTATAGATTAAAAGAAAATATAAAGGACCAAAACAAAAATTATGCCATTTGTCCTAATTGAGGCGGCAAATGAATTGAAAAATCTAACATTTTCTTAGATTTCATACATTAATTAATTATTATTATTATTACTAATTGATGTTATATTATTATTATGAAATAAATTAAAATAAACACAAATGTATGATAATAAAAATATACATGTGTAATAGTTATATTTGTACAATTGTAATATATTTATTTAATTACTTTTATTTAAGTAAATAGATTTTATTATATTAAAATATTAAATTATATAAAATAAATAAAATAAGGACAATTGGATGGTGATGATAATAGACAAGTGTAAAATATATGTGTGTACAAATGTAATATAAATATTTGTTATTAAATAGATATTTATTATAGTATTATTATTATTAAATTAATAAAGTAAATAAACATAAAAGAATAAAGAAACAAAAACAATAAAAGAAATAAATGAAGGAGAAAAGAAACAGAGAAGCATTCGAACAGGGAAAAAGAAAAGGGGAAAGAAAAGAAAAAAAAAAGGGAAACTAAGGTTTTGAAGCTTTAAATTTTAATTGGTAAGTTAATTAAGTCCATTTTCTCTTAATTTTGATGTATTAAAAGCTTTAGAACAATGTTTTGTTGAATTTAAGTTGAAGTTTTGAAAGTTCATTTATAATATGTATGTTATTTATTTGTGAATTAATAGCAAATTATCCGATATGTCCGATAATATCTTGTAACCCTGTTCCGATGATGGTTTAGGGTTAAAGGGTGTTTACATTCATGACATTAAAAGTTGTTTAATGAAAATAAAATTGAATTGTAGAAAAGAAAAGGAAAGAGATTTCAACCTGGTGCAAACAAATAAGACCGTACATCAATGATTTTAACATCCTAATAATTTAAATGAAAACTTTCGCATTATTTAATGACTATTTTATAACTTTTAAAATTGAATGGCCAAAACATAAACTCAATAATAATTTAGTGACTTTAAATATAACCCTATTTATAAACTTATAATTGCAGTACTTTTACCCGATTATAGTTGTTAGAAAATAAGTTAATTAATTCCAAAAAAAGTTAATTAATTATTTTTTTCATAACACTGTTTTAATTATATTAAACTAAAATGATTTTCTTTCTTTTATCCAAATAAAAAAATTGATTAATTAAAGGTTGAAATTCATGCACCACTGTATTTAATTTCAATATTAAAATAGTGTTAAAATGCTTGTATTATTTCTTTTAATAAATCTGTATTTTTATTTTAAATATAAATTGTCGGTACAGAAAAGGATGGAATAAAAAAGGATTACATTGCAAAAATATTAAAACAAGTTCAATAAACAAATATTCTGACCCATTTGAATTCAATATCTATATTATTATTTTGGAACATTCCAAAATTATGTTCCTTTTCTTTTATCCACATTAAAACTTTTACTTTTTACTTTTATATCTATATTTACTTTTACTTTTACTTTTTATGGTCATAATAGTTCATAAAAAAAAAAAAACAGTTATAACAGAAATTTGTTTCCCTTAACATGGACATCTTTTTATTTTTTTTACTTAAATAATAAATAAATTAATCTTTATACGTTTTTGTTGACAAATTTATTTATTTCTATTATTAAAATTAGTATAATTGAAAAAATAATCAGACAATTATACGTGGCACACCACGTGTGCCCCGTGCTGATGTACAATGACCAATTTTTAATAGTAGTAATGGATGGAAATTTAACCGAAGAACTAGTTTGCTTTTCGATTTAATGTACATGAACTAATTTACCCTTTTTTTGAGTAGATAAAGCATAATGTAATCTGACTTCTAGTACAACTATATAATGCCTCCATGGCACTTTTACCATTCATTGCCTAGCCATTAATTTTAGGGCAAACTACACCCAAGGTCACTAAGCTATTAGTTCGTTTATGTTTTGGTCACTTAACTTTAAAAAGTTACAATATGATCACTGAATTATTCTAAAACTTTCATTTAAGTAAGTGAGTTATTAAAATCACTATTTTATAGCATTTTTTATTTGCAAAGCTCTTTTTCTCTTCTATAGTTCGTTTTTTTTTTATGAAATAATTTTAAACATCGTGAATCTAAGAAGTATAATCTAAATAAATTTCTTTTTCGATTTCTGACATTGACTATCAAATCAACTTGGATCTAAGGTACGTTCTTCTACTAATTGATGGATATTGATCCATTGTATTGGTCATCCGATAATCGTTTGGAGCTTGCTAGCCAGACTTTAAAAAAAAAAAAACTTAACAACCCAACAACTTTAATAATTTTTTTTAAATAATTCAGTAATCATTTTATAACTTCTTGAAATTAAATGATGAAAATATAAAATCACCAATAATTTAATAAGATTAAGATAAGGTGTACAAAGCCAAGGAGCAAGAAGCATAACCCAAAAAAGTAAAATAAAAGAAAGTATTCTTATCTGGAAATATTCCTTTGTACAACCAAACAATAAAAATAGAAAAATTGAATAGTGTAGTTAATTTTTCCAGCTAAGGTCTGAAGAGGCTTGTATTAATTTCAACAAATAAATTTATTATTTTAATCTAATCCATTCATGAATAATAACTCTAAGACTTAAATGGTTCAAAATTCATCTAATAAAACTTCCCTTCATCAAATTTAGGTATCACAAAGTCAATAAGATTGTAATTAAGCAAAATAATATTGATTCCAAACAAAACAAATAATCATCATTACTGTTTCTTCAATGAAAAAAAGGGGTAAACTACACTTAAAGTCACCAAACTAATAGTAACTCTATGTTTTAGTCCTTTCAACTTCAAAAAGTTACACAATGATTATTGAACTATTCGATAGTTTTTTTATTTAAGTCATTGAGTTATTAAATTTTTATTTTTCAAAAGTTCGACTAGCGAGCTATAAACGACAATTCGACTATCAATATAGTAGGTCCATACCATCGACGAATAGAATAACATATCTTGGATCCAAGCTTGTTTGAAGTCAATGTCAAAGGTCGGAGAAGAAAGCTGTTTGGATTTTGGTTTGCATATTCATTACGTTCAAAGTTGTTTCATAGTGACCATTATATAACTTTTTGAAGTTAAGTGACTAAAACATAAATTTACTAATGGTTTAATGACATTGAGTGCAATTTACCCAAAATTTCAAAGAAGTTTATTTATTGGACCAAAGATAAACATATTATATCATAATTAAGTAGTATTAATAATAGTACTTCAATATTATTTTTTTCATTTCCTTTTTTAAAATCAGTGAACTTACAACTAATCTTAGATTTATACCATTAGAAACTTTTTGGGGGTCAGCTATTTATTGCATTTGCAGTCTCTGCCCTTTGCTTCATTTCTTATTGCCCTTAATTTTCCCTTTTCTCTTTGTCTCCTTTTTTTTAAAGCTTGTACCAAAGGACAAGCACTGGTTTCTTTCTCCTTCTAAAGCTAAAAGAAAATGGTTTCCAAGCCATCTGAAAATAATAAGCCAAAAGCTAAACATAAGAAGGGTTTATGGTCACCTGAAGAAGATTTAAAGCTTAGAAACTATGTCCTTAAACATGGCCATGTTTGTTGGAGCTCTGTTCCCATCAATGCAGGTTACTTTCCATTTCCCTTCTCATATTCATTGTTATATTTCTGGGTTTTTTCTTTATATGTTGATTGACTGGTGTTTATATGATTTTGCAACTAGTAATGTCATGTAATAAAGATTATTGTTTGTACTTTGTTTGGTTTGCCGTGTCTGTGTAAAAACATTAAAGATTTTTTTTTCTGTTTTTGTTGATGGTGGTGGTGGTGGTGTTGATGGTGGGAGTCACACAAAAAAAAAAAAAAAAAAAAAATTGTGGTAAAAAAAAATCTTGAGTTAAAAGGAAAACGATTGATTCTTTTATTGGCTAAAGCACAAGTGAAAAGAAAGTGAAAGGGATTGATGATGATTGATGACTACTTTCTGTTTGTAAAATTAACTAAACTGAACTTATCATCAAACACTTTAAACAGCTTTCCCTTGTTTTTTTCACATGAAATTGTAAATGTTGTAAATTTACCGGTATTTACTACGTAATTCTGGGGCGTATATAAGGGGTATTTAATATGTATTGTAGTACTTATGAAGTTTATGAAATTATAAATTAATATAATGGTAAAATTCCACTTTGACCTCCCCTAAAACAATTTTCTGGCATAATTGTACATTCAGGGTTGCTGAGGAATGGGAAGAGTTGCAGATTAAGGTGGATTAATTACTTGAGACCGGGGCTAAAACGAGGCACGTTCACGCCGCAAGAGGAGGAGACGATTCTCACCCTTCATCATTTGTTAGGCAACAAGTAAGCAACAACACTGTATGTATGTATGTATGTATGTATGGAACTAATGAGGATTGCATTTGATTAGGTGGTCACAAATTGCACAAAATTTGCCTGGGAGAACAGATAATGAGATAAAGAACTATTGGCATTCATATCTGAAAAAAAGAATTGCAAAAGCTGAAGAAATGGATTCTCAAGCAAGGAGTCAATGTACAACTTCAAGCTCAGAAAACAAACAATCCACACCCTCTCCTCGAATTTTCTCGGACCAAATGCCAACCTATGAATCGTTCAATCACATTGATAAACTCTCGGTAAGCACTGATCGAGCCTTTCCGCAGCATGTTATCAATTTCTCCAAAGAGCCACAAAGAAGCCCCCTGCCAAAGGTTTTATTCGCAGAATGGCTATCGCTCGATCAAGAATGCGGTCCGGCGGCTACCTCTTATGGATTTAATCACAATTCAAGTTCAAACTTCCAAGACCCTTTTATGGACGAGTTCTTGTTAAACGAAGGAACATTCGGTGGCAGTGATCTTCACGATGGACTAAGCAACGGGTCGGCAAACGAAATGTTTAGCTCACAATTCCATTTCGAAACCCAAATTTCTGGGAACGAGTTCGTTGGTTCCTTACTCTGGGGATGATATATGCAGTGATTTCAATATGAATAACAATGTACATGTAAAATGGCTAAAAAGATGCTTCCTTTCATTGTATAGAGATATAATGAGATAAAAGTATTATAAAGTTTATTGTATTAAGAGTCAGATTGCATTTTACCCTCTTACTAAAAAAATGGGCAAATTAACTGTATATTAGATCAGTAAATTGATCTTTCTGTTAAAATTTCATTCATTTATATTGTTACAAAACTGGTCTTTGTACGTTGGCATGAGATGGACGTAGCACGTCATGAGTTACTGTCTTGTTATTCCGTCAGCCACGTCAGTTTTTAATAGTACAAAAGGATCAATTTATCGAATGTATAAAGATTAATTTATCCATTTTTTAAATAAAGTAATCAAAACACAATCTGACTCTTAATATAAAGATATTCGTAATACTTTTACAAACTTAATACCCCACAAACACGATAAAAAAAGAGCTTTCAAGTTTTAATTTTTAATTTTTTTTTATTTTTCCATGATGTTATTCTTGGTGTACACTATGTTTTTAAGAGGACAGGTTTTAACAGAGTGTCACATTGTATTTTTTTTTTTTTGACAAAAAAGTGTAACATTGTATTTGTTTCTCTTTTAATAGCAAAATTTTATATATTTTGTGAACTCAATCATTTGGTTGACCCATTTTTATTTATCATATTATATATTTACTAAATTATCATTGAGAAATTGGAAAATATTTATAGTTTCATTGACTTTCGTAAATAAATTTTAAGTGCGGCAACCATTGGTATTTTGGGAGTATGTTTGAAAAGGCCAAACTGTTTTACCTTACATCATCTCCACGTGTTATTCATATTCAGTAAGGTCAATGATGCTCTTTGTTGTCCTTTAACAATGAACCCAAATGGTAGTACAATAATTCACCCAAAAGTCATTGAATTCTGTACATCGAGAGAAAGGGTGGTAAACGTTAGTAAAATTGTTTTTATGATCCAATTTTTAACTCGTAAAAGTATTATAGATTATAGAGTCTCTTATATTATGAATTAGATTATAGTTTGTCTTCTTTATTAAAAAATAGTTAAATTAATTTTTATATATTAGAAAAAGAGCAATTGATCTTTCTGTTAAAATTTTATTTATTTTATTGTTAAAAATTGATTCACTTATGTCAACATGAATTACACATGATATATCACATGCCACTGTATAGTTATTCTGTTAGTCATGCCACTTATTAACCGTACAATTAAATGAAATATTAAACAGAAAAAACTAATGTTCGCTTTGATTTAACGCATATGGACTAAATTGTCAAATTTTTAACAAAAAAATAAAACATAATTTGACTTTCTATAATATTTTTACCATTTCAAATTGCGATAATACTAACATGATGAAAACTTGGGTTAGAAAATTGATTGATTGAGGTCTATTAATTTACAATCTGAATACGTGGGAAGCATGGTACATGAAACACATAACATAGACATGCGATGAATTGATGATCATGGTTTTTCATTTAATCGCAAGCTCCATGGCGTGTATATATATATATATATATATACATATATTTGAAGTTCTTGTGGTGAATTGAAGCTTTCTTTGATCATGATTTATTATTTGAGGAGCTCTACAAAGTTGATATTAAGTAGTCATCTGTAAAAACTAGGCTAACCCATAAAAGAATCCAAGCAATAACAGTAATGATTGCAATGGGTGTCCAAATCAATGCAATTGCCTGTTAACAATGGTTAAGAAAAAGAAAAGGGTTAACATTTGCAAATAAATTATGGTGAAACCAAAAAGAATTGATAAAATTATTAGTGCTTCAACTTGGTAATTAAGTCTAGAGGATACTTATATTTTATCTATTTTAATAAATGAATTTGAAAAATATGGAAATTTGATAATATGGTACTAAAAAATTGCACCGCGTCATCAAATTTTGATGAAATTTAAATTTACATATTAAAGTGGACCTAATTACTAAGTTCAAGTATTAAAAGCTATATTAACCCGAAAAAAAAAATCTAATTGACATGCCTCAAGCCGTGGAGAACCCCATAGTAGAGAGGAGCTCTGGGGGGGATTATTAGCTGCTGGTGTCTCTAATATTTCTGCACAAAATAAAGTTCTTTTTACGTATTCTACGTGTTCAATGTTCATACTTAATTAAGCACAAAAATTCCTTAATCTAAACCAAAATTACCCGAATTTCGTCTTCTTTCTACGATATCGGACATGTTTCCGGTAACTATATCGAGTTCTCGATGACGATTAGCATTCAGCTTCGATAAATTGGCTTGTGTTCTTGTATCAATGTATTGCTTCCTAATACTAGAAATAATACTATCTGCAAATTCAAAACCAGAATATATTGATTCAATATGTATTTGATTGTTTAACATTGAAATGTAATGAAATATTGCTTCAAACTTGCTAATGGGGACATTATACCGAATTTAACAAAGCTGTATGGTTTAGTAATTTTGTGAATGAGGCCATTATCAAACTTGTCAAACTCCTTCTGCAAATCCTGAAGATAATTGAAAGCTAGTTTTCTTGGATATGAAGAATCGCATAATGTGATGAAGCAGATTCCATTCACCACCAAATAGCTTGAGGTAAAGAGCAAAATTAGTTCATCTTAATCTATGTTTGTATACGTGTCGGATAAAAACAAAAAGTTGGTGTAATTATTGCCTTCAAAAACCAATTAAATGAATGAAAGCAGTTCAAGAAATATTAAGTTGTATGCATATATGCATATGAATGAAAACACAGACACACACACACACATATAGTTTGCATGGGGTTAAAGGATACTTGAAAGAATGGTGATCAACGCGGATGGTCATTGAGGGAAGTGGTAAAGCTCCTTTGGATATTTCATTGAGAAGGAACTCAGCTTGTTGCCTGTAGTTAGATGATAAGTTGTGAGACGTCGTTGTCTCGTTGTTCATGTACCTTGCTTCTTGTGCCAGTGGTAACCCACCTTTCACTCTTCCAACAATGGTTAGCTTCACCATTTTCTGATTATGAAACAATTTCTTTTTTTGGTCCCTCAAGGCTTGGGTGATGGGTTATATAGGGGATAAAGGGAGGAAATGCTTGCTTTGAAGGCAAAGCCGATATTATATTAGACGTGAAGATGAAGACGAAGTTATACCACTTCGGCTGCGTGCAAAAGCTAAAAAATGAAACCCTGTGCGGTGGGTGATCAATAGCAAGTTTCATGAGGAGAAATGTTATTGTGTTTAATATATATTTTTTGGGGGTGTTCGAGGACCATTTTCTGATTCAAAGTTGTTTTTATAGTTTGGAATTAAGAACAATAATGGAAACTTAAATGGTTGAAGGGAATTAGTTACTCTTCTTGAGGAGAACTGCAAATTTTATGAAGGCTACATGTAATTAATACAGTGAAGATAGTTGTGAAGTTTAGATCTTAATCTTGTTGAACCTCTAGGATAAAATAATACAAGTATTGTTGATATAAAGATTGAGGAAATTCTCCTTGTGGGCAAAAAGTAATAGGATATAGCTAGAAGGAAAGGTAACTAAAAGTAGATAACTAAAATTAGAAGCTAGGTGTTCATAATTTCAGTCGGGTTAGATTTGAATTGAATTTAAGTATGATATTAATAAATATTCATTTAAGTTTAATTTAGTTTAATATAATGGTCTAAAATTTTACCTGATCTTACTTGTATTTGTAAATGATTAACTCAAATTTATTTTAAATCCGTCTATATTATTATTTTTTTAAAACTAATATATATGTATTGTTTAAGACTTTTGGGGTCTAATATTTTTATACAAATACTCCTAAATATCAAACGAATCTTCGGGTTTGAGCAGGTAATTCTACATGGGGCTAGGGATCTCTAGTGTCTTGGTCAATGAGATATTGTTGTCTCAAGTGGGTTTTTGGATTTGGATCAATTGATGCTTAACTAATTTAAGTCATATATTTTCTGGGTCTCATTGTTGGGGCTTTGGTCCATTTTCTTTGTCCATTAAAAAAAATTCATCCAGGCTTTAAGTTTCACCGAAATAAAGCTGGCCCATACTGTTGCTTCCAACTTTATTTATCAATGAAATTTGGATCTAACAAAGGCTCAATATTCTTCTTTATCTTCAAAATTGAGAGTGATCCTTTACACAAAAATAAAAATATTAAATTTCCTACTCAAATTGTGGCCTTTTCCGGATGTTAAACTATTTTAAAAATAATTTGGGTTTTGAATAATTATTGTACTAAAAATATTAAATTTTAATCTAAATAAAGAGTGAGGCTCTATAAATTATACATGCAAATTTGTAAGGCGTAATAATAAAATTAACTTATTTTGACCTTTTTTTATTTCCGCATTTAAATTCTAAATTTTAGTCAAATTATTTTAGATTAAAAGATTAATTGAATTGTTAAAAATTTAATAGTACTAACATGACCACTCGTATGACAATCTACATGTACTTGATTGCTAGCACGGATAATTTTTTTTTAAATATGAGCATTTAAATTTGTTAAATTTTTTAATATTGTCTAATATTTTTTTTGAATTTTTATGTACACTTAAGCTGTCACTTGAGTTGCCACATTAGTACCATTAAAATTTCAACAATCCAATCAAAATTTCATTTAAAAAAATAATTTAATTAAAATTTGAAGGTTGAAAATTAAAGTAATCCAAAAATAAAAATTAGAATCAAAATAATAAAAAGTTAAATATTCTCGATACAACCAACCAATCCGATTTAATATAAACAACACTGTCATACCAACTTAAAAAATTCTTCGAAACAGTTGGAAACTCACTTTAGTCTAAATAGACTCACCTCTTGCACGTGTACACATAAAAACAAAAACAAAAGCATCACACCATATCACAAGAAAGCTTTATAATCCTACAGACATACAGACTTCCCTCATTTCATTTAAGGCCATGAATTGAATTTTGCTGACACCTAACTGAAAACTACCATTCAAGGCTGCGACATTGCCTTGCCTTGTGAGAATTGAATTGAAACCCAGAATTTATAACCATCAACATCTAATTTCCTGGCACTATACCCCAAGCCAGGCCCCTCCCACATCCCATTCAAGTGTGTTTGCTTTGCTTGTTCCTCTATAAAGGTGGCGGTACGAGAGTGGATGGCGACCACTTATTATAAGATAGTGAAACAATACCTGTTGTTACTCAGTCCCCTACTACGCCCCCATTTTGTTCATTGGCTGTGGATGGTGTAGATAAGTTTTAACGTTGGCTTTACACAAACTGCTTTACAATTGTTGCAATTTGAGGAAAGGAGACATTCGATCGGCTTTTATCAGCCACTTCTAGAGTTGAATGATTAAAGAGAAAAAAAACTAACCTCATCTGAAACGCCATGTGAGTGCTGACATCTGACAATGGCAGGTGTTAGCCACTAAACCCAATTCTTCCTTCTTATTTGGATCTAAATTAGATTAATTTCATTAGACATATATATAAATTCTGATATGAACATATTTAAAATATATGAATTAAATTTTAATTATGTGTATATCTATAAGAAGTTCAAATATGATAGGCTAAAAGAAATATCCTTCACGAGTTTTAATGAAATTAATTTTTAATATGAATCCTAAACTATTTGTGCAATAGTATATATATATCTAAATTTTAATTTATATATTTTAAATATATTTCACGCCATATTCAAATTATTATTTAACATCACAATAATTAACATAAGAAAACTTAAAAGAAAATAGCCTTTATAATTTTTAATAAGATTATTATTTTAGTACGTAGATCTATACTACTCATGCAATAATACTTACATATTTAAAATTTAATTTATATATTTTAAATATTCTTTACATTATATCCAAACTATCCTTTAACGTGTTAATTAACACATAAGTTGAAGAGTAACTAATGAAACTTAATTTTAAAACGTTTCACATTTTGAATCAATTTAGTGTGTACTTAGACAAAATAGAGGATTAAATGAAAGTGTAATTATTATGGTAATAATTACATTTCCTTGTAATTATAAATAATTGTCATTTATTACACGTGTTTGGCTAATAGAGTGTAATTATATTGTAATTTCTTATATAATGTTTGGTAATAAAATTGTAATTACTATATAATTTTATTTTTAAAAATATTAAAACTATAAAAATGACTAGTATGGTAAAAATAATTTTTAAATAAGTAACAAAATTAAAATTAAATCACAACACGTATTATGTTAGTCTATAAAATTGTTGATAATGCAATTATTAATAAAATAACAAGAAAATTACACATTATATGTAATTCTACCTAAATGTTCTAGTGCATGTTTGTTAGCTTATTCCCTTTTTAATATTTAACATAGACTTTTATCATAATTGTTGGTCATTGACCGAGTTCATCATCTGAATTTGGATCTATATCATTAAGATTATCTAGATCTCCTTCTTTATGTACTTTTTCAAAGTGTAGATTATCTCAATTCCACTCATGATTCAAGTTATGAAATATACAATATGTTAGTACAACCCAACCTTAATTTTTTTATATTATACTAAGATAATATTATTAATATGAAAAATATCTTTTTATATTTCGGTAAATAATTAAATAATAAATCTATTTCTATAATTTAAAAAAATATTTATCGGTAATTTGCCCATAATATTTAACTCTTATTTTAAAATTAAAATATTTCACTTCCACAAATGAACTCTATAGACTTCAATCTTAGAAAAGTCTAGGACCTCTAGGTGGGTGTCTGTGAGCGGGGACAAGAGAGAGAAGAGAGCACATGCATCAACGTGTTCCCCCACACATATTACAGAGCAAATTGGCGGGGATTTGACCTACAAAAAAGCACCCAATAATAAATGTTAAGGCCTTTTTAGCATTGCTGGAAATGGTGAAGCTTTTGTTAAATATGGATCAGAATTGTCGAACCTCAAGAGTTTCGGTATGTGGCCATCGCTGTCGCTAATCAATAATTCCTGAAACCACCGATAATTATAATTTATCCATTCCAAAAACCATCCAATTCTAAACCTTTAAATCACATCTCTATAATTTTTGTCAAATCAACGTTTAATCATTTGGCAGTTACAATACTGTCCTAATAAGCAATAATATTTTCTTTTGATTAGTGGGTAAATGCTCTAACTGAAAATTAATTCATTGAATTTATTTAATCATACTGTTTTATTAAATTTAATAGAACCATTTATTAATTATTTTCTTTAAATATTATTATTATTTGTATCCTTTTATTGGGGTTTGATGCAACGGACACTTCCAATTTCACTTTGTACGGTATTTCGTATTATTTAAAAATTTTATTAAATGCCTAAAAATGAGTCATTTTTATGTCCACAATACCTTTCTTAAATGCGATACAAATATAAAAAAGGAAGATGCTTTAATGATATGATAAGTAACAGCTAAGTGCTAACTTCTGCCGTGCCTTTTTTTTTCCCCTTTCTTTTGCTTAATTTTCGTCGTTTTCCTCGTGATCAAACTTAATTTTACAAAATAAAACACTAAAAAATATTTTTTTAGTTTGAGGTTTCTATTAAAGAAAGTTGAATTACTAATAAAAAAAGTAAATCCTGATCACAAATTTTAAAATTAATTTACATTTAAAGTAAATATTTAACTTTCAATCACTAATTAAAGTAAAAAAATCTTTATCATTTTAGCTAATCCTGTGGATAAAAATAATATGATATTTAATAGAAAAGTATGTAAAATTTATATAAAATATATTTTTAATATATTAAATTTTATATAAGATGAAACAGCCATCTGTTTGGTTTGAAGTTTGGCACCTCGTGCCTTGCTGCAATCAAAAGAAAACTACGTTCCAATTCCAAAACTTTTATTACCTAGAATTATAAGTAGATTTCTTTTGGTTAATATATTATAAAGAAGCTTCTTTATTTGCACTGGAATGCACTAAATTTATTAGTTTTGACTCTGAGTCATCTTCCATTTTGACAATCTCTAATTTCCTGAACTAAAGGAATTTAACAGACTGGAAGATCTAATTGCTTTCACCACACATTAGCATTCCCCCAGCTGTTCATAAACTACCCCCTTTTTTTGTGGATTATTTTTCAGTCAGGATCCCAATGCATTAAGTGGGATTTGCAGCAAACATTCAGCAGAGAAACTAAAAGCATACATACGACTGAAAAAAAAAAGTAAACCATGTTTAAGGCATGGAAGAGCGACAAGAAGAAGATCAAAGTAGTGTTTCAATTGCAGTTTCAGGCAACTCAGGTACTACTGAGTTAGATTCCTAGATAAGAAATTTATTAGAGTTTTTGAAAGATCTCTTACCTGATTTAGCCTCTTTTGTTTTTTTTTTCAGGTGCCACGGTTGAAAAAGTCCGCCGTAACGATAGCGTTGGTGCCGGAGGATGTTGGGAAGCCGACGCTGAAATTAGAGAAAGTGGCAGTTCAAGATGGGAGTTGTTTGTGGGAGAATCCTGTTTATGAAACTGTGAAAATGATTAGAGAGATAAAAACAGGGAAATTGAGTGAAAAAATTTACCATTTCGTTGTTTCAAATGTAATAAATTCCTCAGCTTTTTGGCTTTTCTTCCCCATTGTTTAAGTTTCCACTGGTGAGTGGTTTTTGCTGATTTTTTCTGGGTTTGGTTGCAGGGATCTTCAAAAGCAGGGTTTCTCGGTGAAGCTTCGATTGATTTTGCTGATTTTGCTGCAGAAACTGAACCTGTTACTGTATCTCTGCCGCTTAAGTTTGCCAACTCCGGTGCCATTCTACATGTTAGTTCTCTCTCACTGTCAAGTGACCGCCTCAGGCATTTTAATTTTTTTATTATTTCAAAATCTAATATTGGCTTCACTGTAATTTGGTTCTGGAAATTTATGATGACCCATAGGTGACAATTCATAAAATTGAAGGAGCAGAAGATCAGAGGTGATACAAGCATTAATAACCCATCTCTATTCATTCACTATTTACCTTAATTTTTTTTCTTGCTCCATTTACCTATACGAAATTTCAATATCAGATATATTGGAGATGTTGAAGGCTTGACCATTTCCAGGGAGGGAAGCCTGCAAAGCCAAGGCATCAATTACAGTGACAATGTCCAAACTTTAACAGAAGTAAGTTCAAAGGCCCCACTTATCTGGTTTTACTATAGTTTAGCATGGCAATGATTTGGGTTTTAAAGCATCCTGAAATTACTACCTGGAACAGATGGCTATTTTATGCAAGGTTACAATTAAATTGTTCTTTAATTCTTTCATAGGATGGGCAGTTCGACCCCGCTGAATTATATTCATCTCTACGGCAGAACTCTATGCCTAAGAGAGCAGTGGATACTGGCATGACTAAAAAGAACATGCACCGGAGAACAAACACGGATTGGTCGGCCAGTTCAACTTCTGATGGAAGTTTAGCGGAGTTAGCTATTAGCCCCGAAGATGTCCCAAGAGAATGGAATAAGGAATCAGAAAATCCTGTTGAGAAACTCAAAAGTGAAAATGCTATGTTATTGAGGCAGGTAGAAGTATCGGAATTAGAGTTGCAATCTCTTAGGAAACAGATTACGAAGGAGAACAAAAGGACTCAAGATTTATCGAGACAAGTTACCAGCCTTAAAGAAGAAAGAGATGCAATGAAGGTAGAGTTTGAACGACTCAAGTCAAAGAACAATCTGGATGAGGAAGTACTTGAAAGTCTATCGGAAGATGAGAATGAGGGGTCAAAGGTTCTGCTAAAGGAAATCAGGCAGGAGCTGGATCATCAAAAGGAATTAAATGCCAATCTTCGTTTGCAGCTGCAGAAGACGGAGGATTCCAATTCTAATTTGATTCTTGCAGTAAGAGACCTTAATGAAATGCTAGAGAAAAAGAACAGGGAAATATCTCGCCTCTCCAGTGAGATAGAAGCAAGTACCAGCATTGAAGAGGTGCGGTTGAATGAACAACAGGATGCCGATGAAGTACACATGATGAAGCAGGCAATCACAGACCTGAATGCTGAGTTGGAGTTCTACAAGAAGCATAAGGAGGAGTTAGAGAGGCATATAGAAGAACTGAGCCGGGAAAATGATGAAATCTCCTCACAGTTAAAGCAAAACCAGCAACATGAATTGATAAAGGCACAAAAGGAGTCCTCAGAATATTTGGCTACTATAGATGAACTTGAATCTCAGGTGCAAAGACTAGAGGACAAACTCAAGCAGCAATCAGAAGAATACTCAGAGTCTTTAATTGCCATTAATGAACTAGAAAGTCAAGTCAAAGAACTAAACAAAGAACTGGAGAATCGGACACAAGGGTTTGAAGAAGAACTCAACGCCTTGATGCATTCCAAAACCGAGCAGGAACAGAGGGCAATCCGAGCAGAGGAGGCATTAAGAAAGTCAAGGTGGACGAATGCTGCTAATGCCGAGCGGCTTCAAGACGAATTTAAAAAGCTGTCCGTTGAAATGGCCAGTAGGATTGATGACAATGAAAAGATGACCATGAAAGCAGTTGAAGAAGCAAATGAACTGCAGATGCAAAAAAGAGATCTGGAAGAAATGCTCCAAAAAGCCAATGAAGAACTTGAGCTACTTAAAGATCAGACTGCAGTTGAATGGCAACACCTTTCACACCAACTAGATCTCAAAGCAAAACAAATAGAGAAAATGTCAATGGAACTTACTGATAAGACTTCACAACTTGAATATGCACAAAGGCAAGAGAAGGAAAAGCAGGAGGAATTCTCTAAAGAAATTCAAATGCTTAAGACTGAGATCCAGAAGCTCGAAGAGCAGAGGAGCCAATTTTCTGATCTGGCAAAAGAAAATGGGAAGCAAAGTGATGAAACCAAAAAAGTGAAGGCATCAAATGAAAAAACTGAGATGCTGATACAAAGATGGAATAAAGAAAGAGATGAACTTGAGAAAAAATCACTTTAACAAAGAAGGAAACGGAGAAGGCACAGAAACAATTAATTAGCACGAGGTCTTTGAAGGATAAAAAGGAGATGGTGATCTCAAATTTGCAGTCAGAAATGGAAAATATTAGAGTGGAGTGTAATGACTTAAAACATAGCTTGGTCCGGGAAGAAAGGGAGAAAGATAAACTGAGGAAACAGGTATCTCAATTAAAGAATGACCTGCAGAAGAAGGAAGAAGAAATCGGCTCTATACAGAAAGAACTCAAAAGTAGTGGTGGTCAAGCTGACATTGCCTCGAAGAGCAGCCACTCTACTTCAGCTCCTCAAGAATCCAAGGATATCACTAGCTTGCAGAAAAAAATGAGGTTGCTTAAGGTAGTTGTTCTATAAAAAAATTAGTTGTTATGCATGGAAAAATTCTCTCTGTGTCATATTTAACAAACATCAATGGTGGAAGAAAACCACATTGATATATAATATCCTTCATCTAGTCATGAAATGTTTACATTCTACGTTTTCATGCAATGCAAACATCCAAGCTGATATAAGTTCTCATTCATCGATAGCAAAGCTTAATAATTTCACAACCTCTGGCAGGAACGTATAAACCTCAGGGAAACTGCTTTGAAAACATCAGCTAATTCAGCTCCGGAGAAGGAAAGTAATCTCAGCAATATGATTGAAGAGCTCGAAAGCTTCATGGAACAACTCAAAGTTTGTCATTGTTTTTCTGCAGATCGGTGTCAAAAGGTTTGTGGATTACAATTATAAAAATGCATTGAATAATATAGTTTTGTGATTTGTCATGCAACTAGACAGCAATTTTTTAGTTTCATAAAACAATCATAGAGACAGTATTTCAGAATTATTATAACTCTATAGAAACAGAGTGACTCTATTGAGCAGTACTAACGGGAAAGAAATAAAGACATAAATAACGTTGCCACTTCAAAACTATATCAATCAATGCATAATTGAGATAGAAATTCCTTTAATTCTAGACCTTACAATTGAAATTTTAGTTAAGGTAACTTGTATCTCAGTTTATTCCTTATTGTTAATATGCTTCCAATTCCATCTATTTAGTTCTAGATAGTTACTCCAGTCTCAATATTACCAATGTTCAAAATACAGGAACCTGTAAATGTTAACAAATCTGAGGAAAGAAGAAAGTCACGAGATAAGCTCCATTCTAAGACTACCGTTGCAGAAGGCATGCCTTTGTCAACAACAGCAGTACCAGTTGAAAGGTATGAGCATACAATAAGTTGTGAACAACAAGGCCAATCTGTTTGTCTCAAGAATCAGAGTTAATTATTAAGCAGTACATTTACTGTAGATGAGTTCATTGGCTAATCATTTATGTTTTTCCTACTTACGATACCAGCAGTGATGTTAATCTTGCTGAATTGCTAAGCGAAGTGGAAGGTCTTAAGGAAAGGAACAAATCTATGGAGCGTGAGCTTAAAGACATGGAAGAAAGGTATTCTGAAATAAGTCTCAAATTTGCAGAAGTGGAAGGGGAAAGACAACAACTTGTAATGACAGTGAGAAACCTTAAGAATGGCAAGAAGAACTAGCATGTTCAAAGATGCAGTATGCTGGACAAAGAACGCTAAGCAGGGTAAAGCAGCTGATCCTCTAAAACGAAATATGTGTTTGATAGGTACATCAAAGTCCAATCAAGAAATCCCTATCATTTGAATTTGTGAAAATAGCATTCTTCCTTTATTTGTTGCTCATCTCTCCTGTTAGGAACAGTGAAAAATTAGATTCAACCAATTTCATTGAAAGCTCAAGCAACAAATTTGGATTTTGAGGTTTTAAATTATAGATACACAGGGACCCATTAATTATATACGAACCGATTCATTCTGCTCAATAAATTCAAATCTAGAATTAATTTTTGTGGAAACATCACTAATAAGTCAAGCATGTCTTTGTCACCAGTCCTGCTACTTCGCTTCAAGCTAACAACTGATTCACTAAGATGGCGCTTTTCTGTTTCTTGGGGTACATTACTATTATCATAAAAGATAAAACTATAACAAAAAAGCAATCATTCCAACTAACAAACAAGCCTGAACACATCACACCTAATGAACGTTTTATAAATCCTAGCTGCCTATGGGGTAGTCAGTTCAAAATTTCTGAGCAAATCAAATATTTCTGGCATGACTCTGCTATTTGAGCTTACCGTTGAGCCATATGGATACATTCTTGAAAAAATGTCGCAACTGCTCCAAGTTCATGTAATGTTTAAACGCAGTTCTGCATAAAACAAGTTAATTTAAATAAGATAGTGTATCTCTGTATTTAATGCTAATTTCTAAACGGAAAAATAAACTGTTGGAGAGCATAATTGAACCAACCTGCTAATTTTAAAAATGAATCTATACCCTTATACATTGGACCACGTTTGTTTCCATCGTGATTATTAATAGCGAAGTTTTTTGCTCAAACCGTGTGCTCCTCCGTCTCTCCAAACTAGCTTAGTTTGACTTCCACTTCCATTCATTTCAAAAGATAGAGTCTGAAGGAGAAAAAGTGCATGGTTTAAATTGTAGACATATGCACTTGTATCTGTAGTACACGTCAAATACAGAGGGTAGTTTATACAAACCTGTCTTGTTCTCTTATCAGTGGGTGTCGATGTTTGTGTAAGGGAGGATGAAGTCTTTTCATTCTTAGATGAGCTGGATGCTTGTGGAGGTCTTTTCTGCTTCCTTTGCTCTAGTATTTTCTTAGGAGTGTTGCCTCCTTGGTATTTGAAAAACTCAAGAATTGATGGACTTCTTCTTCTCTTAGGAACTTTTGCTATATTTCCTGATCTGCCAAAGGGTGAAGCAGATGTATCAGAAGGAAGATTCTGCTGACGTAATCTGCTCTTCTCCCTGATCCTGTTCAGAAATTCTATCGTCCAAGGTGACCCTAATTGTGGTTGGTTTGAAAGAATGGCCTTTGAGAGTGATGTTGCACTATGATTTGATACATCGTTTTTTAGTAGTGATCCTTTACAAGCTGCAGATCGCTGAGCTAAAACATCCCTTATAGAGTTTTCTTGGTTGCTGGGACTTGCATCTGAATTAGGATTAGTTCCTACAAGACCTTGTCTAGGACATGTTACAGAACTCAACATATCTGAACCAATGTTGATCTCAGAAACATATGGGAAAACAGTGTGACTGCCTTTTGTAAATGACAATCTTCTAGCAATTTTGGATTTTCTAGTAGAATCCTCTTCAATCTCCGACACCAAAGAGGAGAAAGGATTAGAGTTACCAAAGCAAGAGAAATCCTCACCAGACATCGGACTGTCAGCAAAGTCAGTAACTTCACTTGTAAGTTCTTCGCGCTGATTCTCAAATCTATTGGTGTTTTGCCAGTCCAAACTATTCAGCATACTTGCATTTTCTCCCAGATTGTAATCCCATATATTATCTTTCAAGGGTACATCGAGTTTGGGCTTTTTTGCCTCTTTTAACATGTTAGGACCTTCATAGATGTCAGAATCATATCGCCCAGGAATTTGATGGAGAAAATCAAAATCCTGCTCTTGATCAAATATATCATTTAAAGATGAACTGAGCTTTTTGTAATCCTGGAACATCTCAGAACCTGTAGATTTCCAAGAATCATATTGCTTCGACTGTCCAGAAGGATGCAGGAACTCATCTTTGCTCACAGGCTCAAAATGCTGTGATTCATCCATCCTTGTGATGACTTTATTAGAGCTATTTTTGCGTTTGCCTTGTTTTCCTTGGGAACCAACATTGCAATGACACTTGTCAGAGTTACGACCCGAAGATACAGAAGAAGAGCAGTCTGTCATTACAGATTTTGAGTCCTCCCGCTCACCGTACTTGCACAAAGCACTGAAAAGAGCAATACTTTCATCTGGTACACAGTAGTTTTGAACTGCCTGAATCCTGCGTTCATGTGACGACTGAAGGAACTCAACGAGCATTCCTCCCGAAGAGAGTATTGCATGCGCTGTCAAAGGATTAACTGAAGGAAATTTAGTAAGGAACGATTCTGCAAGAGTTTCTGAATCAGGCATCTTTGGATATGGGCCCCTGGTCGTCTTAGCAGCATAGTCAATGCAGTTAAGTATAATTTCATCAGTTGATTCAGATGAATAAGAGCAAAATAGCTGGAAGTCAATTCCCAAACTTGCTGCTGCTGCATAGAGTCCAGCTGAGGATTCCATTACAGTAGAAAGGAAGCCAATGCCTCCCTCAAATACCTTGAACAGAAAGTACATAAAATTTATAGTAATTCAAATTTCAGATTCCAACAACAATAGTTTAATGTTTTACTGAAAATAGTGCAGAATTTCCATCTTACCAGAGCACCATGTCTCATCTTGCGCATTTAACCCTAGGGTTTATTTTAATTTTCAACCTAAACTAAAAGTCCTTACTTCAAGTGAAAAAGCAAAAACATCACCTATAACTACAAATCTGCTGATTCTGACCAAGCCAGCAAAAGATGGCTACGAATGCAAATAAGCAGGCTTCAAATTACCATAGTCGTTTTTAGTGATTATCAGTTACGAGCAACACAGAAAATGAATAGAAGCAACTTAAAGATTTTTTATTAGAGGTCCAATAAACCTATGCTAACCATATTGATGAACAGAAAGGTACTACCAAGCAAAAACTTAGGTTGTCTGGTTCTAAGCATCCCAAGATACCAGAAACAAAACCTGGCATTTATCTTCTTGAAACTTTTTCAAAGTAGTTAAGTATGAAAGTCAAAGTTTTAAAAAATTGATGTAAATTGCGAAAATTACCAGGAAACAGCCACTGAAAGTAAAACTCAGCAATGTCAAAATGTTAGTTGCAATATTCTCAATGCACAACTGTAAGCAAGAAGATGTTTCATCTGAAATGGCAGCTTTCCTTCCTATGTTTCTGGAATCATACCATACTAGGCAAATTGCAGAGCTAATTATGACATCCACTGGAAGATTTGAATCGCGTTCCACTACTTGAGCTCCTTCTTTCTCCATTGCAAGAATTTTTTGATAAGTAGATCTTCTGGATACGATCATTTCCTTATCAAAATTTTGCATGTTCACAATAATTACTATGTCTGCCAATCTCTGCGGGTTTGGATTGGTTTCAACTGCAACTGGCAGAGGCAAACTATAGGCTTCTTCTTCTTTCCCACTTCCGACAGACCCCTTGTTATGCTTGTCTACAATGGGTACAAAGTTCAGTAGGTCCTCCACATTCTCGTAGTTCACATTATCAAGGGCCAGGATTGAATGAAACTCCCCTTCCTAAAACATTGGTACCATCTTCAGAGAATGTCTGTGATTACCACTATGATTACAGAGCAATAAACAATTACATGAAGAATCAGAGACGCAGCTAATTCCGTAAGGAAATATATTACTTTAAAGTTCAGAACTTATCCCTTACAGCAGTCAATTTTTGGCGGTCTCTTAATTGATGAATATAAATAATTTGTAAATTGTTTTCATTCCTAAGGATTGAAAAGGATATCAACTTCAATGGTAGAGACCAATTCAATACAAATCAAGCACCCATATTGTAACTCAGCTATGCACCCCTAACTCGTCCTAGAGAGATTTTCTCAACTTCAAACACAAGCTGTTAGAAGTAATGTATGGAAACGTAAAAAAAAAAACTCTGAGGGATAAGGCAATTTCTTTGAGGCTTTTGAGTTTTACAAATGACCATCATAAAAGTGCATGCAATTACTAAGTATTCTAATGCAAAACTATTGGGCTTAACCCATATAATATATAAAAGCCCACCAAATGAGCTTAATCCATTGAGCTTAGCACTTAACTTGTTTGTTTATTGATACGAATAGGTAATTTTATATTATTTAGTTTATACTTTTCTGAGCAATGTGCTAAATAAACCAGTAACATTGCAAACTACTAACACAAGCAAAATGCTTAAATTCACAATTTATATTCCAAGGGGTCATTCTATCAATTACGTGCAATATTTTGTTCCTCTGTTTACTCTAACCACATATTTCAACTTTGGTGTTGAATTGATGTATTCATTAGTTTATAAGAATTTACAAATCTTTTGAACTCTTAATGTCTTCATTCCTTGACCTAATACCTAACAAAACCCTCTTAACGGTATTACTAGAATTAATAATGTTTTTTTGTTCTATAATTTTTATTTGAATTTTGTTACACTAAATGTGACTCTAGGAGTAAAACTAAAATTACAAAAATAGTACACCCACGCATTTAGCTCAGCGGTTCTGTTCATACTCCTACTCGAAATAGCAGGTTTGAATAGATATCATCAATGAATAGATAAATTCTTTGATCAAATAAGAAAGAAGAGACTTACCGTCAACTTCTTTGCAATCTGGGGGATATCAACACCTTCGCAAAGTGCTTTGGAAGCACTATAGTCATCCAGTTCAATCTTCAGAAAGTGAACATGAGTCAAGCCAACTGATTTGGGGGGGAAAGAAGATACTCTGGATGAGCCACAAAAGCCTCCATATTCCACAATAACGTTGAACTTGTTGAACGGAAAAGATGCAGAAACATTCCTTGTGGAGAAAGAAAGAGAGTATCACATATGGCTTCCCAACACTGCACAACAGGCATACCAAAGTTTCGGATGGACCCACCCACTTCAGAGTTTTATCTTTAGTTTTCCATAATGTGCAATGCGTTGCATTCTTAATCTTTTGGTGAGACTTTTAAAAGTTGGATAAATATTTCAAAAAGGTCCCACATGCCTTTGCTATGAGAAATACTGCAATTAACCTACATGGTTAAATCAAAGCTAAAATTGGTTGAATTCCAACAATATCTCCCAAATTTACTAAGCATCTTATATTTGGTTCTAGATGTGTCCTAGCAATCTTATCTAGGAATATTTGTGTATTTGCAGACTATACACAATCACGTCTCCTGTTAGTCACCTATCCTTTAAAAGAGGTTACCTTATACATACTGTATAAATAGAGAACAAGGAATAGGTCACTGAATTCATGAGTACAAATCTGCACTGGTGGGGAACTAATATTTCCTATGTCCAGCAGTAACAACTTTATTAAGTTGGCCTTTTCACAGAGCAAAAGAAAAAAAATCATATAGCACCAAATGAAGTGAGTTGTTGATAAGCATTTTGCAAATAATATGCCACAATATATTAGATATTGAAGGTTTGGAACTTACTCCTGAGATACCAAACAACAATCTGAAATCAGCTGAGAATCCATCTTATAGGCACCTGATGGATTTGCGTTTGTGCAGAAACTTGATAGTTCGTTCCAGGATAATCCCATAGACATCAACAAACTCTTCAAAGACCACCAGAAGACTTGCTCCGCCAAGATCAACACTTTGGAATTACTTGAGCTGGTCTTTGACTGTAAAATTCCCTGTATAACACAGAGTGAGGGATGTGATGTAGTTATTTCCTTATCAACCTTGCCACGAGCATCCTCAATCAAGGAATGAAGAAAACTTAATCTTGACTTTATGCACCCAAGGCTTCGACATAGCTTGTCTACATATATGTGAGCTGCATTGATGCCATAGAAACACATGTACCAAGCCATTTGCTTAATAGCGCACAACGTGACAAATGCCATAATATCTTCATCACCATGGGAAGTATTTCTTCGTGCCATTTTTTTCTTAATACAGTCCATTAACTTTTTCTTTGGAATGCTAAGCAATTCATACCTATCTTCTCCCAAAAATGCAATTAGCTCTGTCTCATTCTGCAAGATAGCTAGATAGCACTTTTCAAAATTTTCAATCAGTGCCAAGATATCATCTGGCAATTTTATATTGTAAACCATGATATCCCACTGCTGCAATAGTAGACCCGTGGATGCACCTGCTTCAACTGAATGACCAGATGAAACATTGGATAATTCAGCCCTTGGGTTGAATGACATGGCCGCAGGTCCAGCATTATCTCTAGTGCTACTTTTCTGGGGATTCAAGAAAAAATCAAGATCATTGACTTGTAACGGTAGACCAGTGTAAGCACATGCTTCAACTGAATGACCAGATAAACCATTGGGTGATTCAGCCTTCCGGTTAAAAGACCTGGCCGCAGGTGCAGCATCTTCTCTAGCACTACTTTTCTGGGGATTCAAGAAAAAATCTGGACCATTGACTTGTGACTGTAGACCAGTGGATTCACATGCTTCAACTGAACGACCAGATGAAACATTGGGTAATTCAGCCTTTGGATTGGAAGACATGGCCTGAGGTCCAGCATTTTCTCTGGCGCTACTTTTCTGGGGATTCAAGAAAAAAGCAAGATCATTGAATTGTGACATAGTCTTGAATAGTAATGAAGCCCTCTTATCATCTTTTTCTGCTAATTGTTCAGAGTTTCCTGGTTTTGGGAAACCGTTGTCTTGTAACTTATTGGAAGCAACAGCCATAAGATTATCATTAAGCATAGGTACGCAATCAAAAGTTACATTCGGTACTTCCTCATATTGTTCAGTAGCTGATCCTGTTAAAGCATCATCTGAGAAAATGAAGTCAGAAACTAACTTCCTACCCTCAAAACTTTCCTGTTCAAAATCAATGCTGGAAGCATCTATCTTCTCCATCATATTCTGAAACAAAGCATGAACTTTACTGCTGCATTTATCATCTTCCAATATATACCAGTCCAAGTAGATACCATCAGATGCAGATAGGGGCAGCGGCTTCAAATCAGACAGTAATTCCTCGATAACTGTGCATGGTAACCTCAACCTTCCATGATCAGAGAGAACAGGTATAGGCGAAGATTTGAATGTTTCATCTACCAACACAAGTTCATGACTAACAACCAATTCACTGAAACTCTTGAAATTCATGTCTTCCTTGAACATATGGTTACATGCTTCTGGCTCATGGGTTATTTGTCTGTTCAAAAACACATCAAAGTTTTGAGATGAATCAACATCAAAAATCTGGAATTCCTCAAAAATAACCAGGTTTGTGGGAAAAAGATAACCAGTATCCTGTTTTGCCATAACAAGTTCAGAATTCCCATCAGCTTGAGGAGTTTCCACCATGCATATAATGTTCACATCCAGGAACATCTCTGGGAAGGCTAGCTCAGGTTCCGGATATTTTTCCACTGAACAGAGATCATAAAGAAACTTTAAGATATCATTCCCAATAGAGCCCAAGAGCTCCTTGCTATCAGTAAGCACATCATTTTCTTGAGTCCACAGCTGGGATTCAATAGATTCAAAAGCATTAAGAAGTACATCATCAATAGAATGACTTGTCATGATACCCAGACTTATTTCATCCACTTCCAAAATGGGGAAGGTGCTATGCTGTAAGAGCTCTAAACCTCCAAAAGAACTATCCTCTTCCAGCATATAAATATTTTGCTCCCTGTTGCACTCTGAAATAACATCTTCAACTGAATAAACTGATTCTTGAATCTTGTCAGGAAACTGCAGTATAGGGCCCGTCTCATCCTGAAGAAAGATTCAATTCAAAAGAGACACCAAATTTTTCTAAGAATTTGAAGGATCATTAAAGCTTACTTAAAACAGTGACAGTAATATTTCTCCTTTAAACACTGCAGATCTTTTGCATCAGTTAGGTTTTTTTATACGTTCTTTTTCTTCTTTTTTCCTTCTTCTCAACAGAATCAACTGACTATGATGAAGCATCAGATACTTAAAACATTGCTTTACTTTTCTTTCTTTGATCAAAATAAATATAAAACTTGCATCCAATTTTCAACCAGGTAATACACGAGCCAGATATGACTAAAGCTGCATGAAGGAAAAAGTGTAAAAAAAGAAGCCTATAGGATATGTGGAGAAACTGCAGATCCATCAGCATACTGAGCAAATTAAGACCAATCTGTAGGATTTTTTAAATGTTAAATTAAATATATAAAACCTTTCTAAAGCACTGAGGTAATCATTAAACTTGATCTGTAAACTTACTTTACGCAAATTAAAAAGAAATGAATTTTACTACTTAATATAACTCAGCCAAAGATTAGTATCTATTATTCTGCATCCACAAGGAAAAAAGCTAAGCCTAAGGAAATTGTAAGAAGACTGGAAAGTCCGATTGTAAATACTATATAAGACTTCCAAAAGAAATTATTCAATAAATTACTATTTACCTTATTATTATCAATCTCTGAAATTCCAGAGAATGTGTCAATCTCTTTCTCGGAAAAGTGGGCATTATTCTGCAAAGAAATATACAAGTTATAAATTTTCAAGTACCTGCTGTGGTACTGAATAAACTTTTCAGATATATAACGAACAATAGATAATACCAAAAAAGTATCCAGCTCGGGTGTTTCGAACAATATCACGTCTAACCTCCGAACATCCTTATCAGCTCCACAGGTTACATTATCCTCCTGCAGTGGCATGAATTAAGCTTTATGGATGATCCTAAAGAGAACAAAGTGAAACAAGATTAACATCATTTGAGAAAGTTGGTTTAAAGCTTTTTGCAAATCTAACCTCCTGAATTTCTGATCCAAAAGTTCTCTGACTCCCTGCTTCCTTCTCATTACAAACCATAGCTTCTTCCTGCGCATCAATAAAATCATCTAGATCTAAAAAGACCAAGACCGTCGGAGGCAAAGCTGCTGGATTATAAAGATTTTTCCTAAAGACAAGTTCACTATGATAAAACGATCCAGTTGTAAGAATACCTCAACTATCTTAATTTTTGTCAACAACGAAATGCGTAAGATTAATTTTCCGTTTGTAATCCTTCAAGAGAACCTAGACTCTCTAATAACATTAGTCTTAGTCATTGACTAAAAATATTTAGAAAAAAACTTACTACATGCATTTTCGCAGTTTCTTTTGACAAAAGCAGGGAATGCAAAATCAAGAGTCGAGTCAATATGAAGTGGAGAAAAAGGAAAAGCATTATACATTATTGAATCTAAATTGCTTCTATTAAGAAAATACAACTCGGTAATTTCCATTATTGAAGCACCTTTAACAATCGACGATTCATCGATCAACAGAGACAGAGAGCTCTCAGGAAATAAACAACGTAAAAAATGGAGTCTCCCCATTAGAATCCAAAACCATCGATATTTTCATACTTGACATTATAATCAGCTATTTTTCATTCCAAATCCGGCAAAAAAAAATTAAAATCGCATCGGAGACTAAAGAGAACTGAACTCATCACTTTACCTCGGCGGAGAACTTTGCGCTGGCATTTCCACTTGGAAACCGAGTATCCTCGAAATCTCTGATATCGACATCGATGAACGGAGGAATTGCTTCCGACAAGAAGTTGGAGAGAGCGGCGTCGATAGGCAATCTCTCGGTCTGGAGAGGGAGGTTGAGGAACGAATCAAAGTGAAGAAGATCGTCACTGAAGTTGGAAGTATGAGGAGGGAAGTGAGGAGGCGGTAGGTTGAGGAAGCTTAGGGTTTCGGCTGGGGATTGAAAGGCGCTCAAGTAATCGACGTTGAGAAATCGAGTTCGCATCGGTGGTGGATTCTACGAGTTTGTTGAAGGTGAAAATGGAGCATGAAATTTAATTTGGCGCTTAAAATTTAAATTGGTGGAGTTTGTTTCGCTTACCACTTGCATGGATGGCGCGCAACGTTGCTTCGTTCTTTTTTGTGCGTGTTTTGTTAAAATATGCTATTAATCCCTGTATTTTTACCAAATTTGATATTAAGTCCCTATGCTTAAAAGGTTAAAAAATTAAACATTCTTACTTTCTTTTATTTAAAAATCTCAATCCAATCATTAAAATCATATTTTATACATGCACAAATACTAACATCAAATTCTAAACCACTTTTAAGTGTGTTACTTAATTATACCAATATTTATAAATTATATGATTAAGCATGCTTGAATTTATGTATTTTAATTGTAACAAACGACCTTAAATTATCATTTAAATTTAAAATTGATTTCAAAATTTCAAAATATTTTAATTGAATCTTTTAAATTTTAGCGCTATATCAATTACATTCTCTAAATTTAAGCATCTAGAACATGTGAATCAATTTATAGGCATGCATGTACTTATTACACAAACAACCACACGTCAAATTAAATTTGTTGTATAATAACAACATATAGATTTACAATTTAATCTAAGTGTTTTAAATATATTTATGTTAAATTTAGAATGATATTTTACACCTAATTCGATGATTAGGTGATAGAAGAACATTGATTAATACAATATTAATAATTTTAATTATTAATTAGAATATTTAAAATTTAGAGGCCAACTTAAAATCAAAAGCTAAATTTTAAGTACGTTTTATGAAATTAATTCTAATTCATATAGAATTAATGTAACTTTTAATCTCTAAACTTGATAATTATGTTTACTTTAATACTTATATTTTTTTATACACTAATACCGTGAACTTGACAATTAATTGATACTTTGTTTATCATTACTTTTGAAAATCATTTTAGGGCCATGAATATTGCTAAATAAAACACTTTTGAAGTTAAAAAGTGATTTTTACTTAACATGCAAAAGTTAAAATTTTTATCTTTTGTGCTAAAAAGAAAAAGCATTTTTAGTCAAAATAATATTTTCTAAACTTCATTTATAATTCAATGTATTATATGCGATATTTAGTCGGGTATACAATTATTTAATTATTGAAATATTTAAATTTGTAATGATTATATTTTAATATTTATAATATAGTTCATATACATTTAAATTAAAATTTACGAATAATTAACATTAATTGTTTAAATTACAGTTTTATATAATTTTTTCGACAATTTTTATAAAAAATAAAACTCTTCAAATTAAAGAATAACTTCAATTAAATCTAAAACTCGACTCCAATCAACAATATCATAATACTACGCGATTAAATTTGGGTGAAAACCTAAGTTCAATTTCACAAACAAACCTAATTGTCAAATTCCTTTTGGGTAAGTACCTAATTGTCAAATCTAACTATCAGTGAACTAAAAAAATCTACATTATATTAACCCATTCTTTATATAAACAATTGAAGCGTGTATAGCTTTTAAAAAAAATAGTGTGTCGATATCTTGAAGGTTGCTATTGGATAGGTGACTGAATACGCGTGTTCCCTTCCACACCAGACACCTACTCCCAATGGGACCTTTCTCCCCTTATTAAACATCATTCCCCCAAGTCCAGCAGTTCGTCGTTTTTAACATAAAAGCATATATCTTCTGATAAAGATAATCATGAATTATCCCATACCATAAAAACAGGAATTATTGCCATGTGGACAATGAAACCCTAGTTACGTGGCAGGTAATAGAATCCTGTCGTTCATGTTCTACGTGTGCCAATGTTAGACCGCCACCGCCATGCAAAGGTGGCGAAACCATGGCATTTTAGTTCACTTTATAAAACCTCCCACCCGAGATATCTCCTTTCGTGCAGTTTTAGACTCTTTCTCTCTGCAAATCACTTTTCTGAAACAAAAAATGAATACCCAATCGGCCTATCCTCACCAGCATGGTGAGAAAACCTATCTCTGTTTCTATTTATAGTTATAGAAATGCATTTTAAGTTTTTAACATTCTTTAATTTCTTATCACAGGAGAAGGTGAAGATGACCAGCACCATGAGAAAAACTCAGTTTTGAAAAAAGTGAAGGCAAAAGCAAAGAAGATAAAGGATACAATTAAAAAACATGGGCATGGGCATAACCATGATCATGGTCATGAGTACCATGAAGGTCATATCCCTGATGATCATGACCTGGACGAGGAAGACGAGGAAGACGATGAAGAAGAAGATGAAATTGTTCAAGATCCCGAAGTTCACGGTGCACCAAGTATGTTGGCGTTCCATTCATCGTCTTTCCATGTTCCTTTTTCTTTTTTGTTTATTGACCTGTGGAATGTCTTGTCGTGTTTTTGAAAGTGTACGAGTCTGCCGCTGCTGAAATTGTTGTGTCTGGACAACCAGAAGACTTGAGCCGTCCTGGGATTACAAACGACAGGTCAAAACCCATGGTCCTGGATCCTCTAGAATCAAGGGGAATAACCGGAAACTACGGGACAAAAGACAATGAACCACCTAGCAGCGCTGTTCGTGGCTTGGAAGGTTTAGTAAGAGAACAACCGAGGGTCGACTTTGGGAAGAGGACTGATACTGTTGGGGAACCACTAGCGCCGCAAAACACACCTATGCCGAGTTCTCAAGGCAAAGATACGACCGGTCCTACGAGGACTTTTCTTCATGGGGAAGGAGGAGGATATTCAGGGCAGCCAAAAGTTAATTTACAAAGACCCATAGGGTTGGAGGAAGACCCTGCTGCTCCTAAGGACAATCCTGAAGCTTATGTTACTACAAATTATCAGTCCAAGGTCACAGATCCAACAGGAGAAGGTTAAGTCCTTTCAAATTGTAAATCATAAGCTTTATGATAAATTGGTGTTGCTTATTTATGGTGACATTGTAACAGGTGGAGAAGCAAGAGGGATAACCCCACTTTTGCATTCAATGGATAAAATGAGTATCTGTGAGGAAGACAAGGATAGAAAGGACAATTTACCTCCTGCAACTCATCCTGTTGCGTCAGAATTATACCCTACTGGAAGCCATAACGAGTTCTCTCCTGGACCAAGTCTTCCATTAGACACCGGAACTCCGGCAGAAACCATGGACACAAAGCCTGAAGAACACCCACGTAATGTTGCTGCGGATGAGCCGGTAAACCAGAGCAGTTACACTGAGAAAATATCGTCGGCGACCTCTGTTATTGCAGATAAAGCAGTGTCAGCTAAGAACATTGTAGCTTCAAAGCTCGGGTATGGAGAAAAGGACGAGAGTAGGACTACCACGAATGGATCAAGTCCGACTACGCAAGGATCAGCTATAGATTATGGAAAGAAAATGGCTGCAACTATGGCGGATAAACTAAGTCCTGTTTACGAGAAAGTTGCGGGAGCGGGAAGCACCATGGTGTCGAAGCTACACGGTCCCGGCTCTGGGACGGCAACCGAAGTGGATCCTGATCAGGTTCAAGATCAGGACAAAGGGGTCTCAATGAAAAGCTATATCGCGGAGAAATTGAAGCCTGGTGAAGAAGACAGGGCACTATCAGAAGTCATTTCGGAGGCCTTCCAAAAGCGAAAAGAGGAACCAGAGAAGGAAACAACGGCGGCAAGAGGGAAAGTGACGGAGTCGGAGGAGGTGACAAGGCGATTGGGCACGACGGACGAAACAAACGAAAGGGTAGGTTCAGGATCCATGAATAGTCCCACTAAGAGTGTAGTGGATAAGCTTAAAGGTACTGTTGGTTCCTGGTTTGGCAAAAGTGAAGTGTCTTCCCAGGGAACTGAACAGGGACATGGTTCGTCATCTGGTAATAATGGTGTTCCAAGTTCTACCGGCGAGCGACGTCTTCAAGAATCGGGCAATTGATTCAATTAAGAAATCCACAAGGGATGATATAATGGAAGATGATTTCGCTTTACGCTTTGTGTGGAAATCATGATGTTTTTTAAAAAATCATTGAATGTGTGTAACCGTGGGCTTATGGCCTCTGTTTCATGTGTGTACTTTTTCACAGTGTTTAGTATATATTCTGGCTAATAAAATTGGCTGCTCTTTACACCAAAAAAGAAGTCAGGTTTTTAAGTTGGGAATTTGTTGGCAATTCAATCAGGAATTGGGAGAATATTCGAGCAGTCAGTGGTGTACTTATTGTCTCACTTTATTTCACGAGAAGCAACCCTGTTTTTCTGTTTTCTCCATTCTCGCTTGCCTAATCTGGGACTTTGAGGTTTGAGAGTTGAGACCCTATCCTTGAATTGGTTTCGGCTTCTTTCGTCAACCCCGGATCTATTAATTCAAATAGACACTTGGTCCCTTTTGGATATACTTTTCACCGTTTTGGAATAAAATTTGAATTTAGATATTCAATTAAGTCAGTGACTCATTGGCATAGTGCAAACTGCAAAGACCGTGGATTGTCTGTTATTAATAGATATATGTAAATTATTTTCTTTTTCAAAGATATATGTATATTATGTATTTAGCCTCAATCTATATTTATTTATATATATATATATTATCATACTTTATTTAAATAAGCTCTTAAAATAACTCTTTATGCTATTCATTTTAATATTAAAGAAATTATTTAAAATTTAAGTTCTTATCTCAACTTCTTGTACATAAAATTTAAACAAGTAATAAAAGATTTTAAGGTGATTACTTTTAAAATAATTTAAAATTTATTTTTTACTTTTGAAAAGTCATAAGATAGGATTTATTTAACTAAAAAACAACTTAAAGGCTTGTTTAGATAAATTCTAGTAACTTAAGGGTCTTTTTTATATATTACCCAATAAACTAGTAGCACATTAGTCATTATCTAACACCCTAAACCTTAATATCACTATAAAAATTAATAAAAGAAATATTTTAGGAACCGGGCCAAACCAAAATTTCAAAACCCCATGTCGGATCCGGCCACTCGGCCCATGGGAAATGTTTACTTCCCTTGCAAAAACGGCAGCAACTATAAACGGCGTCGTTTCCTAGAAAACCCTGATTGAGATTGCACTCCTCGATTACACTCCCTCACATATCGTACATCCTTATTCCTCACTTCGCCTCTTCAACTCTATTTTCACCACCAAAATCTCCAAAAACCCTGGGTGCGCAATAAACTTCGACCACCTCAAAAAAGCTTACAATCCCTCTGTCAACAAGTTTAAATCCCAGGTAAGTCCCCCCTTCCATTCTCTATTCATCGTCAAACTGATTCCAACTATTCATGAAGAAACTGTAGCCATTCAATGAAAATATCTTATCCCGATAAACTGCTGTCATGCAATCGGGTGTTTTCAGCTTAATGGGTATTTACCAACTCGAGATCACAGCGTTTCACAAGCTTTCCGTGTTTGGGTATCCCAATCTAATTCTGGGTTTTTTGTGTTTTGTAAAGATTCAGAGATAATGGGAGTGACCGAATGCTTAGTCGCTGCACAAAATGAACTCTTTAGCTCTGTTCGGTGTAAGGAATGTTTTTAAATCATGTTATATTATCGTTTTATCGAGGAAATTTTGTAGTGGTAGTTTTGATAGTGGTAAACTTGATAGTGATTTTTATTGTTCGGATGAACCCTTGAAGAGAATGTGGAAGGGTCCCAGTTTAGACTCTGTTTTTGATGAAATTCATGATGATTGTGATGGGGACCGGAACTGGAACAGGAACAGCTCTAAGTCCCGATTTACAACTAGAAAAGGGTTTTTTGAGACTGGGAGAGACGATGCTAGGACTATTCTTGAAGTTTTAGAAAAAGATGGACCGGGATTTGATGTGAAAGCTGCTATTAGTAAAATGCAGGTGAGGGTCTCGGGGTTCCTTGTGAGAGAAGTTCTTTTGGGAGTTTTGAAGAACACGAATTATGCGAATAAGACCAGGTGTGCAAAACTTGGATACAAGTTTTTCGTGTGGGCTGGTCAGCAGGAAAATTATAGGCATACCGTGGATTCGTATCATTTGATAATGAAGATATTTGCAGAGTGTGAGGAATACAAGGCAATGTGGAGATTAGTAGATGAGATGGTAGAGAATGGTTTCCCTACAACAGCAAGGACATTTAACATTTTGATATGTGCTTGTGGAGAGACCGGCTTAGCTAAGAAAGTTGTGGAGAGGTTCATTAAGTCAAAGACATTCAATTATAGGCCATTTAAGCATTCATACAATGCTATTCTGCATACATTACTTGCCATTAATCAATACAAGCTAATTGAGTGGGTGTACCAGCAGATGTTAGCCGAGGGTTTTTCCCCCGATATTCTAACTTACAATATTATTATGTGTGCAAAATACAGATTGGGGAAGTTAGATCAATTCCACAGGTTACTTGATGAAATGAGTAGATCCGGATTTTCCCCTGATTTTCATACATATAACATCCTTCTGCATGTTCTTGGCAAAGGAGATAAACCACTTGCAGCACTTAATCTATTGAATCACATGAAAGAGGTGGGATTAAACCCAGGTGTTCTTCATTTCACGACATTGATTGATGGCCTGAGTCGTGCTGGAAACTTGGATGCTTGCAAGTATTTTTTTGATGAAATGATAAAGAACGGATGCATGCCTGATGTCGTCTGCTATACTGTAATCATTACGGGATTCATTGCCGCTGGGAAGCTGGAGAAAGCTCAGGAAATGTTTGATGATATGATTACCAAGGGACAGCTTCCGAATGTGTTTACATACAATTCGATGATTCGTGGTTTTTGTATGGCTGGAAAGTTTGAAGAGGCATGTGCAATACTTAAGGAAATGGAGGCTAGAGGTTGTAACCCAAATTTTGTCGTGTACAGTACCCTAGTGAGTCATTTACGGAGTGCTGGGAAGCTTTCTGAAGCTCGTGAAGTAATAAGAAACATGGTGGAGAAAGGACAGTATGTTCATCTACTCCCAAAGATCAGGAGATATAGAAGATGCTAAGCAGTAGATTGTACAATATAATGATTGTTAATTGTAACTTAATTGCCAGTATACTCATTGGTTCAGCTATGTCAGCGCCACGTACCTCCTGCCTGTAATAGACGTCAAGGGAGTAGAAAGAACAAAGTATGCACATTCTTCTTTCCCTCCTCATTTTTTTGGCATTCAATTTGTATAGCATTCTTTGTTCCCTCTTATCTTATTGTTCTTTAGTTTTATTTTTCTAAGTTGAAACTAATGACCTAATCCTGGGAGTAGGCATGGTGAACGATAATGGTAAACAAAGTCCTTTTACGTTTAAGGATCGTGCACATGCAGTAGCTTAGATAAACTAGGAGGAATGTTAAAAACTGATCCCTATAGCTCAGCATGAGGTATATATGTCACGCCACGTGGAATTGTCTAGCTATTTTGTTAGTTACCCTAGTTTTTAACATTAGAAATGGATGAAATTTTGAATAAAAAGGACCAGTTTGCTCTTTGATATAAAGTATAAGGATTTATTTGCCCATTTTTTTAGTAAAAGGGGCAAAATGTAATCCAACTTTTAGTACAAGGGCTTCCATGGTACTTTTACCTGGTGGTTGACTTTTCAGGGAGAATGCAACTCAGCTCTTGTATTTCCTTGACATGCAGGTATCAAACATTCCGTGCATCACTAAGTATTTTTGCCTATGATTCCATCTCAGGTACCCTGTCTGGTATCTCATTTCATTCCGTAACCTTTCCGGTTTCTCCCGGTTTACAAGGCTGCCACTCCTCTGGTGACTTCCATCAAGATTTAATCCAACATTACAAAGGTGAAAAATCTTAAATGACCTGACAAAGAAGAAAGAATGGCATTTCCTGTTAGTGTTCCAATAATTGTTATTTCTAGGCTTATGTGGAACATGCCTTTATTTCCTGGTTTTAATCACCATCAAATCATTTGAGTTGTAGAACAACGCCTGAATAAAGGTTTCATTCTTTTAGCATTAGGTATTGTAACAAGGAAGGAGAAACATGTAGCTAGGTTGAACAGTTAACTGCCTCCTCCTATATTTTGTTTCACATTTCATGATATTATATACAAGCACTAACAGTTTTTGGCAATTCCTTGAAGTTTGTTGCTTTGTCTTCCTGTACTCACGTTGACCTAGAGAAGACAACCGAAGATACCTACTCATAGTTGACTTCCGGGGACTTTGTAAGTTAATTTTAAAAAAAAAAAAAAAACCTGTTCAAAGTTTCAAGGAATAGTCTCTTATAGTCTTGGTCTCTTATAGTGTTGATGCTTAAAATATATAGCTAGGTTTGGATTTTCAATGTGGCAACTTCTCCCTCAGCATTGTTGCTTTTGGAACATGATACGTTACGGAACATATTAAAGCCGGATCCGGCTTTGGTTGAGTAATCGAATCACAATGTTTACTGTTTGGAAACCAGGGTTATTACTGTCTCCATAATACCAGAACATATCATGCACAGGCATAAAATGATACAAAGCTGAGCAGTTAGACAGTTTTATTATGTCTTTTAGCGTCGAAAACATGAAATCTCCATAATGCCATAATACCCTAAACATGGATTTCGTTCAACTGTGATGATATGATATTCTGAAGTCATGCATGTCATCACCTGATTTTTTTTTTTTTAAATGTTATAATTTTATATAAAGGTTTTAAAAGTTTAAGGTGACAATGTGGAACTTTGAGATAGTCTTTTGTTATCACACCATAAATTGAATCTAAGTTCAGGGCTAGATATTTTTAGGGGTTAAATTAAGAAAAATTGTTAAGTTTTGAGATTAATATGAATTTTATTGAGAAAAGATTTTGGATTAATATGAATAAAAAAGTTTAGCAATTAAATTAAATTAAGCTGTCAAATTCAAAAATTAAATAATAGATAATACTATATTTTTAAAAGTCTTTAAAATATTGCACTTTATTTAAACATGTTCTTATACATTTTATTATTAAAATAAAAATATTTGAATTTTAAGCTTTTATCCTAATATGATTTTGTTATGTATAAAAATATTTTTAAAACATTTAAAATATTATTTTATTTTATATTCTCATCAAATTTATGTCAACATTAATTGCGAAAATTCTAAACATTTTATTTTAATATTAAAATATGAGGTTTTCATAAGTAAAAATAATAAGTTGAGTTTATTTAACTACAAAAACAATTAAGAATTTATTTAATTACAAAAATAATATAATGGCTTGTTAAAAAAATATAAAAGTTCTTGTAGTATATTAACGAGGCTTTTGTTTTTGGGCAATATACTCAAAATACCAAAAATATATATATTTACGAAAAGGGCGAAAATTTTAAAATTTACAGAAAATGGTCATTTCCTCACAAAATGCATCCACGTCAGTGCGTTTTGTAGGGATGCAGCAGGAAAGCGCGCCCTTGGGGAAGCGCTTGTCAAGGGCGCGCTTGTGCCACATCAGCCAAAATCGCGTCCTTCAGGGCACGCTTTGTTGACATGGCAAAAACGCTTCCCCAAAGATGTGTTTTAGCCCGTGTTTTAAAAAAAAAAAAACTATTCTCGAAATTTTTAAAAATTTACGAGAATAAACTTTTATAAAGGTTAAAAGTGACAACATTATTTTTTTAAAGTGTCCTATTAATAAGGAAATAAAACTTACAAATGAAACCTTTATATAGACCTAAAGTCTCATTTCCTTGTTTTTTTGAGCAAAGTGGGATATGAGATATGTGTATATATAGACTCATGAATAGTTTTGCAGCTTGTTCCTAAACAATGTGGGATTTCTTTCTCTTTTAACTAACAAAATGAGATTAAAGGCTACACTATATTTGATATTTTTTTTACAAAATAATTTCTTTTTTTTTATATTTTGTTAACATTTTCTTATATTATAAAATTATCTTTTGAGATCTTTAATCTTGTTACATTTTAGAATTGTTAACATATACAAAAGAACCATTAAAAAAGAGTTACACATATGAAACTTGTACATGCAATAATCTTCTATTTAATTTTAAATGTTTGAAGTTAATATCAATGTAATTCTAATTTTTAAAATAATTTTCATTATTTAAATTTAGACGTTATACTTTTAATTTTTTATTATTTGTTTTATTTTATATTATGAATATTTGATTAATAAATAAATGGTGAATATTTGGTACTCAAATAGTATTTTTTTTTAAAAATTGATATCTTTTAAATATTTATTTATTTTAATATTTTACTATACTAATTAATTTTTGTAATTCTAATTCAATTTAATTTTCATCACCTAATAATTATCGATAAATTTATTTTAGATATATTTTGACTAGATAGATAATCTATTTAAACATAGTATATAATTATGTTAAATAAGTTTTTATTTATAGAAATATATAATATACATTAAAATATAATAATTATTTTTCATATTTTATATCTAGATTAAATTACATTAGTAGTCACTTAACTATATTTTTAGCTATCGAATTATAAAACTTACAAAATGATCACTCAACTATTAGTAATTTTTAAATATTTATTTTTAATATTTTACCATACTCATTTTATATTTTATATATATTTTTTACTTATGGAGTTTAAAAGTTTTATTTATAATGTAACAAATGTTAACTTTTGTAAAAAATTTAAACTCTAAGTAAAAATATCAAATATAGTGTAGCATTTCATCTTATATTATTAGTTAAAAGAGGAAGGAATCTCATATTGTTTAGGAATAAGTTATAAAACTATTAATGAGTCTATATATACACATATTTCATATCTCACTTTCTCAAAAAAAAAAAAATGAGACTTTTGGTCTATATAAAGGTTTTATTTGTATGTTATATTTCCTTATTAATTGATGACACCTCTATAAAAATTGTATTGTCACTTTTAGCTTTTATAAATATTTATTCTCATAAATTTTTAAAAAATTCGAGAATAATTTTTTTTTAAAAAAAAAACATGGGCTAAGACGCGTCATTGGGGGAGCGTTTTTGTCACGTCGAGAAAGTGCCATCAAGGACACGTTTTTGGTGATGTGGCAAAAACGCCCCAAATGGTGCGCTTTCTCATCGTGATCCTTACAAAACGTCTTTGGCGTGAACGCGTTTTGTGAAATAATTTTTTCCATAAATTTTAAAATTTTCGACCCTTTTCATAAATATATATTTTAATATTTTGGGTATATTTCCTTTGTTTTTATGAATTAAGGCCATATGGGGCGGAAGAATGATGCGATTTTACTGATCATACTTTATAAGACTAATGTGTTGCCGTATTTAGACTGTGACGCCCCGTTTATTACTCGATTGAAATAACACTTCAGCCATTTGGGAAGGAAACTCGTGACGTGAATCCAATGCTTTGTTTATCATTTTCCTTTTTGGAAATCAATTTTTTATATAAATTTTAATTATTATAAACCTCCAAATCTTAATTAATTTTTAAATAGATACTAAAGTTCATTAAACTGTCACTTAATTTTAAAAATTACAAAATAATCATTAAATTATTTAAAATTTTCATTTAAATTATCGAACTATTAAAATCATTAATATATGGCCTTCTTCATTCATTTCGCTTCTAATAATGGAACGTTATTATTTCCTTCTTTTCAATAGTTTCTTTTCAACAAACAATTTTAAATGATACAAATTTGTAAACTAAAATCGAAACAATTTTCATCTTTGATATTCGACACTAACCGTCAAATTGACTTAAATCTAAGATATATTATTTTACTCATTGATGGATATTGATCTACCGTACATATCATTTAATCATTACTTAAAGCTTGCTAGCTGAGTTTTAAAAAAAAACAGCCCAGTGACTTGAATAATTTTTTTAAATTGTTCAATAACTTAAATCAAAACTTTAGAATAACTTATTGATCATTTTATAACTTTTAAAATAAAACAATAAAAATATAAATTTATTAATAGTTTAATGACATTAGTTGAAATTTATCCTAATTTTTAAAAATTTATGTCTACAAAACGTTGCATAGGCTTCAATTTGTTGAAAAGGACAAATCCAATAAATCTTGTCCTAACCCAAATTGAAACATAGAAGCTAAATCATTTTACATTATTTATCTAACAATTAAACTATCTGATTATAATCTAAGAGAAAAGTTTATATGAAACGATAGCGTCGCGTTATTTGTATCCTTTTCAATAGATTTATGTTATATCAATATTCTTATCTTGAATTTTAGGTTTTTAATTTAAATTTAATTTTTTGAGATAAAAATATTAAAATTTAAAATAAAATATTAATATAATATAAATCTATTAAAAAGAGATCTGAAACGACGTGATATTATTATTTTATACAATTCTTTCCCGTAATCTAAAGCAAAAACCCTTTTCACATTGTTAATCACTTAATTGCCCCATTCATTATTTTTCAGACAATCACTAAAAAAACCTTATTTCCACCAAAAAAAAAAAAAAACAGAGCATACACTGTAACACTACAAGCAGAGATTTCTTGAGAAACCTTGAAGATGGTTTGGGTTTTTTTAATTTTTTATTTAATTTATTTCTTTTCTTCCTTCTTTTCTTCTTTCTTTTCCTCTTTCTTCTCTTCCTTCTTCTCTTCTTTCTTCTCCTCTTTCTTTTCCTCTTTCTTTTCTTCCTTTTTTTCTTCCTTCTTCTCTTCTTTAGCTGGTCCTATTGATATTATATCCACTTTTGCCACTTTCTTCAGTTTCTTCACCACCGCCACTGCATCCATTTGTCCTATCACCGTCAGCTTCTGATCCTTTAGATCCGCAGTGATTGAATCAACCCCTGTTGTCATCCATAGTTTTCACATAAACAAGCTTTCCAGGAAATTATTTTTTTTATAATTTTGTGTAATTTCTCTGATTTTTTAATTATATCTAAAAAAGGGTAAGTAGAGATCCAGAAAGTTTTTATAATATTAACCCCAAGATCTGAATTTTTTTATAAGGATTTGGGCTGGAAAAAAAGGAAATTATTAAAATTGCACGCAAACTGTTTGGTGAAATACCGAAGATATCTGCAGCAGCTTCTATGGATTTTTGCTTGGTCTTTTCGTCGGTCATGGTTAGAACTTTCAATACCACTTTCTGCTAAACACAGTGAACAAGGTGACTATGTTAGATATAGGGGATGAAAATGAAAAAGAAAATAACATCAAATTGAATATAAATGGGATTTTTAGTAGAATCATAAAGAACAAAGGAAGAAAAACACCTGAGCCATTTTTGGTGTGGGAAATAATGTGAAATTGAGAGCAGTAGGAAAGTAAATGATGTTCCGAGGACCAGTTTTGGCCTTTATAAAGAGTGAAAATTGTAATGTGATTTACAATGGAGTCCTTTTTTGTGTATGGCTGCGCTGGACTGGGGCTGCAGTTCATCGTAGGTATCACGATGGATAAATTACACCAATCTCACTATTGTTTAGGAATAAGTTCAAAACTATTAATGAGTCTATATATATCACATATTTCATATCTCACTTTCTCAAAAAAAAAAAAATGAGACTTTTGGTCATATAAAGGTTTTATTTGTATGTTATATTTCCTTATTAATTGATGACACCTCTATAAAATTGTATTGTCACTTTTAGCTTTTATAAAGGTTTATTCTCGTAAATTTTTAAAAATTCAGAATAATTTTTTAAAAAACATGGGCTAAGACGCGTCCTTGGGGAGCGTTTTGTCACGTCAGAAAGCGTGCCATCAAGGACACGTTTTGGTCGATGTGGCAAAACGCTCCCAAATGGTGCGCTTTCCACTGATCCTTACAAACGTCTTGAGCGTGAACGCGTTTTGTGGGGAAATAATTTTTTTCCATAAATTTTAAAATTTTCGACCCTTTTTCATAAATATATATTTTAATATTTTTGGGTATATTTCCCTTTGTTTTTATGAATTAAGGCCATATGGGGCGGAAGAATGATGCGATTTTACTGATCATACTTTATAAGACTAATGTGTTGCCGTATTTAGACTGTGACGCTCCGTTTATTACTTGATTGAAATAACACTTCAACCATTTGGGAAGGAAACTCGTGACGTGAATCCAATGCTTTGTTTATCATTTTCCTTTTTGGAAATCAATTTTTATATAAATTTTAATTATTATAAACCTCCAAATCTTAATTAATTTTTAAATAGATACTAAAGTTCATTAAACTGTCACTTAATTTTAAAAATTACAAAATAATCATTAAATTATTTAAAATTTTCATTTAAATTATCGAACTATTAAAATCATTAATATATGGCCTTCTTCATTCATTTCGCTTCTAATAATGGAACGTTATTATTTCCTTCTTTTCAATAGTTTCTTTTCAACAAACAATTTTAAATGATACAAATTTGTAAACTAAAATCGAAACAATTTTCATCTTTGATATTCGACACTAACCGTCAAATTGACTTAAATCTAAGATATATTATTTTACTTCATTGATGGATATTGATCTACCGTATATATCATTTAATCATTACTTAAAGCTTCTATTGAGTTTTAAAAAAAACAGCCAATGACTTGAATAATTTTTTAAATTGTTCAATAACTTAAATCAAAACTTTAGAATAACTTATTGATCATTTTATAACTTTTAAAATAAAACAATAAAAATATAAATTTATTAATAGTTTAATGACATTAGTTGAAATTTATCCTAATTTTTAAAAATTTATGTCTACAAAACGTTGCATAGGCTTCAATTTGTTGAAAAGGACAAATCCAATAAATCTTGTCCTAACCCAAATTGAAACATAGAAGCTAAATCATTTTACATTATTTATCTAACAATTAAACTATCTGATTATAATCTAAGAGAAAAGTTTATATGAAACGATGAACGTACGTTATTGTATCTTTTCAATAGATTTATGTTATATCAATATTCTTATCTTGAATTTTAGGATTTTAATTTAAATTTAATTTTTTGAGATAAAAATATTAAAATTTAAAATAAAATATTAATATAATATAAATCTATTAAAAGAGATACAAACGCTGATATTATTATTTTATACAATTCTTTCCCGTAATCTAAAGCAAAAACCCTTTTCACACCCCATTCATTATTTTTCAGACAATCACTAAAAACAACCTTATTTCCACCAAAAAAAAAAAAAAAAAAAAACAGAGCATACACTGTAACACTACAAGCAGAGATTTCTTGAGAAACCTTGAAGATGGTTTGGGGTTTTTTTTTAATTTTTTATTTAATTTATTTCTTTTCTTCCTTCTTTTCTTCTTTCTTTTCCTCTTTCTTCTCTTCCTTCTTCTCTTCTTTCTTCTCCTCTTTCTTTTCCTCTTTCTTTTCTTCCTTTTTTCTTCCTTCTTCTCTTCTTTAGCTGGTCCTATTGATATTATATCCACTTTTGCCACTTTCTTCAGTTTCTTCACCACCGCCACTGCATCCATTTGTCCTATCACCGTCAGCTTCTGATCCTAAATTATTAGTAAATTTATATTCCCATAGTTTAATTTAAAAAATTATAAATTGGTTATTAAATTATTCTAAAATTTTATTTAAATCATTGTATTGTTAAGTTCTTTTCTTAAAATTCACTAACGAGCTCTAAGTGACGATTTGACAATCAGTATTGTAGATCAATACTCATCGAGTAATAAAAGAACATACATTAGTTTCAAGCCAGTCTGACAATCAATGTTGGATATTAAAAAAGAAATAAGTTTGAATTTTGGTTCATAAATTTGTGACGTTCAAAGTTGTTTAAGGTGTTTACCTCATGTTATATTTTAATTACTTACGTTTGAAATGTTACGTTTTAGTCACTTATGTTAAGATGTTGTAATATTTTAGTAGCTAAGCTATTAATTATCATTAAGTTAAGAATTAATTGATGTGTCACGTTAAATTATTATTTCAAACAAAAATTTTAAGTTAAATTATATAATTGATCCCTATATTAAAAAAGTGACTATTTTTGCACCCTTTACTTAAAAAAGTATTCAAATATTAAAAATCATAAATGGTTTTTGTTTTAAAGATTGACCTATAAACCAATAATTTAAATGGTGAAAAATTAATTATATTATCCCTTTTTATTTGAAATTACGACCAAAAAAAAAAGGCCAAACAAAAATAAAGTACATTAGAGGGTGGCAGTGGCATTTTCTAAAATTTCATCCTCCTTTTTCTTAACAAGTCATTTTCAAATATTTTGGTGAAAGACAAGTTGAGAAAGGGGGGCCTTTTTTGTAATTTTGCCAAGATTCTCCCATACGAAAAGTGAGTAATATAGGCCTTTGCTGACCTTCAAATTAATTGAAGTTAGGATGATTTTTTTGAATATCTCCACTTTGCCAGGTCAGCCCTATACTTTCCATGCAAATCAATGCCCACCGGCCACCATTATCTTTTTCCTCTTAATCACCGAAGTAGTAAATTTCTGGAGATTTTTTTAAGGGCGAAATTTGAATTATTAATTTTTGAAAACACTCTATTAATCTAAATTTTATAAATTTTAAGGGATTAAATTTTAGATTTTTGTTTTTAAAAAAGTATAATTAAATTTTTAATTTAAAAAAATGTGGAAATAAAATTTTACTATTAAATTAATTTAAACTTTTGCAAATATTTAAGAGATTAAAGTAACAAATTTTCCTTCTTTGGGGAGGGCAGGCCCCGCTTGCCCCTTTACCTTTTGCCCCTCTATCTTTGCCTTTGATTTTAATTGATGGAATAATTTTAGATTTGATTCTTAGACACTTCGTATCTCATTTTTTTTATAAAAGAAATACAAAACCCTGTAAATGTTTGACATAAACCATAACTTGTTGGATCAAATTGTTAGAAATTTGATCTTTTTTTTTTAATTTATTTATTTGAGTTTTGTGATTGAGAAAATAATAGTAATAGAGTTTTGAATCAAGGGTTTGATTCAATTTTATAGCTTAATTACATTTTAAAAACTCATTTAAATGGTGTTCTTTTGAGTGAAATTAATATTAAAATTAAAACTGATAAAACAACATTTTAATTTTTAAATTTGGTAAATTTTCTCAATTTTTAAAATCCATTTTAGTTTCAGAATGTTAATTTATAATGATGTGACACTTTAATATTGTATTATACCATTACTTGAAAATTAAAAAAAAACATTATCTAAAATCTAAAATATACACAAAAAATTTAAAATTCAAATGATGATGTTTCATAATCTCGTAGGGCTTATCTTCAAACCTAATAGAATTCAAGTTTAAGGACTAAATTGACAAAAGTTACCAAGTTTAAAAAATAGTTAAATCTTTGTTTGTTTCAACGTAAAAGCTTTTACGAATAATATTTTCAACTTTTTTCCGATGTTTGTTTCATGTAGAATTGGATAGTCAATGTAAAATTACCCCTTTATTCTTATAAAATGTCTTACCAATTTTTTTCCGTAAGACATTTTCCAAATTGATAAGGCTCTGTTCACTGTACCACCCCCATACTTGACTCGAATATCAGGTCAAAGCACTGGGATGTTACATTCTCTACTACATTCTTCATTTATCAAATATTTTCTAATAAACTTTCATAACTTTTCAATTTAGTCCATTTTTGTCATAAATGTTCAATATTCACTAATTAATCATATTATATCAATATTCTTTCTTGTTACACTTTAATCACATAATTTATTTCAATATCTTGTTTCACATATCAAATTTCTATGTATTTCATTTTTATTATTTCATCCACATATTTGCTAAAGTTTAACATTTTAGTCCTTAACATCATAAAAATCCCATATTTTTCCACAATTTCACTTTTGCAATACTTAATACATATTTTATCATCTCATAACACATTCATTAAACTTTTATCATAATTTCCTTATTCACATATTAAATTGTTTCACACTTAAACTTTTGTATATTTTTCAATTTAGTCCCTATTGCCATGTAATTTATTTTTCACCATATAAGCACTTTAATCAAATAATTCATTATAATATCTTATTTCACATAACAGATTTTCATACATATAACTTCTCTTGTTTCAATTATAAATTTCACAAAATTTACAATTTAATCCTTAACATCACGAAGATTATTTATTTACTATAATTTCACCTTAACATCACTTTGTAATAAATTTACTACTTATCATTGTTAAGATAGTTACCACCATCAGTTCAAAACTTATTTGGGTTTGGGCCAGCATCGGCCCAAACCCACGAGGTCGCAAACTGAGCTCGCAGATAAAGCTTGCTCATTGAGCCTACTTCCTTCAATGTTATATGTGCATGAGAACACATAACACGTGTTCAATCTAGAATAGAGTACATGCCTGCATGCATGGACCCTACTTAGTTTGTCATCTCAATAAACAATACTCACATCATATAAATAGACAAACATCACCATAAAAAAGGGGATAGAGAGAAAAATACCCTAAATCTATATTTGTTTCATTGAAAACAACTTTTATGAAAAATTTTCAGGAAATTTGTCAAACAACAGAAAATATTTTACACAGATTTATCCAAACAAAAAAAAAATCAACTTTTTCAGAAATTATTTTCTGAAAGCTATTTTTAGTGAAACAAACAAAGCCTAAGTTTTCAATTGGTGCAGGCAGTGTCAACAAAGAAGGCATACAATAATAATTTTATCAGTCCAGTGACTCAAATGAAAATTGAATAATTCAGTGACCAATTTATAACTTTTAAAAGTTATGCGATTCAATACAAATGAGCCTTTAGTAAATTTAAAAAATAATTAAATAAAAACAAAGTAGATAATAGATTTTGATATCCAAATCCAAACTAGTTATTTACAAAAGTAAAGCATGTCCTAATAATTTAACAATGGGTATCTCAGAATATGTAGTTAGATACTTTACCAATAAATTTTAAAAATACATCATAAAAATACGGTATCATTAATTATTAAAGGGTAAATTGTCAAAATAATCACTTTTGTTTACCTCATGTTATATTTTAATTACTTACGTTTAAAATGTTACGTTTTAGTCACTTATGTTAAGATATTGTAATATTTTAGTAGCTAAGCCATTAATTATCATTAATTGATTAATAACGATGATTGATGTGTCACATTAAATCATTATTTCAAACAAAATTTTAAGTTAAATTATATAATTGATCCTTATATTAAAAAAGTGACTATTTTTGCACCCTTTATTTAAAAAGAGTATTCAAATATTAAAAATCATAAATGGTTTTTGTTTTAAAGATTGAGCTATAAACCAATAATTTAAATGGTGAAAAATTAATTATATTATCCCTTTTTATTTGAAATTACGACCAAAAAAAAAAAGGCCAAACAAAAATAAAGTACATTAGAGGGTGGCAGTGGCATTTTCTAAAATTTCATCCTCCTTTTTCTTAACAAGTCATTTTCAAATATTTTGGTGAAAGACAAGTTGAGAAAGGGAGGCCTTTTTTGTAATTTTACCAAGATTCTCCCATACAAAAAGTGAGTCATATAGGCCTTTGCTGACCTTCAAATTAATTGAAGTTAGGATGATTTTTTTGAATATCTCCACTTTGCCAGGTCAGCCCTATACTTTCCATGCAAATCAATGCCCACCGGCCACCATTATCTTTTTCCTCTTAATCACCAAAGTAGTAAATTTCTGAGATTTTTTTAAGGGCGAAATTTGAATTATTAATTTTGAAAACACTTTATTAATTTAAATCTTATAAATTTTAAGGGACTAAATTTTAGATTTTTGTTTTAAAAAAAGTATAATTAAATTTTAATTTAAAAAATGTGGAAATAAAATTTTACTATTAAATTAATTTAAACTTTTGCAAATATTTAAGAGATTAAAGTAACAAATTTTCCTTTTTGGGGAGGCAGGCCCCGCTTGCCCTTTACCTTTGCCCTCTATCTTTGCCTTTGATTTTAATTGATGGAATAATTTTAGATTTGATTCTTAGACACTTCGTATCTCATTTTTTTATAAAAGAAATACAAAACCCTGTAAATGTTTGACATAAACCATAACTTGTTGGATCAAATTGTTAGAAATTTGATCTTTTTTAAATTTTTTTTGAGTTTTGTGATTGAGAAATTAATAGTAATAGAGTTTTGAATCAAGGGTTTGATTCAATTTTATAGCTTAATTACATTTTAAAAACTCATTTAAATGGTGTTCTTTTGAGTGAAACTAATATTAAAATTAAAACTGATAAAACAACATTTTAATTTTTAAATTTGGTATTTTTCTCAATTTTTAAAATCCATTTTAGTTTCAGTAATGTTAATTTATAATGATGTGACACTTTAATATTGTATTATACCATTATTTGAAAATTTAAAAAAACATTATCTAAAATCTAAAATATACACAAAAAATTTAAAATTCAAATGATGATGTTTCATAATCTCGTAGGGCTTATCTTCAAACCTAATAGAATTCAAGTTTAAGGACTAAATTGATAAAAGTTACCAAATTCAAGAACTAATGTGAAACAAATATAGAGTGTTAGATCATCATACATTAACGGAATCTAAGTTTAAGGACCAACTTTAAAAAAAAAAACTAATATGAAAAAAAAAAATCATCAACTAATATGAAAAGAATTACCAAATGTTGCTTTATCCAGACCCAAAAAGAAAAATTGTAGCACATTTCATGCTATGAATCATATTTGGCAAACACTCAAAAAGCATGCACCATACATACATAACAACTCATACAAAAAATTGAGTTTTCAACGCAAAGAGTCTTTTCAAATACAAAACTTGAAAGAAACTAATAAACAAAATTTGCAATATATTAACTACGTTCACATGATAGAACAAGCATGTGGATTATCGTCACTAAAAAGCGAGGCGACAGCCTCATCGGAAGTGACGGCAACCGAGTAAACAGCCGGAGTTTGGAAGAAAGTATGAACACCATTGGAAGCTTCATTCTTGTAATAGTCATAGTAATGGTTAACTATATAGGTTGGGTACTTGTAAAACGATGCACAGTGAGAATATCCCGGAACGGCCACGGCTCCGCCGCTTTCCCGGCGCGTTTAATAGCTTTCAGCACCTTCTTTTCTTCTAGGCCATACCCTCGAACTGTGATTTTTTGTATCTCCATTTCTACCTCTATTTCTTCAACCCCTACAAAAAATATATATACACACATATGAACCCCAAGTTAGTAGACAATTGGGCTGTCTTGGGTCCAAAATTTTAACTTTTGGGTAAATTACAGTAAAGGTCGCCCAATTATAATTATTTTTTGGCCACCTAATTATAAAAAGTTACAACATGATCATTTAATTATGGAGTTTTTTTTCATTCAACTATGAAAAGTTATAAAATAGTTATCAATTTTTTTTTTTTATAACCAACTGGTTAACTTAAAAATGGAAACACCTAAAAAAAATCCATGATAGTTGGGTGACTAAAAAGATAAAATTGAATAGTTGAATGATTACTTTGTAACTTTTCATAATTAGGTGACAAAAAGAGAAAAAAAATCATAATTAAGTGACTGCTAATGCAATTTACCCTCTACTTTTTTTATGTATTAATGAAACTTAACCCTCTTGAAGAATGTTGGCACTATCGGTTAAACCGGTGACAATCATAAGTTGGATTTTTTAAAAGGGCACTTATTGTTCTTTGATCTTTGGAACATTTGGTACCCATTCAAGCACCATGTTGTAGCAGCAATGTAAGCCAGGCTATCCAAAATTCTCGTATATATTATGAAAGCAACTCTACCCAGTACCAAGGCCACCCAACATGTTGGTTGAAATGGCAGCGTTCTCGACGCTCACGACACGATAGAGATTCGTTTTAAATGAATGGATAGAGAGTACCTTTGAGCTTTAAAAGAGCTTTCTTTAACTTAGAAGCACAGCCTTCACAATCCAAGTTTGGAACTCTTACTTCCAGCATCTGGATTAAGTTTACATCCACATTAAAATTATTATTACTCCAAAGCATTCACTAACACACACAAAGAACAATAATAATAATAACTCACTGCAGACATTGTTGTATAAGCTGTTCCTATAAGAGAGATGATAAATTATGGGAGCTTTGAATGGTAAAAAAAAAAAAAGAAAACAAAGAGCTCTAGGTTTTGCAAGTGCTGGGACCTAAGCCCTGGGGGGTTTTATGAAGAAGCCTTGGGGTTTGAAATTTGAAGGCTTCACGCGTGGGATTGGAAAAGCGTGACTTTTTTTTTTTCTCAATGCCAATGTAAAAATGGCGACATGCCACGCTCCCTTTGTGAAATGATTAACAACACTCACAAATCAAGGGGCAAAAAACAAGAGGACCCCTTCCCCATATACTTAAAAATCATTTAATAACACCATGTTTATGCTTTAATGTTTCTAAGCTTCGAGGAGGGTTTTTTTTTTTTTTTTAAATCGTCACCCACAATTTTTGAATAGTAATATATTCATCAAGTCCTAAATTTTGAATAATATGATTGGATGAATCGACTGAAATAATTAGACAAAAATTAATAAATATATCAATTCAGGAGCAGGCATTAAATTAGGGCTTGAGCTAATTACTCGGAATTGGTTGAACACTTTTAAGCCCATAAAATTTTGCCCAATCGGTAAATCCTCACTATAAAATAAAACTCAAAAATAAAAATATGGCTTAAATAAGCAAAACCCAATCTAAAAAATAAATAAATTTTAAATATATATATTAAAATTATTATTTATCTGTATTTTTTAGTTTTATATTTTATTATTAGGATTTTTTTTTTTTATGATTGAACAGGTAATCCACCAATTATAAAAGTACCATGGAGGTACCTTGACTAGAAATCAGATTACATTTTGTCGTCTCTACATAAAAAATAGTCAAATTAATCTCGATATGTTAGATTAAATAGCAAATTGTTCATTTTATTAAAGATTCTATTTAGTTCTCTTTGTTAAAAACTAACCCTTGAATATTATCATAATGTACATGTGTCATGTCATATATCACTTTCTAATTATTTTATCAATCATATTAGTTTTTAATAATATAAATGAATAAATTTTTAACATAAAAATTAATTTATTTTTAATTTAACATATAATAATTAATTTATACATTTTTAATAAAATAAACAAAATATAATTTAATTTCTAGGGTTTTTTACTAAAATAATGCAAAAAAAATAAAATACGAAAATAGGGTCCCCTTTTTAAAATTTACCAAAATGGTACAAAGAGGGTGGTCGCGCCTCTGGCAGAGGCGGCACCACCCTCTCTCTAGGCACTCAAGTTAAAAAAAAATATTGCAAATATAAAAAAAAAAACTGAAAAAGTAAAAATGGCGAGTAGGTTTGGTGAAGCCTCACGCCTGGCAAGCACCTCAATGGTGCTCTTGTCACACCAATGGTGCCATCACACAAAGTCACCACCTGTTTTAAACTCATCCCGTGGTTTTTATCGAAATTTATCGATTGAAAAGAATCAGAAGAAGAAGAAGAAGAAGAAGAAGAAGAAGAAGAAGAGAAAGAGAAAGGAGGAGAAAGAAAGAAGAAAAATAATAGAAAGAAAGAAGAAAAATAAGAGTATGTATAAATTTTTTTTTTAATAAGGAAGTTATTGATTTTATTTTTATTATTTGTTATTTGTTGTTGTTGTTAGTTTAGTTTATAACTAATAGGTTAATAATATAGTTAGTTAACTATAATATTTTAATTAGAAATCCTAGAATGATATTTTAGTTTAGTTAGTAGTATTGATAACCCTAAAATAAAATATTAAAATATTATTAATGTATTAATATGTTATTATAATATATTAATATTTAGTTAATAATATGTTAGTTAATAAATTGTTATTAGACTAATATGTTAGTTAAAAATCTTAAAACCCTAAAATAATATATTATTAGTATATTAATAATATGTTAGTATATTAGTATTTTATTTAATATGTAACATAGTTAGTATATTGTTGTTGTTAGTATGCTAATATGTTAGTATATTAATAATATGTTAGTATTTAATATGTTGTAGAAGATCAATATGAAGAGAATCAAGAATTTATAAATTGATTATGCAGATTTTCCAGAGGAAGATACAAGCTCGGAGATGGAATAAAATGTAGATCGACTTTAAGTGGTTAGATGTAAAGATAAATGTTGTTCATGTACAAAATGATAATTGTAATATGGTGAGCGTAAGAATGAAAAAATAACATATTGAAACATTATGTTTTTATTTAAGAATGGTATATACGAGTCGAAATTTTTCTGAGAAATTTTGTTTTTTTTTTTTAACAGATTGAATATTGAAGATGGATGATCGGTTTTTCGTATGTGTTTATTTCTATGGAATCATACTGACAACAACCGTTGGATGCATATTTGAATGTCGGTAACAAATAGCAATGAGATTTAATAGAAATGTCTCGTTGGATGATATGAAGCGAAGGATAAACGCAAAAATTGTTAGGCGTTGTGGGAGAACTATATCAAGAATTTTCTACAAGTTTCCAATTTGGCAGATCCGATCAAATTCACGAAATGGAACTTGTAGACACGAAGACATTGATGTTGAGACAATGATCGCTTATTTGCTTTGAGTTTACTATGGGAATGGGAGTAATATGAAATGCACCAATTCACTTATTATTTGTAATTTAAATAAATTCCATGTGGGCTTCAAGAAATAAATAAATATGATTTTATTTGGCATGATTTAGGGTCTAGAAACAACCCGATTTGGCTCAATTTGGATTTTAAAAATATTTTTTAAGGGTCTAAAAGGAAGGAAGCTCGAGGCAAATGAAGACATAATAATGGGCTTGGTAAAGTGGCTTGATCGCCTAAGAGTGCATATGGTGAAGAGAAATTTTTTTTAAGCGTTAAAGGAAGGGCCCAGATAAGAAGGCGTGGGCAGCTCAAGAACTTAAAGGAGCTTTGGCAAGGGACTCGGGTTCGAGTTGTGAGGAACGCAAAGGGATTTTGTTTTTGGGCTTTAGCGCTAAAAGGAAAAGGGCTCGAGTAAGGCTTTATATTTAAATGACGGGTAAATTGACATGAAAGTCAATTGGGAGAGTTGGTTGGGCGCTTAAAGGGTGAAATGCTGCTTTGCTCTCTACAACAAGTTGCAGTTCGAACCTCAAGCCCTGCACCTTGCGTTTTATTTTTTTTTTCCTTTTCCTTCAATACAATTGGCGTTGGAGGGAGTTAGCGATATAGGACTCTAATTAGGCATATTTTTATGTCATAATCAATTTGGAAGAGGGAATTTTAGTGTTTTATTTGCTATTAAATTGTTGAGGGATTAGGAGATTAAAGCTAGATTTATTTTGTGATAATTCAAGGCTGAAATTATCACAAAATAAAGAGAATTTGGCCAACATTGGGACTCCTTAGGGCATCCATAATTGTTTTTTACAGAAAAGAAGGGCCAAAAGTTCTTCAATTTTTCTCTTCTTTTTCTCACTTGTTGTTTGAATTCCTCTGCCTATATTGCTAAAATTCCTTCTTTTCTTCTTCTTTACAAGTGAAATCCTCCTTAATCCCCTACTTCTTTTCTTTCTTCTTCTCCTTCCTCCATTAGCCAAACCCTACCACCTTGCTTTGCCAAAATTTCCTTAGACAAACTTCCCAAATTACTCAAAATTCCAATATCTCTCTTGTTTTCCTTAGCAGAATCTACTCCCCTATTTGGTGTAGCTTTGGTAGAACATCAAAGCAAAGGGTGCTCTTTTTCTTCAATCGGTTAAAGAGGGAAGCTTTGAATTATTTTCCAAGGAGAGTTGGTAGCACATTCGCCAAGGGCCTTTCAATTAAAAAGTCTATGATTAAATGTCAAACTAACGTGTGCCATGGATTTAGGGACCAAATTAGGCTTGGATTTGTTAGAAATCAAATTTGTTTAAGGTAAGTCCTTTGATACTACTTGGTTTGGCGAATAGGCCTAATGTCCCTAATTATGTTAATGGCTAATTATAGGTTAAGAGATCTAACAGGTATAGATCTGCTTTTGGGATCTAGGAGTTCAGTAGAAAAAGGTGTGTAAAACTCACTACACATTATTAATTACATGATTTAATTGTTTGCCTTTAATCTTTTGGTTGTGATTAGCTTGTGGCATAATCATGGTTTCCGGTAAGTCCCTCACTTGTGATTTTGATATACGATTTGCATTCCATCACATGATGATTAAATGCTATGATATGATTTATGGAAATTTTATTAAAGCATGTGATGGTGGGATTGATGAGAGGAGGGAAGATTTTATGGATGTCGCCGATGGTTTTGACCACAAGATGGGTTGGCCCCATCATTATTTGTGACTTATGGTCATCGATGGTTTGACCACAAGATGGGTTGGCCCCATCAGATTATTTGTGACCTATGGTCATCAATGGTTTTGACCACACCGATTGATAAATTGTGACTAAGTCCCGGTGGTTTGGTACCACCAAATGGTTTTGACCACACTTTGATTATTTGTGACCTATGGTCATCGATGGTTTTGACCACACGATGGGTTGGCCCCATCATTTGATTTGTGACTCTAAGTCATCGATGGTTTTGACCACGAGTGGTTTTGACCACACGGGTAGTCAAAGAGTATGGATAGTTAGGTTGGGTTGCATGTGCATGTTTATTAATAAATCGTATGAGTTATATTTTTTCGGGTGGGGGATTTACACACTGAGTCTTGGTGACTCACCCCTTCCCTTAACATTTTGCATATGAGTAGAACGCGGAGATGGAGCCGGAGAGGACTCGAGGCGGCCATGCTTGTCGAAGGATTTAAATTTATTTTATTAAAGTTATTATTATTTATTTTCTAAGTTTTCATTTTGGGTTTGTAATAAGGCCGATAATTATTGTTGGATGTTTATTTTATTACTTTATTTTACTCATGTTATATTACAAATGGAATTCTATAACAATTAATTGAACCTGTTAAAAGCAACTTTTCAAACTTAATAAATTTCTACGGGTTTTCAAAAGATGTTACCATCGGGTAACAAAAATTTACCAAGTCAATTATAACTTTAACGTTTTTAAAATGATACTTGATCAAACGTTTTCAAAGAGTTTATCAACCCAACCATGTTTATAAAAGCCCAACTGAGTTTTCAAACACCGTTTTAAAACCTTAGCCATATTTTTAACAAGTTTTCACGGAAAATCAATGTCCTTCAAAATATTTTACTCGTGACATACCGGATCCGTTCGAACTCATGGGTAGGGTTTGGGGTGTTACATAGTGCCTCCAATATCGTATGTTGATGCCGATTCGAATATCGTGGGATCGATATTGATCTTAATATTACACCAGATATTGACGTGGTTGGTAATGATGGACACGATAGTAGTGATCATTGTGAGGAAGAGGTCGATAGTGATAGCGATCCCGATATGGACGATATACCTGATGATATTGACAATGAAGACGTGAATGACAATAGAAACATTAGCGCGTCTTCGGTCGGGAACCAGATGGGATGTATTATGATACACAATAATCCTGGGCCACACATGTCGCTCATAGACCCCGACGCAGCGCGTGTAGCTGAGTTCTCGGAGTACCTTGAAATGTATCCTACTTATCGGTTGGCCGTAAATTCTGAGCATGAGTTATTCGTAGGCCAGAGATTTGAAAGTAAAGAAGAGTGCGTGTCTGCTATTAAGCGGTATAGCATGGATATATCGGGATTACAAAGTCGCGATGTCCAAACCGACGATTTATATTGGGAGTGTTAGAAGGCGTGGAAGGCGCAATTGACGGCAATCTGTGCGTTCATTCAAAATTCGCAGATGTGGGAGATACGAAAATTGGTTGGACCGCATACATGCAGATCGACACGTATGACGAAGATCATAAAAACTTGATTTGAAAACCATCATGCGTGTATCCTTCCAATGGTGTAGGACATGCCAACCATCAAAGTTTGATGCGATTCTTTGAAATACAAGCACGATTTCGATGATCGAGCATCGTCGAAAAGCGTGGATAGCTAAGCGGATGGTAATAGAAGCGGTTGTATGGAGATTACGACTCATCATATAACGAAATGCGGATGGATAAATGCTATGATGAGAGTACGTCACGGGAATTGTGATTGAGTTGCGAACCACGACCTTATTACGGCCCGATGACCAATTACGGTAGGGAAAAGAATTTTTCATCGGATGTTCTGGACGTTTGATCAATGTGTGCGGGCATTTCCACACTGCAAGCCGTTTGTGCAGGTTGATGGGACATGGCTATACGAAAAATATACACAGATCCTACTTATTGCGGTTGCTCAAGACGGCAATAGGAACGTGCTCTCAATAGCGTTTGCCATAGTAGATAAGGAGAACATGGAATCCTGGGAATTCTTTCTTACCAACCTGCGGAGGTATGTTATCAGCAACGATAATATTTGTATCATTTACGATAGTGGGAAAGGATTAATTACATGAATTAGGCGTTTGATTGTGCCATGGAGATCATTTCTTGCATCCGTTATATTGCGCTAACTTCCTTCGAGACTATAAGAATGCAGTGGAAGAAACAAGTGGTGAAAATGGGTAAAGATAGCCTTAACTTTTCAATCATTCAATTTTAATGTTTTTATGTTATATATTTATCAGAACTTATCTTTTATTAAAATGTGTACACAGCATCGAGTTAGAGCCACATATTTTAACCAAAGAATGACTCGACTTGAGAGTCAAATGGAAGGTCAAATGAACAAATCTTTTCGAGAGTGGTTAGGCACAATAGAGCCGTGGCAATGGACTCAAAGTTTTGACGATGGCTTTCGGTATGGTCAAATGACCACAAACTTAGTGGAGGGTCAACACGTGTTGTTGAAAATCGACATCTTCCAATTTCATCTGTCTTCTCGGCTACATTCTACGGTTTGGCCACGTTGATGCCAAGAATGGGTGAACAACAAGTCAACCAGATGGATGCAGGACACGTGTTTGTGGAAGATGTCAGTGATGCATTGATTGTAAACCGTCGGATTGCAAGGTCGATGACTGTAGAAATATATTCACGACGTATGGAAACTTTTTGAGTTACGGAGTCTATCGATCGTCGACCTGGTTTGCCACCTAGATCTTATGGAGTCGATCTTCGGAACAAAAGTGCGAATGTAGGAGGTTCCAAACACTTCATTATCCATGCGCACATGTCGTGGTAGCGTGTGCTAAAACGAACCTTAATGTTGAACAATTTATGAATGATGTGTACACCTTTGGAGCGTCACGTTACGTGTCGGGAAAATGAGTTCCTGTCTGCCCGACCTGTCTACATGGGAGGTACCTCGGACGACTTTCGAGCTTGTCCCGGACAGAACGCTACGCAAGAATCCGAGAGATCGTCCGCAATCATCTAGAAACCATAATGAAATGGACATTAGGGAGAAATCCGACGATAGGCGCTGTGGAATATGTAGGTTAGGTGGTCATAATCGAAGTAAATGCCCGCAGCGAAACTACCATGTTGGCCAATCGTCACGAGGGAGTGGGATTTGACATTATTCAGATTAACATGTTTTGTATTCAGATTTTTTATGATTTTGATTAATTAGGGCTAAATTGTAAAAAAAAATTACATGTATGGATTTGTATGAATGTTGATTTGTATTGATTTATATTTTGTGCGATATAGGTAGTATAATAAATTACATTAGATGTGAATATTTACAAATTACATTAGGGTTAAATATTGATTTTTGTGATTTTGATTAATTAGGGCTAAATTACAAAAAAAAATATATGTAACGATTTGTTTTGCTTTCTCATCAATCTGAATATTTACAAATTACATTAGATGTGAATATTTACAAATACAAATTAGAAGACCACCTAAACTGTAAGAAACACCTAAAATTGATGGTTCGATGATGTAGTCCTAGGTGTATACTTCTGTGGTGGTCACGACGACCAACATCCTCTTCAGCTCCTGGTGGGGGTCTAGGTGGGGGTGTGCTAAACATGGTAGTAAAATCCTGTGGCTCGAATGGTATAGATGGACTCGAGCCAGAAGGAGTGCCCTGATACACTTGGTACGACCCAGAAGGCCTGCTGTCATGTAGTGGATACGAGCCGAGAAATCTTGTCTTGCGGTGTGTACAATCTAAATATATCAAACCCGATGGTATCCACCTCTCAAGAGCAGGAAGTAGTCATAGCAAGACATCCGGATGATACGAATGTGCATCCGAATGTGAATGTGATTGCTCGGGCTCTGGCTCTGGCTCCTGCTCGGGTTTTGGCTCGGGATCAGGATCTACATCTGCATCTGCCTCGACCTCCATATCGGCCGCTGCCTCGCATGCCCCATCTCGCTGCACGTGTTGGGGGACTACAGTCGACTGTCTCCCGAGTATATATGGCTTCCCCATACTAGAGTACCATTGTATATACTCTAACGAAGGTTGAAAATCGAAAGCTATATCCATCCGGGGTATACATGCGGTCATTCCACACCGCAATAAATTGCCTATGCCTAACCCCCCAATCTAAGCCTTGATTCCCTCTCTTATTTTTACCGTGAACTGCTCCCACATGGCATGGCGGAACGGGGATATATTGGACGCAACCAAATTGTCGCAGCACTCGGTCCCCGTGGTACCACTCGACTACATGGAAACACACAATTGGTGCGTTTGTGCACCACATGTACGAGTGATTATAAGTGGCCGGGGGTACAACGACTGTAATTTTCGGTCGACGATATGGCGTCCATATAAACTGCACGATTAATAACATTGTCAAAATTTAACACGGTGTGCATATGATATACAACCTAACAAGTAACCAATATTGGAATCACTTACCCTTCCCGCATATTGCTCAATCATAAGCCGGTATATCGGACGATGTCGACCTCCGATACCGGGATAAATGTTCCACCTACAAAAATAAATTTTAAGTCAAATATAATCAATATAAATAAATTGTCAATCAATAACAAATTATATTTTATCATCACTGTTTACTAGTGGATATACATATGGTTGGTGGGTAATCGATGCCAAGAATGGCATCCGATCTGAGCCCATGATCGCAATAGCGTAAGGCATCCGCCTATGTCTGCGATCGTTGGATCTGTCGTCGACAAAGCTCACGATACAACATCGCAAGAATAACGAGCCCCAACTATCTGACGAGCATTGCCAAATCGACCAATAGGGGTAGGTCTTGGATATGAACCGTATTATTATTTGCATTGGGCATCGATACACCCCTATGATATGCATAATGTACGCTGAGCGGCAGACATCAACTCGCTGCGGTGGCATCGGTGATAACATCCATACTTCCTCTCACCATGTAAACTTCAAGCCAGTAAATTTTTTTTCGCCATCGCCAGACAGGTCCCCTAGTAGGCTCGACATAGTGTAAATGGGTCATCTATCGCACTGACGCCCGTAATGGGACTCCCGTCAACTGGGAGCCCAAGCTGCAATGCTACATCCTCTAGAGTGATTGTGCACTCTCCACACGGAAAATGAAAAGTGTGGGTCTCCGGGCTCCAACGCTCAACTAGTGCGGATATTAAATCATACCGCAAGTCAAACGTCCGGATCGGTCTTTGACCTAAATCCAACTTTTGCTCAATATCTGTACCAATCGTGCATCCGGGATTTCTTAACCCATTCACGCGGCCCCTTAGTGTACCGTACGAGTCCTGAAAGTGTTAAATCATAAAAAATTATTATTATAACATAAATTATTATATACCTATTTTGTTAATATATTCCGCGATTAATAAATAACAATACATTACCAAATTATTAGCTTCATGAGATATGTGTGGATCTGTACTAATCACTCGATCCATTGCCTCTCGGATAACCTACAAAAAAAATTATTTTTATATTAAAGTACACAAAACAATAAATAACATGCCAAATAAATAATATAATAAAAATAATATAATAATTTTTACTAACAACAATAATAATAATACTAACTAACTAAAATAATATTTATTTAACTACCATTGTTTTTTACTTATTACTACCAATACTAGACGTTCATATTTATTTTATTGTCTATAAAATTTATAAGTATCATCTCTTAATAATTTATTATATCTTTGGACTATATGTTAGTGGGTGTGTTTAGACTATCCATGGACCAACTTTGATTGCTACCCAACTTAATTCATTTTCGACTCTACCCATTAGTTTGGATTCACTATTTATTTAATATTTAATATTATATAGTTTAAATAAACTAATTTGAATTTTTATATAATAATTTAATATATTTAAATTAAATATTTTAAAAGGAATTAGAATATGATAGACTCATGATATAGTGAAAAATATGTAAAATTAAATGCATAAAAATTATGTAACATAAATAAAAGGCTCACTTCTAAGCTTAAGTTATTTTTTATAAAAATATAAAATTACAAAAACACATTCATAATACTATTTATTACTCTTTTAGATTGAAAATATTTTTAATAATTTCTCAATTCAACTTACATGCACCCAACTTTAATACACTAACAAACCTACCATCCCGTAGGTGGCTATGCATTTAAAAAGTAAAAGGAAGGATGAAGAAAGGAGTGTATGAGATTGAGAAGAGGTGGAGGAGGAGGACCATAGTAAACTAACCTAATAATAATACAACTAACCTAACCAAACTAAACTAAACTAACTTAAATAATATAACTAACAATAACTAAACTATTAATTAAACTAAACTAAACTACTAATACAACTAACTAACTAACCTAACATTAACTAAACTAAACTAATAATTTAACTAAACTAAACTAAACTACTAATATAACTAACTAACTAACCTAACATTAACTAAACTAAACTAATAATTTAACTAACCTAAACTAACAATAATCAATAAAATATAATTATTCATATTTAAAAAAAATTCACATACTTCTTTCTTATATTTTTTCTTCTTTCTTTCTTCTTTCTCCTCCTCCCTTCTCTTCTTTTTTTCGGCGCCGGCGTGAAGCTGCTGCTGCTTCTTCTTCTTCTCCTCCTCCTCCTCCTTCTTCTTCTTCTTCTTCTTCTTCTTCTTCTTCTTCTTTTCCTTTCATTTCCAGCTGATTTGGGGACCATTATAAGGTCCCAGCCGATTCAAGTGGGTGCCGCCTCTGCCATAGGCACCTTTGGTGCCGCCTCTGGCAGAGGCTGCACCAGTGTAGTGTCAGCTTTTTTTTTTCAGTGTCTATTTTTTTTAGTGTTTTTCTTTTTTTTTTGGGCAGATGTTGGGTAGGGTTAAGGGTGGTGCCGCCTCTGCCAAAGGCGCGACCACCCTCTTTGTACCATTTTGGTAAGTTTTAAAAAGGGGCCCCTATTTTCATTTTATTTTTTTGTATTTTTTTAGTAAAAAACCCTAATTTCTAATATAAAAACTTTCATCATATTTTTATCGAATTGACGTACTATTATAAAAATTTTAGTTTGAGTCTTTAAGACGCGCTCTAAAGGAAGGTAGTGGTTTTTCATAGGGTTCTTTATTTGTATGTGGTGAGAATCTGCAAAGAGACAATGCAACTGTACACAGTGCACAGAAGGTAGAAACTAACAGATCAAAAATAAGAAAGTCGGCTTTACTGAAGCAACTTTAGCACTGCAAAAAGATAATTCTCCATTTCTCAAAGCAAAGTATCTATCAACAAATTTTAAAAAAAGAAAAAAGAAGAAAAAAGTTGTTCAATTTTTTGGACAAGACAAAGATATGCCGTGACATAAGCTTCCTAACTGCATAATCCGAAGCCAAAAATGCAGCTATGTGACAGCTCCTGTTTAAAATATTATTTATATTTAAATAATTTTTTAATATATTAAATTAAAATTTGTGCATACCTAGTTTTTTGTTTTCGAGTATTTCCTAATATATGAATTTTGCTTATCTAAAGCAGATTATGTTGTTTCCTTAATATGGGGGTCTTACAATCTAAAAGCTGATGATATTTGTGACCGTTAGATTATGAGGATTTTCATGATGTCCAATAATCAATGATCACCACTGAAAAGTTGTCTGCTAACTTGCTTTGGCAAGGTTGAGTTTATATGAATTTTAAATTTTATTTAAATAAAAGTACTTTGTTTCCTATTTTGAATATTTTATTATTTTAAATATAAAATATTTTTTTACATAAAATTAATTTAAAAATCAATTTTATTTGAGTAGCGGTAGCTTTTAAACTATAAAGAATATATACAATAATATATATTCCCTTGGAACGCTGCAAAAATAAGAGGTTGACATAAAGAAAAGATCAGAAAGAATATATCAGTCGCTCTTGTCTCTTCAAACATGAAAAAAGGTAAATTTAGGGTATAATTTGTTAGGATTATTTTGGGAGCATAATCATCATAGTAATGATGTTTTTGGAATAATGGGGAAATAAAAAGCTTTCATGCTCACAATCCAACCAATCATACTTGAATTCCAAAACCCAAAATTAATCGTAATTCAATTTTTTTCTTTATTTCATGTATAAATCTATATACCAATATTAATTTACACAAATTTTTTTATAATTTATTAGTCTTTTCGTTTATTTTATAGTGTTGCGATTAATTTTATTTAGACCGTGATGATACCAAGTTGAAACCTTTCTAATACATGATAAGATATATTGTGGTGAGTTAAAATTAATGAAATATATAATAATACAAATAGCACTTATGTTAGAATTTTGAGACAATATTATTGAAAGAGAAAGTCACAAACTTAAAACATGAATGATATAAAAAAATAATTAGTGAAATAAAAGGAAAAACAATAAATTTGAAGATAATCAAAATAACTTTATGCTAAAAGCCAGCTTTTGAATTTAAAAAAAAAAAAAAAAAACTATCTTGCCTATTTCAAATTAAGCAAAATCAAAATTATTGCATGTTTAAACATGTAAGAAATGGAGTCGACCAAAATGGGACCTTAATGACTTAACGACGTGCAAGGGCAAATCATGAGACGTAATTTGGAAATTACACCTATTCGTGATTGACCTTATGACATTAAATGTTTGTAATTATTTTACATATATCGTGTTAAAATTGTATCAAAATTAATTATTAACGTTATATAATATTTTATTAATGCTGAAGTTAAAATTTTATTATATTATTAATGGAGTTTATTTTTCGATAGCTTACTATTAGTGTTTGTTGTTGTTGTTTTTCCTCAAATTATATAATCTCATTTATATAATAAATTATCCTTTAGGCATATTTTAGCTACAAATTTTATCTTGGGTGAAGATAAAGATTTAAAATTTAAAAAGATTGACGTTAAATTTTTTATTTTAAAAAGCATTGATTATACAATTAATTTTAGATTGGATTAAGATATTTTTTAAATATATTTATTCTTTTCAGCAACTTATTTATTAAATTTTTAATAATCAATTTTGTATGTTAGTTCATCAGGTTGTAGTTGGGATGTTTCTCCTTTTAATAATTTTTTTAATATTAACATTGTGTGTTGGCTTAATAGTTAGAGTGTTCACCGTCTCGTATGTAGTCTAGATTTGAGTCGCATTAGTCGCGTTACTGTTAAGACTTAATCCATCTTATAGTTTTGAGAGATTTAAGATTGGGTGTACTGAGTAAACTTGATGGAGCATCTCTATTATTGTTTATGTTCCCTGTTTTCTTAAGACAAGTTATTTTACCCTAAGAAAACATTTTTACTTAGTTGATGTCACCTTTAATAGTATCATCAATCCAATTATGTCTCTGTAAAAATAATCCTTCTTTAAAATTATACATATTATTATTATGGTATTTCCATCTTTTCATATTTTTTATATTATCTTCAAATAAAATAATTAAAAAATATAAATCGATGATCGAACATATGTTCAATAGTATTAAAATACAAATATTTTAATATTTAATAAATATGACAAATAAATATTTTTAATATAAAGCATGATTGGATTGAGATGAGTTTAATTTTTATATTTTATATCTAAGATGAGCTTAAATAAATAATTAAGTCTATATTTTAGATTAAATCAATTCGCACAAATAGAATGTAGAGTAATTAAATAAAATATGTTTGAATTTTAGCTAAACGATTTAGGAATTTATAATGTATATTTTGACATGTCATCATATGTGAAAATTATAGAGATGAGATGGTTACATGTGATATAATTTTATCAGTTTAAAATATCAATAACATATCGCTTATCAAATAAAAATATGAACTTGGATTAAAATAAAATAGTATAATAATAAATTTAACCCTTAATGTTTATTTTATTTTCTGTCACTTTAATTTTAATTTTATCATTTTGACCTCGAGCTTAAAAGAAATTGTTATTTTTAAATAAAACTTTGATTAAACCTTTAAATTATAATAACATTGATATGACAGAGTATGGGACAGTCATTATGTATTTCATAATGATTATTAAAAATATAAAAATATATTTTTTCCAAAAAAACATATATTACTTTTAACAAAATTATCTACATTAGCACGGAAATTATATAGACTACTATACAAGTTACCATATCAATGCTATTAAAATCTTAATAAATAAGTTAAAATTTTAATTTAAAAAATTAAATTTAACTAAAATTTAAAAGTTGTGGTTCAAAATTATAAAAAAAAAAAGAAGAAGGTAAATCTATTACAAAAAAATTGCATTAAACCAAAATAAAAATTGACAATAGAGGTATTCATGGATTAGGTCGGGTCGGGTTAGGGTCGGGACTAAGCATGATATTAACATGTTTTATGATTCTCTAAGCTCGACCCAACCCAAAATATGGGCTTAAAACTTTGCTCAAACTTGTCTATATTTGCAAAATAATATCCAAACCCATTTAAGTCCTCCCATATTATTTTTTAATTAAAAATATTATATTATATTATTTTGATATTTAAATAATTTTATATATAATTTTTATTTATTAAAATTTTATATAATTATTTTAATATTATTTTAATATTTATATTAAAATAATATTATATATTTAATATAAATTTATTTTTTACTATATTTTAAATTATATAATATATAAAAAAATATAATATAAAATATTATAAACATAAAAAATAGGTCGGACTAATTTTTTCCCAAACTTTTTTTCTTTACTCGAACTCTCTTAAATTTGGCCCGCCTCTCACTCCCAACACAAAAACAGACAGCTAGTTTCTAGGCATGTGTTGAATCAGAAGTCAAATCTAGGGCCCACAACTTTGGGTTACTGAAATGGAACAGCCATCAACAACTGATCTTAGTACTTCTCTTGGTGTTTTTCTTTTAACCCTTATTCCTCTCTTCTTAAAAAAGGACATTGGTACCGCCACTCCACCATTAAATTTGGGCCGGACATCAGCTTGTCTAAATGTGATCCTCTCTGCCAACATTCGCTCGGTGGGAAACTTAACAGAAAAATAAGGGAACACAAATATTTAAACTAACAAGGCCTACCAATTATTTTTTAATAAGTTGCTATTTTTAGTGTTTAATTTAGATTTAAGATTAATTTGATAAAAATTATTTGTTAATATTATATTTTCATCAGATAAACTTTAAAATTTAAATTAAATATTAAAAAATTAATATCATCACATTGTGTACTAAAATATATAACTTTTATCAAATATAAATATTTTAATATAAAAATTTCCGTAATATATTTACCGGTTTTAACTATTTCAATATTATATTTGTTTCTTCATTCCTTCCTTTGCTATCCAGCTAGCAGCTTCTTCCACTTGCTTAGACAACCAATTAAATGAAAAAGCAAGGGGAAAGAGAATGAAAAGAAAGCTTTTGGGGAGCTTATAATGAAATTATTGCATGAATTCTTGTCGTTAACGAATACAACTAAAATGATCAAACTTTTCAAACTATTGGGCCACAATTATTATTTAAAATGTTTTGCTCCTGGATTAGGGGTTTAATATAATTTTAATTATTTATTAAATGTTTATAAAATTTCAATATATATTTATTGAAATAATTATAATGACTGAAAATTTTAAAAAGTTGAAAAAAGCTTTAAGAATGTCGAATTTTTATTAAATCTATGTTAGTATAAATTATTTTAGGCTAAATTATGGTTACTGTTTATTTATCATATTTAAATTTACAAATTAAGAATTAATATTTGTATTTTAATTTGATATTATTTTTTATTTTATTTTATAATATCATTAGTATAAATAATCAACACATTTAATTATTCCAATTAAAATTCTTAGACAAATTTTTTTTTTAAAGTACACGTTCTAACTTATCATACGGAAATAGATTTTTTGTGTATTAAAATGTGTGTTTAAAGAAAAGTTCACGTCCACGTTTTAATTGAAATAGTTAAGGATGTTGACTATTTGGAGTAACTCATATCATTCTATAAGTATAGGATCAAATTATATCAACGGATAAATTTTAAATATGAGTATAATAAATAGGATCAAATTCAATTATTTTTCTTTTAATGATTTAAAAACAAACACAATACGTGTCATGTAGGGACAGGGCAAAGTCAAAAAAAATTTAGGGGCGAAATTAAATTACAATTTTACGATAGTAAATATGTAATTTCACCATTTTAATAGATTCTATCTTTATAATTTTCAAAAGATTAAATAAAATTTTTATTATTTTTAGAGGAGCTAAAGTGTAATTTTACCTTTACTAAATTAAATTTTAAAAATTTTAAATGACTTAAATAAAAAATTATATATATATATACAGTAGTATAGATTATCTTTGTATACTTTTTTTTTTTAAATTTCAAGATTGAATTAAAGTGACTTAAAAGGTGGAACGAAGGACAAATTGGGTTAATTTATTATTAATTAGTAATAAAAATAGTAAAATATTTATAAATAAATACTAATAATTTTATTTAATATAATTAAATAATAATTACTTAAAAAGTAAATATTAAAATCCCAAATTTTAAATTCAACAATTAAAATTCTAAATCAGAAAATTATCAAGATTTCTTCTAGCAATGAATTAATATTTAATTTTATTTAAATAAAATTATTAGTATTTATTTTAATTTTTTCCAATGTTGTAATAATTTTTGGTTATTTAATTTTTATTTTTTCTAAACCTTATTGTTTAAATAAATTTTATTTTCTAATTCAGTAATTTAATTGATTCAATCATCAATCTAATTATTAAAATATTTTGCAACTACATATACAAAACTTTAACTTTGATATAATTATACCCATCAAATACATCAAATTTCAGTTTTTTATTTATTTAACAACGTGATTTCATATGTCTCACAATGTGAGACCAATTATGTTTTGGTCAAAACAATATTAAGTAAAAATCCTCTTAATAATGATAACTCCAACATTCAAATCAATCTAAATACATTAAAAGAATTCACTATCACTTTTCCATCCACTTATTGATTATTAACTTAAATATTTATTATTTAAGTAGTATAAAAGGATTTTTTATTAATATGGTATAATATATAGAATCATTTGAAATTTTATTAATAACATCGAGTATTTATATTAAGAAATTTAATAATCAATTTGTTAAAGGGATAAATCTCAAAACTATATTGAACTATAGTCTAATGTGTAATTTTATACATAAACTTTAATTTTGTGTATTTTATACATAAAATTTTAATTTAATCAAATTCTCTCAATTTATTAATATAATTATTGATATAATATTATTTTATGTTTATATATTGTATACGTGTATAATTATATTTATCCAATATAATAAATTGATGTATTTATTTTTAAAATATGTATAATTGAATAAAAATAAAGTTATAAATTAAAATTTATGTATCAAATTACACATCAATTAAAATTTATATATAATTTTGATATTTATCTATTTGTTAAAATATCTTAAAAATTAAAATAAAAATAAAAATAAAAAATAAAAAGAATTAATTTTAAAATAGTATAAGTTAGTTATTCCTCGTGTCTATAAAGAATTCCCAAAGAAAGTACTAATATTGAAAAATAAAAATAAAAATAAAAAAAAAGCCGAAAGGTGAAAGCATTGAATTTCCGTTACTCAAAAACCGCTAAAGGGAGAGGCCGAGGCAGCGCACTGCTGCCATCGCAATTCGTGACCGATTCCCACACATTTGGCTTTTTCACTTTTAAGTACCTTCCCCAAAATTTCAATAATAAATTATAATTTTAAATTTTATCCTGATTATACTAAAATACCTTTGCTACTTTATTCTTACGCCTTTTTTTTTATTCTTTGTAATTCAATTGTCACTCCCTGTACCCCTTTGTTAGTCCTTTTTCCCCTCCACTTTCCTTTCCTTTCGTTCCTCGTTTTCCTTCTATCCAAACACTCAAGTGCATCAGTTTCTAAGTGTCCTTTTATTTTTTCCAAGTTCATGGGATTTTCTCCTCTGCTGCTGCCACTTTTGAAGCAGTGAAAAAAACCTTACCACAAAGTGATCCAATATTGAACTTTTCCATTTTGATGAGATATTATAATTGAGAGTTACGGTCACTTTAGGCATTTTCAGAGCTGCTAAGGTAGCTCTCGCGGCGGAGCGAGGGAGGTAAGAGATTAATTAAAAGAGATGAACATCGACGGTACGAGGGAAAGCGCGCCACAAGGGAACGGACATGGCGGTCTCGGCGGTAAAACCACGGACGCGATCTGGCGTCCTTTTGGGATAACATCAGCCAGATCTTCAGCCGTATGCGTCGTCTCCGTACTCCTACTCGTCGGCGCGTTGATCTCCACGCAATTGCTGGCCACCTCTGTAAGTAACAATAAAATTTTCACCGCATTGTTTAATTATTTACCGCAACATTTTTTTGAATCTTCATGAACTTAGTCAAAATTCGAAAACGACGCTCGAAGAAGCGTAGGAAATGCCGTGATTCAAGCGGAAAAATAAAATAAAATTAGAAAACAAAGATTAAATGAAGGCATGCACAGGTGTCGGTCCGAATTAAAAAACAAAAAAGATGGAATTAATTTTCTATAGCTCAGCCAATTCCTACGGTACGCGTGTTACAGTTTTGATTACTTTCACGACCGGCATATATTAATGGGGGGACCCCTTTTTTTCATTGTTCTTGGCGTCCGACTTTCTTTGAATCTTGTTTACCATCCCGAACCTAATTTTTTCAATTATTGACCATTTGCACGTTGACAAAAGTGATCACAGAAATTTCGAGAAAAAAATATATATTAAAATTATATTATATATTTATCCATGTTTGTATTTAGTTACAACTGAAATTATTTGTAGACGAAGTTATGTAAGCTGTGTGGCTATTTAATGTTTAACACATGTTAGTAATAGCCATAGATGGTCTAGGACTGTGTGTTAATTTATTTTTTTTTTTGTTCTTACGAGAGCTTAAGTCGCCGATGAACACATCATGGAGGATGATTTTTGTTCTTGGAATTGGATATTGCAGTACTAAATTAGGTTAATTATAATAAACCTGTTATTTTAACAATATAGTTGACCCAAAGATGATATAATTTTTTTACTGACAAAATATTTTGTTTTTCCTTTTAAGATTGAGTTAGAATTTTCATTAGAATTACATAAATAAAATTAGCGTGAGTGAATCCATTTATTAGATGGAATAGTAAAATATATTACATTATTAGATAGAAGATTCAGGTTATAATATTAAAGGCAGGAGTGAAGTAAGAAGAATTTTTTAGGGGTTGAATAAAATTTTAAATTTTTAAATTTATATCATCTTTGGGTTAACTATATAATTTATCATTATATTATCAATTTTAAATTTTAAAAAGATTTTTATGAACCATAAAATAAATATGAAATATAATGATAAATTATTATCCCTATATTATAATTGAAATTATTGGTACTTCCTTCAACATTAGAATTAAATTTTGCACTTAAAAGCTAGTATTTTAGCTTTAGATTTTTTATCGAAACAAATGTTATAAATTTACAATATTTAACGATGAATAGAAAAATATAGTAGTGGTTAGTATCAAAGATTAGAGAAAAAATTGAACTGTAAAAAGAAATAAAATGAAAAATTTTGATTGGTATAGATAATGCAAACGAAAAAATTATATAATATCGATTTTATAACTTAATGAATTAAATAAATTTTTTGAATAATTTAATAACTGTTTTATATAATTTTAAAACTGAATTAGTAAAACATAAATTTACTAATAGTGATATTGAGTTGAATTTAGCAATTAGAATTCCAGAAAAACAAATTAGTACTTCACTGATGTAATCTTTAAAATGCAATTTGCTTGGTCATTAATCGTGCCGTAGACGTTAGTGGGGACCATTGATATGGTGATCACTCTTTATTAACCTTTTTAATTTTCAAAATCGGGCTTTAGAATTTTGTAGGCGGCTTAGCTCAAATGCCACTACTAAGTACAAAATCAGAAGGCGCATCTCCCAAAAAGCACCGACAGCAAATCGAAGTCCCACTCGACTGCAGTGCATACAAGCTCACAAAATCCTGCCCTAGAAGTTACCCGACAACAACAGATGAAGAAGATCCAGACAGTAATTTAAACGCCACGTGTCCGGAATACTTCCGTTGGATCCACGAAGATCTAAGGCCATGGGCCTACACTGGGATTACGCTGGACATGGTGGAGAGAGCCAAGGCGACGGCAAATTTCAGATTGGTTGTACTAAACGGAACGGCTTACGTGGAGCAATATCAAAAGGCGTTTCAAACGAGGGATGTTTTTACGCTGTGGGGGATCCTACAGTTGTTAAGGAAGTACCCAGGCAAATTGCCTGATTTGGATCTTATGTTTGATTGCGTTGACTGGCCGGTTATCAAATCAATCGATTATGGTGGTCCCAATGCTACCACCCCGCCACCTTTGTTTCGTTACTGCAAAGATAATGAAACACTGGATATCGTCTTTCCGGATTGGTCTTTCTGGGGATGGTAAGAAAAATTACACCCTTTCTTTAATGGTCAAATTCTGGTTTTAATCCCTCTAATATGCTCAAATTTAAAATTTAATTCGTATAGTTTAATTTTGCATAGATAAACCCCATTACTTTCATAATATCATTAGTTAGTTCAATAGATAAGGATATTAACTAATTTGATTGAAATGCTAATGTGATTTTTTGTGTTGAAAGGAGTACTTTTAAGAAAAATTCATATTAAACAATTTAATTGAAATAGTTAATTATTTGGACTAATTAATAATAATATGAAAGTTGAAAGATCAAATTATGTCAAAATAAAGTATAATCTGAAATTCAAGCATGATAGAGGGATCAAATTTAAAATTTGACTTTTTGTCACTTTCTAGTTAATTTTTATAACTTTAAATCAAAATTAAAAACCCAACTTTTTTCTTTCTTATGTGATTAAATCAGGCCTGAGATTCGGGTAAAATCGTGGGTGCCATTATTAAATGACCTAATGGAAGGCAACCAAAGAATGGGATGGGACGAAAGGGAACCTCATGCTTACTGGAAAGGCAATCCCGAGGTTGCCGAAACCAGGCAAGACCTGCTTAAATGCAACGTTTCCGACCAACAGGACTGGGGTGCTCGTGTCTTTGCCCAGGTGATGATGAAACCATTGTCCTTTTTCAGTTTACTCACATGCCTCGTAAAATAAAATATATGCAGTTGCTTTATTTGTTTTGCTTTTTCGATTTATTCTTTTAAGAAGTAAAACTAACAAAAAGAAAGGCACTTTGCAGGATTGGAAAAAAGAATCAAAGGCAGGCTACAAGACATCAAACCTGGCAGACCAATGTGTACATAGGTTAGTGATAAAGTTCTTCACTTTTTTATTGTAGTTCATTCTTTATTGTTAATTGCATTAGAAATCCCCAAATCATAATTGTGTAGATTCTAAATTTGTCAACCTAATCAGCTTATGCGTTTTACTAGCTCGAATTTGAGGCTTAGCACGTGTGCGTTGGAAAAAAACATGTTCATGCAGTAAATACAAACATGTTTTACGTATGATACCATCATTTCTGACTCTAAAATGGTGATTAGATTTATAGAATTTAAAATATAATTCATAGTTCACGATGTTTGGTGCAATTAACCCTTTTTTTAAAAAAAAACGCAATATATATATTTTCAATTTTTCTTTTTCTAAATGCACAATTGTTGTAGGTTTAAGATATACGTTGAAGGGTCGGCATGGTCTGTGAGTGAAAAGTACATCCTGGCTTGTGATTCGGTTACCTTACTTGTACAACCCCGATACTTCGACTTTTTCACTAGAAGTTTGAAGCCATTGCAGCATTATTGGCCCATTAAGCCTAATGATAAGTGCAGATCTATTAAGCATGCTGTTGATTGGGGCAACACCCACCAACAAGAGGTAATTAATATTCTTTATATTTATTTTAAGAATTATCATAACTTAATTCTTAAACTTGGTAGTTAAGTTGGTTTTAGTATTTTTTCCAAAAAACTTGATACTCGAATTTGTCAATTAGATTCATATTAATCATTGAACTTGAAAAATATAAAATTTTGATGACATTGGCATTCAAATTCAGTGACCAGAATAGATCTAGTTGCCAAGATCATGAATGTTTCAAAGTGGACAAAAAAAAAGTATAGGTACTAAAACGAATTGAATTGCAAAGTTTAAGGACTAAAAGTTATATTAACCCTATTTTATAGATATGACGTTTTTTTTTTTTTTGTATGTATTCATTTTCGAATCACTTATTTGATCAGGCAAAGGCAATGGGAAAGGCAGCAAGCGAGTTCATAAAAGAGGATTTGAAGATGGGCTACGTGTACGATTACATGTTTCATCTTTTAAACGAGTACGGTAAGTTGTTGAGATACAAGCCGACCGTGCCACAAAATGCCGTCGAGCTATGTTCGGAATCGATGGCTTGTCCGGCCCAAGGACTAAATAAGGACTACATGATGGAATCATTGGTGAAGGGTCCCTCGGTTACGAGCCCATGCACCATGCCCCCACCTTACGATCCGGCGTCTCTTCGGAATTTGCTCAGTGAACAGGAGAATTCGATAAAGCAAGTTGACGAATGGGAGAAGAAATTTTGGGAAAACCAAAAAATATAATTTAACCACAGCTGTGTATTGTTACACCAAAGCTGGGTAAATTTTTTCATGTACGGTCCATGTTTTGTACTAATAGTAACCAGAAAAAAAAAAATAGTACAATGTTTATTAGATTGATGAATATTTAAAGATTTAATTTTATAAATACAATCGATTCAATAATAATTAAATAAAAATTTATAAAAAAGATCTATTAACTAGGTAAATTTATTGAATTTGTTATATTCCCATGGGCTTAAAACACGACGACATGAGAGAAGATCAAAAAGACACCCGCGAGTGATCCTTTGCTCCCTATTGTATGGAAAAGTCACTAGATCATCAACATCCCAAAAGGACTACTTCTACCTAACCTCTCGTTTACTTACTTCTACGAACAAGTCATCCGTTCCTTAAAGCACCCGCTTTTTTGTTGAGAACATGACTGTAACACCCCTAACCCGAATCAGTCACCAGATTAGGGTTACAGGCCTTACATTTATTAATATCAAAACATGGCATTCAATATATTAAACTTGAGCTAATTTCGCATTATTTCACATGATCTACTTAACATACATATTTTCACTCATTTTAATTTGTATTCATGAACAACTTATACATTCCCCAATTAAGTCTAATTAATAGTCGATTTAAAACATATATGAACATTAACGTTTATCCTTTTATAAAACTACCATATATCCGAACATCTCAATATAAAATGCCGAATACCTAAATGCATAAAATAGGTATACACTCCACGATACATACTATAAATCTTAACCCATGTACATTTTTAATAAAAGCAAGTTTAGCTTACTCAAAACTTCTATACAATTATTCAAGTCATGATATGATAAAAGAACCTAATTAGCAACCTTGATAAATGGCTCATCATTTCTAATTTTCCATCAACCTAGAAATTTCATTAACCATCTCAACCACATTCAAGAATTTATTTCATAACCGAACAAGTATGCTACTTCAACCAATTTCATATAATCATAAGGTAATATACTCCAAGCCGAATTTATAATGCACATATATATACATTCATCATGTTAAGCAAAACGATTCAACTCAAACAACATCATAGAAACTTAACCACATCCGAATTCCTCCAATTGAGAACATATACCAAGCCAAACAATATTATCATCTTTACTACTCAGTTAGAATAATTCCAACCATTTCACCTAATCTCATTCCATCCATTATCAAACGTACATACTCATTCAAATTAAGTAGCTTTTAACTAAAATTTCTCATGAACACATATATATATACACTAACTTACTATCTTCACTTAATTCATAGAAGAAGTAAAAGCCATTTTCGCATGGTATTTTAACATCCCATTCAAAAAATGTGTTTAACATTTGTAGTTTAGCCTATACATGCCATTTACTTAAAGTTTATTTCAAAAGTACTAAAATTTTGATAGTGTGCTTGACTTCGACAAGGATTTTCGAGTTCGAGCTGCGATTTTAAGGACCTAAAACACCATGAAACCAACACTTCAAGTAAGCTTAAATAGCTTAGTAAGTTTTAAGCAAAAAGGTAAAATACACAAATAAGCATTTCACCATTATTCTTTAGTTTTCAACTAAAGATTTAATAATTCATCCTATCCACATAAACTAGATTAACATTCATCAATCCCATGCTCACTCAATCCCATAATAAACAAAAGAAAAAGTAGTAACCACATAGTCATATGCTTTATAGCCGTATTTAAACAACTTCCCTGACACTTTTATTTACCTTTAATAATTACCTCTATTCTTGAGGAAATCTAATAATCCGCACACACAGTACCATGCAACCGATCTCGCACACACAGTGCTTGGTAATAAATCTTCCGCACACATAGTGCCTTCTGACCGATTTCACACACACAGTGCTCGGTGATTAAAATTCCGCACACACAGTGCCTTCTCAACCGAATCTTTCTTTGTATAAACGAACATTTATAATTTCAACTCATGTATATATAAACAATTATACAAATACCCAACAGCAACCATTCAATTTCCCTATGTCATACAATTTCATTCGGCACAATCATATATATATATGTATTCAAAATACTCAATGAATCCACACTTATTCATGTACATATTATTCAACTTAACATTCGGCTAATTCATATATGTTTATTATAATACCATACCACATTTGATCCATATACTCATAAATCCATGTCCCATTCGGCAATTTAGTAACTAAATCCTTAACTTCATTTGCACATATACATTTATTTATAATAACCACTCAATTAAACCGATTGCTTATAAACTTACCTTGAGAGTTGATGAATTCGAGTGTCCCGGCTACTCGTCCAATTTCGTTTTCCCCCGATCTAAACTCCTTTCTTTGTGAACTTGATCTAATGCATTTAAATTTAAGCTCAATCAACACATTTTTTTTTATTCAATATAATCCAAAACACATAAATGGGAAATTTACCAATTTACCCCTGACATTTGAAATTTTTACAATTTAATCCCTATTGCATAAAACACAAATCATACAAAATTTGGACATAGTCCTTTAGGGCCGAATACCCCTCATGCTTATATAAGTCCCTACAAGTCATTTCTTTTGCATTTTGGTCCGTCAACTATTTATTTTCATAATTTCAATCACCATACTCCATTTCATTCACCCTTCCTACACAAAATCTACTAATCCCAAACATATATTCAATATTATCCATCCAGCATGACAATGTATAGTTTACTCATCAATGGCCGAATCTATAGCATGCTTAGAAACTAAAAATTTTAACATGGGTTCAATAATACTCATGGAAATGAACTTAAAAATGCAAAATCTTTCAAAATTTAAGGTCAAATGCTAACCTTATCTTAGCATGCAAGAACCGGAAATGGAGATGAAAACTTCTCTTCTCTCCCTTCTTGTTTCGGCAAAAGAGAGACCAATGGTGGGAGATGAACATTCCCCACTCACTTTTCTTTTCTTTATTATATTATTTTTTATTTTTTTATTTTAATCATAATATATTCCTAATATAATTCTACTAACCAATTTTAATAATTTAATATATGGTATCATCATCATGCCGTCCACTAAATTTTATTCTAGGATTATTGCCATGCAATTCCACATCATGATGGATATAATTCAATTAAGCCGTCATACTTAAGTAAAAGCTACAATTATCACTTCAACAATTTAATCCTTTTCCTAAATCAAACATGTAAGCAATCAAATTATCTCACAACATTCTAACACATGCTTAATATATATCGAAAATATAAAATGAATGATAATAATTATTTTTTTCTAACCCGGATTCGTGGTCCCGAAACTACCTTTTCGATTAGGGTCGTTTTTGGACTGTTACAATGATTTTTAGGTCACCAATTCTTATCTAAGTGCAACAATTCCATATTGTCGCTCAGAATGAATGATAGAATGAATCCGATCATCAACATCCTCCTCATGCACTCTACAATGATGACAAGTACTCAAAGCACGAAACTTCTACTATATATACCCCCAGTTTGATATAGGGCTGTACCCTCCAACATTCTAGCCTCCATATCTTTGGTACTCTCATTTACATCCTCGGCTTCCTTGCTCACTCACCACCTCTAACCCTACGCCTTGCAAGGTGAATTGGCTTTCCTCAGTGGCACATCCTTCTCTTTGTTTCCTTTTTTTATTCCTTCGTCAACAAAACTTTGGATATATTTATTGATAGACAAACTGTTTGCTGTATTTTCAGTTATATATTATCCTTTAAATCAATCAAACCACAAGTTCTCGGTACAATGAGTATAACAAGTTGGCCTAGTTTTGAAGTACTAATTGTGGTTTTTTGTTAAATTGAATTGAAATGAAATTGCCAGTCTTGATTCAAACCTAAAATTTAATATAATTAATCTGAACTCAAATTCGATTTGATCATAAACATCAATGAACCGAACTTATCTAACATAAATATAAATCTAACTTAAATTTAAAACGATCTAAATGAAACAAATTTAGAAAAAATATTAAATAAAACAAGAAAAAATAAAATGAACTAAATCAAATAATGATACAAATTGAAACATGTCTAAATTTTTTCAGAAACAATGATTTTCAGAAATCGAAAATATATTGATCGTAAATAAATGTATAGATAATTAAGAGTTACATTAAAACTACACGGTAAATTAGTTAATTGTAAGAAAACATAAAACAACAAAACAAAGCCACACAGCAGAAAATGAATGATTTTCAGACAATAATTTTTCTTAAGAACACAAATAATGGGATATTCCGAAATGGTAATGCTTGAAACAAGGACATCAATGTTTTTTTTTTTTTTTTTTGGAGAAGAAGAGTAGGCAAGTAACAGCGTTTAAATTGCTCGGGCTTTTATTATATCGAAGCTCATTTCACTAGGATCCGTTGCTTGTAACTCGACTTGAATCCCATCTAATTCTCTTTTGAATCTGTCCTTTGAGCTAGCGTATACCATTTTACTCCTCACCCTTGATGTATCGGGTGACCTGAAAAAAGTAATTTCTCAAACAAAAATGAGACTCAAAATTATAGTTAATAAAAGTAATGTTGTTAGAAGTGTTCATGCACCGGTCAGATTTAAACCAGGCGTAGGCATGATATTAACACATTTATGCTTGTTCAAACCAGGATCAACACGAGATGTGGGACTAAAATTTTGACAAACTCTATCTACATTTGCAAATGGTTAATCTAAACTCATTTTAGGCCCGTACATGTTATTTTTTTAAAAAATTAAAATATATTTATGCTATTTTTAATTTAATATTTAAAATTTTATTTTTTTTTATTTATCAAAAATTTATATATAATAATGCATTAGATTTAATTTTTTTATGTTATAAATTATATAATATAAAAAATTAATATAATAAAAAACATTATAAACTGGCTTTGAATCTTTAAGCTTGAGCTCACTCATATTTCAGACTTAATACTTTTGTCTAAATTCTTTCAAACTCGGGTATATTTTTGAGCTTATGTGAGTAACCTGACTCATGAATTGGCCTAAGCGTTGTAAATGGTTCAAGGCACACTTTACCATGCAATGAAGAAGATTTTGCTTTTTTGGCAATTCTCATCAGTGGTGAAATCAAAATCGAAGACAGAATAGCGACACTCGTCAGCAGGTAAAGAAGCAGTGAACTCCTCATAGGTAGATCCTGGGTTCCCAACTTTCTCCACCACCACTTGCTGGTCCTGAATCTTGAATATTATGTAGCGGTAGTTCCTCTTTGCCTTTAGCTCCAAAAATTTTAGCTTACATTCATCATCAACAGCCATTCCAGATGCCGCGTTCGCCTAATTCCATAATTTCAATTCCCACAAAAACATATATGAAACGATAATAAGAAATACATATTAATCTATGTGTTAAGAGGAGGTCGAATTTTGTCAGGAGAAGTTTATAAAGTGTTGTTAGCCCAGAGTAAACAGGTTCCGTGCGTACATCTGGTATTGTTTTTAGTGCGGTTTTGTCTCTTAGCTCTTCGGAGAGTTCGAGCGCTTGAAGAAGTGGTGGATTTGAACCTCTCGCGCAATCAAACTCACTACCACTTCAAACACTCGAGCTCTTCCGAGAGTTGAGAGACAAAACTCAAACTGGAAACAATATCGGACGTATTGAGAGATTTAACAGCTTGGGCAAACGGCACCTTTACAATTTTTTTCAAAAAGAACTGAAAATCCATCCACAACATGTAATTCCTAAACATTACCGGTCATATATTGATGAATGCATTCATTAAAATTTTATTTAAAAAAAAAAACCCAGATAAGGTATAGTTCATATATTGTTTAGGCGATGTTTAAACTTTATATATTTTTACCGATTTGCATACATTTTCCTCATTGTTTGCACTGGAATTTCAAGATGAACAAATAATGAAATTACAAAAAAGAAAAAAAAAAGGAAAAACAGACATGGGTGTTTCAGATTATTGGAAACTCTTAATACTATGATGTTTCAAACGAGGAGGGACCTCACCATTTTGTCTTGTCCAAAGAGAGAGAAAAAACAAGTACTTTTTTTGTGTGTGAAAAACAAGCCTTTTTTGTGAGAAAAAGAAGAGTACGAAGAAAAGAAATGAAAGAGAGGAATGCAGTATTGGGTTAGGGAAAGTAAAATAGATCCTTTAACTTTGGAAGGGGGGACAAATGTGATGGTGAAGAGTAATTTGAGGGCTAAAAACAAGGTGTACATAGCTCCTACCAATAGCACTTCAATGACCTAATTTCATGTCCTCGACAAACAAACCACGTTGCTTATTGCATATGGCCAGTTTTCTTTGTTGCCTTTTCTTATCCTTAATAGGTTTCCTCATATACAAGTTTAGGTCCTAGATTTGAGCTGATTATATTTCATATTTCAAAAATAAGATTGTATATTGTTCTGAACTTGTTAACCACGTGTTAAATGTCAATAAAAAAAGATTAAGGCTTTTGCACTTAAAAGTTAGATTGTATTTTATCCTATTTATTTAAAAAATTAAAATAAAAGACAAATTAGTTTTGACCATTAGATCAAAGAGTATATTGATATTTTTTGTTAAAAATTATTTAATTTGAACTGTTAAAAACTAACATGACTAACAAAATAATTAGATAATGACTCGTAACATGTCACATGCACCTCAGGTTTACAATAATCGATTTTTAAAAGCAAAAATGGATAGAATTCTACCAGAAAATCAATTTGCACTTTTATATAACATAGAGAGGCCAATATGACCATTGCTAAGTAAAAGACACAAAATGTAGTCAAACTACTAGTATAAGAGCCTACATGATACTGACCATAAATTGTCTTGTAAGGCTATAAATGAACTTAATGTACATTGAAAACATTCATTCAAAATTCAGATCAAGCTGTGAATTTAGGGAGAATGGAAAATTCCCAATGTTCTTTGAAACAGAATCAAACATAAAAATACAAGAACATCATGCTATAGAACATTCTGTGAAAAATAGACAAGCATATGTCAACCTAGATAACAAAACACTTAGTCATAAAGTTCTGGGGATAGAGATTTTTTTTTTATCCTTCAAAATTTACTACTTTAGGCCCTTTTTTATTTTTAGATTTTATCTTAGCATCATCGGTCGCTGATTTGGATTCTTGTATTATGAAGTCATCCTCGAGATCATCCCCACTTGAAAATTTCGTCACTTTACCTGTAGGCCTTTCTCCGGTTCCAAACGCTGGAATCGGGAAACAATACAAAAGTAGAAGGTTAATTTCTCAAATGCATAAAAAAATATGATACGATTAGATGAACAAGATTTCATAGCAGGTCAACAAGATTGCCTGCTTGGAATTTCTTTCATCGTAGAATAAGTTTGAAAGATCGTAAAAGGAAAGTGGTGACAGCTTTATGACTATAGTCTCAAAATCGAACAATTATCTTATAGGGTTAAGTCACTTTTTAGGGTCTAAACTTGGCAACTATTCTCATATTGGGGTCTGAACTTTTTATTTGTTAAAGTTAGACATTGAACTTGGCAATTGTTCCTACATTGGGACTTGAACTATTTTTTTCCAAGTCAGTCTGTAAATTAATTGACAAGTTCAGGCCCCAATATGGAATAATTGCCAAGTTCAGTGACTAGTTTGGACAAAAAAGAAGTTCAAACCTCAATGTCAGAACAATTGCCAAGTCCAGGGCCTAACTTAAACCAAAAAAATGTTCAGCCCCAAATAATGAATTAACGTATGTTATAATTGAAAATAGAAATTAAGGTTATTCTTAAGCCTCAAAAATAGTATTGAAATGTATCTCTACGGTAAAGACTAGACGCATATATATCTTGTCCCCAAAACAGCAATGAATTTGTGTTTGGGGGACAAGTTTACTAAACGACACATAACTTCTAAAAGAACGAACAAAACCAAGCCAGAGGATTTAGCAAACAAACAGCTTCACAATTTGGGATTAAATCCCTGATTTTGGCAGTGAAAAAACTTACATAAACCACCTTCTCTGTTAGCAGAAATAGATGCTCTTTTGCCTTTATCGGGACAATCTTTAGCCAAATGTGTTACTCCACCGCATATTTTACAACAACCACCCTATAGGAGACGAAACAAAAGGGAAATCGAGTGTCAAATTTGTGAAGAAAAAGACTAATGAAATAAACTGAAACACTTACCAATGAACATCCACATCACTAACATGATGTCTACTATAAGTAACACATACAACAACGCATTGCATATAAAAAAAGCTACAAATAATTCATTAAAAGGTACCTTTGGATAGATTCCATGAGTATTTTTGGGGCAGTTCTTGCTCAAATGTCCAGCTTCCTTACAGACAAAACATTGGGCAAACTTAGCACCACCTGCAACGTGAAAGATTATAACCATCATTCATAGCAATTAATGACAAGAAGCTCAAACACGAACAATTTATAATATCAAGCGCTAAAAAAGTGTTCATCATCGGTAAAAGTTTCATGGAGGATCTTGTATTAGAAGTCAATTGCATTTTGCCCCCTCCACTCAAAAAATGGGCAAATTAGTCATTTTACATTAGATCAAAGAGCAAACTGATCCTTCTATTAAGAATTTCATCTATTTCTATTGTTAAAACCTAGTCCTTGTATGTCATAATGAGCTACACATGGCACGCAACATGTAACTGTCTAGATATTCCGTCAACCACCAGTTTTTAACAGTAGAATTGGATAAATTTTTAAAAGAAAGGACCTACTGTTGATCTGAAAAAGAGGGACTAGTTTGCCCCTTTTTTGAGTAAATGGTGCAAAATGCAATCTAACTCCTAGGTCCTCCTTAATACTTTAACCTTTATCATCCGGCATACAATTTGAATAGAAAATATATTTACAAATGATAAACAAACAAGAGCTTCTCCTTGATGAAATCCTCACAAACAAGCCTATTCGATAACAGAAATTTCGTAGTTTAAATCATATACTATGCTAAAATTTAAAAGCTACAACAAAGTTAGAATCAAATTCAATTAAGAAGCAATGAATTATAACACTTAATATCTTCAAAGAAATCTCATGAATTCACACCAAACTTTGCAGACAAGCATATAGAATCATTTAGAGAATAAATCAATGAAGAACATTCCAAGTTATAGTATAAATAAAATTAAAATACCATCTTGAAGAGGTTGAGGACATTTTGAAAGCGAATGTCCAGCTTCTCCACAGTTGTAACAAGTCTTTTTATCCATTACTTCAGGGCAGTTCTTTAAACTGTGTCCACGTTGACGACAGTGCAAACATATCTTTAAACATAAAAAATTCAAACAAATTAAAGTTAGAATAACCAAAAAAAAAAAAAAACCCAGAAAAGAAAAGGGGGTTGAAATCGAAATCAAAATCAAAATCTAACCATATGCTTCTCCCATTGAGCTTTTTGAGGGCAAAGCTTGGCAATATGATCTTTAGCTTTACATATATAACAACTTTCACCAGGCCTCATCCCAGGAACTCTAAGTGGGTGTTTCCTAATCCCTTTCTTATATCCATTATTAGGGCTTTTAAGCTCATTGGATCCTTCTCTTTTGCGCTTAAACTTGCTGTTTTTCTTCTTCTTCTTCTTGTCTGGGTCTTTTGCTGGGGTTGGCTGCGGGGTTGGAAACAGTTCGGGGTGTGCTTCTTTGTATTGCTTGCGAGCTAATTTCTGCCTTTTGTTCGCCATATTTGAACCATAAATGTGAAGAACGAGAGAGAGGAGTGTCCACTGTTGGGTTCGAAGCAGAGGCTAAAGGGGTTTTAAGAGAGTATTTTTTTTGTTGGGATGAGCACACGGCCGCCGACGGAAATTGAAGGCGAAGCGAAGCAAAAGGGTTCACAAATGAGTAAATCCTCTACAAGCGAACACAGTTTGTTGTTTTGTTGTCAGAATCTCATTAGCTGGAAAGATACGTGAATCAGCGCACGTGTTTGGGCCTAGACGGGTTTAGCCCATGTATGATAATACTCACTCAAATTCGGTTTGGCCCGTATTATTTTAATTTTTTTTATTATAAAAATGTATGTTATTTTATTTATTATTTAATAAATTTATATTTTTCCTTTTAAAAATGATTTTATTTATTTATTTTATTAAGTTTATAAATATGAATAAATTTAGAATTTTTTTCATGGTTGTTATTTTTGATGTCCCAAGCTTTTGATATAATAAGATAAATTTTTATTTATATTTCTTAAGTCATTTGGTGAAAATAATTATTGAAATTTTTGTTAAATATTTGCAAAGACTTGTAAAAGTACTCAAAAACATGGTTTAAATGTGTTTTAATTTATCTAAATAGTTTTTAGTCAATCCAAAATATTTTTAAGTGTTTTAAACTCATTTTATACAAGTCTAGAAAGTTATATCGATACTTGGAGGAAGTTCTACTAGTAGAGAGAAATCAGAGAGCATCCAGACTTCTATTGATACTTAGGGAAGACTTCAACTGATACAAGTGAGTCAGTAAGTAATTTTTGGATTCCTTTTCACTTTCTATCGGTACAACTATAGGTACAAGTATGAAAAGTCTGAACCCTTCAAACCCTCAAACTTCTACCAGTACACCGGACTCCAACGATTATAATTTTAAAGACTTCTATTGGCACAAATCAACTTGTACCGATACATGTCTATCTACAACTCCAATTAAGCCTTAAATTAATGATTCCAACAACTAGAATTCATCTCCAAAGGCTATAAATGTCTACAAACTTGTTCCTTGGTATAAATATAAGAGAGACATATCCAAGCATCATACACAATAGAATCAACTTAAAATCCTTATTTTCTTCATTTCTCTTATACATATTATTGAGAGCTTATTGTAATATTTTTTCTAACTCTCACATCTTTGTGTTTAGAGTTTCAAATTGCAAACATACACCTACTAGAGGTTCAATGTTAGTTTGTTCATCTTCTCCTTAAAATGTACCAATTCTAGTAGTGAACTGCCAAATCCTTGATTGAGGTATATCAAGGTAGTGAAGGTAGACAATTGGAGTCGAACCACTATAAATCGAACTGTCTAAACTTTTCTTCTCTTTCCTCTTTATTTAGAAAAGTTTGTAAAAATTCTTAAAATACCAATTCACCCCTATTGGTATTTCCAAACCTTATAATTGGTATCAAAGCTAGCTCTCCATCGAAGGTTTCACCATTGGCAGAGGTGATGTAAGGTACGTAAAAATACCAAGTTTGGAGATGGCACAAGATTTTGGCGCAACTAGCTTGGGTGAAGGTCGATCAATTGTGAGACCATGATTTTTCAATGGAGAGAGCTACTCATATTGGAAGACAAGGAAAAAGCTCTTCATTCAAACAAATAATTGTCATGTTTGGAGGATAATCACAAATAGTAATTTGATAATACCCAAGAACGAAGATGAGTGAGAAGAATGTGACAAAAAGAAGGCTCAACTCAATGCTAAGGCCACACATGCCCTCTTTTGTGCATTATGACCTAATGAGTATAATAGAGTGTCTCAATGTCAAAGTGCCAAGGAGATTTGGGACAAGCTTACCACTATTCATGAAAGAACATGCCAAGTCAAGGAACCCAAGATTGATTTACTCACACTTGACTATGAGCTTTTCAAGATGAAGACAGAGGAGAGCATCAAAGACATGTCCAATAGATTCACCAACATCATTAATGGATTGGAGGCACTTGAAAAGGCTTATTCCAACAAAGAAATGGTGAATAGATTACTCAATAGCCTACTAAAAGAATGGGAAGCAAAAGTGACGGCTATTGTGGAATTCAATTATAATTTTTATAAGTTTATAACAATTTTCATATTTTTTATGATATTTTAATCACTTTTATTGGAAAAATATTGGATTAAAAAAAAATTATCACGTGTCACTATTTGATTGGTTTGCTAATTTATTTTAACTGTCAACATGATCAATGACGAATACCGTTAATAGAAGAACTTAATTAATTATTTTAATTAATGACAAAATTTTAATTGGATGCGAATTTAATACAGAAATTTATTTAATATTTTCTTAATATCTTTTTTAACATATAAACCTATTTCAATTTTGTGTATTATATTAAATCAAACTTCAAATAAATCCCAACTTCGTCTAATCCAACATTAGATAAGATTAGTTATGATTTGCAACAAAGCAATAAACTGGGGCTTTGAATTGAATATATCAATTAGTTGATTCCTCGATTATGGAGCACATTTATTCTTTTAGCAGTCAAAATATGAAGAAAATAGGCAGTGTTGTGCTTTTTTTTTTTGGGCCACGGCGTTATTTGAAGGAAAAAACAAACTCAGGAAGTAATTATGATTTTAATTTTTGGGATCATTTTCCATCCCATAATATTAACACAAAGAAAGGGTTGCACACAAATATAAGTATACTTATATATATTTCATTATATTGTTTCTTTTTCACACCCATTACAATAAGCAAATCTATTTAATAGAAAGTGGCATCTTATTGGATTGAACACACCAAGCTGATGGCTCAAAATCATGCACGAACCAAATTATACGCCGGTGCATGCACTTAAAGAACCCGGCTTTTATAAAAACCCTTAGCTATGGTGCAACTTTCCCTTTATTTCAAAACTACTAAAACTGTATGAAAATTTCCCGAAAGCTTTTAGTATGGCGCCATTGCCGGAGCAACTCCCAAAAACTTCACACCGCCGACGGGTCCCGGGGCAACCATACCGGAGCTCCGAATCTCCGACATTCCTCTACGTATGTTTCCTTTTTGTGCTTCACATAATTTCGGAAGAAAAATACCTGCCAAAGACAAGACACAGTTATGTTCGGTCTCATATTCGAGTTGATTTTTAACGCTAAAACTAAAATGTTACCTTCTCCGGCGGCGAGGTTGAAGTAAAGATCGATGACGTTGGGGCAACCGTTGTAGCATTGAGGAGAGCAAAGCATTTCGGTGAAGCGAGACTCGAGGAGGGAATCGGAGGAGATACCGAATGATTTCCGGTCGAGGCCGCACGATTTAACGCACTGATCGGTTTCGATCCAGTTGTTGATCTTATCGGCTTCGATCTCGGAGGCACGGCAAGTGTATTCTTCTTCACCGCTCCTCTTGACGTGCTTCTCGAGCACACAGCGCTTGCCTGTGGACGCCACCGCATAAGCACAGGTGTCTTGGTCAAGGTGTTCACATATTATTTCCCCTACAACAAAACACACACACACATATAGTTATAATCTTAAAAGGCTTAAAGCAACGCTATTTAACGTAACAAATACTGCAAATTAACCTAGTGTGGCTTGTAAGCAAGAGGAGAATAATGCGAGAGCAAGGATAGCCAAGGTCATCTTCATGCTAATGGTGGAAGCCATGGATTTTAATGGAGGGGAAAAGCTAGCTAGCTGAGATTTTTGTTGTGTTTATTAACAGCTATGGGCTTTGCTTGGTGTGAAGATTGATGGGGGGGAAGGGGTTGAGAAAAGGGTGTTTTATAGTGGGTTTATTTGGGGGGTTTGGCAGCGGAGAGTTGAAAACTCAACTCACGGTCACTGACATGGTTGATTTTTCGAGTTAGAAATTGACACGAAGCTTACTTTAATGTTCAGTGACAGTAAAAGGTCGTTATTTGGAATTCCTTCGTAATTATGAAGTTAGTGAAAGCAAAGAAGCAGATTTCTTTTACACGTGTTTAATTAAACTTTAAACATGATATTTATGTAGCATTGGATTTTATACGTAATGTGATGTCACAAACTTAATTGAATATTAAATTATTCTAAAATTTATTTTAAAAAGTAAAAATATTATTTGAAAGTGTTTTTATATTTTTATATAAAAGTTATTAAATTCATTTTAAATTTAAAATAAATCTTAAAAATGAAAACATTATGATTTTAAAGCTCAACTTTAACATGTCAAAATCTAATTTATTTTTTTATAAACATATTTATTACATAATTAATAATTTCTTAATTATAATCTATATATAACAAAGAATATTCTAAACCCGTTTATCTTTTACGCATGTAGAAAAACCATTAACAATGCATCCAATTACGGCAATCTTCCTGCCCCCTTTTATGCCAACCTTTCAAATGCTAACACGTGTTCTTTAACCATATGCATGGAGTTCCTTTTAAATTTGCTTTGAGTAGGTTGATATCAGTCGGCTCTAAAATTATTTAAAATTCATTTTCATAAAATAAGAAATGTTATTGTGAGAAATTTTTTATTTTTAATATTTTTATGTAAATCTAGAAATATATATATAAATTATGCAATTTAAACCTAAGATACCATATCTTTTAAAACTTTAATTTTGTCATTTTAATTAAAGTTTTTATTTTTTATAATTATAATTGTTACTTAAATTTTTTCACTTACATCACGGGTGTATCATAAATATTTGTCACATGAAATTTTTATAAATCCGAACTGATTCACTCCGAATGGAGTTAATTTTTTTGTTTAAAAATTAGATTCGAGGGGAGATGGGATGACTTTTTCTTTTGGATAATAGGTATGAAGCAATTATGATAATTACTTGCCTTGCTCTAACCCGCTCCACTATATAAAATTATCATTTTTTACTTGTATATATAAACTATTAAAAGGATAAAAATATAATAATTTAATATATAAAAATCATATATTTTATGATTAAATGTTTTTTGAATAATTATATTTAAATATTTATTTGACTTTAAAAATATTGAAAATATTAAATATAAGTAATAACAATTAAATTGAAGCGGAGCGGGTTGGAGCAGAAATAGATGCATCCAACATCTATAAACGTGATAATAAATTTCAATATTATACATCCATAGTAAAGCAAGCTAAGTAGTGGAGCAAAGTGTTCCAAATGTGGAACGGTAGTGTATTTATCAATACTTGCACTGTCCCATTGCCATGCCTAGATGGTGCACAAAAAATACAAAATTTCAATACATTTAACGGATAATTAAGTTAAATTTATTAAACCATTTTTATTCATTAAAACTAATTTTCACTAATAGTCTTGTGTGCCTATAAAAAATTATTTACTCTTTTTTGTCAACGCGGGAGAAGAACAAATTGTTTTAGGAGGTCGAGATTAAATTTTGTATTTTAATGAGAGTTAAAATATAATTTCATCATTGTATTCCTTTATATCTTTATGGTTTTTAAAAAGATTAAATTAAATCTCTAACATTTTAGAGGGGTAAACTATAATTTTATTGTACACTAATTTAAGATCTTATGAATTTTAGAGGGTCTAAAACATTAATTTTCTACTTTAGAGGTCAATGCCTCTGCTTTTCCTTCCCCTTCAACCCTGTTTGTCAATGAGAGAAGAAAATCATATATAGATTATTTTTTAATTTATATTCGAATTATATAACAAATGGAATCCTTTCAAATTTTAAAAGATTTAAGTTAAGGCTGTGTTTGTTTGGTGGAAAATATTTTTCAAAAAATATTTTCGGATTTTCCGGTGTTTGGTTGATGGAAAATGTTTTCCTCAAGGAAAACATTTTACAAACACGAGTAAAATGTCTTCCTTATTCTTGTAAAATGTCTAACCAATTTTTTTTCGGTAAGACATTTTCCAAAGCCTTCCCCTTCATCATCCAGGTGCGTTCTCCTTCTTCCTTCATTCCTTCTCTTCCTTCTTTCCTTCTCCTTCTTTTCTCACCAACAAATCTCTTTCTCTCTTTCTCGGACTTTTCGGTTCCTCCTTTCGTTGGATCTTGGAATCTCTCTTGGAAAATTTCATCTCTGATCCCCTCCAAGTATGGCATATTTCTCTGTTTATTCTCTTAATTTTAATGGAACTAAGACCCCTTTTCTTCTTTTTCTTCTTCTTCTTAGTTAGTTCTTCACAAAATTCTTCTTTCCACCACTCTCTGGGCTTTCTGTTCTCTCCTTTTCCTAATCTTCTTAGTTAGATCTATGGCTATCAACGACATCAAACTCGCCTTCTTTGAAACCAAGTGAAAACGCTCTCAGTTTCTTCTAAAATCGATCTGTTATCTTCTACAACATCTTAGCTGCTAAGTTTGTATTTGATGCTTGCTGCTAATTAAGTTTATATGTGATTCTTATATACAAAATATGCAACCTCTTTGTGATTTTCATATCTCAACCAGATAAACCTTAAAACAGTAACTGCAGATAAATAATAGGGTGGTCACCTTCTTTGTAACCTGCATACTGCCTTGTGGTTCTGGTGTAATAGTCTAAATTTAAGCTATTTATCAACTGTTTTTTTTTCCTACAGATCAAAATGGTTAGTCTATATATCACTAAAGGATATCTATCTTGTAAAGACTATTAGTTGAGGTCCCTCGTTAGATTTTGTAGTATGCTGTTAGCTTTGGAACGGCTATAGAGTCATTTGAACTTGATTTGTAGATTCCATAAAAATGAATTTACTGCCTTTCCTAAATTAATCATATAACGTTTTGAATATTTGAAGATTTCCAAATTGGAATTTTAGATTTCCAAAAGAAAAAAAAAGGATGAGTAATAATAATGATAATAACAATAATAAAAGATTTAACTAAAAAGAACATTTTGTCTTAGATTAAAAGGCTTCCTCTCCCTGAGCAACAGCATCACAAACAAGAGAATATGTCATTTTGTCTTAGATTAATATAACTCAAGTAGTGGAAAATTGAACTTACAGTGCCTGTTCTATATTAAGAAATATTCTGGTTGAATCACGGTAGTATAAGGTGATGTTTGCTGCAATACATTGGCTGCAATTGTGATGTTTGCTGCTATAAGTTTGTATTTGATTCTTTTGTCTTCATGAATCTTGGACATAAATAAAACCTTTCATTTATCTTGGACATAAATAAAACCTTTTCTTTTGTGTGTCCCCTGTTTTAGTATAAGAGTTTTAAAGGCTAATATATATATAGTGATGTTTTAACCCTTTTTGGCTACCAAAAGTAGTTTCTATCATTTTCATTATAATAGCTTAAAGATATAGTGATGTTTTGATGTCTTCCTCAAGAGCAGCCGGTGAATCTTATTTCATCACAAAGAATTACTTGTATTTAGAAATTCGTTTTAACACCTCGTCATTAAAAGGTAACGTGGACTCCACTCTTATATTTAGAAATTCTTATTATACTTGGGTATAGTTCACATCAATAGGAAGCCAACAAATTTGCGAGCTAAGTTGGTGCAGACTATCTTGAGCTTATTTCACTTATTGCTTTGAGCAATGAGTTGCTATTTCTTTGAGCACCGATTTGCAATTGAAGGGAGTGTTTAGAAGTTCGCTTATTTTGTTTTGCGTCTTTCTGACTTGAGTATTTATTGGATAATTTTATGCTTTGCCTTTGATTTGTTTTATCTTTGGAGTTGACTTGCCATTTTGTTCTGTGTTACGCTTCATTTTGTTGTAATCGTATCTTGATTAATATAAGACCTTTTCCTTTCAAAAACATGCACAAATTATAAGTATAAACACATATTCGGTCAACTACAATAGTATGTAAAATCAAGCAATACATCACATGAAAAACGAATCAAATAAAGCGAAAAAGAGAAAAAAAGAAAAAACCAATCATCACAAATGCATTTTCTTTTTTAATATAAAATAATAAAAGTGTTTTTAAATTTTAAATGAATTTTATTTGCATTTATTGAACTTTAAATTTAAAAAGAAATTAGAAAACACTAACTATTTTACTTAAAAGAAAACATAGATTCTTGTTATATTAAAGATATCATTTCAACAATTATAACTTATACATATTTTAAATTATTATCATTTTATATGAACATATTTTTTTAATCTTGTTAAAAAAATTAAATTATATAGACAAATCATTCTACTAAAAACTTTAAATATTTTTATACAAATTTATCTTTTTACTCTAAATGGATGTACTAATAGCTACGTATTCAATCCTCTTGTCTTGAATGATAATTGAATATGGAATAGAATATTGTACCAACTGTTTTTCAACATGTAGGGAGGAAAGATTTCATTGTAATTATTGTTGTTAAAAAATAGATTTTATTAATTGAAATCAAATATTAGTGATTTATTTTTTATCACATATACATATATAATTTAATTCATTTAAAATAATTTGAATTAGTATTAAAAATTGAATTGATAGAAGACTACGAAGAGGATATTGATATATATTAATATCAATGCATGTTTTTGATTTATTATATGGAAATTTTAAATTTGAATATTGCTATATTGATATATTTTCTAAAATAAATTTCCCTTTGTATTTATTTGTATTTCAATCTTATGAAAAGCTTGCACCTTGTTTGTAGTGATAAAATATTTGTGTGACATTGTTTTGTGTAGATGGATCGTAGTCAAGATCAAAATGCAATTGTCGAAGTCGTGGCTTCAGTTTTAGCTTTTGGGGCTCTTTGGATTAAAAAATTAAAAACTAGGAAGGAAATTGCTTCTCACCCTCGTGTGAATCGAGATTATGAAAGAGAAAATTATATTAATAGTATTTTATATAGTGGTGACCAACATTGTATTAATCTGATAAGGATGAGACCGATTGGCTTTTTTAGTTTGTGTGATATTCTTAGTAGGAATAATTTGTTATAATCAAGTAAATCTGTGAATATTAGGGAGCAAGTAGTTATATTTTTACATGTAATTGGTTATAATGTAAGGTTTCGAGTGATTGGATCTAGATATTATAGATCAACTGAGACAGTTTACCGTTACTTTAAGGTTGTATTGAGAGCTATTTTGAAATTGTATAAACTAGTTATTAGATCACCTGATGAGTCAACTCCTAGTGAAATCAGAAACAATCCGAGGTTTTATCCGTATTTTAAAGATTGTATTGGAGCATTAGATGAAACTCATGTTCGTGCATCCGTTCCACGTAGCATTCAAGGAAGATTTTGTAGCCGTAAAGGGGGGACGACACAAAATGTATTGGCTGCTATTACATTTGATTTGAAATTTTCATATATTCTAGCTGGTTGGGAAGGTAGTGCACATGATTCTCTTGTTTTAAGTGATGCACTTTCACGCCCAAGAGGATTAAGAATTCCGGAAGGTAATAGTTATTATTAAATACCAACTAGTTCTAGTAAGCTAATAAGTTATTAGTATTAATTATGTTTTGTAAAATTGTAGGTAAATATTATCTTGCTGATGCTGGATATGGCATTCGAAATGGATATATTACCCTATATCGTGGTGTCCGATATCATTTAAAAGAGTTTAGTGCTCAGGGGCCTGAAAATGCAAAAGAACTATTTAATCTTCGACATTCATCATTGCGAATCACTATTGAATGTGTTTTTGAGATTTTGAAGAAACGGTTTCGTGTATTAGATGCTGAACCATTTTGGAATTTTCAAACTCAAGTAGATATAGTTTTGGTTTGTTGTATCATTCATAATCATATAATGGGAGTTGATCCTAATGATTTACTTAATCAAGGATTATACGAGGAGTCTGAGTCTGATTTGATAATACCAACTCTTACGGAGCGAGAAGAAAGAGAAGAAGTAAGAGAATGGTCTGCTAAGAGAGACGAAATTGCACAAACTATGTGGACTGATTATATGGCTAGAAATATTAGGTAGGTTTAGGGCTTAGGGTTATTGTTTCTATGTTATGTATGTTTAGTATTAAAATTGTTTTTTTTTTTTTGTTAATGTTGGTTGGATAATGATATTGAAATTTTAGTTTGTTGGATTTTGAAATTATTATGTCTTGAATTTGTCGGATATTGATTATGTTTTTAGCTTATTAGATATTGAATTTATTATGTTTTAAGCTTGTTGGATATTGTAATGATTGACAATGACAATTATTAATGTAGAATGGGTAAGGGCAACAAAGAAGGGACCTCCAAGCAATTTAGGTGGACAAAATCGATGGAACATGTTTTTCTTGAAATTCTAGCAGATGAGGCTAAGAAAGGAAATAAGCCTTCTAATACTTTCAAAGCAGTTTCCATTAATCGAGTTGTCCAAGCTATTTCTGAAAGATTCCAAGTCCAATGCGATGCTAAGCATGTGGAAAATCATTTGAGGACTATAAAAAACCAGTGGCAGATTATATGCAAAATTCGAGGTGAAAGTGGTTTTGGATGGGATGATAACATGAAAATGATCACATGTGATAGAGTAACATATGATGTAGCAGTGATGGTAATATATGTATATATATGTTAAGTATATTTCAATTGTTTTTTACTTGTTATTCTAATTGTGTATAATATCCAACAGCACACAAGAAGTATGAACCATTTTGAATAAAAGCATATGAACCATTTTGAATAAAAGCATCGATCATTATGATGAAATGGCTTTGGTTGTTGGCAAAGATATGGCAACAGGAGTTTTGCGAACATTTCTTGACATAGATTTGGATGATGATATCCAAGATTCATTGCCTCTAGATCATGACAATGAAGAGGTCAAGAGGTAATAACAAATGTATCTTCATCCGCACATCCAAACGTAAAAAAAAAATGTTCAAGAAAGTGTCGTTGATAAACAAATTAATTTTATGGGTGAACAACTTGGGAAAATTGCTAATGCTTTGGAACAATTTATGCGGATAAGACACCACGACTTTACTGAACAAGTGATGTCGATGGAGGAAGAAGGATTTGATGATGACTTCTTATGTTACGTGTTTGGTTATCTAGCGAATCATGAATCCGATGCCAAAACTTTTAAGTTAAAAGTAAGAAGCATAAAAAATTTGGCTTCAAAAATTTTCTCAAGGTTGAAGATATTGATACTTTTATTTAGTGTAATATTAGTTATGCACTTAGATAATGTTGTTGTTATTATGAGTGTACTACTAATTATGCATTTGGATAATATTATTAATTTTAGTATTAATTGTGGTTTGGAAGTTTATTTATAATTATTCAATCCTTGTTTTTTATTTTTTTTAACACAATTACAAAACTTGACTTTGGTTGTTTTCATTTTATTACGGTTAATAATGTAGCTTAATAATTGAGTATTATTATATATTTAATTTAATTTATTTATTTATAAATAAATCATTGATATATGTAAAAACAATTTAAAATATAAAAATTTATTAATATTATATGTAAAAATAGCTTTTATGGAAAATATTTTCGGAAAAGCGCCAAACAAAGAAAAATATTTTACACAGATTCATCCAAACACCAGAAAATATTTTCTGTAAATCATTTTCCAGAAAAGTCAATCATTTTCCAGAAATCATTTTCCGGAAAATATTTTACTGCCAAACAAACGGAGCCTAATATTTTTTTTAGTTTTTATTTTCAACAGCATATATTTTGAGTCTTAATTAGATTGTTTATTCTAATTGTAATTATTTTAACTTCATTATTTATAATGGTGTAGTAACTTCTTTAATATACTTTAGAAAAATAATAAAATCCCTTTCATTTGAGGGTTGAAATATTCTTAGTTTAAGAATTTTAACTAAAAAAAACAAAGAAAGAAGAAAAGTGCAACTTAAATTGAGTTTGATCTTCTTTAAAATGTCTATTTTTAATTTAAATGAATTTTAACTTCTTGCAAAATAATAATAATAATTAGCTGTATAATCTATTTCACTGAAATTCCATAACATTTAAAATGATAGAGTCACGTTGACAAATTATTGATCTATGAATATACCTGATCAAGATAGTGTTACCTGGCCCAGTTCGAAGACTCGTTCAAAGAGTAAGAAGATGGTCTTGCATAAAAAATGAGGCATGTTTTTTAAACAGGTTGGGCCTCAGTAAGCTTTTTTTGGGCTCGACTCGGCTTGAATTTGTAAAAAAAAAAAAAGTTCATGTCTTTTGCTGTTGTTTCCATTGTTTTGCTACTGTGTTTTATTGTTGTTTTACTATATTTTACTATTATAATGTTACTATTTTATTGTTGTTTGGATATTGTGTAATTATTTATTTTATTGTTAATTTTACTATTGTTTTAGAGATATTTACTTGTTAAGTTACACCTATTTTAATGTCATTTAAGTATAAATATTTTTAAATTTATTTTCAATTTGTTGAGAAGCATTTATTTTAATGTATTATATTTTTAAATTTATTTTATAAAAAAAATAATACAATGAGCTTCAATTTTAGTATTTTTACCTGGATCAAGTTTGGACAAATTCCAGAAATTAGAAATGCCAAAATAGGAATATCAGTTGATATTATTAAAAATGCCCAAAAAATATCATATTCGTAAAGCAGAAACATAGACGAACTCCAATAAACGTGAAAAATAGATCGGATTAGTCGCTTCGACCTGAAATTCATTGTCAAGTCATCCGCAACTGTTTGTTTAGTCAAAACAACAATTCAATTTGATCGAATCATCTAACCTATTTTTCAAGCCGAACCTAAAAAACAAGCTTAAAATACTATTAAGGCCCAACTCAAATTCGGCTCCACGCATGATAACCGCATTTTTCTCATTTTGTTCATTAATGGAGAAGCATTAATTGGTTACTTTTTGCCGAGAATGTTCATTTATTAATTAATAAATTCTCTCTCGTGTCATTATAACTTTTATTTAGATTTTCTTTTACCTCTAAACCCAAAAATTGATTAAAGATTTTTTTCTTATCTTTTGATAAAAAAATACAACTCTAAATCTTAAATATATAATTTTTTGATAGAAAGTTATCATTTTACAGTAAATTTAAGGCATTGAAAAATAATTTAACTTTTGAACTAGTTAATTCATGAAACAATTAAACAAAATTTTAATTTATTAAATAATTTATTCAATTTTATTAAATAATCGATTGAATTAATAAAATTAAAAATTAGAAATCTAATCTATTCTACTCTCGGATTCAATTTAAAAAACATCGGGAAAAGCAGGGAAGAAAGGTGAATAATTGAAGCATTTGGAGGGTGGGAGACGAAAGGGAGCGGGGAGGAAAATGGTGGCTCAACGGAGTCAATTACTGCCGCTATCAGTGGCACGGGAATTGAACGCCACTTTTGATTTCAAGAGCCAAAGTCAGTCCAAAGTTTCTCAACCATTTAATTAAATTCTATTTGTCGTCTTTTTTTATTTAATATGAAAAATAAAAATAATATTTAAAATAGTTTAAGTAAGATTATTTATAAAATTAAAAGTCAGGCAAGGTAAAAACGATTTTACCCTGAACCCAATTATTAAAAATAATTAAAAAGAAAAAAGAAAAATAATCTAAAGAAATTTGGATGATATCCTCATCATGCTGAAAATAAACAACTTTTATTAATTAACATATACAGCATCAATGAGGGCAAATATCCCAAAAATACCAAAAATTACAAAATTACCGAAAGGACGTGTTTCAAAAATATTGACCGGAAGGGCAATTTCCCAAAAATCGCGTCCCACGTCAACAAGATTTTTTGGGAAAAAGGCCTAAAGCGTCCACGGAGGAGCGCTTTAGGCCACGTCATTAAAAGCGCCTAAAGCGCTCCTCCGTGGACGCGCTTTAGGTCAAGAATTCAAAAAAATTTGACCGTTGGACCCTAACGGTCAAAAAAGCAACGGTAAAAAAAACTATAAATACCCCCAACCCTTCATTTTTTCACACTTCAATCCTTTCTCATTTTTCTCTCAATTTTCTCTCAATTTGCTCTCAATTTTCTCTCAAGTTTCTCTCAAAGCCCTTGAAATTTACGCTTAAATTTGAAATAGTCTTCTACCATTTACTTAAAAAGCCCTTTATAATTTTTTAATATATTTATTTTTTGGAAAATTTAAAAATCTTTATCTGAGTACAATGGTAGGGATTTACATCGCCTAGACAAAGAATCACATTGGCGTCCAAAGAATTGAAAATGGTAAGTTTGAATTTTAATTTTTCAATATTATTAAATTTTTAATTATGCAATTTTTAATTAATTTTGAATTTTATTATTTTTAAACAATCAGTAGATCGGGTGTTGCAATGTTATATTCGCAACATGCCCGGTCCCCATCACCATTGATCGAGAATTACTTGCGGAAGCGGGTTTTTGACACGTGGCCACGATAGTAGGGGTTCAAGTTGGACCCGTTTTGATAAGCGCGTTGATAGAGAGGTGGAGACCCGAGACGACACTTTCCATCGCCATGCGGAGAGTGTAGCATCACCTTAGAAGATGTGCGATTCTGATTGGGATTACCGGTGGATTTGGTCAGTAGTCACCGGACCGTAACATCTCTCGATTGGATGGTCAGTATGCTACGAGCTCCGGTGCCATTCCGGATAAATTGCAAGGAGGTCGGATCGATATGGTTTGGTTACGACACATTCCGCAAATTAATGAAGATTCGATCAAGATGAAAGAATACGGTATGCACGGCATACATACTTGAGATAATTGGAGGCTATCGATGCGGACGTCTCTAGAAACCTCGTCCACCGAGATCTCCTGAAACTTGTTGATTTCAGAGCGGTAACGGTGAATTCGGTTGGGGTCTCCGTGCTATCGAGGTTGTATCGGAGATGTGCGGGCGACGGTGCGGATAAAGCAAAATCGAGGTTGCCTATCACTACTGCAATCATGGGCATGGTTTCGATTTCCATTTTACGTCTTCGACTCGACCGACCATATTCATTCCCATTGATAACGAGGTAAATTTAATATTATATTTTACAATTATGTCGTAGATTTATAGTATAATTGCATGCTAAGAGTTTATTTAATTAGGTGGAACCATCCAGAAGTCATGTTGGAATACTTGACTCGCTTGAGGATATACTACTCCTATTGGAACAACGGTCGAATCACAAGTAAGTGTCAATTTCGTTATTATAATTTAGTATTTATGTATATAACTAATATTTTGGTAATGTTAATATAGTTTCAATGGACACCGTCACGAGGATCCCGAATTCGACAAGAATTCCGGAGGAGTTCCTCCAAAATCCGAACAGTTAGCACGTTAAGGTCCCGCTTAATCACCTACGCGACCGTGGAGATGCACCACGATCGGGTTCTGCGGTAATTTGATGCCGACAACCGATTCCGTGGCTCTGAGGTGCTCGATGATGAGCACAGTGTGGACTTACTGGCGGCGACACGGATTGGCCAATATTTTGGTCGAACATATCGAAAGTGGGAGAACCGGTATGACTTTTTACCTAACTGGAACCGATCGTAGTTCCCGAAGTTAGCGTATGTCGAGTACATGCCATGGTTTAGAATCCATGGCAAGTCAGATCTATTGTCGGTGAAGAGAGAGGCGACAACAAATTCGCGAAAGCGAAGGAACGTCGGGCCCTTTACATCCAAGGAGAAGGGTGATGAGACGGGCCCAAGAATAGCGCCTACACAACATCGGCCCATCAACAACCTTATATATCACCGGGCCCATCAACAGCGCTTATACAATCACCGCCCATCAGTTCGGTGACAACACCGATAACACATTCACGATTTATGCCAAAGCGTACCACCCTTACATGTATCCTCCTAACCCATATATGTTTCCTTTTCTAGTCCCCCTGTGTTGGAATCCATGGTCGGTTCGAGTCCGTTCCGACAACTCCTTTTAGCCACCGATCGTGAGGCCGACATCGGGTGTGGGATTAGAGTAGGTGCCGTCGGGAGCGCTTCTTTCTACTGACTCCTTCACCAGACGGATGCGCCACCTCCGCCGTGGTTTATGCAAACACCTCCGGTCATTATTTTATCAAGGTCGGTCATCATCGCAACACCTAGAACTGCACCCACCACCGAGGGATCGGATTCCCACTTGAGGTTCCACAACCCCATGGGAAGCTAGCGAAGGAGGAATCCAGTAGAATCGGCGATCGCCCAGTGGCACCGGGTTCCCACCGACATCCGCACTAAACCCTAAACCCCATAATTTGAGTAATTGTAAATTAATTTATAATTTGAGTTTAATTTTTTGTAATTAAGGTTTAATTTTTGTAATTAAGTTGTAATATATTTAATAAAAATTGAGTTTGTTTTTTATTTAATTTTTTAATTTATTTAATTTTAATAACTTTGACAAAATATGTTTGGTTTATTTTTTGTTTGTAATTAAGTTGTATTATTTTTAATACAATTTGAGTTTTTTTTGTAATATAATTTTTTAATTTATTTAATTTTAATAACTTTGACAAAATAGGTTTGGTTTATTTTTTTTTTTGTAATTAAGTTGTAATATATTTAATACAATTTGAGTTTGTTTTTTTGTAATTTAATTTTTTAATTTATTTAATTTTAATAACTTTGACAAAATATGTTTGATTTATTTTTTTGTAATTAAGTTGTAATATATTTAATACAATTTGAGTTTGTTTTTTTTTTGTAATATAATTTTTTAATTTATTTAATTTTAATAACTTTGACAAAATAGGTTTGATTTATTTTTTTTTGGTAATTAAGTTGTAATATATTTAATACAATTTGAGTTTGTTTTTTTGTAATTTAATTTTTTAATTTATTTTATTTTAATAACTTTGACAAAATATGTTTGGTTTATTTTTTTTGTAATTAAGTTGTATTATTTTAATACAATTTGAGTTTGTTTTTTTTAATTTAATTTTTAATTTATTTAATTTTTTTGTAATTTAATTTTTTGTATTGATCTCGTACCACGCCAATATATCGTTGTTTTATTATTTGTGTTTGTAATTTAATATTAATTATCTTATATTTAATAAATTTGAGTTATTGTACAAAAGTTCACCGCTTTTCCTCCAAAAAAATGTACATTACATAGCCAAAGAAGAGACAAACAAGCTAAAAACACGGTCAACTAGTCCGATTTGGACACGAGCGAGATGTATGGCCGGGTTCCTACACCACCCGCACCGCCGACTTTGGTTGGTCGATTCTGGATATCCATATTGTTGCGTATTCTAGTCGAGGAAGGTCGACCTTTTGGTTTCGTCTCAATTCTCTATCCCAAGCAATGACTTATACTTGCAAGCGATACCGATGGCCACTTACGTTCATCTGGGATGGTGGGAATACGTGTCTCCACACGTTGTACATGTTTTCTAATTTGTAGACTTCACGACATAGCTCATGGGGTCAAGACGAAGATTATGACAAGCCGCAAGTACATGAGCACATGGGTAACGGTGCATCAAATATCCTACGATCGCATGTCCTATTTGTCAAGTGTACACGATAATGCCCGCCAACAATACCTTGGCTCGGTCATCAAACTCCGTGACACGAAACCATAGGTCGTCGCGATCGTGACAAATCTGTGCATAGTGTTCGCCGTGCCTTCCACGCTTAATTTCTTGCAAGACCTTCGCTCCATACATGGCCTCCTTGCATCCGCCTCGATAATTCGCTCTTTTTCGGAAATAGTGCGCTAAACGAAAATATGTCTCCGTAAAACCGTCAGAATCGGCAGATGACGGGTTCCTTTAAGCACGTAATTTATGCATTCGGCCAGTTTGTGGTCATATGACCATATCGTAGGTCAGTCATATGCTTGTGTCCACTGCTCAAAAGGAATATTGCATGGTAGTCTGCGCCTTCTGGCGTTATCTTCGCATAAACCGCCAACATCTCGTGAAAACGGTCTTTATTGATCTCGTACCGCCAATATACGTTGATATCGAATATTACATACCACTATTCAAATTGCGAATAAATCGAAAATTTCAAAAGAAATTATATTAATAGAAATTTCATACCCATATCGGTCACTTGCCGCTTCGTCTTTCGGATCGGTGTTGCCCATAGTAGTTGGATGCCACATGCCTCGTGCAATATCGATGGTGTGTGCGATGCCACATGCTTCCCCGCTCGTTCTATTGCCGCAAGTATTCCAGGCCCCGATCGATATAACGATATGTCGGGTTGAGGCGGACATGCCTCCTTAACCTAGATAGGAAGAAGTCCGATCATTAGTCGACTCCTAGTGTTATTGCGAACGCAATCGGAAGGATTCTCCCATACCGTCTTGTGCCACAACTAGCAATAGCCGATCGTATATCTACCATACATGAAGGTACCGTCAATTTGTACCAATGGCTTGCGATGTAAAAGCATCTCGGCATTGCTTAAATGTCCGAAACAGCGCTTGAACACCGCGCATCCACGGAGCGGACGATCATTGTAGTACGCCGGTTCCGCTTTCATGTCTCATTGTCGCTGCTGAGACATATCTCTCAAAGACTTACACCACCGCCACACTTCATTATATGAAGCGTTCCACCGACTGCAACTTTTCCAACGCTTCGCTTGGCTATCCAAGCCTTTCGTAAGAGGCGTGTACCCCATTTGGCTACGAATATTGCCAATTAAGGCCGGCACTGTAGTTTTGGGATCGGCCTTCACCGTTGGGATTATTAAATCAGCCAACATGTCCGAATCCATCCTCGGATGATCTTGTGTTACACCACAACGAAATCGTTAAATAATGCAACATTACATAATATTAGTGTTATTCGAAATCATTGAACACATAGTGGTACTGTACCGGTAAGACATGTATGCGGACCTTTGTACTTCTTCACCTCCCACATCCCCGTCCTTTTCCTCAACGACGCCATGATTTTCCATGCACATGTGCCGCCTTGCACAAAGACACTTCGCCTCGTACCTATCGAGCTTTGATTTAACCATGGTGTAGTTAACCCGCTCACGATCTTGTATTGTTTCAATGCACCAAGAAAAGTGTTCTTGTTGGAAAACTGGTTACCAACTTCTAATTGGTCCGAATCCAAAGAAGAATTTGTACGGTCACGCATCCGGTGTGGTAGTTCAGGAAACTCCAATGCATCATCTTGAGATAGATCGACATTATGCATGTGCTCTGGAGGCGAGTATGCCCTGAATAGCGGATCTTCTTCTTCTTCATCTGAACCGCCCTCAACATCTTCAGTACAATTGGACGGGCTCCGGTTGAAAATAGTCCAACTTCGCACCGTCAGCCCCGGCTCCGAGGTGGATCCACATCGGATTCATCGTCCGATCCTCCATAACCCGCAACAAATGAGGGCCCTCACCGGTGGATGCCGTCGAGAATACATCATCCCTCCTTAAACATCTTTCGTAAAGATTCCAATCGTATGTGGATTGCCATCCACTAGAAGTTGATGACGCCCCCAATGCGTATTTCGTCATCCGACGTCGATTGACGAATATGCATGTCCCATCCACCAACCGAAAGTGTCGTGCGGGGTTATGTTTTCCATACTACCACCGCACACGGGCACTTCGTGTTTTGCCTCCCACTTACAGTGTCGACACGGGTCGTGTATTCCCTCGAACGATACTAGATGTTGAGGTCGCAACGATCACTTGGAGATGAAAATTCTACATATAACTCGAGATAGGCGATCCACCGGCAAAATGAGTCTCCACCATTGCCTCAAGGCTCGAGGACCTTTGATGTCGAATCGTCATATCTCACCGGATCGATCAAGCGCAAAATCTATACTTAATAGATCGAACTTTCATTGGCGTTGTTCAATATTTTACGCCTAATTCTTTTGCGTTCCACCAAATCGACGTTTGATTAAAACTCAATCGCTACCGTGTTCTCGATAAGAAAACAACACCATTTTCGTGTCACGACTTCACCATCGTAGTAAATAACACTATTAATACGTTCACTCATTTTCAATTTTTTTTCTTTTGCTTGAATGCTTTCGCTAACCGAGAATGCAATTTGGTGATTTATAGCCTAATTTTGCCGCGGCATCAGTAGCAAAAGTGCGCCCACGGGAGCGCTTTTCACCGCCTCCGGTAATAGTACACCTCATTGGAAGCGTTTTTACCACGGTTTGTTCGTAACGTCTCTCAAAATAATTTTGCGGAGACCATCAGAGCAAAAGCGCGTCCACGAGAGCGCTTTTCGCCACGGTTTGTTCAAACGTCTCCTCAAAATTATTTTTCGAGACTCATGCCCAAAAATTATTTCATTTTCACATTGCAAGTGGATCGAAAGATTAGCTTAAAAGCGCGTCCATGGGGGCGCTTTAGGCCAACTTCAGCAAAGCGCGCCGTGGGAGCGCTTTTCGAAGTTGGCCTAAAGCGCCCCCATGGACGCTTTTAGTCGATTTCAAAAATGCTTGTTGACGTGGACGCTTTTTGGGGAAATTGCCCTTCCGGTCAATATTTTTGAAACCCGTCCTTTCCGGTAATTTTAATTTTTTTGGTATTTTGGGATATTTGCCCATCAATGAGTACATATAAACTATTTTAAATAATATATAACTTGAACATATCATTTTATATTCTATCAAAATAATACATTTTTTTATATAAAATATACAGACAAAGCAATTATATCAACCCTATTATATTAAACTGATCTAGAACTATTACTATCATCAATCAACAAACCTTTTATTGAATTCGTAAACTTTAAACTTTTAAAAATATATCAATCTAAAAAAAACACAAAATATATAAAGAAATTATTTTAGAGACTCATGTTGTCATACTTTAACGGAATTTAAATTCAAAAACTAGATTTTTTTTTTTTCAAATTCAGGACTAATATGAATAAAAAAAAGTTTAAAGACAAAAATAAAAAAATTTAACAAAGTTTAAGTACTAAATATTTCATTATCAGAATTTTTGTTAGGACGGGCTGCTAAATACATTTCCAAGATGTGGAAATTTGTTTGACAGAGCGTCAATTACGGCAAATTGTACGTATGTTTGTCTTTGAGACGGTTATTGTTTTGACCATTGCAGTTCCCACGATTATGGAGTTAATTAATGGACTTTTGCACCGAATTTTAAGACAACTTTTTGACCAAAAAAAAAGGAAAAGAGTGACCAAACGTACTTTGAGACCCTTTCACCCAAACTTTTGGAAACACTGTAATTTATAAAAAAAAAAAAATTTAAGGTTTTCAAAATTTAAACCAGCTAGGTTAAATTATAAAAAATCGATTTAATTGATTTGCAAGCCAATCATTCAAATTTCTTATTTCGAATCAGTATTTTCATTATTTCCATATGTTAAAATATGTAATAATTTTATGGTTTATTTTATTTAATTTTATTATTGTTAAATTTGACGCTCTAAAATGTAGTCATAATCATTTTAATTTTTTTAAATGTGAAGTACATTTCTTAGAAAAATTTAAATGAAAAATATATATGTATTTTGCAAATTTTCATTTTTTCAAAAGTCTTGATAATTTGGGAATTATCGGACGGTTGGAGCTTAACCCCAAAATCCATGAGTTGTTTATTATAAAGAATTTGATTTTCAAATTATCTTTAATTCTTAAATTATTTTAGGTGTTACTTCTCTAAATAATTGTCTGTTACGTTTTCTTTTCCAAAATAATGTGTGGAATATATTGTAGGAACTGTCATCTCAAAATTTCTTAAAAAATTATTTTTAGCTCTAAATAGTTTTAATTTGGGTTTTTTATAAACCAAAAATTTAAGCTGCTAAATTTTATAATTATTGAATTTATATTAATTTTTGAGATAAATTAACAAATATAAATACTGAATATAATTATATTAGTTCGATATATTACATCGATTAATTAACTTCTTCTTTACTCTAAATTTTCCTCTTCATACTTTCTATTAATTAATTTGAGTTTAATATAAATTTAGGTTGGATTAACAGGTTAGGTTTAGATTTAATTTAAATTATATATTATCTATTCATTATGTATTGCAAAAAAATTAAAATGTAAATTAAATTGTTTAAATTCAATCATTATCAATTACTAAATTGATCAAATGGGTCGAATAAATAAATTACAACTAATTTTTACTTATCTCAAATATATACCCTAGCAATTTAAAGTTACAATCAAGAAAAATATTCCAATGTGGCATAGTTAAGAAACTACCATTTGGCACGCTAATTATTTTCCACGTGTCTTTATTGATCAACGTTAAAATGAATATTATTTTGATCTAATTTTTTTATAAAAATACATCAACATTGAATATTCATTCATATAACAAGGATCATATATGCCAATAATCTTTACTATACTTGATTTGTCATAGATTACAAATAAAATATAAATATGTACATACTTAGTCCGATTTTAATTTTTTCTTATTAAGACTTTATATACGATTTTGATAGCCAATCTTGAAAAATATAATTATGTAATTCAAGTTCGTAAAATTTAAATTTTCATATTCATTCATGCACTCATTTTTTTTTTGTAATTATTGAAAATTAAATTACATGTTTAGAATATATATAAAATGTTTATTTCCTTGAGAAATATATTATTGAAATATTGCAAATTACTTTATTAATGTAGTTAACAATTCTATATATATATATTTCATTTTCTTCTTGAACGAGCGAAATGTTTTATACAATTTTTGGTCGTGTAATTTTTTGTTAATAACATAATTTACATAGTTTTTTTAATCTTTTAATCTTTAAATTATATTCTAATCATTCTTCTAAGAGTAAAGCTAAAACTAGAGAGTTTTAAATATATTTTTATATTGATTATAATTTAAATTATTATCATTATAAAAATTAAATATTTATATTATTTTATTTTTTAATTATAATATTTATGAAATAGTACAAAATTTGAACCAATTTTTAATAAATTAATTTATACATTCAATTTGTGCATCGAACGGAAGAAAATATATAATAACAATTTAAAGAAAAAAATTTAAAATATAGCCCATACCATTGTTTTGGAGTTTGGGCCTTTTTTCCTTTCATATTTAATTTCAGGGAAGGCATGGTAACATCCTCCCTTCGCTTCGCATTGGCCCTTGTGTTTAGAGGTGTTTGATGTTTCCTTCTACTAGCTCGATTAATAATAGAACCGAATAATTGAATTTTATTATTTTAACAAATTAATATTTCATTTTAAACTTTTTATTAGCCCATTAATGGAACCGAATTCAGTTTCGGTTGATTAATTAGGTTAAAATCAAATCATTAACACCCTGATTTTGGTTTGCATTTAATTATAATAATATTTTTTAATTTTAACTTTAAAATTATAAATGTTTGATACGATGAAAAGTAATTATTTTTCGAATTAATTTCAATACTTAGTAAATTAAATGTAATTTTTCATTTGAAATGTTAACCCTAACTTTTCATCTAAAATACATACATGATAAATTTGAAATACTTTTGTAGACAATTAAAATTATGAAATTTAAAATTATCAACTAAAGTATTATTAAATATTTAATGCAAATAACATTGCAAAATGTTAAAGTACATGAATGCAAACTTTAATTTAATAAAGATAACTTATTAATTACATTATTCAAAAGTGTTTAATAAATGTTAATATAACATTTTATTATTCAAAAACTAAATTCGATTTATATATTTTGATTTTGTGTAGATATATATATTAAAAGTTAATTTTGATTCGATCGTACATATTAAAAAAATGTATATATTAATTTATTTTTATATTAAATAAATATAATTATTTGTGTACTTAACTATAAACATAGAACAATATTCATACGGAAATCATGTTAATTGTTTAAAAAATTGAATCAAATCAAATCAAAATATCATATATATATATATATATATATATTACAAAAATTAAGATTTATATATACAAATAACCATGTTTTCCATTGAAAACATTAAACCTACCCCATTTCAAGTCAATTTCAAGACAAATAATGCAAATAAATAAAACATGAGAGGGATGGATTATTGAAACCATTTGGTTGATTTGTTTATTTGTCCCAAAACCTACCAAATTACCAATTTTTTTTTTTTTCAAAATTTTGCAATAAGGGATGGAACAAGAATCGACATGATATGACCCTTAAATATTGATAAAATTTGGAGCTCAAAAGGCAATTATTTATCTCACCTAAATTTATCCCCCAAAAATTGCCCCAATCATTTGATGCCACACCCAACCCCGTGAACCTGCAATGTAAAACGACCAGTCTCTATGCATAACCACTTTTTAATTAGTTTGGTCTGAGAATTAAGTGCGATTTTCTTATAATCAGTGGGAATGCTATGCAGCTTTTTTTTAACACCCTTTTCTTTATTTTTTTAAAATAAAAAACAGAACCATTTTTAGATTATTAATGATTAACCAGAAAGTTTGAGGAAATGAAAAACTCAAATTTGTTTATTTTTTAAATTTAAAATTAAATTGAGAAAATGTGTAAATATTGGAGAGTTAAATTTATTTTAGGTCAATAAAAAATGCACGTTAATTTTCTGTCGATTATTTAATGGCAATTAAAGAGAAAGTGACTAAAATATTTAATTTTAAAAATTAAGTGATTAAATTTAAAAATTAATAGTTGAGAGATTAAAATAAAATTAAAGACATTATTGAATAACTATTTTTAGAATTTATCTTTTTAAAAAAATTGAGGGTAATAAATAAAATAGCCGAAAATTAGGTTGTAAGGTGTAAGATTTTATTATTATGGAGGACATTTGGTACTCCACAATAAGTAATTCAGTAATTCAGTACGACGAAGCTACACAAGGAAAATAGGGTTTTGTAAACGAGAATTCTAAGTGAAAAAATTATCAAATTTGGCTGAGTTATTTGTCGAATTGAGTTTGAGTTTAGCGAGTGAAATTTGTGTATTTTAATACATATTTTGAGTATTTGTAAGCTTAATCGAGTTTATTAATTTTAATTAATAGACAAATATTTTGGTACAAAATAAAATTTAAAGTTGAACTAATCAATCAAATTTATTTTTCCTTATAAATTATCTTACTCAAAAGTTTAACCGAAGTTAAAAGGCTTATTTTTTTTATCTTGAATTAAGCTAAAATTTTAAAATAAAACTTAATAGTCCTTGAACTAAGCTTCAATATCTTATAAGTTAAACTCAACGGAGCTCAATTATGCCCCCATTCAACTTAGCCACATGAGCAATGGACATTCACGTTGCATATCCGATATATTTTATAATATAGTTATATATACATGTTATATCTCACTAGTAAATTTTTCTTGTGTTCTGATAATTTTATAGATCTACATTCTTAATAAACTCGTAAGTTTATATCATTAAAATTACACTTTTAATATAAACAGAATACTTCTCATTCACGCATTAAATATATTTGTTTTGATATGATAACTTATATTTACGACAATAAGTAATCCAAACTAATACCCAGACAACTTGTGATATATTTAGAATGATAAAATATTACTCTTTAAAACCCACTAATATTAACACAAAGAACACGATAGACTCTCTCTCCTGAAATATTTTGGGTCCTCTTTCTCATCTCATTTCTTGAATCTTTTGAGACAAACTTTATTTAGATTATTCTAAATTTTTTTATAACTCTTTACCCTTCAAATGAACGTCGCAAATCATCATAATCTCCTTATATTAACAACACAGTGTATGATAGAGGGTAGACTGATTTTATATTATTCAGTAAACTTTCACAGTTTTGCCATTTCCATTGTATTTAAATGATGACAAATTGGAGCAGGAATAACATTACAGTGCATGATACAAACAATTAAGCTATAGGACTCTACTTTATTAAGTTATTCATTCTATGAAGATGATGCTAGTTTCCAATAGCAAACAAAGGCTATAAGAGAAAAGAACTGGTATTTAATTTTCTAGAGCATCTTCCATATAGATTTGAACTACAACCCAGAAAAGAAAATACCCTTTCAAATAAACTTTCATGCTGTCAATCAAAACCAGTTTCTCCATAGCTGATAGCACTAGCACTAGCACGTAGAAACTAAAATTACAGAGAAAAAAAAAAAACTAAAAATCCATTTTTATTTTTATTTTTCACAAACACACACACAAAAATAAAAAAGGAAACACGAGGATGAGCTAGCTTACCAGGAGGGAATGGGTTGATAAAAATTTAGAGCTAGCGATGGAAAATTCCGAAGGGATCGCATGATCCAATGAGTACTGAACTGAATCAACAAAAATCAGTAATCAATTCGTTAAGTTTTTCAAGGAAGCCCATCATCAACATTAGATCAATGCGATCCCTTTGGAGCTCTCCACCTGCACTAGGAATAGGCTTGGAAAACTGGGTTCGTAACTGGATTTTTCTGTGAAGCTCTATGGTAGAGATGGGATTTTCATTATTTCTTTGATTTCATTTATTTTTATAGAGGGAGAAGCTTTGGGCTCGGCACTTTGCTTTGCTTAATTGCCTACGGTTATACAACGCTCCTTATCTTATGCTCACGAGAATTTGAGTCTTGATCATCGCCGCTTAGCTTATAATCTCTTTATTTCAGGGGTGAAATTTCCAAAATAGCACCCTACAATTAGATATAATTGTCAAATTTAGTCCTTAACGTTTAACTATTTTTTATTTTGGCCTTAATATTTTTTTAGGGTAATCTACACTAGTAGTCACTCAACTAGGTTTTTTTTTGTCACCAAACCACGAAAAGTTACAAAATGGTCACTCAATTATTAGGAAATTTATTTTTTGGTCATCCAACTATAGAAAGTCACAAAATGGCCACTCAACTATTCAATTTGTCTTTTTTGGTCACTTAACTACCTTGGATTTTTGGTGTTTTCTTTTTTTACATTAGCTAGCAGGTGAATAAAAAAGACAAAATTGAATAATTGGATGACTATTTTCTAACTTTTCATAAAAGAAATTTATTAATAGTTAGGTGACAATTTTATAACTTTCATAGTTTAGTGATCAAAAAGAAAAAAAGAATTTATTCGACTTGATTCGAAAATTTCATCGAGTTAAAATGATAAAATAAAACCCGTCAATTCAACTAACTCAAAATATTTTCATTTAATTCGACTCGATTTAATCGAAAAAGGAAGAAAGAGGAAAAGTCCATTATTAACCTTAGCTAGTCAGCAAATAGCTTTCGTAGATTCACGTGCATGACAGTAGCCACATAACATGCAATACAAGGACACATTTTTTTCACCATTATTATTAAACCTAGAATATATAATTTGCAATAGCTTTACATTTAAGGCCATTCAACTAGCATGTGCACTAACACGGTTATTATGGAAAAGGGAGAATTTAAGTACTGTGAGTTCGAAAAAGGAAGGTGATGTGATTGCTTTCTAAGCCATGAGGGGTAGTATTGTTGGAATTAGAATAGATTGAGAATCGTAAAAAAATTAATCTAAAAAATGACTTTAAAATAATTAGATTAGAAATAGGTTGAACTCGTTAAAAATTAGATAAATTGGTTAAATCAAGGTTTTTAAAAATTTTTAATTTTTTTAATTTCAATAATTTTTAATAGGATCGGTAAACCGATGGCCCACCGATTCGATCACCGGTTAAGTTAAAAAACATTGATATCTATGCTATTTTTTTTATCATTTTGACCCTTCTACTTTCATTATATCATTTATATTATCTATTAAAAATTATTCTCATCCAATCAAATGTTTTCGAGTGCAAAAACTAATTTTTTTCTAAAATTATAAAAAGATTGAAAAAGATTTATAAAAATTATAAGGACGTGAAACTTAAAAAGTTTTAAAATTCATAAAATAAAATAAAAGTTTTTTAAAGAAAATTTTAGAATTTTATGCATTTTGGAAAACTTTATGGTATTTTTTAAAAAATTAGGATATCTTTTACATTTTATAAAAAGTAAGTTTTATTACACATGACAAGATTTGATTGGATGGGAAGATTTTTTAATGGAAAATATAGATGAGGTAAAGAGTATACATAATGAAAATCCAGGGCCAAACTAATAAAAATAGTATAAATTTCAAAGTGATAATTTAGCTATAGTATAGGGGCCAAAAGAGATATTAAGCCAATTAATATCTATTTCAATAATCCTGATTAATTAAATTTTAAGTTAAAAATATTCAATTCTAAAGAGTTTCTCAACGATCATATTTATTGCGACCCGTCTTATAAGTAAATATATATATTTAATATCAAATCTCATATATAGTTTAACCTAATTGAAATTATTTGATTGCAATCTTAAGTAAGTTTTAATGGAAAAAGAAAAAGAAATCCATTATTTCTAAAGAAAAAGGAAACAAAAACTCCTGTAGTGACGAAAGACACGTATCATTAACCAGTAATCAATCATCTCAAGCATTGTTGGACCTTTATTTTATTACTATAATAATAATTATAATTAATATTATTATATTCATTAATTTAATTAGTCACATTAAAAGTTAGCTAGTTTATTATAATTATATAGCATACGTATAAAACTAAGACAGGTAACGCTACATTGGCTTAAATTATTCTAAAGTTAAAAGCATACAGATTGCATATATCAATACGTAAATATAGTTATTCTTTTATAATTAAAGTATTTATACGGTAAAAATAATATAGAAGTCTTTTATACTAAGAATCGAGTACATATCCTCTATTAAAAAATAGATAAATTAGTCTCTATATATTATATTAATAAGTAAATTAGTCGTTTGTTAAAAATTCTATTTATTTTTACTTTTGAAAATTGGTCATTAATTTCAAAATGAGGTATCTGGAGCAACTACGATGTGTAACTTTTTGGTTATTTTGTTAGTCATGCTAATTTTTAACAATAAAAATGATGAAATTTTAATAGAAATTATTAATTTACTATTTGATATAACGAACATGGGCTAATTTATCTATTTTTTAGTAAAATAAACAAATTATAATTTGACTCTAATACATAAGCCTTTATGATATTTTTACGTATTTATATTCGTTTTATAATTTATAAAAGATTACTAATTTGTAATTGTGTCCTTCATAATATTATCACCTTCAAAATTTAAACTCAAATTTTATTCATAAAAATAAAATGTAATTTATAATTATACCTAATTTTTACTATTATAACAATAAATTAAATTATGACACATGATGAAATTAGATAAAAGGCGAGACGCAAGGGATATGGCATGCAATATTGAGGACAGACAAGATAAAGAGATTGAATAAAGCTTTGTCTTAAAGGCAGGTAAGAGTAACAATCCAGACAGCTAATGTTGTTTGCAACAAATTGAGCACCAAGTCCACTTGAGAAAATGACTGTAACCCTTTTTATTTCCTTTCTCTTCTTTTTGTTATTTATTTATTTTTATATATTGTCATCTTTACCCTTTATATGTGCAATTTTGCAGAGACACGACATACATCCAATATCGTACACAATGTCCACATTCAAATAGTTTATTGAAATAAAAACATCAGTGAGCTGGTTTTTCTTTTTTAAATAAAAGGAAAAAAAAAAAGATAACATCGTTCCACATCGAATTTGAGATAGGTACACTTGATATCAAATTTTACATCACTCTGTTTATGAGTCAAGTTGACTTCTCAATTGATCTTTAAATTTGTATTTTATATATCGATTTTAATAGGGGTGAGCAAATGGTCTTTTTAGCTGGTTTAATTGCTTTTCCGATTAAATTAATTTAATTAACCATAATATAAAATAAATTGACCTAGTCGAGTTTTAAAGTATAAATTGATCTAATCAAACTAATTCAACATCGATTGGTTAAGTTAATTAAAACTATAAATATATTTAAAATAATAAAATATTAAATATTAATTTGATATAATTATGAAATTCAATAACAACATAACCGATGCTTCAATTTTCCAATTGGGTCCATCAAATACGAATAAAAATATATATGTTATTGCAGAGATTAAATGTTTTATTTCTCATTTATTGTCCTATCATTTTCTCCTTTTTCAAGCGATGGAGACACACATGATAGGATTTTCTTTTTATCTTTATAATATATTTGTAGAATCATTTTGGGATCAACTAAATTAATTTTTAATTTGTACGATTTTATATCCAATCAGCCATTGACATATAATTTTTTTTGAGAGATGAAAGTGGAAAATTTTTGGTAGAAAATAACAATAAATTATGATTCAATCAAATAACACTTAAGTCTGTGAAGAGCTATTACAATTAGCTAACAATAACAGATAAATAAAATAATAGTGATTCATCAAACACTTATAAACCCATAAAATTAGCATTCACACATTTAGCAATATGATCTGTAATACTTTTATACGCCTTTTGAACATAATAAACACGTACCTTCCAACTTCTACTTAAAAAAATGCATTAAGTATAGCTCAATCATCTAAATATTAACAGCTTCACCTGCCAACAAATATTTTACTAAATAAGCATTGTCGCATTTCCTTTTTACAACTCACAAATTTAACATAAGCGAATTACGGCCACACAAGTTACAGATAAATAATCTTTATTATCCGGACTCATGACATAAATTATGAAATAATCATCAAACGTACTGGAGTTCAGGTGAAGATGAATTTGGATTCAAAAGAGTAAATGGTTTGCTTCAATGGTTTTCACATCTTTTTTTTTTTTTTTGGTTAAAAGCATACCAGAGTGGGGATATCATAGGCTTCCATTCTAAATCATGTCGTTTGGACAGCTTCCATTAAAGTGCTATTAATTACTGTTCTTGAAGGAGAGGTCATGTCTAACTCTTCTCGTAATTCTAAATAAATTTTTAAAAGTTACCACCTACCTAAAGCATCCATTTAGGTTTTACTAAAATTTATATTATTTTTAAGTAAAAATTTTGACTGCATTGAAAAGCCACGAATTCATTAAATATAAGTATCTTATAAGAGACATAAGTATCTTACTAAAATATTTCTTCAGTTGAAATTGAGCAAATTAATTTCTCTCAAAAAAATTTGATCAGTTTAATCCTCATCAATTTTAAAATGAGTAACTAAGGACAATTAATCACATCATTAATGTCTTAAGTCAATTGTAATTTCAATCGATATAAGAACAAATTTAGTCATCAATGTTTACATATTTTATCAATTTGATCTTCATTTTAAAAATTTAACAAATTTAGCCTCAATATTTACATTTTATGGGCTAAATTTGTTAAATTGAGACCAAATTGACAGAATGTGTAAATTTTAAGGTTAAATATACTATTATATCAATTAAAATTATGTAGAATTGATGAAAATATTAATATTGTGATTAATTATCATTAATTACTCATTTTCGAAATTGACATAAATTAAAATACTCTAATTATTTTGAAAGAGATTAATTTATTTAATATCAAAATTAAAATGGATAAAAATATTTTTTTACCCAAGAGTTTTCTCCAAACAAGAAGTGAAGAAGAATTGCATTAATAAATTCTCTCTCATACGGTGGATTTGCTTAGCTTGCTGCATGCGGCGGAGATGGTGGTGATGAAGTCAAAAGACTCAAAAAGCTACAACCCAAGGCCATATTTGAAGCACATCACATCACACTCATCCCCCACCGGTCCACACCACTGGCACATGCCTGCCCCCGCACGATCTCCTGCTGATACACTTACATCGATCTGTTCCCTCGATACCTTGCTTGTGGGGTCTCTTTGTTCTCCATTCTTTACTTACTGATATGACAATTTGAACTTTAGTTTTTGCTTGACTAGGTTGTCCACTTTGACGATCAAATCCATTTTTCCTTTTAATTATTGTTTTCACATTTGTAAATAAAGTATATCTATTATAAGTAGCCGAGTGAAACATATATATAGACTTTGTGTATAGAAACTTGTAGCCATATGCTTTGGTGCCTTAAAGTTTGAACCCTATGGCTATATCTTTATATTATTCACATCTCGAAACCAAATTTTTAGCTGCAAGTTGTTAGCCACTTACGCATAAATAGAAAACCCAAAATTTTAGTGGTTTTCATTTGCCATATTATTTAAACCTAGATATAATTTTGCTGACATTTTGGCTAGAAAATGACCTACCTGGAGATTCTATGTTTGAAAATATGCATGGATCAAAGGTAACAAACAGTCTTTGCAGAGATATAGGGAGATCAATTCTCAAATTAGATTTGGATAATTTGGTTTCATATGGGTGTAGGTAAAAGTTGTTAGAAGTGTTGTTGACACAAGATGATAAAATTCAAAGGCTAAACATATAGGATTCCGATATAAGTTCAATATAAGGTTAACATACTATTATTTACTTGTGTTTAGTTTTAACGTTCAATTTAGTACTTGAGTTTAGTTTTAATGTTCACTTTAATATTTAAATTTTTTTTCGATTTGATATTTGAATTTTTGTCCCAGTTAAGTATCTAAATTTGATTTCAATGTTCAGTTTAGTACTTGAGCCTTTTTTTGTCCCGATTAAATACTTAGATTTTTTCATTAAAGCACATGTGTCAAACAATCATCGAAACAGATAATGTCATTTTGTCTTGATATCAAATTAAATTTTGAAACTAACATATGGTATATTAACCCTTTTTAAGATATATATCCATACATGTGTGATCATGTGATAAATAGTATCAACCTTTTTCTTTTTGGACATTAAAATTAAATGGTGTTGAAAAGATATCCATACTGTCAAAGAGCCAACTCTTAGTTGAGACTTGAGAGTATAATTAGTAATCACCATAGCTTTATGAGAAAATGAAAAAGTGACTTAACCTAAGAGTGGGAAAAGGGACTTTGGAAGTTGTGTGAAAAGAAGGGAAGGATCCGAGAGAATCAATCATAGTTGGTGAAATTGCTTTAAAGATTTGCCTTAAAATAAAGCTTTAAGAGCTGCATGATTGAGCATAATGAAAAATCTTAGAAAGCAATATTCAAAAGTTTTTTGTGTTTGATTCTTTCCTTCTTCATGTGAGCAAACAATAGAGGAGAAGAGAAAGTCTTTAATATTTCTGTTATCATTAAAATATTGATGATAGGAATTAAATATTGAATGGTTTTAATGAGAGCATGAATTGATGTTTAAATCATTTAATGATTTTTTTTTTAAATTTTTCGTGTTCTGTTCGGAGTTTGTGGCTAATCCTTTCAATAATACTTTCTTCAAAATTCAAATTCAAGTCACCCTTTAAAAATGGAATATAACTTACTTGCACTAAGGGAAGAAAATGATAATTTTAATTTTAATTGATTCATTTATATATATTAAAGGTATAAAGATAAATTTAGCCCTTAACGTTTACATCTTTTGTTAAATTGACCCTTATTTTTTTTAGCTAAATTTGATTCTCAACTTTTGAAAAATTGTCGAATTTAACCATCAACCTTTTAAAAAGAGTAGACTTGTTGTTTTCAATAGAAATACTCACTAAAATGTTATTTTTTTAAACATGACAGATCACATGTACGTCATGCTATTTTTTTAAATTTTATGATATTTTTATAATTTTTTGAATATTTTAATAATTTTAAATTATTTGTCTATGTAACATATAATACAAATAGTGTCATGTTAACATGAAGTACACGTGAACCGCCACTTGACTTACTATGCCAACATCATAAAAAATTATGGTTTTAATCAGTATTTTCGTTAAAAAAACAAATTAACACTTTTTGAAAAGTTAATGATCGATTTTGGCTAAAAAAGAATAAATGTCAAATTCAAAAAGATGTGAACGTTGAGAGCTAAATTTGTCATTATAACTTTAAAATACAATATCTGAATAGACTTTTGTTAATATTTCAAATGTGAAATTCTTTTCATTATAATAACTTTAATCCTTTTATGAAAGAAAAATAAAGATTAAAGGGTTATTATCTCGTAAATCATTAATTAATTTTTTTTTTAATTTAACAAGTAGGATAAGAAACTATCATTTGCCTCATTTAGCTCGTGCTTCTGTAACTAAAAAATATCACTCTTACAATACCAAATAATTATCCAAGATTAGATATCATTAATCAATAAAAGAGATTCTTCTTTTAATACATATCTAAGGATTATTATCATGTAAATTTTTTAACTTCATAAGTGAGATTAAAACAACATCACGTGCTCAAGTTATCATTAAGAAAAAATATATAAAATGAATAGTTAACAAATGTTTAATTCTGCAGGTTCCCACGCATTGCCTATTTGGTCACGGATACGGTATTCGTTCCATTGGGGAACTCAACTTCTGTTTCTCAGGGCATTTTTTTGTAAAGTAATAAGGAACAAAACAGTAGTGACAAATTAGTAGCAGACAGTGGTAGTTAGCGGTTAACTGTTAGGTTGTTAATAACTAGCAGGTAGTAGGTAGTTATCTGTTAATAATTAGTTAATCTATTATGGATTAGTTGTATATATATAAACCCTAGTTGATGTTCTTAGATAGATATGAAAAATCAATTCGTTTTCCATCATTAAAACTGCTTCTCATTATGGTATCAAAGCCATAAAAAAAATTCCATTGCAACTGAAGTTGTTTCCGACAATGATGCCGAGAATTGTCAGTCGTTTAATATGGCTGCTCCAGCAAATGACTCTTCTCCTGATCCTGGTCCTGGCTTCTTGCGCAAGGTTCAACAATTCCCTAAGCATGATACTGTGAAGCTTAGTGATCGTAATTTTCTTTTGTGGAAACAAATGTAATAGCCCAATTTTGGGCCTAGTTGAAACAGTGGTTTCGGGGCCACAAATCCGATGAGGAAAATCTTATTTTTATTATATTTTTATGTTCTACGATTTCACGAAAAGATTTCGTTAAAATTTGGGTCGAAAATTTCGACTTTTGGACACTCAATTTTGTCAAAAGGACTAAATTATAAATAGTGTAAAAGTTGAGTTCCACATGGTAGAAGTGTCCAATTGTTATGAAGTTTTAAATTGACGGTCCTTAAATGATAATTAGAACATTGGATAAATTGTTGGAAGAAAATGGACATGAGATAAGTGAAATAGGATATTTTTAAGTTAGTGACATTTTGGTCATTTAGTAATTAAAAGAATTAAAAAAGCCAAAATTAAAGCAAAATTGTGTCCATCTTCAAGCTATGGCTGAATTTTGCATGAAGAAACCATGGCTAGGGTTTTAAAGCTTCCAAGCTCGATTGTAAGTCCGTCCTAGCCCCATTTTTAATGATTTTTACGTTTTTGAAATCCTCGTAACACGATCTTTCTATTTCTACCATTTATTTGAGCTAGGGTTGATGTTTGAAAATTTACCCATATTATAAATACTTGTGTTTTAATGTTTAATGGTAGAAAATAAATACTTGGTGTGTAATAAATGACTCTTACTAAGTGATTTTCGGTAAAATTGTCAAAAAGAATTAATTTGTAAAAAGTAGTAAAATGTGTGTAAGTGTGTGAATAAATGGAAATTGTGGACTGCTATAGTTATAAAAATGATTCGTCTAGGCTTAAAATACAAGACAATTGAATAAAAATTTAAGAGTCTAGGGGCAAAAGTGTAAAAATGACAAAGTTTAGAATTGAGGCTAATTTGAGTAGCAGGATCAGTAAATCAATTAAATGTGTTGTTATAGATCAAGGAAAACGAGATTCGGACTTAGAACAGGGGAAAAACAAAGAATATGACGAATAAGTCCTTTTCATCGATTGTGCTACTGAGGTAAGTTTGTGTGTAAATAATGCATCGTTTTTACTTATGTTTTCATATTTTTTATAGATGGTATGAATTGTGGCTAAATATTTGATTTAATTGACAAAATATCGACAAATAAGAAATTTTCGGTTGAACCTTAGGAATAAAAATGGATACGAGTGACATGTTCATTAGAAACCTATGTGAAATCTAAGTGAAATAAGTGATCCGGGTGCTAGTCCGTACGTTCTATCGGTGACTGAGTTATCCGACATGTGCTACGGATACTCGACAGGTTGTGTAAGCAGCATCGTGTAGTTTCGTCATGGCCGACAACTTGTCGAGCAGACCCGAGATTGTGACTATGTGAAACGAGTCTGGTCTTATAAGTTCTACCAATGGCTAGGTAATCTGGCATGTGTTGCGGATACCTGACAACTTGTGTGAGCAGCACTGAGTAGTTAAGTATGACCGACAGCTTTTGTGAGCAGACCCGTGAATGTGATTAGCTCGAGAGCGAGCTTATGTGAAAAGTGTGATATAAAGTATCTTTAGCTACAAACTTATATGCAAATTTCCGTGTATCCGTTATTATTCCGATGCGTTCAACGGAAATGACTAAGTGCAAACGAATATGACTATGTGATGAATAAGTGCAGGTATGTGTGTGAAAACGTATGAGCAATGTGCTCGATATGTGGTCGAACTTTGGTAAGTTTGATATGGGGTAAGTGTTATGATGAAAGTTAATACAAAGAAATTATGAAAGAGTAAAATTTGCAATAAAACAGTTTTGGAACAACAGCAGTTATGTGTCTTTGAAAAATCACTAAAAATGGTGAAAATTGAATTAGAAGTTGAATAAGATATGAAGTAAAATCTTATTGAGTCTATTTTCTTATAAAAGAAACTATGTAAGGAAAAGAATATCATATTATGAGATATTTGAAATTTAGTGAGACAAGGTTAGAATGATTTCGGGATCCCCTGTTCTGACTTTGGAAATTTATTAAAAAATGTACAAAAATAATTATGGGTTAGAATTTATATGTTAAAATTTTGAATAAGTCTATTTTCAAGAGAAACAAATGGAAACTTCATCTGAATTTTTTACAAGAAGGTAATTAATTTTTAGTGAAGAAGGGTTGAAATTGTCAAACAACAGAACAAATGAAACTTTAAAAATAAACTGTACTTATTAGCTAAGCCAAAAATTCTTAACATTTTATGGTAAGAAGATATGTGAGTCTAGTTTCAGGAAAAATTATCGGATCTTAATTTGGAGTTCCATAGTTCAAGATATAAATAATTTAGTGACTGTGACTCAAGTAGACAGCTTGAGATGAACATGAATAAATAGTGGAACTATGTGCAATTATGATTGTATTATCTTGAGAACATATTGTGAAGAATTATAAAAGCCTGTTAATAAATCACTTATTATTTACATACCTACTTGCTAAGCTATAATGCTTACCCCTCTTCCTTTCCTTTTTCCTATAGTGTCACAGATGCTAGCTCGAGTTGGAGGTCGTCGGAGATTCTATTACACTAACAAGTTATTGATTGGTATTATATCAACGATCTTCAAGTATTTTTAAGTTTATGGCATGTATAGGGACTTGATTATGTGTATATTTTATTATGAGTTGGCCTAGAATGTTGGCCTATGCTATTTGATGGTTATTGTTGTATAAGGCCATTTAATGTGACCAATACTTGTTATGTTATAAGTCTATGATGATGCATTTCAAGGATGTGTATGCTTGCATGTGAATGGTTAAGTGTGTGTGTGTGATTATGCATGATGAATGTGGTTTGTAAATGGTATTTGGATGTCTTAATGTAGATGTTTGAATGCTTAATAATACCATGTTGTGTGATGATAAATTTGTATAAATGTATAAGTGTTTTGGGGTGGCAAAGGGCTTGGTAAATAGCCTTACTTGTGGCCACACGGACAGCCACACGGCCATGTGCCTATGGTTTGTGAAGTCTGCACTTGATTTTCAGAAATTCGAAATGCGACACGACCTAACACACGGACTTGTATCTCGGCTGTGTGAAGGACATGGCTTTGGAAATGGGCGTATGCCCCTATTTTTCAAAAAATTTTCTAACGTTCTCCAAAGTTCTCAGTTTAGTCCGGACCACTTCCAATGTAACACCCCCTACCTATATCCGTTGCGGAATAAAGAACGAGGCATTACCGAGGAGTATGGAACACTTACAGATAATTTAAACCATTTATCGCTCAAATATTGAAATTGATTATTAAAGTTTCTTTAACGGACCCTCGAGGTCCACATCATGCATTAGGACCGGGTCGGGACTAAATTAGAATCGTTTGAAATTTTTCGCAAAATCCCAAAATTTATTTAATTTATAAGCATCCCACGCTCGTGTGACTAGGGACACTCCCGTGTGGCATGGCCGTGTGGCTCACATGGCTATGTCTCTGAGGCGTGTAACTCTCTAACTTGCATCTATGAAGGAACTCGGGTCACACGGCCTTAGTACACACCCGTGTTGCTAGGCCGTGTGGTAAAATTAATTTTTACAAATAAAGCTATTTTTCAAACCATATTTATCACTCATTGGATCCTAATTCTTCACCCACATTTAATACTTACAAAAACCAATTTAAGATATTCAACCGAGCCTTATACTTAATACCATTTGTTAGTCGCACACTTCATATAATTAACAATAAACGTATATTGGCTCAATTCTCATTAAATTTCTCTTGTACTTATACTTTTTCACATTGTGTATTTGTAACACCCTTAACCGAGACCGTTGCGAGTCGAGCACGAGGCATTACAAAACTTAACTTCTCGATTCGGGCATAAAATTGAAACTGTCCATCTGCATCATGTTAAGTAAATCAATTATAAATTAAGTTACTGAAACTATAAATCTAGATCCGTAAATTTTTCCTAAAACTAGACTCATTTATATTCTTACTATAATTTTTCCAGAATTTTGGTGTGGCCAATTAGTACAGTTTATTAGTTAAAGTCTCCCTATTACACGTAATCGACAGTTCAATTCTCCGTACTAAAAATCAATTATCTCATAATATACTACTCTTTTCCTACACTGTTTTTTTTATAAAATAGACTCAATAAGCTTTAATTATATATCTCATGGCCAACATAATTCCATTTCTACTAGTTTTGGTGATTTTCAAAATCACGTCACCGCTTCTTCTCCAAACTGTTCCCTGCATATAATTACATAATTTCTTTAAAATAACTATCAACTAGGCATTTCATAGCATCCAAAACATGTTCTTAATTAACCATTTTAATGGCTAATCATTACCAAACATTTACAAGCCAATCGTAAGCCATATCATAAGGACATACACACAAAATGGCTAAGTCCCTATACATGCCATAACTTAAAACGTTCGAGTCACAAAATACCAATATAATCCTTTGATAGTGCGTAACGATCTTCGACGTCTTTGTGATTCTCGAGTTGGCTTGTAATACTATAAAAAAAATTAAAGAATGGGAGTAAGCATAAAGCTTAGTAAGTTTACATGTAAATAAATAACAACATTCTTAATCAATTATCTTATTCTTTTCTTATCAAGATCACTTAAGCTTTTAACTCAATATACTTAAACTTGTATTCTTACATGTACCTTTTAACATGAATTTGCCTTACCTTACCTTTTTAGCTTGAACTTGTCTTACCTTTACTTTGGTATACTCTTTGAATTTTCCTGTTGAACCACTTGGAATACTAAGGATACGCGGGTACCTTTCCTTATGAAACTTAACCATTGTCATGTCTTGACATGGTCTTACGTGGTATCCTTGCCTTATGAACTCACCAATGCCATACCTTGGCATGGTCTTACATGAGACCTTTGCCTTATAGTAACATATCAATGCCATGTCTTGACATGGTCTTACATGATTTCCTTAAACCCTAATGTCATGACATTTGTATCCTACACATTCCTAAGGTTCAACCGGAACTTTCGAGATAACTTTCGAGATAACTTTTCCGTCAATTCATACTTGAGTCTTTGAATAATAAATTTACAGAATAAATATGTAAATACTGGAATTTAACAGTATTAAATGTAAAATAATAGAATATTACATTTATTTACTGCAAACTTACCTCGAAACAAAATACGATCAACTATATCGATTTAGTCCTCTATCGTTTTCTTTCCTTGATCTAACTTTGGATTTCATTCTTCTTGATCTATAATAGCAAATTTAGCTTATTTAATACTCACATTCATCAAAACAGTCCTTAACTCTTAACTTTGGCAAAATTACAATTTTGCCCCTAAACTTTTACATATTTACACATTTTCCCCAAAGCTCAAAAATTAAACTTTATCCCTTATTATTATGTTTTATGACATGCTGATCATTTTTCCCTTCTATGGCAACATCAAATTCTCACTCTAACTTGTACTTATGAACATTAGGTATTTTTACCGATTAAGCCGTTTTACTCGTTTTCACTTAAAATCACTTAGCAAAAGTTGTTTAACATAATTTTAGACTTCATATTCTATCATAAAACATAAAAATAAACACATTTCACCTATGGGTATTTTTCCAATTATGAACCCTAGCATGCATTATTGATAGAATAAGCTAAATCGAGCTACTAGGGCTTCAAAATGTAAAGAATATTAAAAGCGGGCTTGGAATCACTTACTATGGAGCTTGGAAGCTTGAAACAAACCCTAAATATGGTGACCACTTGAAAATTCGGCCTAATGAAGAAGATGAGCATATTTTGCCATTTTTTCCCTTTTAATTCCTTTTATTACCAAATGACTAAATTACCCTTCATTAAAAACTTTGGTTCTTTCCACCTATATATGTCCATTTTGTCCATGAAAATATAATGGTCTAATTACCATTTAAGGACTTCTACTTCAAACCCCATTTCAATCAAGTACTCTATAAATTAGAACCCTATTTAGCAACTTTTGCAAACAAGTCCTAATAGGCAATTTAAGCATGAAATTAATAAAATATCTTATCAATACTCTAACACATGTATTTAATCACTCGATAAATCATAATAATTAATCATAATAAACTTTTATAGCTTGGATTCATGGTTTGAAACCACTATTCATTTAGGCCCTATTTCGGGATGTTACATTTCTCCCTTTAGGGATTTTTGTCCCCGAAAATCTTACCTGTAAAGAGGTTTGGGTACTATTTTCGCATAATCTCTTCGGGCTCCCATGTAGCCTCTTCTATCCCATGCCTATTCCATAATACTTTCACAAGTGCAATACTTTTGTTCCTTAATTGCTTAACCTTTCGAGCTAGAATTTTTATCGGTTCCTCACCGTAAGTCATATCTGGCTGAATCTCAACCTCTGTTGAAATCACATGCGATGGATCTGAACGATAACGACGTAGCATAGAAACATGAAACACATTATGAATCTTCTCTAACTCAGTCGGCAAAGCTAACCGATATGCCAATGGCCCAACTCTCTCGATCACCTCAAACGGTCCAATAAAACGGGGACTTAATTTACCTTTCTTGCCAAATCGAGAACTTTCTTCCAAGGGATACTTTCAAAATACCTGTCACCAACTTGAAATTCAATTTCTTTTCTTTTCAAATTTGCATAGGATTTCATCTCATCTCAAGTCGCTTTCAAGCAATCTCGATGATTTTACTTTCTTCTATTTCTTTGACTAGATCAACCTCAGTAAATCTAATTTTCCTTAAGCTCTATCCAATACAAAGGCGTGCGAAATTTACGTCTATACAAAGCTTCATAAGGTGCCATCTTCAGACTCGATTGATAACTATTATTGTAGGCAAACTCTATTAACGGCAAATATTTCTCCCAACTACCTTGAAATTCCAATACGCAACATCTAAGCATATCTTCAAGTATCTCGAATAACTCTTTCGATTGACCATCGATCCGAGGATGGAAAGTCGTATTAAAACTCAACTTTGTACCTAAAGCTTCCTGCAATTTCTTCCAAAACCGTGAAGTAAATCTCGGATCTCTATCTGAGATAATCGATAACTGTACTCCATGTAGTCTCACAATCTCTGAAATATACAACTCGGCCAACTTGTCAAGTGAATAATCCATACGAACTGGGATAAAATAAGCCGACTTCGTTAACTTATCAATCACAACCCATCTGCATCTTTTTTCTCGATCTTTGAAGGCAATCCCATCACAAAATCCATAGTAACTCGGTCCCATTTCCATTCGAGAACTAATACAGTGCAATAAACTCGAAGGTACCGATGTTTGGCCTTTACTGGCGACAAATCAAACATCTAGAAACAAACCACGATATATCTCTTTCATTCCTCTCCACCAATACATTTTCTTCAAATCATTATACATCTTTGTACTACACGGGTGAATAGACCAAGAAGCGCTATGTGCTTCTGTAAAACCTTCCGAATAAGATCATCATTCTTTGGTACACATACCACTCTCTAAACATCAAACAACCGTCGGATCCGATCCGAAAATCGACTCTACACTTGACTCACATCGAACCCTTTTGGCTTGCAACTCACTCATCATCCTTCCGAGCTTCACAAATTTCTTCAAGAAACATCGGTTTAGCTCTCAACTCAGCTAAAATAGAACCATCATCTGACAAGGCCAAACTAGTGTGCAAAGCTCTCAATGCAAATAATGATTTTCTACTCAAACCATCAGCAACAACGTTTGCCTTACCCGGGAAATAATCGATCACTAGTTCATAATCTTTAATCAACTCTAGCCATCTTCTTTGCCTCAAGTTTAGATCTTTCTGAGTCATCAAGTATTTCAAACTTTTATGATCGGTGAATATTCGCATTTCTCACCATACGAATGATGTCTCCAGATTTTCAATGCAAATACAATAGCGGTAACTCTAAATCATGTGTCGGATAATTTTTGTCATGTGATTTTAACTGCTAGAGGCATAAGCAATTACCCTTCCTTCCCGCATAAGTACACGACCTAGTCCATGTAAGGATGCATCACCAGTAAATCACAAACTCTTTACTCGGTTACGGTTGTACTAAGACAGAGCTTTAGTCAAAATACCTTTAACTTGTCGAAACTCTCTTCGACACTTCTCATCCATTCAAACTTGACATCTTTCTCAGTAGCAATCTTGTCAATGGAGTAGCTATCATGGAAAATCCTCTACAAATTGTCTATAATAACCGCAAGACCAAGAAAACTTCGACCTCGATACATTCTTGGGAGGCTTCCAATCGACAATGGCTGAAATCTTATTCGGATCAACTTTAATACCTTCACTTGAAACAATGTGTCCAAGAAAATAAACTTCCCGTAACCAGAACTCACTTTTGCTAAACTTGGCATAAAACTGATTATCTCTCAAAATCTGTAAAACTGTTCTCAAATGCTCTGCATGCTCAGTCTCATCACGAGAATAAATCAAGATGTCATCAATAAACACAACTACAAACTTGTCCAAGTAAGGTCTAAAAATTCGGTTCATTAAATCCATGAAGATGGTAGGAGCATTGGTTAAACCAAATGGCATCACAAGAAACTCATAATGACCATACCTAATTCGAAAAGCAGTTTTCGGAACATCTGACTCTTTAACTCGCAACTAATAGTATCCAGATCTCAAATCTATCTTAGAAAACACAGTGGCTCCTTTCAGTTGATCAAACAAGTCATCTATTCTAGGCAATGGATATTTGTTCTTTATGGTTACCTTGTTAAGCTGCTGATAGTCTATGCACAATCTCATGGAACCGTCCTTCTTTTCACAAATAACATCGGCGCGCCCATGGTGAATAACTAGGTCTTACAAAGCCTTTATCGCTTAATTTACAGAATGAGCTTTCAATTCTTTCAATTCTATCGAAGCCATTCTATAAGGAGCAATAGAAATAGGTGTGGTACACGGAATCAATTCAATACCAAACTCAACTTCTCGATAGGAGGCAAACACGGTAGCTCTTCCTAAACACATCGTGGAACTCGTTTATCACGAATCGATTCAATTTTCAACTCGGGTCTTTAGTATTCAACACAAAAGTAAGATAAGCTTCACATCCTTTCCTTAAACATTTACGAGCGGATATACGAAATCATGGAAATTGAACTACGACTCATCCGAATTAACCCAAGGATCTCACCATTTTACATTTCAACTCAATGAATTTCTTTCCACAATTCACTATCACATCATGTACAGTTAACCAATCCATACCAAGAATCACATCAAACTCATCAAATGGCAATAGCATAAGATCACCGGAAACAAGAACCTCTAATCATCAAAGGGCATTTTTACATACTTTGTTTACTAACACATCTTGACCAAATAGATTTGATACTTTAATCACAAATTTCAGTAAACTTTATGGGCATGTTCATACTAGGCATTAATTTCATGCAAACATAGGAATGGGTTGAACCCAGATCAATCAAAGCAATAACATTAACATCATGAAGAGAAAATGTACCCGTAATTACATCGGGGGAGGATGCCTCTTCACGAGTACGGATAGCATAAGTCCTTGCGGGTGCTCTAACATCTGATCTCGTTGCTGTATCTCTAAATGTACCTCTACCTGCCCCTACTCCTAGATTTCTATGAGGTCTGCCTCTAACGGGGGCATTACCTGATCTTGCACTCGGTATTACTTCTTTTTACCATCTCGGGACACTCCGAATGAAATGATCCGGTGCACCATATTGAAACAACCAACCTCGGCCGCTCGACATTGACACGGATGACGTCGACCACATTGAGGACACTCGGGTTTATTAGGTGAATACTACCAACACTGCAATCTAAGTGGTTTGAGCTTTTGAATCCATAAATCTTCCACTTCATTTGGTTAGAATACCCGTGAAAAATTAGATCCGGTAGAGAACTCTCTAGGCCTCTCGGATGTAGACCGAAATGACTTGCTCATCCTCTTTTTCTTCGTATCTTGCATCTCAATTTCACTTTACCCTTTCTTTTCAACAACTCCTCTGCCTTACAGGCTCAGTCAACTAAAACAACAAACTCTTTTATCTCTAGAACACCAACTGATAGTCGATATCATCATTGAGCCCATCCTCAAATCTTTTGCACATGATAGCCTCTGTAGACACACACTCTCGAGCATAATTACTAAGTCAGACAAATTCACGTTCATAGTCGGTCACAGTCATCTTACCCTATTTTAATTCAAGGAACTCTTTTCTTTTCTGGTCAATAAACCTCTGACTGATGTACTTCTTACGAAACTCCTCCTGAAAAAAATTCCAGGTAACTCTTTCTTTCGATTACTCTTGATACAAGTGTCTTCCACCACCGGTAGGATAAATCTCTAGAAGTGACACTACACATTTAATACACTCTTTCGATTGTGCGGGATAACTCGTCAAAAACTCGATAGTATTTTCGAGCCAAAATTCACTTTCTCTGCATCATCATCTTTAGCATTAAAACTCTTCACCCTTGTTTTCTCGATTTTGTCAACGGTGGCTTCTCTCTTCGATCAGTCTATGATAGGGAAGCTACATGGGTGGTATTTGGATCATGAGGGGTGGAGGTCTAACAATAGGGTTCGCATTTAACGAACTCAAAGAAACCATTCATTCATAGCTTGGAAGAAGGCTTTTGAGCCCTCCTCCTCGACTAACTCAGAACGGGCCTTTCATGACTATCTTTCGCACCGTCCCCTCAGCGGGAGTGAGTGCACTACTCTCTACATCATCTACACCACTTTCGTTCGGGGTCCATAACTATAAAAGAAAAATATTTTTAAATCGTCAAGAGTCGTCACACTATCAAAATATAAGTATGACATGTATAGATAGACTCTTACTCATACTAAATATTTTGAGAATCGACTAAACCTTGCTCGATACCAATAAATGTAACACCCTTACTCGAGACCGTTGTTTGAGTCGAGCACGAGGCATTACTAAACTTAACTTCTTGATTCGGGGCATAAAAATTGAAACTGTCCATCTACGTCATGTTAAGTAAATCAATTATAACTTGAGTTACGAAACTCAAAATCTAGATCCGTAATTTTTCCTGAAACTAGACTCATATATATTCTTACTATAATTTTTCCAGAATTTTGGTGTGGCCAATTAGTACATTTTATTAGTTAAAGTCTCCCTTACGTAAATCGGCAGTTCAATTCCCTCCGTACTAAAAATCAATTATCTCATAATATACAACTCTTTTCCTACACCGTTTTTTTTTATAAAATAGACTCAATAAGCTTTAATTATATATCTCATGGCCAACATAATTCCATTTTTACTAGTTTTGGTGATTTTTAAAATTCACGTCACTGCTGCTGTCCAAACTGTTCCCCTGCATATAATTACATAATTTCTTTAAAATAACTATAACTAGGCATTTTATAGCATCCAAAACATGTTCTTAATTGACCATTTTAATGGCTAATAATTACCAAACATTTACAAGCCAATCTTAAGCCATATCATAAGGACATACACACAAAATGGCTAAGTCCCTATACATGCCATAACTTAAAACGTTCGAGTCACAAAATACCAATATAATCCTTTGATAGTGCGTAACGATCCCCAATGTCTTTGTGATTCCCTAGTTGGCTTGTAATACTATAAAAAAAATTAAAGAATGGGAGTAAGCATAAAGCTTAGTAAGTTTACATGTAAGTAAATAACAACATTCTTAATCAATTATCTTATTCTTTTCTTATCAAGATCACTTAAGCTTTTAACTCAATATACTTAACTTGTATTCTTATCTGTACCTTTTAACATGAATTTGCCTTACCTTACCTTTTTAGCTTGAACTTGTCTTACCTTTACTTTGGTATACTCTTTGAGTTTTCCCGTTGAACCACTTGGAATACTAAGGATACGCGGGTACCTTTCCTTATGAAACTTAACCATTGCCATGTCTTGACATGGTCTTACGTGGTATCCTTGCCTTATGAACTCACCAATGCCATACCTTGGCATGGTCTTACATGGGACCTTTGCCTTATAGTAACATATCAATGCCATGTCTTGACATGGTCTTACATGATTTCCTTAAACCCTAATGTCATGACATTTGTATCCTACACATTCCTAAGGTTCAACCGAACTTTCTGAGATAACTTTCTGAGATAACTTTTCCGTCAATTCATACTTGAGTCTTTAAATAATAAATTTACAGAATAAATATGTAAATACTAGAATTTAACAGTATTAAATGTAAAATAATAGAATATTGCATTTATTTCATCGCAAACTTACCTCGAAATAAAATACGATCAACTATATCGATTTAGTCCTCTATCTTTTCTTTCCTTGATCTAACTCGGATTTTGTTCTTCTTGATCTATAATAGCAAATTTAGCTTATTTAATACTCACATTCATCAAAACAGTCCTTAACTCTTAACTTTGGCAAAATTATAATTTTGCCCCTAAACTTTACATATTTACACATTTGCCCTAAAGATCGAAATTAAACTTTATCCCTTATTATTATGTTTTATGACATGCTGATCATTTTTCCTTCTATGGCAACATCAAATTCTCACTCTAACTTGTACTTATGAACATTAGGTATTTTCTGGATTAAGTCGTTTTACTCGCTTTCACTTAAAATCACTTAGCAAAAGTTGTTTAACATAATTTCAGACTTCATATTCTATCATAAAACATAAAAATAAACACATTTCACCTATGGGTATTTTTCCAAATATGAACCCTAGCATGAATTATTGATAGAATAAGCTAAATCGAGCTAGGGGCTTCAAAATGTAAAGAACATTAAAAGCGGGCTTGGAATCACTTACTATGGAGCTTGGAAGCTTGAAACAAACCCTAGCTATGGTGACCACTTGAAAATTCGGCCTAATGAAGAAGATGAGCATATTTTGCCATCTTTTTCCCTTTAATTCCTTTTTATTACCAAATGACTAAATTACCCTTCATTAAAAACTTTGGTTCTTTCCACCTATATATGTCCATTTTGTCCATGAAAATATAATGGTCTAATTACCATTTAAGGACTCCTACTTTAAACCCCATTTCAATCAAGTACTCTATAAATTAGAACCCTATTTAGCAACTTTTGCAAACAAGTCCTAATAGGCAATTTAAGCATGAAATTAATAAAATATCTTATCAATACTCTAACACATGTATTTAATCACTCGATAAATCATAATAATTAATCATAATAAACTTTTATAGCTTGGATTCATGGTTTCGCAACCACTATTCTGTTTAGGCCCTATTTCGGGATGTTACAGTATTCATATAATAACAATCATATCTCTGTATTTCATGTGCATTTTATAACAATTTGTCTTTGTTTCAAAATACTTCATATTGGAGTTTTACTTATCAAATTATTTGAAACATCATCATTACACATATAATACACTTGAGGTGCATAATTTTATAATTATGAATGAACACATTATCAAACATATGCCATGTTTTTATATATCATAGTCTTATATTTCCATGTATTAATTACCATCATTTCCTTGTATTTCGACAAATACGTGTAACAATTCATAAACATGCAATTCACTAACTCTTCCTGCCAATCACAATTTAAGTTGACAAATCACTTATTGAGCCCAATTTCAATGTTCACTAAAATCTATCATATAAATTTGGATGTGCGTATCCACCAATAAATTTCATGTACAAGTATCATCATCTCATGTTTCCATATACATTTACTTTCCACATTATGAACTCAAATAACATATATAAGGCATACCAATGTATTTCAAATATGTTTTCATAATATTTCATCTATAATTGATTATTTAATATTAGAACTCTTTTCATTAACTCATTTGGAATACTTATTCATACGGATAATACACTCAATGGTGTATAAGTATGATAAACCGTAAAAGTAACATATTTTAATCCCACATTTAGTATACTTTTGGATGATTTATTCCCTAAAATGTGCAAAAAGATGCTCTTAATAATTTCTTTTCATGTTTTATACTTAGGAAAGCACCTAGGGACGAAAAGAACGAGAAACGGGCTTAAAACGGGCCAATTCGGGCTAAAATGGAAATCGACACGGCCTGGACTTCAAGCCACATGGTCGTGCCTTGTTAAATAACTAGAACACGGCCTAACCACAATTCACACGGCTGTGCCTCCATCACCAGACGCGAACAAGGCCTGAAGTCGATTCACACGGGCGTGTGCCATGGCCGTGACCCTGTCGTGGAAAAGAAAAATTTCACTTGGAAAATGATACTTAAGAAGAAAGAAATGCATTCCAAGAGCCTATATAAAGATCCTAAGTATAACCTAAAGGGGCGTCGGTTAGGCAACCACTAGGCCAAGCCAGAGCGAAGGCCGATTCGTGGGAATCACTCAAGATAGCTGTTGATCCATCTCAAGCGAATTCTACTCAAGACGGTGGATCTCTCCTTCAATTCCTTCAGGGGGTTTTAGGGATTTCTTATGTTTTGTTTTATCTTTTCTCTTGAGATGTTTTATTTTATCATTATGAACTAAACCCTTCAGATACCTGAAAGGATGTTGATTCAAGTTGAATGTGCTTAGGTGATGGAGCAAAAGTCTCTGCTTAAGAGTAGATCTAGTATAATTAAACGGAGTTGATCGCGCGCCTAGAGATAGGGTGACGAGATTTTACCGGATTAGGGTGAAACCTAATATGGGAGTCCATAGGTCGAGTTAATGCGATTCTAGGTATTTTAATTAGAAAGAGATTTCAATTAATCAACCTAGGGTTAGACGTTATTCGCCTCGAGAGAGTTTAATATAAATTAGGGAGTCTTACATTTCAAGCTAAGTGAATAAATCATCTATTTCAGTGTTAGATAACAAGTGAAGTCTAGGTGGATTCCTTCTAGGGTATCGTCGTAATCAACTGAGTTTTTCTAAAAGTTGTTTCTTCAATTTGTTCTTTTTGTCTTTGCGTCTTAGTTTAGTAATTAGTTAGCTTTTAGTTTAATAAATCAATCACTTCATATTTAGGCTAAATAATAGAAAGAAAGTGAGTAATAGTACTTTTAATTCCCTTGGGTTTGACAATCCGGTCTTTGCCTAAACTATACTACTGTTCGATAGGTGCACTTGCCATAAGTCGTTGTTAGAGTTAGTTTCCAAGTTCGATCATTCTTTATTATAAATTTTAAAACTCGACAACTCAGAAGGTCAAAATATATAATCACAAATGGACTCATTCATCAACTAAGTTCTAATTCTTTATTATAAATTTTAAAACTCGAGAATTCAGAAGATCAAAATATATAATCACAAATGAACTCATTAATCAACTAAGTTCTATGTTCATGTCGCATCAACTTGTATTTTCTTATAGCACATAATATATACCACGATTGATGAGCTCATCAATATCATGATTTTCATTCCCTTGTTATTTTTCCATATTTATCCCGTTGAATTTCTCGAATTTCGATGGATTTTCAGGGTACACTTTAGTGTACAAATTCGGGTCCGTCAATTCATATTCATCTGCGCACATTTCCATTTCAAAGAGCACACTCCCGCGAACCTCATCGTTCTGGTGGATTACCGATCGAGCTAAATCCTCAGTAATATAAACTCATAAAGTATTGTCGGGATTACCAGTCCAAGCTAAATCCCCTGCAACGACAATTACTCTAATGAGCTTGGATCTGAATTACCAATTCAAGCTAAATTCAGACCCTAATTCGGATTACCCGTCCGGGCTAAATCCATTTTCCACATATTCTTCGGGAGGACTATATCAGGATAGGATCACCCGTCCAGGCTATATCCTTTTTACCGTCAATTCCTTTTCAGAGATCCATCGAATTTTCCTTTCATTCAACGAAGATATATTTTCCATTTTCATCAAGAATATCAATACTTCATCAATTATCATACAATAAACATCAAAATCATATTCACATCAATAAAAATATATTTCAAGCATTTAAGAATATAATTCAAGTTACACGAACTTACAATTCGATTTTTATACCATAACGAAAATCTTAGTTTCATAATAAATATGTGAAATAAAACATTATATCATTTCTAATTCAACGTTTATTGATTATAATCGGGCATGTGATCAATTTATATATAAGTCATTCACATATTTTCCTCCCCATCCTCTCCATTCCACATCCTTAATATAAATAATACATTTGTAAGTAGCATTATCTATAATGTTTCACTATTTATTTATGTGAATATTCAAGCTGTTCATCCGTGTCATAGCTACTAAATTATTTTTATATTGAGCTAAAGAACTCCAAATTAAGATCCGCTAATTTTCCTTGAAACTAAACTCACCTATTTTCTTACCATAAAATTTTCATAATTTTGGTTTAGCCAATAAGTACAGCTTTATTCTTTAAAGTCACCCTTGTAATAGCCCAATTCGACCCTAATCGTAGCGGTGGTCTCGAAACCACGAATCCGAGCCGGAAAAAAATTCCTAATATTATTTTTGTGTCGTGTAATAATCATGAATGAATATGTGTGGAAATTTATGAATTTAATTGCTTTGGTGTGCTTAAATTAAGAGAAAGGACTAAATAGTTAAAATAGTAAAAATAGTATCTATTAAGTTGAAGGGTTAATTGAATTGTCTTTCTTGCATGAGGACTTGCATGTCAAATTGCCCAAATTTCATGATGTGGACGGCAAGCATGCTAGGAAAAAAATAATTTTATATGTATAATGGGTGCATTATTTTAGTTTAAGTATATTATAATAAGTATTTATTTTATAAAAGAAAAGAAATGTTTTTTAATTTCATTCTCTCTTTCCTCATCATCATCTTCTACACGATTCTTTCCCAAAGAAATGAAGGAAGCTTAAACCTCCATTTTTCTTACCACTAAACTCACCTATTTTCTTACCATAAAATTTTCATAATTTTTGGTTTAGCCAATAAGTACAGTTTATTCTTTAAAGTCACCCCTTGTAATAGCCCAATTACGACCCTAATCAGAACGGTGGTCTCGAAACCACGAATCCGAGCCGGGAAAAAAAATTCCTAATATTATTTTTGTGTCGTGTGTAATAATCATGAATGAATATGTGTGGAAATTTATGAATTTAATTGCTTTGGTGTGCTTAAATTAAGAGAAAGGACTAAATAGTTAAAATAGTAAAAATAGTATCTATTAAGTTGAAGGGTTAATTGAATTGTCTTTCTTGCATGAGGACTTGCATGTCAAATTGCCCAAATTTCATGATGTGGACGGCAAGCATGCTAGGAAAAAAATAATTTTATATGTATAATGGGTGCATTATTTTAGTTTAAGTATATTATAATAAGTATTTATTTTATAAAAGAAAAGAAATGTTTTTTAATTTCATTCTCTCTTTCCTCATCATCATCTTCTACACGATTCTTTCCCAAAGAAATGAAGGAAGCTTAAACCTCCATTTTTTCGCCTTGCATGTAGTAGTAAGGTGGGTATTTTAGCTTGGTTTTAGTAAATCTTTACATATTGGAGTTGGTTGCTTTGATGCTAATAAAATCATGTTAAAATTTTGGGGTTAAGCATGTTAATATTCGCCAAGGATGAGCACTCTTGAGTTGTTGTATTTGATTTGAAAAATGTTTAGTATTGATTTAAAACAACATGAATTGCTTAAAAGACTTAGATGAATTGAAGACTAGTGGCTTAAATTGTATGAGAGTTATAGAATTTATTTTGGATTTGAGCATAGGAATGCTCTTATTATTCGCTAGAATGGGATGAATATAAATAGTGGTTATTTAGCTTGTTGTTTGGTCATGTATTGAAGAATATGCATGTGTACAGTGAGTTAGCAAATTCATCATAAGAGAAGAAGAAATTAAGCTTGTATATTCGGCCTTCATGAACTTAAGTTTGTTAAATTATAATAATTAATTCATAGAAACTTGTATGGAGATGGTAAGCATTCACCTTTGAAAGGGCAATTAAATTCTTGATATTTCGTGTTTTGAATTTTAAGGATTATTTTATAAATATTATAAATGTTGAGGGCTAATCGGCAAATTGTATATTTATATGATTTTGCTTTTAATTGAATGAAAATGTGGTTGAATTAATTTAATTTGAACTTAATTAGATCAAGAACAAAAGGAAGCGGATTGGATCGGAAGCTTAATTTGACAACTATCGAGGTAAGTTTTAAGCAATTGGGTTAAATTGAATTTTATACCATGTTATATGCCCAAGTTAGATGGTGGTAAGTGTATTGATATCACATTGCCGAATGTATCTATAAAATTTGTATAAGTAGCCGATTATGTGGTTGTTGGAGGTTTAGATTTCTTTGTATGAAATGTAAGTTTGTATGATAATGATACTAATAGATGTGAGAACTACTAAATTGGGATATGAATAAATTCAAGGAGTTGTTAGTTGCTTAATAATGTCAAGGCCGAATGTGATATTGGGCAAAAATATATATATATATTAGTCAAATTATGTGGTTGATTTATGTATGAATTTAATATACTTGAGATGGATGAATATTTATTGTTTGAAAAGTAGTTAAATGTGGACTTTGAAGTAGGTGAAGGTTGTAATTGAAATAGTAATTATATATATATGGTCATATATTAGATGGTTGAGATGTGTATAAAGATAGGTAAATTTTACCAATGTGACAGAGTTAAGATTTAATAAGTGCATGGGCTGAATGTATGTTTGACTAATATGAAATCGATGATGGAGGTGATTGAATATTCAATTATGGGTTTAATTGAGTGTGACCGAATATAATGGTAAATTATAGGAAAATGAATTTGGTTTGAAATATACATACTTGGGTTCGGTCCTAATTATAATGTGTGGATATATATATACATGAAGTATAAGAGGAGAAAATTTTATAATTAGCACTATGTGTGCGGATAAATTAGAAACGTCTCTATGTGAGCGATACGTTACGAGAAATATTGTGTAACGGCTCTATGTGAGCGATACATTACGAGAGTATTGAGTAACGGCTCTATGTGAGCGATACGTTACGATGGATATTGAGTAACGGCTCTATGTGAGCGATACGTTACGAAAAATATCAAGTAACGGCTCTATGTGAGCGACACGTTACAAAATTTTATCAAAAAATTGTGTAAGTATAAGATTCGTTAAATGATTTATATGAGAATGTTATTATGCATACGGAAATGTAAGAAGTGCATTAATACAGGTTATGCATGAACGATTTAGTTGGAAAAGGGGAAGTGAATTAAAGGTATGTAATATACCTATTAGTTTGAGACTATTAGTAGCTGGAAATGCAAATAGAAAATTTGGTAAGTATATGTTATAAATATTAATTATTTATCATGTGGTGATGGTATATGGAAGTTGTTAGAAGTATATGATGTGATTATAAATTCAATTTTATTATGGTTTGGGATGATTGGTATGGATGTTATCAAGAGATTAGGTTTCGAAATCTTGAATAAAATTTTGTTTCTATTATTCAATGAGTATAAATTGCTTAAACTTACTAAGCTATGATAGCTTATTTGGTGTGTTTTATGCATTGTTCATTAGATTTTGAAGTTGAAGCTCAAGCTCGAGGATCGTCGTCGAAGTCATTCACATTATCATCTCTTTTGGTACCTTTTTGTTTTTGAACCCAAGGTCCATGGCATGTATAAGCTAATTTACTTCTTGGAGTTTTGTATAAAAACAAACTTAAAATGTATGGAAGCCATGCGAAAATGGCTATACTTATATGCATAAATATGGCTTGATCATGCTTAAGTTGGTGATATTATGTGCAGGGGAATAGTTGGACAGCAGCAGTGACGTGATTTTGAAAAATCACCAAAAATAGTAGAAATGGAATTAGGTTGTGCATGAGATATAGAATTAAAGCTTATTGAGTCTATTTTTATATATAAAAAAACAGTGTAGGAAAAAGAGTTGTATATTATGAGATAATTAATTTTTAGTGAAGAGAGGTCAGAACTGTCAAACTGTGTAATAGGGGGGACTTTAACTAATAAACTGTACTAATTGGCCATACGAAAAATTCTGAAAAATTTACAGTAAGAAGATATATGAGTCTAATTTCAAGAAAAATTTACGGATCTAGATTTCGAGTTTCGTAACTCAAGTTATAATTGATTTAGTGAACATGACGCAGATGGACAGTTTTAATTATTATGTCTCGAACTAGTAAGTTAAGTCTAGTAAAGCCTCGTGCTCAACTCCGGCAACGGTCTCGGGTAAGGGGTGTTACACCCCTGTTCCTCTGTTCGACAGTTCTAACCCCTCTTCACTAAAAATTAATTATCTCATCTTACAGAATTTGGATAATGTTACAGTTTATTTCTTTTGAAAATATACTCATTAAAGATTCTAAGCATATAAATTATAACCCATAATTATTTTCCTCCAATTTTTGATGATTTTCCAAAGTCAAAACAGGGGAACCCGAAATCATTATGACCTTGTCTCACAAAACCTATTATATCTCATGATTTACAATTTAATTGCTTACATCATTTCTTCTATAAGAAAGTAGACTCAATAAGCTTTAATTAAATATTTTATTCATCCTCTAATTTGATTTCTAAAATTTTTAGTGATTTTTCAAAGTTAGACTACTGCTGCTGTCCAAAACTGTTTTAGTGCAAAGTGTTAATTTCCATTTTTGCCCCAAATTTCACAGTTCATACATTTCAGTCATTGTCCAATTAACCCCTCAATTGGAATAATTTTTCTCAATCAATACCTTATTATATCATTTTAAACTACTTCCTAACCCTTGAAAATAAAAAATTTAGCATTAAACCTTAATTCCAAACTCTTTTACAATTAGGTCCTAAAACCAATTTCCATCAATTTTACTTGATAAAATCATCATATATCAAAATTAAAGCTTCAATTATATATTTATTCATCATATGCTTCCATCACTCATCCATACCAACTTTAAAAATTAGGCATAGAATCAAAAACTAATGACATAGTAAGTTAGACCCAATTGTAAACATCTAAAAACATAGAAATTTCAAGGAGAAAGCAGGAATTAAACTAACATGAAGCTAGAGTATGAAAACCAGCTTTAACCCCCTTCCATGGTTGTTTTTCAATGGATGAAAATGAAGAGAATTCTAGATATTCCAATTTAGTCCTATTTTTATTTAGCTAATTTTGGCAATTTTCTAATTTTGCCCTTATTTCACCCATTTCCTGATTTTTCTCAGCTATTGCCGCCCAAAATATCTCCTTTGGGCTTATTTGCACTTTATGTCCTTCTTCATTTGACAAGTAAGCTATTTAATCCTTCTAGCAACTTTTACACCTTTTCAATTTAGTCATTTTTATTCAATTAAACATCCAAACGTCAAAATTTTCTAACAAAATTTTAATACTATCTTATTGATATTCCGTAAATATTTATAAAAATATTTATGACTCGGTTTATAACACCAAGATCTCGATACCTTTTTTTCTCAATTTTTAACCAAATAAATTTTTATAAAACACAATTTACTATTTTAAAAATCTTTTAAAAGCTACATTTGGCTCGTAAATATTAAATAATATAATCTACGAGTTCATTTCTCATTTGTCATAAATATTAAAAGCAAGACAAGATGCTCGCTTCGTGGCTCTTATCTACCATTTGTGATGATGTTTTAGTTCATCTCAGTAGTGCCAAGTCGAGTTGTGAGGTATGGAACATTGTTTTGCGTCGGTTTGCTTCTAAGTCTACTTTGGCAGTCTCTACCTTGCGACACTCTCTTTACTCTCAAAAGAAAGGTTCTTTAACGATTAAAGAATATTTGGCTAAGGTTCAAAGCTTGTGTGACACTCTCATGGCCCTAGGAATGTTCTTTCTAAGCAAGAACAGGTGAGTATCGTTCTTATTGGTCTACCGCGGTGTTGCTCTCATAATGGTAAGCTGCAAGGTTCTTCTGTACAAGCTAATGCAGTCTCTAAACAAGGACAGTTTTCTCCGACTGCAAAAGTGTGGTACCCTGACTTAGGTGCGTCCCATCATGTTACAAATGATCTGGCCACCTTGCAGGAAGCAACATCATACACATGTACTAATAAGCTTTTTATGGGAAATGGTGTGCCAGTGTCCATGGCTCACACTAGCTCGAGTAATTCCACAACTGCCATTAGGGTTTTTCATCTAAAATCAGTGTTACATGTTCCTCGTATTTCCAAAAACTTAATGTTTGTTGCAAAGTTTGCCAATGATAATCAAGTTTACTTTGAGTTTCATCCTCTACATTGTTTTGTGAAGGATATCAAGAATGGATCATATTGTTGACGGGCCGCATGCATAATGGTCTATACCAATTTGATCTTTCAGACTCTAGGCAACTCGAGGCTGGTTTCTCTTCAGCAACTGCTCATGCTGCTCATCTAGGGTCATTTGTTCCTAGAGATAGTGTTTTTGATTTGTGGCGCAAGAAACTTGGCCACCCATGTAATAAAGTTGTTATAGCAGTTCTTCTTAAGAATAATATTGTTTCTAACAACTGCAATTTGCATTCACTATGTTCAGCGTGCCAACTTGGAAAATTTTATAAGCTTCCCTTTTCTTTTTCTACTATCAAGTATTCAGCTCCTTTTGAACTTATAGTATCTGATCTTTGGGGGCCAGCTTATGTAATGTCTGAGGTTCCTCTTACTATGTATTGTTTGTTGATGCATACTCGCTATACCTGGTTGTATCTCATCAAACACAAATCTGAGGCTCTTGAGAAATTTCTTAGCTTACAAAAGTTTGTTATTGTTTAATTTGGCTGCTCCATTAAGGTACTCCAGTCTGATTGGGGCGGTGAATTTCGATCCTTTCCCAAGGCCTTGCTCAGCTAGGAATCCATCATCGATTCTCCTGTCCTCACACTTCAGAACAAAATGGCTTAGTGGAACGAAAGCATAGACACATAGTTGATGTTGGTCTGACTTTGTTGGCTTAAGTTGGTGTTCCCATGCGATTTTGGGCTCATGCATTTGTCACTGTTGTTTACCTTATTAACAGGCTTTCTACACTGTTCTCACTGGCAAATCCCCTTATGAGATGTTGCATCATTCTTCTCCTAACTATATGCACTCAAAAGTTTTTGGTTGTAGGTGTTATCCTTATATCAGGCCATTCAACACTCACAAGCTACAGTTTCGTTCTAAGCCCTGTGTGTTCCTTGGCTACAGTCCTATTAACAAAGGGTACAAATGTCTGGATGACACTGGAAAGCTGATTGCGTCTTGACTTGTAGTGTTTGATGAAACCTGCTTTCCTTTTGCAGCTACTGTTACTTCACCTAGTGGTCCTGTTTCCTCGGTTTCTTCTTCTAATTTTATGCATCAGCAGTACCAGGTATCAATCGTATTCTCATCTTTGCCTCAATTTGGCCTTAATTCTTCTCCTGTGTCTTCTCTTACCGAATTCACTGGCTTACAGACCAAGCCAGCTACTGCCATGTTGTCAGGTAATACAGCTTGCAATAATCGATCTTCTCCTGCTTCATTCCTTCCTTCTCTTACTGTGGCCTCTCCAGTTGCCTCTCAACTAGTGTCCAACAGTATTCAGGCTACTGAACCACTGCCTGCACCTCTTTCCAATACTCATCCTATGCAGACAGATCCAAGAGTGGTATTTTTAAGCCACGAGTTTTTTCAACTGAGCTAGGATCCTCTGAACCATCTACAATTGAAGAGACCTTGTCTTGCAAGGAATGGGCCCTAGCAGCTCAGCAAGAGTTTGATGCCTTGCTAAAAAATCAGACATGGGACCTGGTTCCCTTATCAGCTAACAAGAAAGCTGTTGGATGTAAATGGGTGTTCAAGCTTAAAAGGCATGCGGATGGCACCATAGCTTGATAGAAAGGGCATTTGGTGGTCAAAGGATATCTTCAGGAAGTTGGAGTTGACTTCCCTGAGACTTTTAGTCCAGTTGTCAAACCGACAACCATTCGGATTGTCTTAACTTTGGCGATGAAGCTTGGCTGGCCAATAAGGAGCTTGACATTAACAATGCATTCCTTAATGGCAATCTTTCTGAAGAAATATACATGGTTCAACCTCCTAGTTTTGAACAGCAACATAGGGATCGAACACTGGTGTGCAGGATAAAGAAGGCTCTATACGGTCTTAAGCAGGCTCTTAGGGCCTAGTTCTCCAAATTGAGAGAGTTTTTGCTTATGACTCATTTTTTGCTGGCTAAGTCCGATGGTTCATTGTTTATTCAAAACACTGAGGGCTTGTGTATGTTGACGATCTTATTGTCACTTGCAACCATCAACGCATCATTGATGAGTTTGTTACAACTCTTGACACAAAGTTTTCTTTGAAGGATATGGGGCCTCTCTCTTACTTCCTCAGCATTGAGGTCCTTCCTACTACTAAGGGGTTGTTTTTAAGCCAACAGAAGTATGTTTGTGATATTTTAAAAAAGGCTAAGATGGATTAAGCCAAAGGCCCTCCTACACCCATGGTTACTTCTACCACTTTGTCTCAACATATTGGCAGTGCTGTGGAAAATGCGTCTGACTACAAGAGCATTGTAGGTGCCTTACAATATGTGGTCTTTACAAGGCCCGACATTGCATTTGTTGTCAATAGAGAATGTCGGTTCATGCATAAACCTCTAGATCAACAATTTAAAGCTGTGAAACGAATCCTTAAATATCTTCACAACACTATGGATTATGACATTCATTTCACTAAAGCCAAAAGCCTAGATTTGGTAGGATACTCGGATTCAAATTGGGGCACAGATGTGGATATATGATAAAAGGTCCACTACAGGGTTCTGTGTTTTTCTTGGTGGGAATCCTGTAGCCTGGGGGTCCAAGAAACAATAGGTGGTCTCCAAGTCAACTGTGGAAGCTGAACATCGAGGCCTTGCTCATACTGTCTCTGAGGTGGTCTGACTCGAGTCACTTCTATTGAGTTGTATCTTCTTCCTTCCCACAAAGCTGAAGTTTGGTGTGATAATTCAGGAGTTGTGGCTGTTTCAGCGAATCCAGTACAACATTCGAAGTTCAAGCATGTTTAGTTAGATCTCTTTTTTGTCAGAGAGAAGATTGATGCAGGGAAGTTGACAGTAAGGCATGTTCCTGCACTTGAACAAGTGGCAGATGTGTTCACCAAGCCTCTGTCCACTCCTTTATTTATAAAGTTCAGGTCGTGCCTCAAGGTTGTTGCGAAACATGATCAGACAACAGAATTTAGAAGTTGGGGGCATAATAAGGAACAAAACAGTTGTGACAAATTAGTAGTAGTTAGTGGTAGTTGGCGATTAGCTGTTAGGTTGTTAATAATTAGCATGTTGTAGGTAGTTATTTGTTAATAATTAGTTAATCTGTTATGGATTAGTTGTATATAAACCCTACTTAATGTTCTCAACAAGATATGAAAAATTAATTTTGTTTTCTATCATTAAAATTGATGCTCATTATAAAGGATGCGTATCGATATCTCTCTACCAACACGAGGCTAGAATACCCGTAACTACCCATTGCATTAATTGGAAAGCCTTATGGAAAATTTAGCTTTTTGATATTCCTTTGGAAACTGTGCCACAACTACCTCTCACTCCGGATAGAACTGTGTGCTCGGAATATTACAAGGAATTCCAATTGTCCATTGTGTGATCGCATGGATGAAAACATTGACCACTTATTCCGTACATGCTCTTTCGCCAGAGCTATATGGTTTGGTTCTCAATACTCCATCCGGTCGGAATACTTGGGAGTAATGGATATACGAGAATAGATCCTTTAGTGGGTTCAACAATACTTAAAATCTGACCTCTTCCACCAAACATGTACAATGAATGGATCCTAATTCTTTGTCAACTATGGAAGCATAGCAACTGAGTTTGTTTCAACAATCAGATTGCTAATCGTATGGCACTACTCCAAAGTGTACAATGTTGTTCGCAACAATACCAAGTCCTATTACGATCGAAAAAGCCAAATCCATACTTTTAAACCAGCCAAATCGAACAACCTGAACTGGAAACTCAACTTTGCCCTAGCAATTCACCCTTCTCGATCATACTGGTCTTCATTCACTCCAACACAACACATAATTTTGGGTCAGCAGTAGCAATTGTTGGGTATACTCCTGTTCCAACATACATGGCCACATATTACCAACGTCATTCAAAACTACATAGCCAGCTACTCCTAGCTCGAATGATCTTACTCAAGCTAAAGCACATTTGGATCCAATTAACTGGTCAGTGGAAGATCGAGCCCATCCATCAGGATATTAAATCGCTTCAGCAAGGAATAAGATTTGAAATGTCAACCGAAGACACATGCTACATCGCAAACTCTATCACCTAGCCTATCGTCGTATAGTTACTCAATCCTTTAAGGATTGGGCTAAATAATAACCACTCTATGCAATTTATGCTTTTGTTATCTGACCAATAAAAAAATTCTGCATGTTGTATTAAAAGAAACTTCACCAAGATATTATAATTAGTTCACATATACCAAGCTCTTATTTTTTTTTTATAAATATAATGCCTTAAAAAAATCTAGTAATCTTCAAAACTATTATGAACTTTAAAAGCTTTTCTTCTTCATTCGAAACCAAAAATCAGAACGAAAATTTAAAATTTTAATTACTTTAATTAAAAAGTAATTAAAATTTTAAAAATAGGATGATTTTGTATGCAAATAAATGTTAACTAAAAAAAGCTGGCAAAAACAAAGATACACGGCGAAGAAACCTCTGGCAAACTGCGGGCCTACTTTGTAGCCCGTAAGCCATAAGAATCCTGCAAAATATATATAAAACGACACCGCTTATTTCCACTACTGAGGAGGAAAAAATAAATTGGTACTACAAGGCCAACCAGGTTCAAACCGGTGACCTCTTGATCTGTAGTCAAATGCTCTACCACTGAGCTATGGACCCAAGTCGATAGGTGGTAAAATTATTTTATATATCATTACTAAAAAAAATAAATTTATGGTCAATATTAAAGCAAAATTATACCATACTTTGAACATGTCAAAAGGAAATGTTAAGCACACTTGACACATGATATTTTTTTTTTTTTTTTTTTTTTTTTGTTTTTGGTCTCTCAAACTTGTTTCTTTGGTTCATCGTCGCTAGGGAATAACAACATAAAAAGCAATAGGTTTTCCAATTTCAAAAAAATAAAGGAAGCTTGTTGCAAGAAAATAGAGCAGTATATAATTAATAAGTGTTGTATCAAATATAACAATATACAATTAATAAGTGTTAGGTGTAGTGATAAGGCACGTTTTAATTTTAATGAGAAAATGTTAATTTCAAACTTGGAAATGACAGAAAAATGATCATAAATTTCGAACATAAACTATAAAATTAAAAAAAAAAAGTAATAAATAGTCAAGTACAAACCAACCCCTCCTCTGAAGCTATTACCTTTGTAGAGTTGTAATAAAGAACATAATTATTTTTGGTTCCGAGATATATATTCAAGGGTAATTCTCCCTCAAGGGTTCTCTCTGTTCTCCGTCATTTTCTTTACTAAGCAACACTTATACTTTCTTCATAATATCCATTTTTTTATTGATTTAAGCATCGAAAATCGTGTAAAATAGAAATTCTAGTAGGGTAGTACTCTTAGAGCTCACGTTTATCTTGTAAATACGTATTCACGTTTATCTTTAATAATATATTTACAAATAAATATAATCACAAATTGTTGAATTTCTACATACATGTGAGCTTTTGAGACAAAAATGACAATGAATTTGGATATATTCACGCATGCATCATCCCTCCTAATTTGCAATTTAGGGCCAAGTTAGAATAGTTTTTTAAAGAGAACCGGATGAAATTTTAATTTTTCATAGTTTATATCTTTATAATTTGTAAAAGATTAAATCAATTTTTTTAATTTTAGGGACCAATGTGTAATTTTACCTTTACTAATTTAAAAAAACTTAAATAGTAATTTTATATTTTAGAGAGAACCGAGGTCCATTCCACCCCTGGCTTCACCCCTTTTTGGATTGTATTATTTTAAAATATTATCACCTTCAAAGTTGAAAATAAAAATATTTAAAAAAATAGCACATGGATTCTATAAACCAATCTTAATTAAATAAAAAATATTTTTTAAAATCTGTCAACAATGTGCTTTTCTTTTTTTAAAAAAAAAATTGCACTAATATAAGCAAGAGCATAACAAAATCATGGGTTTTTAATTAGTTGGGTAAAATATTGCGGCCTAACTGACAGCCTGCTATTCGGTTCAAGCTAGCAGACGCTGGATCTTGGGTTGTCGTTTTTCAAAGGGATAATATAATTTTTGACCCTTGAATTTAACAATTAGGTTCACTTTAGTATTTATATTTTCTTGTGCACTTTAATACCTAAATTTGGAAACTAAATTCATTTTGATCTCTAAAATTTGATTTCGTTGAGATTTAATGACGTGACTAGTGTTCTTGAAATATGATTAGATTGGTTGGTTTAATTGAGATTCAAAATAAAAAGCTGAATCAATTGAATAAGAAATTGCTTGATATCGATAAAAATAAAACATTGAGACCGATCAAACCAATTGAATCGCATAACCAATGGTTTAGTAAAATATTTATTTTTATATTATTGTGAATTTTTATTTATTTAATTAATTATTGTTGGTTTAACTATTGAAAGTTGAAACCGATCAAACCAATTGAATTGCATAACCAATGGTTTGATTGGTTCAACCAATATTGTATAAGATACTTTAAGATTGTACCACGGCATCACTAGAACATATATATATATTAATTTTCAAGTAATGATGTAGCATAATATTAAAGTATCACATCATCGAACTTTTATATTTTCAAATCCAAGGAACAAAATATATTTAGTTGCCAAAGTGAATAAAAAATTCAAATATCAAAGGGCAAGATATTATATTATCCCTTTTTCAAAATAGAAATGTGATTTGTATGTATATATGCGTAATATATAATTTAATTCAATAAAACATGGCTCTTTCCTGCCCCGGCTGCCTAAAAGAATTCGTATTGCCAACATGAGTTGATTAATAAATTATTCGGTTTTAAATTGATATTAAGCAATCTAAATTTCATTCTCATCGAAATATTAATGTGTTTTGGTTCATTTTGTTTCATAGTTAATACTAATTTGTATTGTTTTGCTACAATTTTTTATACTTTAAAAATGTAAAGAAAAATCGTTATAAATTATTTAATTCAATTAATAAATTTAATTATTAAATATGTAAATGTATATATTTTTATTAAGCAGAAATTAGACTATATATATATATAAATATTTAAAAATAAGATAACTCAAAAATAGTAAATTGAAGTACATTAGTATAGATAAATAATGGTATCAAACAGTGGCAGAGCTAGAAAAAAATTTTAAAGATTAAATTTTACGATAGTAAAAATATAATTTTATCATTTTAATAGTTTATATTTTTATATTTTTATAATGTTTAGAGGGTTAAATAAATTTTTATCATTTTTAGACGATCAAAATTTATTTTATCATTATTAATTTAAAATTTTATAAATTATAAAATATTTAAATTAAAATTTTACTATTTTACCCCTCTTAGTGGCTCCGCCACTTGTACCAAAAGTGAAATGCCCACTAGTGCTTATATATTCCTACTATCCTAGTGTGGTTATTTAGAGAAATCTATGAATTTAATTGAAATTTTGCATGATAACAATATAAAATTGAAAAATCGTTTCATCATTTAAAATATTGTTTTATATTTTGTTTTTGAACAATAAAATTCAAGAATAAAGCTACTAGCTTCCTTTTGGTCACTATTTTATTGCAACTTGTGACCTATACTTTTTATTTTTATTTATTAATTTTCTTTTAAATATTGGTCATCCACTGAATTATATTTATCAATATTTGTTAATCCCACAATTTTCATAACTATTTAATTAGAAATGCATCTCTCGTGGCAGCTCCTAACACTAAAATGCTTTCCCTCAATTATATATGATTGCATGCATGAACCTTACTACACCTTTTTTTTTTTTTTTTTTTAGTATAAGAAATTTTATACCCAAACAGTAAGAATTTGGCTTGATTTAACTTTAATTTTAAAAATAATAATTTAACGACTTAATATGATTATTAAATATGATAATAACAGACAAAAAAAAAAATCATGCTAACACCCTTTTGAGGATTTCCTTTTAACATGGCTTTCTACTCTTGTGCTTATATATATAATATTTGCACTTACAAGATGTTTTAATAGTATTGTTTTTTATAATAGAACTTTGTACTCTTTGTGCTTATACATTAGGATTGTTGGAAAAGTAGAAGGTTTAAATAAAAATATAAATTTGAAAAATGAGTTTGGCTAAAAAAAGAGATCCATTTAGGGTTTTGGGTAAAAATTTTTGTCTGTACCTGGCTCGGCTTTGATATGAATTTGCAAAAAAAAAAAAAAAAGAATTTGATGCTTTTTGATGTTGTTTTCACTATTTTTGCTGTTATTTTGTCACTATTTTGGTGTCGTTTCGCTATTATATTATTACTATTTTATTTTTATTATTTGGATATTGTATAATTCTTATTTTATTTTTAATTGCCTACTATTTTAGTGATATTTGTTTGCTAAGTTACACTTATCTTAGTGTTATTTAAATATAAATAATATTTTAATTTATTTTCAATTTATCGAGAAACATTTATTTTAATTTTTTATGTATTTGATATATTATATTTTTAAAATTTATTTTTATATGAAAATAATATAAAAAATAAATACGGGTAAGTCAAGCCAAATTTGGACAAATTTTTAGACCTATTTTTTAGTCGGACCTAGAAAATAGGGCTAAAATTTTATTGAAACCTGACCCAAATCCAACCTGACCTAACCCATGATCTCCTCTAACCAATAATTATACAATTATCTAAAATGCTAGAAATTAATATAAATTAATACATTTAAATCATGAATGGAGATACTTGTTCTAGAAAACTTCACAAATAATGTTAAAAGAACACATTTGTCTAAATTTAAATGCTAAGAATTAATATAAATTAATACATTTAAAACATGAATGGAGATACATGTTCTAGAAAGCATGACATTTTTTAATTAGCAATCTATAATACTGTTTGTGAAATAATTCTTTTTTAATTAGCAATGACTCAATGTATCAAAAACCAGTACATTTAAAAATATATTAGAATGTTTGTTAATTTGATCTGTGAATTTGGATTTCGTTAAGATACGGTGATTGTGACACTCAGATATTGTGCCATAATCTTTTAAAATTTTAAGTGATAATATGTTATAATCTCGTAATGTTGCATCATCACTAGGGCAAAGCAAGGAATTTTGTTTGAGAGAGATGCAAAGTTAAAAGTTTTGTATTAAAAATGTTTAAATTAAATTATTAATTTTTCAAAAAGGATATAATATCTTTTTTTTTTCATTTAATCAAATGTTAAAAAGAGCCTAAATTGAATCTTTCAATTTTGGGGAAGGGCTAAAAAGTAATTTTCCATTTATCCAGTTGGTCTCTTACCTGCCCTTTTGGCTACACCCTTGGTTATTACACCTTAGTCGAATCCAGATTAAAGGATGAAATTGGAAAAAAATTGCCAAAATTCGAGACTAATATGGAGAAAAAAAATTTAGAAACCAAATTGAAAAATGTTACTAACTTCGGGTACTATTGTTGCTTTATCCCTAGATTATTTTTAAGAAATAAAAATTAGCAAGCATTAAGCTTTAATTCGAGGGGTTAAGCTTCGGAGAAATTGACGGGGAGTTGAAATGTTGAATTATAGAAACAGTCCCGACGTGGAGAAAATCAATTGGTCATAGAAAGCAGAGGAAACTACGGGCGGCGTACCGTGTTTTTGTGTGTGCGTGTTTTTTTAACAGTTTTTAACTTTTAAGCCAAAAAAGCCACCTAACATATCAGGCTGGTCGACAAAAACCTTCTTACCTTATTTATTAATTTTAAGGTTTAATGATAACGTTTATATATTTTATTAAAATAGTCTTAATTATATTTTTAAACTTTTTTATTATTAACTTTTATTTTTTAATTTATTTTTAACAGATTTGATAAAAGTACAGTCAAAAAGTTAATAGATTTGATAAAAATATTGAATATTTGTATTTGTTTTAAAACCTTTTTTTAGATAATTATGTTAAAAAAAAGAATAAAGGTTGATGGCAAAAAAAAAACTAAAAATAAAATTAGGACTATTTTAACAAAAATATAAACGTTAATTTATTATTAAACCTAATTTTAAGGTAAACTATACTAATCACCCATTTTCAAGACTCAATTATGAAATTTTATAAAATAATCACTTCATTATCATTTTTTCGCTAGCCTTTAAATGACCAATGAAAATAGGAATTGTCAATTTTAAAATTAACATAATAATAAATTTAACCTTTAATTTATATTTTTTATTATTTTTATTTTAAATTTTTAAAAATTTAATGAATTAATTGAACGAGTGTTGAAGTTTTTTGTGTTAATCGAATATGATAATAACGAAAACAATAACAAAAGCAACTCAATTAAATCGATGTCGAACAATTCAAACATGAATCTTATGAAATCAATAAATAGTAAACTAAGGAAGACCGAGTCATCTCCGCCTTCAATGTTCAATCAAGCAATGAAGAACCAAAGTATCGAGAGAAAAGAATGAGTAAAGGTGAAAATTATGACTTTGGGTTTTTGGGTGTTCTAGTTTTGGTATTTTTTTTATCAAATGTAGTTGATAAATTTTTATTTATTTTTAATTTCTTAGGTGGATGGAGAAAAAAGAAAAGCAAAACTATAAAAAAAAAGGACCAAATTACACAATTTGTAAATATTAAGGATTAAATTTTTAGAATCAAGATTAAAGTGATACAATATATAAATGTTTGAGGCATAAAGTTGTTATTATGTCATTTTAAAAGCGAAACATCATCTTTTCGTTAGTCATTTAATAAAAATTTTGAATAGTTAAATGACATTTTTAACTTCTTCTAGTTAAGTGATTAAAAAAAATTTATTAATAGATAAAATATTAAATGTAAATGTAGTAAAATATTAAATAAATTGAGATAGAATAATATTTAGTCTCTAATTTTGATAAATTTTCACATTGGTCATTGAATTTTTTTGTCCATGTTAGTCATGAAACTTGACAGTTTTTTCAATAATATTTGTGTCATATAATTACTTGAATTTTTTAAAAAATGTATAATTTCTTAATATTTTAAATAAATATTGGTATTTTTATATTTTATATAAATATTTTAAAATTTTCAGGTGATGATGCGGCATAATCTCAAAACGCCACATCATACTTTAACATAATCAAAGTTTATGGACAAAATTGAGAAAAATTACTAAATGCCAAGACTAAAAGCAAACTAAAAAAAGTTCAAGGACCAAATTTAGAAAGTAAAATATTGCTTTATTCCATTCATAAACTAATTTATTTTAATTTTATAAAATATCAATTATAAATAATCTACAAATTTTTATAAAAAATTAGGTGATGACATTGTATATTCTCAAAGTAACACGTTATCATACCTTAAACATAACTGAAGTTTATTGACCAAATTTTAAAAAATTTATCATATTCTGAAACTAAAACGAACTAAAAAAAATCAAAGGACCAAATTGAAAAATTATCAAATTTAGAGCCTAAATTGTTGATTTATCCCCATTCATATTCAAATCAAATCGTAAAACTCCCGACAGAGATGGCCAATATATTTGAAAAGATAGTGATGAATACAATTCATGCAAGCAGCTTTTTTTCTTCTTTTTTTCGAAAGGTCCCAACATGAGATTTTCAAGACTTGAAAATGGGTGTGGAGTCAAATTTCCGACATTCTTGAATTCCCCCCAAGTCTTCCTTTCTAGTCCTATAAATACCCTCTTAAAATTTTCATCAATCTCCATACAAAATTAGCTCATACATATATACACACATATACACATATATATATACACTAAGAATTATACACCCCGCTTATATAGATCCCGAGAGAGCTACAAAAAATGGGGTTTTTCCTGTTATTTCAACTTTTTTTCACCATAGCCATCATAAGTTTTTCTCTTTATTTCTTCTCCACATTGATATTCTCATGCTGGGTTCTACCCATTAGAGCTTACAACAAGATTAAAAAAAATGGATTTACAGGTCCAATCCCTAGTTTTCCAATGGGAAACATCACAGAGATGAAAAACAGTATGAATATAAACGTTTCTTCTTCACTTAATGTTATTTCCCACGATATACACTCCACTGTGTTTTCTTATTTTGCTCGTTGGCAGAAATCATACGGTAAGTTTTGTTTTGTTTTGTTTTGTTTTTTAAATTTGGTCCTAAACAGTATAGGGCTTATGATTTTACGGCTTGTTTGAGCTTGTGTTTTTGTGTTGCAGGGAAATTGTTCATATACTGGCTGGGGACGGAGCCGTTTTTGTACGTTGCGGAACCGGAGTTTTTAAAGAACATGTCGGCGGGAGTGTTGGGAAAGAGTTGGGGGAAACCCAAAGTGTTTAAACATGATAGGGAGCCCATGTTTGGAAGTGGGTTGGTGATGGTTGAAGGAGATGAGTGGGTTCGCCATCGCCATGTTATTACGCCTGCATTTTCTCCTTCTAACTTAAAGGTATTATTATCCTTCGTATTTTCTCTACTTTTTCTCTCCTTACAAATTAAAAGAACAAATGTGTAAAGTATTATTTAGTCCCTAAATTTAATAACGCTTTGGCCCTTCATTTTTTTTTGTCCACATTAGCCTGGGAATTTTAGTTTTTTTTTCAGTTTAATGCTTCAACATAGATTTTATTAAGGTATGATAATATGACATTTTAAGATTATGTTATGTTATCACCTAAAAGTTCTTTAATAATTTTTAATTTTTAAAAGATTTTATATAAATTTTTAAAATATTCCATAATCTCATAGTGTCATGCCATTATTCTTGAATGGAATCCAAATTTAAGAATTAAATTAAGAAATATTGTCAAATTTTAAGATGAATAGGGAGAAATGTTTAGGGACTAAATTAAAATATTATCAAATTTAAAGACTAAATGTTAATTTATCCAAAAACAACTTAGGCTCCATTCTGTACACATTGGTGGAAAACGATGAACACTTGCATGTTCCACAGCCGACAGCGTCTCTGAAAGCGTAAAAGTCTTAACTTGTGAAGTAGAAAACATTTGTTTTCAAAATCAAACGGTCATTCAACAGGGTAGTTCTTCAATTTATTAATTTGAATGGTTTTATCAATTCAAATGGTCGATACAGTTGGATTAAATAATTAATTAAAATTTATAAAAATAAAATATTTAAAAATTAAAATAAAAACACAACCATAAGTATATATTCATGTAAAGTTAACGGAACAAATAATACACAAAAAAAAGTAAAAGTTAGCAGGAAAACAATCATTTTTCTTTTGTTCAAAAGCACGAAGACATGCATTTATACCTAACATTGGACATGGTCATATATATATATATATATATATATATCTAAAACTAATATATGACGCCATTTATTTATTTATAAATAAAATTAGTTGTATATATATTTTAAGAAATCCAAAAGTTTTGAGATAAAGAATAATTTTTTAAAAAAATTTAAATTGATTGAATCTTAGCTCAATTGGTATGAGTATTATTTTTAATATAGGAGAATGTACATTTGAGTGCGTTAAAGCATACTATCCTCCTATTTATGAGTTATGGGTTAAAGAAAAGTTATAAATAATTTTAAATATTATATTAAAAACATATAATAATAATAAAAATACTCTAATTTTTTGATACATTTGGTTAGTTAATAATATTAACACTAAACAATTCATTATATTTAAAACATGGCACGATTAAAATAAAGATGCATTGCAACGGATAGAAAATAGCTGCAGAAGATATTTGTTGATCTTAAAACTATATTATATACTGCGATATATGAGAGTGGTACCTTTTAATACTCTTAACATTTAATATAAATATTAAAATTTGTGAAAGAGAATTAATCATTATTGTATGTGATAGATATCTTGTTTTTAATAAAGAAATATATATATAAATTAAAAGTTTTATTCGCTAAGATGACGTTACAATTTTATATATTTAGGGTATTATCTTTTCAACATCTCTTATTATATAAATTAATAATAAATTAATTTTAATTAACAATTTTAGTTACTTAGATAACTTGTTTTTAGTAGAAGGAAGTTTTCTTTTACTCACTTTGAAGAGGTCTTATTTTTTACCAAAGTTTTAATTTTCAAGTTTAAGTTTTTATTAATTATTTCTTTTGTCCGGGTAAAATGTAATAGTAATTATTTATGGAGTTAAATTTTTAAACTTTAATCTCAATTATTTTAAATATTTTAATTAATTAAAGAATAAGAAACTAAGTAAAAAAATTGACCATTACAAGCCAAATTGAAAATTTTGACCATCCTACGTATTAAATAAACTCTTTCCTCAATACTTCAATAACCAAACAAAGCATAGAGTGCATTAACAAATTGAAATTTGACTATTCATTTTTGTTAGGGTATTGAGTAAATCACATTACATTCTTATAAAGAATTTAAGTTTAAATTTAAAAAAATATATTATTATAAGGGTAGCTACAAACCCTGAAAAAATTTAATTTTTATGAACCTTAAAATGGACATTACGGATACATTAGTCGTTAAAAATATATTTGATAATAACCCTGATGAAATACATTTTGCTTTGATAATGTAGGCTATGGCAAGCTTGATGGTGGAACCGACAACGAAGATGCTAGACCAATGGGCTACTCTAATAAACTCTGGTTATCCCGAAATCGACGTCGAAAGGGAAATCACAACGACCGCAGGGGAGATCATCGCGAGGACCAGCTTCGGGTTGAGTTACCAAAATGGGAACAAAGTGTTTGAAAAACTAAGAGCCATGCAAATCACACTTTTCAACTCCAACCGTTATGTTGGCGTTCCATTTAGCAAATGGATGTGCCCTAAGAAAAACCTAGAAGCCAAGAGACTCGGAAAAGAAATCGACCAATTGCTTTTATCTATAATCGATGCTCGTAAAAAAAGTTTGGATATTGGGACGTCCCCTCAAAAGGATTTGTTGGGTTTGTTGATGGAAGGTAGCCTCGTTGACGGACGGTCGGGGAAGAGCTTGACAGCGAGGGAGCTTGTCGACGAGTGCAAGACTTTCTTCTTCGGCGGCCATGAAACCACTGCATTGGCACTCACTTGGACATTGTTGCTTTTGGCCATGTATCCCGATTGGCAAAACCAATTGAGGGACGAAATTAAACAAGTGATTGGAGATGGAGAGATCGATTTCACTAAGCTTGCTGACTTAAAGAAGGTAAATATCTTTACTATATCTATATATTTAGATATATACTTATATTATGCTTAATCGAGTTGATGTCACAAGTCATCTTAGCATCAAGTTAATTAAAAATTATTAAAAATTCTTTACTTCTACAAAATTACAAATATAAAATAAGACTATTTACCTTTTCGTATTTTTATATAAAATCGATAAATTTTCACACATCACAAGTTTTAAACCTTTAACTTTACATTGTGTGCATTCATAACTTCTATTCATACATATATATTTTTTTGTTTCTACTATGGTAACCCAATTGTGAGGAAGTGATATTGAAAATACTAATACTACTATTTTTCATCAATAAAATTCAAATTTAAAATTCTATTTAAGTGACCTTATTAAATAGCGATAGATTTTGGGGGTTAGCAGGGCTTGGCCTCCCTAAAAGTAATAAAATTTAATTTAATCATTTAAAATTATAAATATATAGACTTTTAAAATTAAAATTTAATTTTGCCCCCCCAATTTTTTTTGATTTCGCTCTTGTTATTAAACTCTATTAAACTTGATCCAAGTGACTTCTATTATAATTATTTCCATTATCTTTCATTTCCAATCAATTTCTTCATTAATTTTCAAGTGTACATGTGTTTCTCGAGTCATGACATGAGAATTTTTATAGGTGAAAATTAAAATATATATGTATATATATCCTATATGTCAAAGGTCAAAATTCAAAGTTCAAAGTTCAACCATTTTGAAGTCATGTCATTTCATATGTAGAAACAAGTCAAATTACTTCCTTTGACACTTCAATTGTGGCAAGTGGGAGCTCCCCACTAGTTTTGAATTGGTTGTAAACTCTAAAGTACCAACGAATTCCACATGGAGTTATTTATTTATTTATTTAATTTTGGAATTTTTCTGTTTTTTTTATTTTTGAGAATTTGGTTTTGGGTGAATAATACTATGTGGCTATGTCTTGTAGATGGGATGGGTGATGAAAGAAGTGTTAAGACTATACTCGCCGGCACCAAATGCACAAAGACAAGCAAGAGAAGATATAAAGGTGGATGATCTTGTTATCCCTAATGGAACCAACATCTGGATCGACGTCGTAGCAATGCACCACGATCCGACATTATGGGGCGATGATGTTAACGAGTTTCGGCCAGAAAGGTTTAAAGATGATCATTTATATGGTGGGTGTAAACACAAGATGGGATTTTTGCCATTCGGATTCGGAGGTAGGATGTGTGTTGGAAGGAATTTGACAATGATGGAATATAAAGTTGTACTGACACTTATGCTCACTAGGTTTTCCTTCTCCCTCTCATCAAATTATCGCCATTCACCTTCCATTTTGCTTTCTTTAAGGCCTAGATATGGACTGCCCCTCCTAGTTAAACCCCTCTAAGCAATTCTTTTCCATCCCTTTTAGATTAAAAAGGTAAACTTCAACCTTAAAACCTTAGTTATAGATATTAAAAATGTTACATTCAAATTCATTGTATTCTTTCTTTATATTTGTTTCTTTGCACCGGCATTAAGGTGTTCAAATTTGTATTATCCATATTGAAATTAAATAAATGTAAAATTCGATTTCTCTAAATTATTATTATTTTTGGCCAGATGAATTATTCATTACTGATATTATTGAGGATCAAGATCTTATGAGACATAACTATTTACCTCCTTAACTAAGACATTTCTTTGGTTGATGATACTTATATTATTTTTCTTTTGATTTTTCTTTTTTACACTTTTATAATTTGTTTTCACTGAGAAATCATAAATAACAAAAATATTAATCGAAATATAGAGTTTTAAGGGTGGTATCATTTTTAATTAGGATATGGGTATTAATATATTTATAACTAATAATGTTTAAATTTTGCATTTGATAAAATAAATGAGAATAAATTTAAATTCACTATTTCAGAATATAATGAATTAAAATAGATCTTCACGACGATTATTACACCTACAGAAATAATAATCTAATTGAATTGATCATGAAAAATAAGGTGTTAATACAAGGATCATATTCTACTACAGTATAATGCAAAGAAAATAATAAAAGTAATGAATATTGCTGCCTTATTTTTATGTATAGAAAGTAATTTTCAATTTCAATTTCAATTACGACCAATTTAAAAAAAAAAAGAAGGAAAAATCCGTAACTTCGACACAGTTTTGCAAATCCGTAACTTCGATACAGTTTTGCTGCTATCCTGCTATTATAATTTTTTTTTTTTTAACAATGAATGGAAATCAATTGGTTTCATTCATTGTTTTGAATGAATTGTAATTAAATGATATGTGATTTTGGGGTAACAATCACTTTTTAAAAAAGAATTAAAACATTAAAATACCTGGACTTCGTTTCATCACCATTAAAGCTACGGCATGCGAACGACCAGGTTCACCATATATGATGTATACTGAAGAATTTGTTCTTGGAAGAATAATCTATCTCAGTGAAACCTGCAAATGCATTTCAATGGCGACAACAGTGTTATTTTTACCAAATAGCAGCCCTGTCAGGAAGATTGTAGGTTGTAGGTAAAAGTAGCATTGAGACCTGTAATAGAAATTAGATTGCATTTTGCGCCCTCTAATAAAAAAATAAGCAAAATTAGTCATTATACGATACATTAAAGAGTAAATTAGTTATTTTTATTAAAAAATTCATCCATTTCTATTATTAAAAATTGGCAAATAGTGACACGTACATGTCACGTGTAACTCATGCTGACGTACAAAGAGCCGTTTTTAACCGTAGAAATGGATGTAATTTTAACAGAATAATCAGTTTGCTATTTTATTTAACATGCAGTGCCTACTTTGTCCGTTTTTTGAGTAGAATGTGTAAAATGTAATCTAACTCTTAATACAGGAATATTAATGGCAGTTTTACCTAGGTTGTAGGGAGACATTACCTGAGGTGAAGGTATAAGGTTGTGGCAAGTTTTATCGCATGGATATGGACAATCAATCTCTTTGGTTATTTTTCTGCTAAAGTACCAATCTCCAACTGCTTCAGCAATGGTCTGTCAAAGAAAAAATGTATTATAAAGTTTTTAAAAGTATCAAATATCATGTATAATCAATTGCTTCTGGAAATTAAACATGTTAACCTTATTGTATAGTAAAGATTGTCTTAATTAGTGAACCTACCTTATTGTGTATTCTTGGAGAATCAACAGCAAACCATGTGTCCTGTGACTCACTTTGGCAATGAGCAAAGCATGAATTTAAAAACATCCCATCTCTTCTTGAATTTTTGTAGAATGGGTAAAGAGCCACAAGCATATCACGCCTTAAACCTAGCACAAGCTTTAAATTTTAATATATGTGTGTGTGTGTTTGATTTTATCAGCATCATAAACCAACCTTGCAATACACTGATCTGGTATGCACTGCATGCTGCTGGGTCAAGCTTGCAGCGATTCCAGTGTCCGTGCAAATCAGCAGATGGTGGAACCAAACTATGATGAAACTGAGGGGGAAAGAACACGATGGTTAAAGTTATGGTCATATCACACTATGTCAGAACATTGACTCGAGATTGAATAGTAGTGGGTTTATAAAACATGCTAGAGCAATGAAAATTTTACCTGGAATACATCATAAGCTGAGTTCAAGATGAAATAAGGTGTTGAGATATAGTTCAATGCGTACTGGGGAAAGAAACACTGCAGAAAAAAAGAAGTTACATACCTTGAGCTGCAAGCCAAAAAGTAAGTCGTTCTTGTATGCATTAGAGGGTGACGGAGATCATACCAGCTTTGGATTGCTGATCGACCTCGTGCAATTTGGATTTAGATTTTGCTCTATCCCCTGTCATGTACATTTTATTGAAGTGAACAATAATGGTACAGGTTCAAAACAGAGTTTAACTAGGCACATTCTGTGTTATTTCACATGCGCTAGTTTTCATATATCAGGAAAAGTCTAAAAATAATGTAACACATGCAGAGAATATGGACCTATTCATACGCTATAAAATAGCAACTTGCATTTTGCCCTTTTTTTGGAATACATTTGCATCATTAATATAAGAATACTATAAATTCCGAGTAATAGTCATTAGTTATTTGTGTATCAATGTCCAGCAAAATACATACAACAATCACAATTTAAACCAATGATTAAAATAAGTACCTGAAAGGCAACTAGGTCATGATAGAAGGACCTCATAGAATAATTCAAACTTATGTCTCGCCTGCAAATTGAAAATCAAAATATGTAAACATCTGGAAATAGAAGATTGTCCGTTGCAGAGAAAAATGAAACTTACTCATCCAGAAAAAATCCAGCATCGCTTAAACATTTCACACTGGCATTGCTTGGTAACATCTTTGTGAAGTTGTCACAGTGCAAAAAGGTTGCTAGACCCCCAGCAGAGCAACCTGAAAGCAAGGCCTAGAGCAGAGAAAAAGCAAAAGAAGTCAAGTATTGCTGAAGTTCACTTAAAAAATATTACAATTGAACACTGCAGGTCATATTGTATGAACATTTTGTAGTAATCTGAACTTACCTTGCGTGCTCTTGACAACCCTCTAGGTAGAAGATCATGGATAATTGCTTCCCAAATTCTTTGCCCTCTGAAATAAAGCAATGACGTCTGTTCATTTCAGAAGCATATATAGGGAAAGAATCAGTAAAGAGCCAATTAAAAGTTCTTTCCCAGCATATACATCTTATAAGTTAACTTTTAATGCCATAGTTTCTTCAAATCCTACCATGACTTCATGATTCGTGCACTTAAATGACACTCTGAGTTTTAGATTAATATAATTTTTAAAAAAGAAAAGTTACACTAAAGACACATAGCTAAAATGATAAATTACCCCGTTATCAAACTTGCTATCTCCTGAAAATGAGGCTCCATCACAATATCTCAGCTTCACACGGTTCCAGTTGTAAAAATCTGATTTTAACGAGTGATCAATTTAATGATTATTCCAAAGCAATCATAAAGAAAAGAAATGTCATTATAACACTTGCTTGTTCAATCTACATTTCTTATTCAGTGAATCATAAACAAGGAAGGTAAGTGAAGTTTTTTGTATTCTCCCCTAAATGCATAAAAGCTAGGTATAAATGTGGTTCCACTAAACGGATATAAATGAGTAAAAGTATTATTAAGGTCTTTGCATTAAGAGTTAGATTGTATTTTACTTCTTCTACTAAAAAAAAGCAAATTAATCATCATACATTAAATCAAAAAGTAAATTGAATTTTTTAGTAAAAAAATTCCTTCCATTTGTACTATTAAAGACTAGCGAACCTAACCGAATAACCAAACAGTGACAAAAAACCCACCATATGTATTTCATTCTGATATATAGGGACTAATTTTAATAGTAAAAATAAATAAAATTTTTAATAAAAAAATTAATTTGCTCTTTGATCTATCATACGATATTAATTTGTTATTTTTTAAGTAGGTTACGAATACAAAGGATATCTTTATAAAGGAAAAATAGTTCAACTTCAAGTAAGGAACAGCTGCCACTCCCCATATTTCACAATTATCTCTAATGGTTGCCAGTAGGAGAAACATTCTATGAACATATATGATGCGTATGTCAAAATGAAGAGAATAGAAAGAACCCAAAAGGACCAAAACCTAAACAATCCTTCTTTCTTCCCACCGATTTGATGGTTGGTCAAATTTTAGGAATTAAGACGAAGAAAAAATTCCTCAAATGGGGTCAACATGCAAGGTTATAAATGTAATTTACAATGCACCATAAGAAAGCCCGCCAGAGAAGCCAGTGGTGCCAGCCAGGATAACATGGCGAACTGCTACTTAGCCGCAAACTATTTATTAATCGAAACGATAACATGGGCATGTCTGCATGATTACCGGGAAATTGATTACCCTTTTCCAAACAAAAGCAGTACCATTATACCATACTAGATCTCCGGTTCAACGACAGTCGTATAATGATTGGTCAAGGAAAATAGGATCCGACTCCTTTCATTATTTCTAAGTTAATAATTTTAATATATTTTTATTTATGAATAAACGGTAAATACATATAAGCGTATTGGATATTTTTTTCTTTTTGGTCTGAAGTAATGGATAACATCAAAATAATGTAAAAGAAATAATGCATGGATATTGACGCTTCGAATACCAATAGAAACCAACTACAATGCACGTTTCCTTTTTGTCTGTTTTTCTTTCATCCAGCTATATGAGTATGACAGACTAACAATATTACGTAAATCTAAAACATTCCCATTAATCAACCATAATTTCCTTGTTAATTTCCACTGGTATACCTGTGGTTATAATCCGAACCCATCAATTTTCATGTCTATTTTGGAGTCTGATTGGTTTAAACTCTATGTACTCTCTCTTAAAATCTCCAAAACTTTTATGAATTACGTAACGCATCACATGCAGTATGTATACCCAAACGTAACAAATCTGGCAATTGGGAAATAAGATAGTGAAGTGAACCTGGATTGAGGGAGGCGTTGTTGCTTAAGATGCCAGAGAAGACTTCTAACTTGCTCATGTAACGAGTTGATCCGCGGCGAGTTTTGGCTCTCTCCAGGCAGGATGATATGTCATTACACCACCCACCACCCTGATAGTATGCATGGAATAAAATTTAAAAATCAGAGTAATTAATAATCGGACCCTACTGACCTACCGGAACTGACCATGTGGTCATCCCGATAATCTCGTGATTCATTGTCTTTCCTTAGGCTCCACGCTTGGGCCTTTTGAAGAGACTCTTCATTATTCTTTTCTTTGCAACTTTAATTTGTTTTATGGGACCATAAATAGAACAGCTCTTTTTTTGTTCATTAATAGTACAGCTTTTTTTCGAACATAACTTTTTTTTATAAGAAACTATTTAAATATAATATAGTAAAACATTTGGTACATTGTAACTAGAGTTTTTAAACTCTAAAAATAAGACCAAAAGATTGACAAGTGTCACGTAGGGTATGATAAAATATTTTAAAATGCAGAAGCACGTGACAATTTTTAAGGTTGTTTGTGGAATTATAAATTATACATTGTCAGTGTATCAAATACTAACCTATAATATATCGATAATGAATAATATTACATCATATGACAAAAAATATGTACTAATTAGAATATAAATTTAGGGAGGATCCACTTATATCGATGTAAAATTAAAGTAATTTTAAGTCTTCCATATATTTTTGTACAGATAATATTTTAACAAACTAATCGTCATATTTCATATTCCATGTACGTCAAATTTTACATAAATTTAAATTTTCTAACTATTTATTTTATATAAAAAAACTTTCAACCATTCAACAATATATTTTAAATTGATGGGATAGAGAAAATATTATATGACTACTAAAAATGTATCAAATGCAAACTTTTTTTTTCAAGAAAAATGCAAACCTCCTATATTTGAGTAAACTACAATAGCGATCACTTGACTATGTTTTTTTAGTCACCAATTGAAAAATGGTTATTTAACTACTAGTATTTTTTTTTGTCACCCAATTATTGATTTTTTTTGCCACCAATCGGCTAGTGTAAAAATGTAAATTCCCAAAAATCTAAGATTGTTGAGCGACCAAAAAAAGATAAAATTAAATAGTTGAATAAACATTTTATAACTTTTTATAGTTTGATGACCAAAAATAATTTACTAATATTTGGATGACATGTTGTAACTTTTCATGATAGGATCGAGTTTACCTATATATTTATTATTAAGCTAAATAATCATTACTAAAAAATGGAACATCTAAATTAGTATCAACATTTCTTTCTTCTTTCATCTTCTGTAACTTTTACCAGGTTAGAGGTATTTGTAACAAAACTAATTTGACGGGTTAGGCCCGCCCGACACGTCCTAGGATGACACAATATGGACCGTGTCTAACTAGCCCATTTCAGATTTTTAAGCTTTTAGTGGAGCACAATCTATGACCAACTAAACTACAGGATTTGTTGGACTAACACTGTAACACAGTCGAGTTATTCATCTAATAAATCTAATTCGTTCACTTACACAAGGTTTTCTAGTGAAATAATAAAAGAATAAATTCTAAATCTACATAGGAGCTATGGTTTAATTTTTAATTATATATATAAATTTTATTTCGTATAATTTTATACATAAAATTTTAATTTGATTTAATTTTTATAAATTATTAATATAATTATTGAACCACAATTAAAATTTTACATATATAAATATACTAAATTAAAATTCATATATACAATTATATATTAAATTAAAATTTATACATAATTTTGAAATTTATCACAAGAACATAATTGTCACTGTTGTAAAATCTAAGCAATAACACCAAAAAAAATAATAGCGATTTATTCATTAATGGCTGCAATGTGACAATCATTTTTTTTCAATCAGACAGCATTACATGTACTTCATACATATCTTATTCAGATTGAAAGCGCAAAGACGAGAATAAGAGAACCAGTTAGTATCAAGCAGTAGCGTTAATTCACTCGATTTGTAGCCTGAATTATTTATTTTCTATTTTTACACCTTTTTGCTAGTCTCCAATGGAATGATTTTAACTTTATCTGACAAATTCAACCTAATAGTCGGCTGCCACTCAGCCGTTCTCGCTTCTGGCCAACGCTAAAAGATAATGAGAAAAACACAAAAGTAAAATGCACGAGACCCTAGGGTTGGGCAGCAGTATTTGCAATATGCAAGCATCTAATCTTAAATCTAATCTCATATTCACGCCAATTCTCACACCAGAAACATTTTCGGTTCACCGCTGTCTTTACATAATTTTGCCATTAAAGAATTTAAATAGCAGATACGTATGCGATGGCGATTTAGCTTTTATCATCTTATATTTTGACGAAAAAATAGTAAAGCATACCACGGCAAAGGATGAACTCAGTTATTAATTATTTAATTACCTCAAACTGTAAAATCCAGTTGTTTGATCCGGCGCCGAATCCTCTGTGAAGATGATACGCCGGCAAACTTCCATCCAAACAGACTGTCAAAAATTCACAAACCAAAACAGTTCACTGACAAATCATTAAAAGCTTATAATGGATGAAGAAGTGAAAAAAAACCAAAAAAAAAAAAAGAAGCTAATCACCGGCGCCAAGAGCGGTGGCGTTTCCAACGAGAGTCATGCCAACAAGGAGCCGCTCGCCGGAGCAAATGCAAAATGGCGCCAGGACTAGAAATAGGAGTAAACACAGCGCAATTTCTATTCGGATCTTCATCATCTTCACGTTCGTTTTGAAATTATATTCCACTTGTTCTTCTCATTGAATTAATAATAATGAAGAAAAAAAGGGGAATAGCTTGAAGAATCTTGTCCTCGCGCTTTCTTAGTGATAACGGACCCACGAAGAAAACAGATCTGTTACTAAAGCTGCGGGAATGGACAGTTGATAGCTTAAATAAGTAACGTGAGAGAGATGCATAAACGTACTGGAAGGTGGAAATTGACAAAATTAGCATTAAAATATTTAAAAAAAAATTAAATGTGCCATGGATTATTTGGAGTCAATATCAGATAAAAATGTGAGAACACTGAACACACCATGTCTTCATCACAAGGAAAATAAAACAAACAAACAAACAACATTGAATTAGAGAATACTATTCTAATATTATTGGCAGGGATATTGTACAAACATCAAATATTAACCATAAAAATATATAATATTTTAAAATATTTTTGAAATATATATTTAATTAAAGAAAATTAAATAAATGATAAAAGTTATATAATTACACAAAACTTAAAATATGTCATAAGTATTTGTACTCTTCCTAATTTTGGAGTTTAATTTTATATTTTTATTTTTTAAGAATTTAATCTCACTACTTTTTAAATTTCAAAACTTAGGTTCAATCGTTAAAATAAATATTATTTTTATAATTAAAAATATTTTTAAACTTTAACTATACTATAAATTCGTAATTAAGTTTGATTTTAATCTAATACTTATATTTAAGGAGTTATGTTCATGTATTCTAATTTGGTCATTTTTTAGTCTCTATCTCTTTATCTCTCTATACCTTTTAAATCTAAAAATATTAGTCTTGATGAAACAGTAGATGTTAAAATTTGTTATTTCCAAAATTTTATGTGGCATATATATCATCACACGTGTAATATCATGTTAGTTTATTATTTTCATGTAATGCTCACAAAGAAATCAAATCATTTTAATTAATGGATTTAATAATTACTGTTTGAGTTACTATTAAAATTTCAAGTTTTAAAAGTATAAAATTAAAAATAACCAAATATGAGAACACAAACTAAATTCATAACATACACATAGTTCGGGACTAATAATAGAATTTGACCTAATATATTTAATTGTTACCGTTTGGGCCAATATTGAAATTGTAAATTTTAAAATATATATATGTGCTAAAATTGACCAAAATAAATGCTAAAATAAATGTTGAAAAATAAATACTAAAAATTAAGTGTTAAATTTAAATTATAAAATTTATTTGATGATTTATTTAAAATTAAATATTAAATAAAATCATATGGTTTGCTAACATAAATAGAATAGAATAGAAGAAATAAATTTATTCTTTATTTTACCTAGAAAAACGTAAAGTATTATATATTTTCATATTTACCGTAATTAATTCCATTACCGTTATTTTTAAAATCTAAAAAAAATTATTAGTGATAAAAGAAAAACTGATAGAACACACGAGTAGTTTGTTTTTTCTTTCCTGGTTTGTTGACGGGGACCTACTTGCCTGACCTACATTCTGATATTTGTTAATCTGTTTTGGCATTTGGGGGTTCATCTTTGAAAATGGGAAGTCTTAAGTTTAAAGCTATTGGTTAGTTAATTGGTTAGATTGTTGGCCACTAATATCGGCTAGGTGGTTGATCTTTGTATTGAAATCCTGAAGGGTCAATCATGAATTCAAATTCCGTGAAAATTAGGTATGCAGCTGTGCCTTGAAATTTCAAATTAGTTGACGTTTAACTAATCCTCTTCTCCTCTTTCCAAGTAACCATTAAGTTTTTGGGTATCTAATTTACGTTATGTACATATTAACTTAAACTTGTTTAGTGTTTTAAGTTTTAACTTTGATTTAAACTTAAAAATTAACTTGGATAGAAAAATTATACTTATTTGAAGTATGAGGCGGACTCGTGTTTTGAAAGTTAGTAATATATTTTATAATATTAAAAATATATTAATTTGTGTATGTTTAAAATTTTAATAAAAGAATTCTCGTTAGCCTATGCTCTCAAAACTTTTTAAGTTTGTTGAGTTATAATTTTTTGTTCAAGTTCTATCACGGTATGGGGGTGAAAAGAATTGTTTTATGAGGGTGATTAACACAGTATAAAGTGTGAAGAGCAGCTTGTCTAAAGATGATTGTATATAATGTGAAAAACCGCTTAATTTGGTAGTCAATAAAAAGTATAGATCTTCTTGCCTTTTACTTACTTGCCCCATCCTTTCCAAAATGGGGAATTTATAGATGGGAAAGGAAATGACTTTGAATAGAATTTTATTTCATGATTATTATTTTGTATAGTCTAATTCTACCCCCGATTTAAGGTAGATACAACCTTTTTGAAGGTTGATTAGTTTATTGAGTGGATCGAGGAGTAGGAACAACTAAATAAGATTAGATTTAATGTAATGGTTATTTTTAAAAATGTTGCAACCATGATATTACAATATTCTCCATTGAATATCTGTAAGGGCATAATTATAATTTAATGATATATGGTTGAAGGTCTAACCCTTATGTTTAACCTTGTTGCATCAATTAGGAAAAATAAATTTTAAAATAGGGATTGGATGGATGGAGTTGTTATCAAGTTTATTCAGAGCATCTAAATGAATTTGTTGATGATTTTATGGGGGAAAAAAATGTTTATATTTATACAAGTAAATTAAAGGACAGAAATGATGGGGTCACTTTTCCCTTTTAATAAAGAGTGCTAACAGATCGGCATCGAGGATAAGCTTCAATTGTCTGATCTGTATTCACTTGGGTGCATGAATTTCACATGCATCGTACATTGAAGACACCTATAAGATTATAAGATTAATTCAAACATATATTTTCGAATGATTACTTAAATATTAAATTAATTTTCTAATTTTAAAACATTTTAATTGACTTGTTAAAATATTAATATTGTATCAATCGAATAATTACTTGGTCTAATCATTAACCCTATTAAGTGGAGGATATTCATAATATATGCATCAAATTATAAACACGTGTTGCTTACTGCATCGGTTACTTAAGAACTGATGCATTGAAAGATAAAATGGAAATTACTTCTTAAAATTTAATGACAATATTTTTAAATATGTAAGATCTAAAATTGTTCATGACTCCATGCGGTAGACACACACATACTTACTATTTGATTTATGTGTTTTAAATATGCTCCACATTAAATTTAAAATTGACATTTAATGTTTAAATTGACAGGTAGGCGCTTACAAAAAGTTTAACTAAAATAATATTTATACTTTTTTATATTCTCCATATCTATTTTACAGTCCACGTTTGGCATTCATGGCTGTCCCTCAAACGATGTCCTCTCCAAGGTTCAAACTTGTGTCTCCCTCTAAGAATGCAATGTTTTTTTACTACTACATCCAACACTGGTTAATTATAATATTTATACTTTGATAACCTAATTAAAATGCTTTCCAATCTATAAACCATTTTAAATTTTGGATAATAGTTTAAAGACGATAATGAAATTAACCCCTAAATATATATTAGATATTGTCGAAATCATTTTTTTTGGAAAAGCGGGCCGACTTTAAAAAGAAAAAGCGAGTCGCCACCAATCCTTTTGAAGTGTGATTGGGCCACTTATAAAACATTTTAGTCTCACAATTTTAAGAAAAGCGGGCTCGAAGTCGGTTTACATACGAGGAAGGGTCAACACCTCATAGCGCCCAAAATTGGTACCGTATTGATTGATTAATGTCCTTAATATCGAAAGTTAGAAAATATTTTAGAGTAGAAAAAAATATTGAATGACTCGTATTGGATATCAAACTCTCTCTTGTTAGAAAAGTTTGAAATATCATGTCCAAGACGATAGGACACGATGCTTCAAACTCTCGATCCCAAGATCATTTTATGATTTCCAAAATACGTGGAGTACAAGCGAAAAGGATATTTCACTATTTGGCTAAAACTAAAACCGAAACCCAAAGACGATTGGAGTACGATTTTTGAATTTCAATCATGAAATATTGCCCTTATTTAAGGAATACGATAAAAAATTTGTGAAGGATATCTCGTTGTTGGATGAGCGGAAAAATCGAAACCCAACCACGATTGGAGTGCAATTTCTTGAACTTCAAACACGAAACATTGCCTCATTTTCAAAATAGCGAAATCTTTAAAGGACATTTAGTGATCTAGATGAACAAAAATCGAAGCCCAAAGACGATTGAGCACGATTTCTCGAACCTCCAATCACGTAATGTTACTTTTGTAAAATCCCTTTTATGAATTTTGAAAAAAAGGGTAAACTAGTTAAGGTGTCATTCAAAATCATTGACCGACATGGGATAACAAGGACAAAAAATATAAATTTCAATAGTAAATTACCAAAAAAATAAAAATAATGAAGGTATCAAAAATAACAACAGAGCAACATTAATATTGTTAAAGAAACATAAAATAATAACCATAATAACAAAAATAAAAATAATAGAGACCTATGTATACACATAATTAATATGATAATAAAATAACGATAAACATATTGAAAATAACAATAAATATAATAATAATAACAACGGATATAATACGACTTAATAATATTAATAATAATATATAATTAAAAGAATTAAAGCAAATAAGAATATAATAATAATAATAATAATAATAATAATAATAATAAATAATAGTTATTAATAAAATAGTAAAAAAATTTGATAACAATGTTTTAATGGATAGAATCGAATATAAAATAAAAAAACAATTAAAGTAAAACAATGATATATGTACATATATATCTTGATAAAAAATTAATTTAATAATAAAATAACCAAATAACTAAAAAAGGACTAAATTGGGTAAAACCAAACATCCGGGGCTAATTTTAAAATAAATAATGATAAAGGGGTAAATTATGGCCAGCAACTTAGAGGGACCTGAAGGGCAATAATTCCCCTTTGTGCAAAACGCAAGACTCAAATGAGGACTTAATTGAACTCAAAAGAAATTTTTGGGGTCAAATCAAAAGGAAAAAACACGATTTTAAAACCGATAAAAGCGGAGGGCTAAGCGCAATTAGCCCCTCCGATAGAAAACTCTGTGGATCCTATCCCGTTGTGGGTCGGGTCGCGGTCGAGGCCCAAAACGGCGTCGTTTGGCCTCGACCAAAGCAAAACGACGTCGTTTACATATACTATAAATACCCAAAATCCTTTGAAAAATTTCATTTCCCCCCCTGTTTGGAAAAAAATTCTGAGGAGCTCTCATTCCCCCCATGCGATTTCCGGCGTTTGATCCGTAGTCACCGTGGTCGTCGACCATGAAAGGTGGTCAAATCTGAAAAGGTAAATTTTTCTTTTTTTTAAAAAAAACCTTTATTTATACTTTTTAAAACTCAAAAGTCAGATTCAAAAACAAAAAAAAAAAAAAAAAAAACAAAACGAAAAAGAAAGGGAAAAAAATAAAGTAAAGACCTTTGCTTTGTTTCTGTATTTTCGAACTATCTGCTTTTACAATGTGTGTTTTTCTTTTTCTTTTCTCTCCCAAAAAAACCCTACTCTCCCCCATTACAGATTTTCCCCTCGCTTTTATAGCCTAAAACTCTAGTGTTTTATCACGTTCTTGCCTTTCGCTTTCGCGGTGAGCGTCGTGGGCGCCAAACACGGAACTATTCCGGGCGTGCGGCTGGGTCGTTCTTGCCTGACGTGGAGAGAGAGGTCAGGCCAGCGGCTGCTAGGGTTTTCAAACCCTATTTTGTTGTTTTTATTTTATTTTGGGCCTCGTGTTTTGGGTTTTGGGTGCCAAAATTGGGTGTGTTTTTGTTTTATTGGGCCCTTTATTTGCTTTGGGCCCCAAAATTGGGCCTTATAAGCGCCTTCTTTGCTCATTGTCGTTACAACGAGAATAGAGCAAAGACTTTAAAGGACCAATTTTGCCTAGCTTGCTCGATCTCGACTTCACGATGCTTCCTTTTCCGGGTAGCTTTATTCCACCCACTGCATTCGGAGGTGTGGAAGTTTTGTTCGATCTGCTATCTTTAGCTTTGCTCGATAAGGCTTGCTATCTTCAATCTGTTCCTTCCTACTTAGTGGGGATAAGATCAGTATTCTTGATCTACTCCATTGCCGTCGTGGAGATAAGACACTGCAACTTCGATCTGCTCCACTCCGCTCGGTGGAGATAAGATCCGTATCTTCAACTCTCGCTCCACTCGCCGGTGGAGATAAGGCTTCAATCTTGATCTGCTCCACTCTGCTTTCGGTGGAGATAAGATCTCTGCTTTCGATCTGCTCTACTCCTGCTCAGTAGAGATAAGATCCGTCATCTTTAATCCGCTCCACTCCTGCTCAGTGGAGATAGGATCTACTATCTTTAACCTGCTCCACTCCTGCTCAGTGGAGATAAGGCTAGAATCTTCGATCTGCTCTACTCACCTTTCAGTAGAGATAAGATCATTATCTTCAATCCGCTCCACTCTGCTCAGTGGAGATAGGATCTACTATCTTTAACCTACTTCACTCTTGCTCAGTGAAGATAAGGCTGGAATCTTGATCTGCTCTACTCTCCTTTCGATGAGATAAGATCTATGGTCTTCAATCCACTCCACTCCTGCTCAGTGGAGATAGGATCTACTATCTTTAGCCTGCTTCACTCCTGCTCAGTGAAGATAAGGCTTCTTCGATCTGCTCTACTCCTGCTCAGTAGAGATAAGATCTATGGTCTTCAATCCGCTCCACTCCTGCTCAGTGGAGATAGGATCTACTATCTTTAGCCTGCTTCACTCCTGCTCAGTGAAGATAAGGCTTCTTCGATCTGCTCTACTCCTGCTCAGTAGAGATAAGATCTATGGTCTTCAATCCGCTCCACTCCTGCTCAGTAGAGATAGGATTTGTCCGTTGATCTGCTCTACTCCTGCTCAGTAGAGATAAGATCTACACTCTTCTGTAACTCCCATTAACCTTGCTACATTGTCCTCTGAGGAACCTACCTGTAGAAGTGATTTCATGGGATCTATGCATATATCAAATGATTAAGATGTCATGAAAGATGCTCCTAACCCTATGTATCATGAATGTTATGAATGGATGCAAAATGTCATGAGAATGATCCATTTTTAACATTTGGGCTGTTATTGCTTGCTACTTATTAAGGTGACCCCTGACGTATGTCTTCTCTGTTCAGCTGATAACTCTAACAACTAATCCGAAGATGTAAATCCTTTGCTTAAACCCTTATCGAAGTCTACGAGCCCTTTTAAACACAGTTAGTTCTAAACAATTGTCTGTTTGATTCTTGTATTTTTAGAAACTTTCGAGTAGTGCATAAAACTTCTTTTGTGAAAGTATTATTGGTTCAATAATCATTATTTCAAAGAAAAATGCTTGAGACAAGGCAGAAATGAATAAAAGCTGAAATTTATTCGGGATAGAAACCGTGAAAGATAGGTTGAACAAGGAGAACAAATTCCATTAAGGTACAATATGAGTAAGAATGGTATTGATGCCCCGGATATCACAATCGAGCTTTTACGTATGTACTTTTTGAAGACCACTCTGAGTTCAACATGTGTCTAGAAGATCCATGGTACCTTGTAGATGCCCCAAGGCGTAACATATCTCCTCATTGTTAATTCAAGTATAAGCGAAATTCTTGTATGCCCCTTACGAGTTGATCATACTTTGAGCCGCCCTTTTGGGTTTTCAACTCAAAGTCCTTTGGTCTCAAAGCGCCCTTTCGGGTTTCGCTTTGGCCTCTCCTTTTTTTGAGCATAAGATACCCTTTGTGGGTTTTCGTCTTGGTCCACCTTCAAGTGAAGTACTTCTTGGTGAGTCTGCGTTAATTAGATTTGGCGGACTTTTTGCCGTCCATCTCGGCTAGTATCAAAGCTCCTCGGAAAAGGCCTTCTTTACAACGTAGGGTCCCTCCCAATTGGGCATCCACTTTCCCACAAGTCTTTTTGCATAGAGAGGATCTGTTTCAACACCAAGTCTCCTCATGGAATACTGCAGGCGGACTTTCTTATTGTAAGCTCGCATCATCCGCTTCGGTACAATTGACCATGGCGAATAGCTCTTAGCCTCTTTTCCTCGATCGATTCAGTTGGTCATATCGAGATTGAACCCATTCCGCCGTCCAACTTCGTTCGACAAAACCGGAGTGAAGGGATCTCAACTTCAATAGGCAAACCGCCTCCATCCCATAAACCAACGAGAAAGGAGTTGCCCGGTAGAGGTTCTAACCGATGTTCGATAGGCATAGAGGCGGCGGTAACTTTTCATGCCGGTCCTTGTAGGTCTCGACCATTTTCCCACAATTTTCTTGATATTTTTATTAAGCGCCTCAACTGCTCCATTCATCTTGGCGATATGGCGGCGAGTTATGGTGCTTAATGTTGAATCGATGCAGACTTCTGCTATCGCTTTATTGTTCAAGTTTAGTGCATTGTCGAGACGATCCTTTCGACATACCGTAGCGACAAATGATCTCCTTCTTCAAAACTTGCTAACTCTGCCGTCTTCGTGATATTGGCATCTGAAGTTGCCTCTACCCATTGGTGAAGTAATCAATGACCACGAATATGAAACGATGCCCATTAGAAGCTTTCGGTGAGATCGGCTAATGACATCCATGCCCCACATTGAGAAAGGCCATGGAGAAGTCATAACATGAAGAGGTGAATGAGGCACATGGATCTTGTCTCCATAAACCTGGCACTTATGGCACTTCTTGGCATATCGAATGCAGTCTCCTTCCATCGTGGACCAGTAATACCCGAATTTCATGATTTGCCTGGCCATCGTAAACCCATTGGCATGTCTTCCATAGACCCCATCATGAACTTCTTCTAGGATTTTCCTAGCTTCAACAGCATCCACACATCTGAGCAACACTTGATCCCTCCTCTTTTTATACAGGATCTCTCCATCTAGGACATAGTCGCTGGCAAGTCTTCTCAATGTCTTCTTATCATTTTCAGTCGCTTGATCGGGATATTCGCGGCTTTTCACATATTGCAAAATATCATAGTACCAAGGATGACCATCTCTCTCTTTCTCTTCGTCAATATTGAAACAATGAGTCGGAGTCTCGCAAATACTCATTTGGATAGGCTTCATACCCTCCTGCTCATTCACTTTGATTATAGAAGCCAGAGTGGCCAAAGCATCAGCCATCTGGTTTTTATCCCGCGGGAGGTAGAAGAATGTAATATCATCAAACTCCTCAATTAGTTTCAAGACTAACTTTCGACAGCTGATCAGCTTGGGATCTCTTGTTTCCCATTCCCCTTTGAGCTGATATATGACAAGAGCAGAGTCTCCGTATACCTCTAGCACCTTAACTTTATGGTCTATAGCTGCTCGGATCCCCATGATACACGCTTCGTATTCTGCCATGTTGTTTGTGCAATCGAAGTCCAACTTGCAAGTGAATGGATAGTGCTCTCCATTTGGGGATACCAGGACTGCCCCAATTCCATTACCAACGGCATTTGATGCTCCATCAAAGTTCATCTTCCAGGGACGATCTTCTAAGATATCCTCTTCAATTGTAGCTACAAACATCAGATCTTCATTAGGAAAATCGAAATTAAGGGGCTCATAATCATCTAGCGCCCTGCTGGCTAAGAAATCTGCTATTGCACTCCCCTTCATCGCCTTCTGGTTCACATAAACAATGTCAAACTCGGAGAGCAAAATTTGCCATCGGGCCATTCTTCCATTCAGGGCCACCGACTCCATCATGTATTTCAGAGGGTCTAATTTCGAGATTAACCAAGTCGTGTGGTACAACATGTACTGCCTTAACCTCTGAGTTGTCCAGACCAATGCACAACATAATTTCTCAATTGGCGAGTATCTCATTTCACACTCGGTGAATTTCTTACTGAGGTAATATATCGCCCTTTCTTTCTTCCCTGTCTCATCGTGTTGGCCTAGCACACATCCCATTGAGTTATCAAACACCGTCAGATACAAAATCAAGGGTCTATCAGGACTGGGAGGCATTAACACTGGGGTGTTGGACAAATATTGTTTAATCTTGTCAAACGCCCTCTGGCATTCATCATCCCAAATGCCTGGATTGTGCTTCTTAAGAAGACGAAATATTGGATCACATTTCTCAATCGGTTGTGAAATAAACCGAAGCGATGTAATTCAATCTCCTAGAAAACCTCGGACTTCCTTCCGAGTCTTGGCGGCGGAGGCAATTTTTGTCTGACCTTGACTTTATCTGGATCTACTTGATTCCTTTTGCCGACCACGAAACCCAATAGCTTCCCGATCGAGCCCAGAAGGTACATTTGGTTGGATTGAGCTTCAGCTGAAATTTTCTCAATCTCAGGAACAACTTCCTCAATACTTGCACATGCTCCCTTCCGTTCGAGATTTTGCGATCATGTCGTCGGCGTAGACCTCGATCTCCTTATGCATCATGTCATGAAACAAGGTTACCATAGCCCTTTGGTATGTTGCTCCGCATTCTTTAACCCAAATGGCATCACTTGGTAACAAAAGGTTCCCATAAGGTTATGAAGGTAGTCTTTACCATGTCCTCGGGATGCATCTTTATTTGATTGTATCCGAGAAACCGTCCATGAAGGAGAAAATAAAAATCTCGCCGTGTTATCCACCAAAGTGTCAATGTGAGGTAGCGGAAGTTGTCTTTCGGTGGCCTTATTTAGGTCCCCTAATCGACACACATCCGGACTTTTCCATCCTTTTGGGGACAGGGAACCACGTTGGCTACCCATTCGAGTAATTTACTACTCGTAAGAACCCGACATCAAATTGCTTCTTGACTTCTTCCCTTATCTTTCTTTGTGACATCGGGTCTCATTCTTGAAGCTTCTGTTGGACCGGCACATTCTCTTTTTATGGGGATCGATGTACATAATATCAAGACTCAACCTGGCATGTCTTGATATGACCACGCGAAGACATCTTTGAACTCTAGCGAAGTCTAATGAGGTCTGCCTTGTTTCATGGGTTATCAGTCTTGATTTTCACTTCTTTCCCATCCTCTGAAGCACACTTTCAATTGTCTCTTCATGAGGTAGAATCGGCTTCTCCTCCCGCCTACCATCCTTAACAAATCTGGGATAAATCATAATCTTCGACATCATAAAAGTCCACGAGATCCCTCTAGGCACGTGTCTTGCTCATAAGGGAATTACGAGTTCGAGCGGCGTCACTCATGGCGTCGATATCCGGGGACCTATGGTAGGTATAAAGAATATTCAAAAATGGATTTAAGGACGACTTATTTATGCGTTATGATTATGAATGGAGTAGAACAGTAGAAGAATTATTGCGAAATGGAAAGAAAATGCACTTCTTATTGAAAATAATGATGCGTGAACATGCCTATTTCACAAAAAATTCTTATTGTTCCTAGGCTTGAAACAATAAGTGTGTTTTGAACATTACTCTGTTTTATTCCTAAAAACTACAGGAATTTCTTCCGCAGTCCAGTTGTCCAGAACACTTCCAGGCTTGTAAGGGCGAATACCCGCCAAGTTTCTTCTCCTCGAACTTTCTTCAGACACAGCGTTGATGTTCAAACTTCGCATCATGTCTTCAGCTGTTTCCTCACTCATAACCTCCTGTCCTGAATGAATAATCCCTCCTGACACGAATGAATTAGATATGTGGGGAAAGGTCATTGAACCCCACTCAATCTCAGCACCATTCAATCGTGCCCTTCGTCTTTCACGCTTCCTCTCTAGCTCCTTTTTTCTCTGTCTGGTATCTGGTCTATACCCTAGACCAAAGCGATCCTGCTTTTCAACCAACCCTGGCACTCTGACTGGACCCTGGAGATATTTTCCAAGTCCCCTCCCGGGCATTGCTCCTTTTCCTATTGTCAACTGTAGGCCCATCCTCGTTGCTTCAGAGAGTTTGGGCACCGGGATCTTGCTTCCTTCACTTATAAAAGTCGCATTTACAAATTCTAACGACCTGAAGGAGCACTCTATGGCCTCCGCATCATTCTCTATATACGGTGCATCACTAGTAACGGACGCGATGATATCTTCCTCTGCATTTATAGTTATCAACCGGCCCTCTGTTACTAATTTCAACTTCTGGTGTAATGACGATGGTACAGCTCCCGCTGAGTGGATCCACGGCCTCCCCAATAAGCAATTATAAGAGGGCTTGATGCTCATCACAAGGAAATCCACCTCGTACGTATTTGGCCCAATTAGGAGGGTATCTCAATCCTCCCATTACCTCTCTCTCGGTGCCATCGAATGCTCTCACTATATTTTGGCACGTTTTCATGTGAGAGTGTCTCTGAGTAACTTTGTCCGGTGTAAGCAGGGGCAAAACATTCGATCTTGAGCCATTGTCAATTAATACCCCGGCGGTGTATACCCTTTACATCGGGTAGTGATATGCAAGGCCTTGGTAGATCCCCCTTGCGCGATATTTCATCATCACCGAACGAGATAAAATTATCTCGCTCATGTTATTTACAAGACGGTCCAACTTATTTCTGAAATGTCATCAACAACATAAATCGGTTCAATGCTTTCATTAACGCACTCGGTGTCCTTCCGAGTTTAGCGATAAGGTCAATACCAATGTACGTGTCATTGTTTATGTAATCTGTTCCACCACACTGTACTCACGTGCTTGAAACTTTAAGAACTCCCAACCTCATCCTCTCATTCTTTGGTTTATTAACCGTGGTCACATCCTCTCGTCTCCCTTCTCGTCATAGAGGACTCGACTGGGGTCGGGTATCTTTGGCAATTCTTTTCCCAAAACTCGTCATGGTACAATCGTAATTCCAAGGTGCCCTCTTGTCATCTTTATAAGGAAAAGTCTCGGGTTTCTGAATTATGATCTTCGGTGCATTCTTAGGAGCAGCAATTACAGGTTTTCTGATTATGACCCTCGGTGCCACCTTCACCCCGGCCTCGTCGACCCCTGGCCGCGTGATAATCACACGTGGGTGATTGACTTCAAGGATCCTTTCTGCTGACCCTCCTTCTGTGGAACATACATCCTCTCTTTCCACCAAGTCAAAGAACTCCAGCTCTTTATTATCCATTAGCCCTTGTACTAGGGCTCTAAATTCATTACATTGCTGGATTTCATGACCTTCCTTGTCATGGAACTCACAGTAGTTCCTTGTATCTGAAGACCTACTTATATTCTCTTGCAGAACTAGTCCAACCTTCTGCATTTCTTTTCAAACCATTCTCAACGGGGTTTTGACCTCGATAATCTCTGTTTGAACCTCCTCCCCTGCTTTTCAACTATCGCGTTTACTCCATTATCGGCATGGTAGGTATGATTTCCTCGCCAGTGGGTCTTTAAAGTCTCGACCCTGCCTTGATAAGTCGCCGACTAGTCTCTTGAATGAAGTGCGCTTCTCTGTCGAGTGACCTACTACACCGCATGGTACTCACATTGAGCGTTTGTGTCATACCACTTAGGATACTGGAGGTTGCAGGCTTCAAGTAAAATGGGGACACGACATGCGCATCGAATAAAGTCTTATACAACTCCTTATACGTCACCCCATAGGAGTAAATTAGAATCTCTCGATCCTCTGTCTCGTATTGGGCTCTTGTCTTGGTTTGAACTCTTGGCCCATATTCTGACTTCGGTTGGGTGATAATGTGGGTTTAGGATAACTTGAGCTTATATTCCCACTTGACTTCCCTTTTCTTGGTGCTGCTCTTCTTGTGCTCTCTCCGGCCTCTATCTTCCCACACGATTAGTTCTCTATCATCTCGCCGACATCACCATGTCCATGAAACTCTTAGTCGTGCTTCCCAACATGTGGTTAATGAATGGTGCCTTGTGGTATTGATGAAGAGCATGGTCATTTCCTTTTCTAGCAATGGTGGTCGGACTGCGTAGGCGACCTCCCTCCATCTTTGGGCGTACTTCAAGCTTTCACTTGGCTTTTTCTCCATGTTTTGCAATGTGATCACATGCGGTGCTATATCGGTCACATGGCCGTAATGCTTGATGAAAGCTGCGCCAAATCTCTCCACGATTTGATTTGGGTACAACTCAACTGGTTGTACCACTTTGTCTGCAACCCAATCGGACTATCCTCGAAGCAATGAATCAACAACTGGTCATTGTTGACATATCCCGTCATCCTTCGACAAAACATCGTAATATGGGCCTCAGGCGTAGTCCGTTGTACTTTTCGAACTCTGGCATCTTGAACTTTGGAGGAAGTACTAAATCTGGGACCAGACTCAGCTTCTTAGCATCCACTTCGCATTGGTGATCAGCACTTTCCAATGCTCGAAACTTCTCTTCCAGCCACTTGCATCGATCCTCGAACTCCTTTGGAAGTTCTGCTTTTACTTTCTCCCCTTCTGCCACCTCATCGAAGTCCGGGACCATTGGTTTTACCAGATTGACCTCGGGGTTGGAGCTCGAGCCCGTGGGGAAATTTATCAGTGCCGGAGCCCCAGATTGGTGCTGAGGCTTGATATTGACCGACACTCTCGGCGGTTGCACTTGGGAACTTGTCGGGGCCAGGCCCGGAGGGCAAACAAAATCTTCATTATCCTCTCCAGTATCGACCATAGGCCTTTTTCCATTTCCAGGCCCCCCAGTCAACAACTGTGTTAGTTGGCTCATCATGCTTCTTTGGGATTCCAGCATTTGATCCCTCATATCCTGCTGGATCTTGGCTAACTGTTCTTGCATCTGAGCCTGCAGTTGGTCTTGCATCTCTTTTTGCATCTGTTCCAACTTTTCTATCCTTTGATCCATTGCCCTCGTCTTTTTTCGAGTGTAATAGTGGTGTTCGAGGATAACTATAGTATAACCTTTAGTTAATAGGGTTGTCTTATAATATTTAATGCAAATGTAGTGATGCAAAGTGCCAATGCATGAAATGTAATGCAAATAAATGAATGCAAAAATAAAAGAGTCGATTCGATTCAATTTCTTTTAAAATACTCATTGAAAAGATAAAATCCTTTACATAAAACAGAGTCACATATCGACCTAGCCCTTATGCCCAAAGTTTTGACTTTCTCAAGAAGAGAGGCTAGCTCTCGACCCTGATCTGACTTTGACTCATAAAATATACTTAACGCATCAGCCTGAACTTCTAGGGTTCGTAGATGATCGGCCACTTCTCGTATCTGAACCACAGCTTCACCCATAAGGTAGTCTCTTTCTCTGACCTGGTTCTGAGATCGTTGAAGTTGTTCTTTCCCTCGCTGGTTATCTGCCTCTAATAGTTGGATCCGGAGCTCACTGTTTTGCAGCATTGTTTCGAGTTCCACCACCTTTCCCTTCAATTCTTCAATCTGGCTCAGGCTTGATTCCAACTTTACCGTAGAGTTGTGACTTTGACTCAATACCTTCTCTAATTCTGCTACTCGAGCCCTTAGCATCTTATTTTCACTTTGGCTCTCCCTCGCCGTCTTTTTCAGGGTATCCTTTTGTGCTTGAACCCCATGAAATCTCTTCTTCCACTGGTTGACTTTGGTCTTCTCTTCCTGAAGTTCTTGACGCCATTGTTCCGAGGTTTTGCCCAGCCCAGCAGTCCTCATCGATAGATGCAACTTCTTGTAATCGGTCTTCAGGCTATCCAAATCTTCTTCGGCCTTCCTTTTCCCTTTCCTTAGCTTCTCAGCCTCTGATTTCTGGATATCAATATCTAACATCAGATCCATTTTTCCCTTCCGGTTGTTCTATCCTTTTCCTAACTCAATTTTTACTTTCAAAGTCTTGCTTTATGATCTCCAACTCGAAGGGACTACTTGCGGTATTCTTTTATCGAACGAGCGGCATCACATGCCGGCATGGGGATATTGTCGTTCACTCTCCTACCCGCCATGTGTTATATTCAAGAGTTACCATTGGATTTATCGCAACTCTTTTCATTCGGTGAATCGCTTCCATGCATCGAAACTTCTCGAACTCTTTTCTTATAATTATTCCCCCGTATCGAGAATTCAAACCAAGCTAGCCCATGCGTTCTTGGTATAAACTGTCTCGATTGGTATTGCCTTAGCGAGCAAAGGAGCATACCAATGACTCCCAGATCCCCAATAGAGGAACCCAATCATAACTCTCACACCGGTGAGGATTTCATCGAGAACAAACCAAGGAGCTTTCCATTCGATATCTTTTTCACGAAGATTACGAAGAAGCGCGATCCGATTCTCTTCGATATGTCATCCCTCCTAGGCGCGGCGACCAACTCATTTAATGGGAATAATTCGCAAAAAGACCCGACAAAATTTCTATCTACTTTCCGAAATGGCTATGGAACCACCCAAAAGAATAGTTATGCGCATCCCATGAATCTTCCTTCACCGCTTCCAAACACGAGTTCAAAGATCTAAAAGTTTGGCGAGAATCGTTGGTCTTGGCGTAACCCCTTGTCAAGATGGTCAAACAAATCAATAAGCGCCTCGTCTACATGCCTCAAAGCCTTGGGAAAAATCACCAAACCATAGATACTTAAGGCAAAGATGTCGACTTTCCTCTTCATATCCGGGTGTCTTGTCATCAGTCCTCAAACTTACCGAGGATGCATTTCCTTCACCCTTCTGCTGAATTAGTACTATGGCCCCTTCGTTCGCTCATCCCAGTGATGCTCATCAGCTTCTTTACAAAAGAAGGTGCGTTAGCGGCCCTGAAGTAAATTTTGTCGACCTGAGCCCTTTGACTGCGAAGCAAAGCTGTATATTCCTCCACGGTAGGCACCAAGTCTACTTCCCCAAATGTAAAACAGCTATAAGCGGGATTCCAATATTGAGTCATAGCCCGAAACAAGTGTTTGTCCACTCTGATGTTGAGTAAGTAAGGTAGATCACCATAATTAGTATAGAACAGTTGCCTAGTTGCTTCGTCCCAACCAGCCCATATATCTCTTAGTTCTTGTAACTCATTTTGTGTCACACTGATACGAGTGAAGTCTAATAATTCTGATGTGTAGCCTTCAGTTAGGCTATCCCCCTTCTCAAGCTGTGTCTTCTCTGACCATATACGCACGGCCGCATTATCCTCTACTTTATCAAGGAATCCGTCCCCCATAACAAGTATTCTAACTTAGTAATTAAAACAGGAATCGACGCCTTTTAAGTATGAGATGACATGCAAATATGACCAAAATAAAATAAGTTAGTACCATATAAAAGTAACCAAAGCAAATAGAAAATGTCTAACCATTACATAGGTAGCCACTAAGGTTTAGCATGGCTCTACCTAGGGTGGGCTCCTAAGGTTCACTGTATGTGGTTTGGTTAGAGAAAGAAAAGGGTACTGAACCAGTGATTCCTCAATCCTCACCCATTATAGGCTCATATAGATCGAGTTCGGTTCGGGAATACATTTCCTATGGCCATGCGGAGGTGAAAACCTCACGGAACCATAAGTACGGATGTATCTCGGAAGCGGTCCCCTAGCCCATGCGGAGGTGAAAACCTCACGAAGGCATAGTTTCTCGCTCCCACTTAAGGGTGTGACCACAACGGTCATGCAATATGAATGCCAAAAAATATTCCATGTCTCACAAACCAAAGCAGACATATGACACGACACAGACTCATGCAACTGAAAAACGAAAAATTTTGATAAAAAGGACATTAATCAACCAATTTTACGGCTTGACTCTCTTAACGTCCCCAGTGGAGTCGCCAAGCTGTCGAAACCATTTTTTTGGAAAACGGGCCGACTTTAAAAAGAAAAACAGAGTCGCCACCAATCCTTTTTGAAGTGTGATTGGGCCACTTATAAAACATTTTGGTCTACAAATTTTAAGAAAAGCAGTTCTCGGAGTCGAGTTACATACGAGGAAGGTCGACACCTCCATAGCGCCCAAAATTGGTACCGTATTGATTGATTAATGTCCTTAATATCGAAAGTTAGAAAATATTTTAGAGTAGAAAAAAAAATATTCGAATGACTCGTATTGGATATCAAACTCTCTCTTGTTCCAAAAGGCTGAAATATCATGTCCAAAGACGATAGGACACGATGCTTCAAACTCTCGATCCCAAGATCATTTTATGATTTCAAAATACGTGGAGTGCAACTGAAAAGGGTATTTCACTATTTGGCTAAAACTAAAACCGAAACCCAAAGACGATTGGGTGCGATTTTTGAATTTCCAATCATGAAATATTGCCCTTATTTAAGGAATACGATAAAAAATTTGTGAAGGATATCTCGTTGTTCGGATGAGCGGAAAAATCGAAACCCAAAGACGATTGGTGCGAATTTCTTGAACTTTCAAACACGAAACATTGCCTCATTTTCAAAACAATAGAAATCTTTAAAGGACATTTAGTGATCTAGATGAACAAAAATTGAAGCCCAAAGACGATTGAGCACGATTTCTAACCTCCAATCACGTAATGTTACCTTTGTAAAATCCCTTTTTATGAATTTTGAAAAAAAGGGTAAACTCAAGGTGTCATTCAAAATCATTGACCGACATGGGATAACAAGGACAAAAAATATAAATTTCAATAGTAAATTACCAAAAAAAATAAAAATAATGAAGGTATCAAAAATAACAACAGAGCAACATTAATATTGTTAAAGAAACATAAAATAATAACCATAATAACAAAAATAAAAATAATAGAGACCTATGTATACACATAATTAATATGATAATAAAATAACGGTAAACATATTGAAAATAACAATAAATATAATAATAATAACAACGGATATAATACGACTTAATAATATTAATAATAATATATAATTAAAAGAATTAAAGCAAATAAGAATATAATAATAATAATAATAATAATAATAAATAAGAAAATAATAGTTATTAATAAAATAGTAAAAAAATTTGATAACAATGTTTTAATGGATAGAATCAGAATATAAAATAAAAAAAACAATTAAAGTAAAACAATGATATATGTACATATATATACTGATAAAAAAATTAATTTAATAATAAAATAACCAAATAACTAAAAAAATGACTAAATTGGGTAAAAACCGAACATCTGGGGCTAATTTTAAAAATAAATAATGATAAAGGGGTAAATTATGACGCGCGCGCAACTTAGAGGGACTGAAAGGGCAATAATTCCCACTGTGCAAAACGCAGCACTCAAATGAGGACTTAATTGAACTCAAAAGAAATTTTTGGGGTCAAATCGAAAGGAAAAAAACCTGATTTTAAAACCAGTAAAAAGCGGAGGGGCTAAACGCGCAATTAGCCCCTCCGATAGAAAACACGCGGATCCTATCCCGGTCTTGGTCGGGTCATGGTCGAGGAAAAAAAGCGCGTCGTTTGGCCCTCACCCCAAAAAAAACGACGCTGTTTTACATATACTATAAATACCCAAAATCCTTTGAAAATTTCATTTCCCCTTTGGAAAAAATTAGAGGAGCTCTCATTCCCCATGCGATTTCCGTTTGATCCGCCATCATGTATGTCATGGCCAACCATGCGAGGTGGGTAGGAATCAAAAAAGGTAAATTTTTTTTTTTTTTAAAAACCTTTATTTATACTTTTAAAACTCAAAGTTAGATTCAAAAACAAAAAAAAAAAAAAAAAAAAACAAAACGAAAAAGAAAGGGAAAAAAAATAAAGTAAAGACCTTTGCTTTGTTTCTGTATTTTCGAACTATCTGCTTTTACAATGTGTGTTTTTCTTTTTCTTTTCTCTCCCAAAAAAACCCTACTCTCCCCCATTACAGATTTTCCCCTCGCTTTTATAGCCTAAAACTCTAGTGTTTTATCACGTTGCTGCCTTTCTGCTCGCAGGTGAACGTCGTGGAGGCGCCAAACACGGAACTATTCCGAGACGTGCGGCCTGGGTCATTGCGCACGACGTGGAGAGGGTCTTTGAGCAGCAGTCTTGTCGCTAGGGTTTTCAAACCCTATTTTGTTGTTTTTATTTTATTTTGGGCCTCGTGTTTTGGGTTTTGGGTTGCCAAAATTGGGTGTGTTTTTTGTTTTATTGGGCCCTTTATTTGCTTTGGGCCCCGAAAAATTGGGCCTTACAGATATTATTTTGAACACTGAAATTAATGATAATAAAAAAGGGAAAATTACATTACGAGTCACTTTAAAATAGCATCGTTTTATTTTGGTCATTTTAAATTTTTGTTTGTCAATTTAGTCACTCTAATTAATATAATTATTTAAATTGGTTACTACTATTAAATTCTATTAATCTACTTTCGAATTGCTAACGTGGCATATTAATCAATTGAATGATGACACGTGACATTTTTTTTTATTACTTTTGACTAAAGTTAAAGTTATAGATTATAACTTATGTTTGTTTGTGCTGATAAATGTACATCTTTGCGGGCATAAATAAAACAATCAAGTCGACCGTGACATTAACAGCGGCCCCATTTTGATGTTTTGTATGTCTATCTCGTTCAAGTGTTCTGTTTTTTTTTTTTTTATTTCTTATTCCTTGCAAACATTACCCATTTGTTATATTTCTTAAATTTTGATTTCCTTTGTTGTATTACCTCCATAGCTGCAAAAGAAAAAAGTTTTCTCCAAGTTTGGGTAGTTTTATTGTTGTGGCTAAATCATATATATAATTGAGTATATCTTTTTTGTAGTACGTACATAAATCTTGATGAATCCTGAAGTATTGTGGGATTGGAGGATGGATTTCATATGCTCCAAATTTTGATGAATATTCATATATTTATGGAAAAAAGGTTATGTTTTATATTTCCCAAAAATTCATTTTAATTCATAAGTTGTTTTTACATTTTATCTCTTACTTTAATGTATAGATAAAATGGTAGGTTTTAGTAAATGAGATACGGAGAGGAGAGGAAGAAAAAATATTTTGGAATAACTACAAAGAAATCTTTAAGTTTTAGTCAAAAGTAAAAAAAAAAAAAAGTGTCACATGTCGTCATTTATTTGACTAATGTTCGACATTAGCAATTTATTAATGAATTAACGAATTTTAAGCGGTAATAACCAATTTGAACAATAGTCTTAATTAGAATGACTAAACTGGCATAAAAATTAGAGTGACCTAAATAAGAATAATGCTATTTTAGAGCACCTTATAGTGTAGTTTACCTTGAAAAATTGAAAATACGATATGTTTCCAAATTAACTCCCTGTTAGGCTTGCAACTCAAAATTTTGTGAAAATTCAATATCTTGTGCCGAAAAAAAAAGCGTTTGTTTAAAATAAAATGTCTATATAGCTAGAAAAAATTTATAGTGTATAAAATATTAATTTATTGATAATTAATAAATGTTAAGTGTAACAATAAAATATATTTGCATTTTAATAAAATAATGATTTGAACTTTGAAAATAATACAGTTTAAATAAACAACGAATCCAAAAAAAATACTCTTTATAAACAATAAAAGTAGTCATAATCTTCAAGCATGCCAGGGACATCTTTTTAACCAAAATCGACAAAACCTTAGCTTGTGAGGTGCCAAAAATTCAATCATTTCCTCAACTGGGTTGTTTTTGTTCATCATTGAACTTTTCTTCTTCAAGTGTCAAACAATGAGACCGTGAAATTAAAGGCATAACATCCAGCCCACTAAGAGTAGAGATAGTGACTACTTTGCTGAAACCAAGCCCGCCACGGGAGCTAGCTTGTGAAGTAAAGGTTTCGTTGCCAACTGGACCACATTTTGCACATTTCGTAGCTCCTATCATTATAACTAGATTAATATACGTGAAAATACTTAGGGTAAATTATAAATTAGTAATTCAATTATTAGTATTTTTTTTGTCAGTCAGCTATGAAATTATTGCGTAAATTTATTTTTTTCACCCAATAATAAAAAATTACAAAATAATTATTCAATTATTCAGTTTTGTTGCCAATTGGTTAATTTTGACAGCTTTTAAAATTGACACAATAACAACTTTAACCTTCGAAATTTATAAATTATGTCTATTTAGTCTTGATTCTAAAAACTAACACTCGACATTTACACATTTTGTATTTTTATATTTTTTGCAATTTTTCTTTTGAGTTAATTTTAAAAGAATGAATTATTATATTAAAATTTTGGATGTTTTCATTTTTTTTTGTATATTTTCAATCAAATAATTGATAATTTTTTTAACTTTTTAGGTAAAAGGGCAGTAAAGAAAAATAAAACAACAAAAAAAATCAAAATGCATAATGTGTAAATGTTGAGGGTTAAATTTTTTAGAGTTAAGCTTTATTTGGTAGTGAAAAGAAAATTTGAATGATGGAAAATTGAATGGAAAGCATATTTTTCTTTTCATAGATATGTTTTGTAGGAGTGATGGAAAAATGGAAGAAAATAACCTTTTATTCGTCAATTGCTAGGTATAGGTAAAAATGGGACAAAATAAAATAAAATATTTGAAAAATGCGTAATTTTAAACTAATATGCATATTTTTCTCATTTTCTCTCATCTCATCATTGCAAATTGGAATGATTGATATTGATATTTTTGCATTATGATAGAAAATATGATCATCTCTCCTATTTTCTTTCCTCTTACTTTTCTTCTCAACCAATTACACTCAAAATTTATTTTATTTCCACTTTTCACTTTTTCTTCTCATCCCTCCAACTTTTCATCAAACCTCAAAATTTAACAGTACTAATGAATGAAAATTTTAACTGAAATAATCGATTTTCTCTTTAATCTAATGTATATGAATTAATTTTCTGAGTAAGGAAATTGATTAGGTATCCACTCCCCAAGTTTTAGAAAATTGAAGTGGGCTACATTTTGGGCTTTTAAGCTGCTTCCACGTATTGGGTCTGTCTCGGTAGATTTAAGAGGTGTCCGTACCCTAAAACTCATGTGAACATTCTAAATTTGACGTACGAACCTTTCTCCTAGACTATGGACCGGGTTATGAACAATATAGTGTTAACAAAATTGGTAATATAATTTTTTTACTCTCAACTTACTAATAAAATTCATTTTGGAATTTTTAATTTTTTATCCACTTTGATATTTTAATTTGACAACAAAATTTATTTTAACCCCTAAACTGGAAATATATAAATGTTTGAATATGTATTATTTTGAGATTGTGCCATGTCATTATATGAAAATTGAAAAAAAGATATATAAAATTTTATGTGATGACATGGCATAATCTCAAAATGTCACATACAGTGTTTTAATATCCAAATCAGTGGTTGAACTAGTCATGCCATAGTTCCTGATTCATTCGGTTTGATCAGTTCAACGACTAAACCAATAATAATTAAAAGCATAAAAAAATTAAAAAGTAGAAAAAATATGCTAAAACGATTCAAACCGCTCAACATTGGTTTTTGTCCTGGTCATCGATTTTTACATGTTTTGAGTAGTTTCCGATTCAATTATTTTCCCTCCCTTTGTTTGTACCAATATATCGGTGATCGATCGGTTCTCAATAAAATCGGTTCGACCAATCAATCCAGTCATATTCCAAGAACATTTGTCACATTATCAAATCTTGTTAAAATCTAAATTCGAATACTAAAATAGATCTAGTTGTCTAATTCAATACCAAAGTGAAAACAAAAAATACATGTACCAAAGTGAACCTCTTTATCAAGTTCAATGACCAAAAATTATATTATCCCTTGATAAAAATTTAAGAAGGTTGTTTTTCTTCGTTTTTTATTATTATTGAAAGCTGTTCACACAATAGGTATACATATACTTATAATTTGGTGTACATGTTTTAAACATGCTTCGTGTTAATTTTAAGATAACATTTAACTCTTAAATTAATGATTAAATTGGTTTTATGTTTCAAAATATTATTTTTAAAATAAATTATTTACTTCTCTTATTAAAAATTAAAATATTTAAAAGTTATATTTAGTTTTTTTATCCAAAACTATTCAAAATAAAATAAATATTCATATAATAAAATTAAAATTATAAAAAAATTTAATATCTATTATTACCAAACTATTATAAAATAAAGAGAGATGGAGAGAATAAAGAACAAAGAAAATACGAAAGCAATAGAAAATGTACTTTATTGATCAAAAAGGTGATTACAATACTTCATCAGAGTCTCTATTTATAGGTATAAGAAGTATAAAAGAAGTAGATATCTAATTCTAATAACTATTAGAATTTAAAGTAATCAAAACTTTATATTGATCATGATGGACATCCACTTAATAAGATATTCATAACACTACCCATTGGATGTCCATTGGTAGATAATGTGCCCCGTTAAAACCTTAACGAAAAAACCCTATGGATAAAAACCTAATGAAGAAAAATGAGTACACAATTTATAATATGCATAATATGCTGCCTCATTAAAAAACATTACCAGGAAAACCCAATGTGACAAAACCTTGGTTAAAGGAAAAAGAATACAACGCATATTTACTCTTCCTCATGAAAATATCACATGTTTTTCTCATATTCTACGTATTCAATCTTGAATATTAGTTTTTCAAATGACTATTTGAATGTATTTGCTAAGCATTTATATTACAATTCTTTTAAAAGTCACGAGTGAGAAAAAATTGGGAAAGTATATTTTGATCTCTTCAGGAGATTCAACAATAATTATAACAAACTTTAATCATGATTCTTCTATAAAAATACAAATAGGCATTTTGGATCATTTTATAATCCTCTTTCAACTACTATTAACTAAGTCAAATTTACCACACATGTTCAAATTATTTCAATTCATATAAATTAACAAATTCTCGAGAATTTCAATATGCTTCTAGCATCCTAAATCCTTCAAAGATTTTAACATAAACTTTACTATATAGTGATTCATAAAAGTTTACAATAAAAACCATAAAAGAATATTATATATTTCCACAATCAATACCAATACTTAGTGAAAAACTTTATATTTTTATTCCGCTTTGCAATGGCTTTATACATTTAGATATTTAGACTCATAGTCCAAAAACTCCACTAATTTAATTGTACTTGATTTTCCTCTTTATATTTTGATTAATTTATTCAATATCTATATTTCTCAATAGATTTATTCAATTTCCTCCTTTTATTTCATTATTTCAATAATAATATTGCATGCAAAATTATTGTCAATCATTTTATTATTCAGTTCCACATTTTCTCGAATTGATATAACTTATTGAGATATCTTATTTTCACTATTTTAATGTTTAGTTTCAAGTACCTGAATCTCTTCTGGAGTTTTACTTATTAGTTATGTCTTGGGTCTCTTCTGCAACACCCGCCTCCACTATATGACCATCTAGAAGAATTTTCATCTTTGGAACCTATAACACCCCTTACCCGTATTCAACGCCAGAATAGGGTACGAGGCATTACGGGAATTACAAATTTATTTAGTTTTACATTTTATTTCATTTAGCATTTATATTTGAAACCAATCAAAATCAAACATATTGTCCCTTAAACATATTTATTTTTCCTCGTCATGTCTTACATATTACTCGTCTCAACATACTTAATTATCTTGTATTAACATATTAAAGATAATCACATATTTACATGTCATGATAAATATCATTCACTTGCCGTTTCTTTATAAACATAAAACAGTTAATTCATCATATCAATATTTCACGTACCATCAACTTATATTTCTTTATATCACATAATTAAGTTACACGAACTTACCTGGCTAAATTTGCAGAAATATCAAGATTCAGGGGCACTTTGAAAATTTTCTATTTTCATCGATTTTTCAATCGATCTTAATCTAAATTAATAATTTCATTCAATTTTTGAAATTTTAAATAATAAAATAATCCATTTCATGCAAATTGGTCATTTCCACATTTTTACAAAATTAATCTTAAAGTTTTAATTTTATTCAATTTAGTCCCTGAGCCTAAAACATTACAAATTGGCCATGCTAGCTGAATATTCATACATATTTTCCTCCTCCTCCTCTCCATTCCACATCCTTAATGTATATAACATGCTATAAGTAATATTATCAATAATTTCACTAATTACTCATATGTATATTTAAAACTGTCCATTTGAGTTATAGTTACTAAATTATTTATATCTTGATATACAGAACTCGAAATTAAGATCCGCTAATTTTATTTGAAACTAGACTCACATATCTTCTTACTATAATTTTTACAGAATTTTTGGTGTGTCCAATTAATACAGTTTATTAGTTAACTTCTCCCCTGTTACACAGTCCGACGGCTCTAACCTTTATTCACTAAAAATCAATTATCTCATAGTACGATTTTCATATAATGTTTTAGATTATTTATAATGAAAATAGACTCATTAAGGAATACAAAAATATAAATTATAACTCATAATTATTTTTCTACAATTTTTAGTGAATTTCTAAAGTAAGAACAGGGGATCACGAAATTATTCTAAACCAGTCTTACAAAACTTTAAATATCTCAAAATGTAGACTTCCTTTGCTTGTTATGTTTCTTTTATATGAAAATAGACTCAACAAGCTTTAATTCCATATGTCACTCAACTTCTAATTCAAATTCTACAATTTTTGGTAATTTTTCAAAGTTAGACAACTGCTGCTGTCCAAAACTGCTTTAGTGTAACATATTGGTTTCTATTTTGTCCCTAATTCCACAATTCATACAATTCAGTTCTTGCTGAATTAACCCCTCAATTGAGTTAATTTTCTCATTTAATACTTTTCTCTATCATTTTAAACTACTTCATAACCTTTGGAATCAAAATTTTAACACTAAGCCTTAATTTCAGCTATTTCACAATTAGGTCCTAAAACCAATTTCCATTAATTTTACTTGATAAAATCATCATATAACAAAATTAAAGCTTAAAATAAATATTTATTCATCATATTCTTCCAGCACTAATCCACATCAACTTTAAAAATTAGCCATAGAATCATAAACTAATGACATAGTAAGTTGGATCCAATTGTAAAGTCCAAAAACATAGAAATTTCAAAGATAAAGCAAGAATTAAACTTACATGAAGCTTGAGTATGAAAACCAACTTGAACTCTCTTCCATGGTTGTTTTAAGCTGAAGAAAATGAAGAGAAATGAAGAGAATTCTCTAGATATTTCAATTTGATCCCCTTTTATTTAGTTAATTTTGGAAATTTTCCAATTTTACCCCCTTTTCTTCTTTCTCTTCTCTTCTTCTTTCTTTCCTTCCCCTGCTCTCTGCTTCGTTTGGTTTTCTGTTTCTCCTCCCTCTTCCCTTTTTTTTTCTCCTTTAGTTTGTTTATATATATAATAACATAATATAATAATATAACAATATAATAATAATATACTTTATAATTAATATCTTTTATATATATATACTAAAAAAAAATCTCATACTTAAACGGTAAACCGCCTCAAGATTTCAAAATGGCATAATTGCCTTTTTAGTCTTTTTTATTTTCTTTAATCTATAATTAAACTTTTGCACCTTTTTCAATTTAGTCTTTTTCATTTAATTACATACCCAAACGTTAAAATTTCTCAACCAAACTTTAATAATAACTTAATGACACTCCATAAATATTTTTAAAAATATTTATGGCTCACTTTATGAATTCGAGGTCTCAATACCTCGTTTTTGGCCCAATTTTTCTAATTAACTCTTTTAGTTCACAAAATTCACCAATTTCAAAATATTTCTAATGTCATACTTGACTCATAAATGTTAATTTATTTAAATTTTCAAACTCACTTGTCGGATTTAGGATCTCAAATCACTATTTCCGATACCACTGAAAATTTGGCTGTTACAGAACCGATCAATCTGTTATTTATTCTAACTGTTTGTCCTATTGAGACTTTGATTCAAATTAAAATATTAGATCGTATATAACAATTGTTTATTCTCATGAAGTTTGTAAATACATTTAACAATTAACTTGTAATGAGTTATCATTGTTAAACTTCTGGTTCAAATTACTCTCCCCCTAACTCATTACAAGTTATTATTTTTCTCCACCTAATGTTAGGAAAACTATCGAATCAAAATTGTACTCACAAATCATGCCATAATTGAATCTCCAATACATTCAAAATATCTAATAATATATAAAAAAAACTTGTAATTAATATATATTCTCAAAAAAACTTGTAATTAATATATATTCTCAACTTTCTTCGAGGATTCACTCATCTTTGTGCGTTGTGGTGGAGTAATTGAAACATATACGCACATACAAAAATTCAAAGATGAGAAATATTTAGCTCTTGATCAAAAACCAACTGTAATGGGAAGTATTTATAACTTATGGCTTGATGCATACAACACTTAAATCAACATAATCTCATGTTGAAATAAAAGTTTTGTTCTCAAAAGTAATGATATAGCTATTAGTTGGAGGCATTTCATAAACAATTCAGGTGAATCATTTTGTGTGTGAACATGAGTTACAGGATGTTCAAATTTCATCCCAATTGACATGCAATAATAATTTAAAACTTGGGACATAATATGAAATTAATCATTTAAACAAGTAACCTTGCAAACGACAGGTTGCGAGTTGATAACGCATATGATTATTTTGTAGATGCATCTACCAAAATCATATAATATCAAAACTATCCACATGGTGGATGAATGAGCCCATATTCATTTCAGAAATGTAAGACATTAAATCTCAACTTTAACTAGTGATTTTCTAAGAATCAATTTCATTAAGAACAAGCAACAAATGAGAATTCTTTAAATTAAAAAATCTTTTGGTTCTTTAATGAATGTCCATATGAATTATCAATTAATTTTCGCATCATATATGATTCAGGATGGTCTAACTGGTCATGCCAAGTAGTAAATATATTTGTATTAGTAAACTTTTGGTTTATTTTAACATGTGTTTCAATTGTACTAAATTGTAACAAATTGATAATTTTATTATCATATCTTTTACTTTGTATCCACATATAAGTGCTATTGTGACATTTACTACTGGAAATGTCTAAATCAATATGAATATTATAATGCCACTAAGTCAACAAAATAAATATAATTTGAAACAATTATATGCAATATTCGCTTTAAGGAATATGCCAAAATCTTCAAATATATATATATAATATATATATATATATATTTTTCAATTTCAGTGCATCCAACTATAACGAGCTTTAGATAGAATTATCATATTTTATTGCTCATAAATAGATCTTTCATAGTCAAATGTTTTGCTTCCAACCCTTAATGGGGATGATAATAAAAGAAAATCACAAAGATAATCACAATCAATTCAATTTAATAACAAGAGTAATTAATAACTCAATCCTCCATTTTTCATTATTTCAAAATAGATATTTACAGTAATAGTGATTCATATGAAATATAATATTTTCCTCATTCAAAATTTCAATATAAGATCCATTATAAATATATTTTAAAATAAATGGATTAACCATCACAAGATATTAATATATCATCTCTTCTAGAGCTTTCGACTAATTTTGTACTATCAAATATTGAAATAATATTTGTTTATTTTAGTACCAAATAAGATAAATACTTTCTATCTATAATAATAGAATTTATTACTACATTCTCATATTCTTCCTCAAATAATATTAATAAAATAAAATATCATATGTAGCCAATAATATTTCATATCACATTGATAACATATGTTATTTTTACCTTTTAAAGAGTTATCTTGAGAAATCTTATTATTCTCTTATTTATTACTATGTTCCCACTTTTAGTGGTTCATGAGTATATCTTTTATTTTCTTTATGTTTACATTCACTTCGAGAAATGAAACAAATCTGGTAGGACAAACTTCTAAACGTCTCTATTGATTTTTTATTTTATAATCAACATCGTAAACATACGTAGATTTAAAATCAGGATCTATCCGTTCATGTTGTCATGATTATTCTCCAATTATAATAAATATGATATAATAAATAAAACGTAGTAAAATATATCTGAAGATCTTTAACATCATCGTAATCACTTTGACTATTATCATTAGCATCCATTCTGAGATTGAATCTTTCAACATCCTGAAGATTGATTTGTGGGACGACTTTGAAAGATTTTGAAAAAAATAAAGAATCACTGTGCTGATAACGTGTTATAAAATAAAAAGAGATTTAAAGAATAAAGAACAAAAAAAAAAAACGAAAGCAATAGAGAATGTACTTTATTGATAAAAAAAGGTGATTTTAATACTTCATCATAGTCTCTATTTATAGGCATAAGAAAAATAAAAAGGTTGTAACACCCCCTACCCGTATTCGTTGTCGGAATAGGGTACGAGGCATTATCGGAGTTTACGATTTTTTTTTACTCAATATAACAATATAACCAATTTATAGATATCTAGCATTTCCTTCAAATTCTAAACCAAGACCATTCCAATTCAACATATTTTCAAAATATATTCATGCATATTTATAAGATAACATCATCACATACAAAAACTAAAATTTGTTAGCCATACTAATGGCTGACCTTACATTCATATCATATTAACATTTACCTTATTAGCTTATACATGCCATTTATTTCCAAAATAAAGTTTCTTTAAATACCAAAATCTTGGTGTTGATAGTGTGATGTGTCTCTGACCGAATCCGACCTCCGAGCTCTTAAAACTACAAAACAGGAAAAAAAGAAATAGGGTAAGCACTTTGTGCTTAGTAAGCTCATGTAACAAGAATTTTACTTACCTAGTATTTTCAATACAAGCAATAAACATTCATATACCCATTCAATGCATTATTACTCTAACATTCACAAACTCAACATTCAAGTCAGTCCAATAATTTCCATATATCAATAATATAAATACTATGATTGATGAGCTCATCAATATAATGATTTCCATTTCCTTGTTATTTTTCCATATTTATCCTGTTGAATTACTCGGAATTTCGATGGATTTTCAGAAGTACACTTTTAGTGTACAAATCCGGGTCCGTCAATTCATATTCATGTGCGCACATTTTCATTTCAGAGAGCAGACTCATGAACCTCATTTTTACAATGGATTACCGGTCGAGCTAAATCCTATAATGTAAACTCATAGAGTATTGTCGGGATTACCGGTCGAGCTAAATCCTGCAATGACAATTACTCTAATGAGCTTGGATCTGAATTACCGTCCGAGCTAAATTTAGACCCTAATTCGGATTACTCGTCCGGCTAAATCCATTTTCCACATATTCTTGGAGGGCTATATCAGATAGGATCACCCGTCAAGCTAGATCCTTTTACCGTCAATTCCTTTTCGAGATCCATCGAACTTTCCTTTCATTCAACCGAGATTTCTTCCACTTTTATCAAATATATCAATGTTTCATCAATCTTCATACAATAAACATTCAAATTATATTCACATCAATAACATACATTTCAAGCATTTAAGAATATAATTCAAGTTACATGAACTTAACTCGATACTAGTTCGTATACAAAATCTACTAATCCGGGACTTTTTCCTTTCCTCTATCTAACTTCGTATTTGTGTTTTCCGGATCTAAATAATTAAATTCAATCATCAATTCAATACATTTAATGTTCACATGTAGCATTTTCTATAATTCTATTATTGTTCATAATTCATTCAAAGCTGTCTACTTGAGTCATAGTCGCTAAATTATTTATTTCTCGAGCTACAGAACTCCAATTGAAGAACCGTTAATTTTCTCTGAAACTAGACTCACATGTCTTCGTATCATAAAATTTCCAGAGTTTTTGGATTAGCCAATTTATACAGTTTATTCATTAAAGTCACCCCTGTTCTGCTGTTTGACAGTTCTGACCCTTCTTCACTAAAAATTAATTATCTCTTCATACAGGATTCGGATGATGTTCTAGTCTATTTCTATTAAAAATAGACTCATTCGTGATTCTAAATACATAAATTTAAGCCCTAATTATTTTTATCCAATTTTTGATGATTTTATAAAGTAAAAACAGAGGAACCCAAATTCATTCTGAACCAATCTTACAAAATTAATTATATCTCATGATTTACATATCTATTGCTTACATCATTTCTTCTATGAGAAACTAGACTCAATAAGCTTTAATTTAATATCTCACTCAACTTCTAATTTCACTTCTACGATTTTTGGTGAATTTTCAAACTTACTCCACTGCTGCTGTCCCAAAACTGTTTTCTTATAACTCATTTTACAATTTAATCCTAATTAAGTTTACTTATTTTTTAACTTAATTCATACTTTGTTTCTACTTAAATTCCTTCCATCTTCAACTTGACTATCTAATATTCATATTAAAACCCCAATTTATAATTTCTTCCAAATTAATCCCTATAGTAGGAAACTTATAGTTTACTTTACAATTTAATCCTTTTCTAATTCTAACTTAGATTTCATTTAATTTAATCCATAACTCATCTTTTTCTTCAACATCAACTATACTTAAAACCTAAAACTCTCAAAATATCAACTTAGTTTCATTAAAATCTTGCTTTAAAGCTTCTAAAACAATAAAAATTAAGAGAATAGGTCTTGATTAACTTACCTTTTAAAGCTTAAAACCTTGAATCTTTAGTTATTCCTTTTCCTTCTTTTCTTCTTTCTTTCCTGCTTGTGTCGAATGCTTTCTGTTTCTTTTCTGTTTCTTGTTTTGTTTCTTTTCTTATTTCTTTTATTCTATTTACTTTATTATATAATATAATATTATATTAATAAAGTTAACTAATAATAATATATTTTAAAGCATAAAATCTTAAGATTTTTATGCTTATGCTGCCTCTACATTTAAAAATGGCATAATTCTCTTTTAGTCCTTTTTATTTTTTTAATCTTTAATTAAACTTTCACACCTATTTCAATTTAGCCTTTTCATTTAATTATCTACCCAAACGTTAAAATTTTCTAACTAAATTTTAATACCACATTACTAACATTTTATAAATATTTATAAAAATATTTCCTATCATATAAATATTCATGCAAATATATTAAATTAAGTTTCTCTTTAAATCGAATTTATGGTTGTGAAACCATTGTTCGATAACCTTGAATTTAGGCCATTACTGAAGTAGAGATCTAATTCTAATAATTATTAAATTTTAAAGTACATCAAAATTTTATCTTAATCATGATGGACATCCACTTAATAAGATATTCATAACACAAACAAAATAATTATATTAAATACTTATTTTTGATTAATATATTAAAATATTATAACATAAATTCAGTACTTATGAAATTTAATATTTAATTTTTCAAGAAATTAAACACACCCTTACTTTTTAACAATCTTTTTACGAATTAATAATAAAATTTATCTTACCATAAGTTTACATTTGAATAATATAATATTAATTTAATTAAATCTAACAACTACCGTTATTGATTTTAGTTGTTTTAGCCCATTTCACTACCTATTCCAAACTCATATTGTTACTAAAATTGAAAACTATAAGCGCTAAAACTAACAAAATTAGAGTATTCAGTATTGTGATTAAATTTACAATCTACGCATAATATAATAGTATAGTTACTAAATCTATGATTTACCCACAATATAGGGATTAATAGAAGAATTTGACTTCCTTGGTTTTATTTTAAAGCGAAATCCCAAAAGAAAATTGATTCTAATTATAAAACATGTAAAATCATGGGGGGCTTTCTGTGAATTAACCTAAAATCTCATTTCCTTCGCCTCGCACTAGGAAAAAGAGAACCTCCTTATTGATCATCATCTGATCGAAATTAAAAAAGAAAAAAGGCCTCTCAAACTGTACAAAGTCCAAGGTAGTCCTCTCCAAAATCTCTCTCTCTTAATTTACTTATTTTTTCTTTTTTAATTTTGCTGCTTCAGATCTTTACTCATCGCTTGTATGTAGATCAAATCTAATCTCTACTCTTTTTTTGGAATATTGCTTATGAATATATTTTATTTTTATAGCTTTTTTTTGGTAATATTTTACGCCCTAGATTGTTAACCCTTTTATGGAGTTCTTCCTCATGTGATATGAGTTGTGAACGTAATGAAATTTTTGCATTTGATTTCAACATTTGTTTGTTTGTTGCGATTTTGATTAGTGTGAAAATTTAAAATTTGAGGTAATTATATATAAATTTGTCGAAAAAAAAGACATGAGATGTAAATTGCTAAATTCAGCTGTTATCAGTTTGGTTTGTTTCTGGACGGAAATTTAATTCGTAGTTAAATGCGACTGCACTAAGCAATTGAGTACTTGAGTTAGTGTAATTAGAAGAATGTTGGAATTGTAATCAACCTTTTTTAGCTTTACATCTTTAAGAAAGTTATTTCGTTAAATATTTGTTCTGGGTTTAAGTTGTTTTTGGTAGAATATGCCCCTTTGTGTTTTCGTTTGTATGTTATCAGACGAAAGAATGTTATTAAAAAAGGATTAAATAGATGATGAGGAGACTAACTCAAGTACTCAATTGCTTAGTGCAGTCGCCTCCAGCTAAGGATTAAAAACCATCCATTTGTTAGTATATCTAGGGGCTAGTTTTGCTTCACTTTTCCTTGATCTAGCTACTGATGTTTCTCCTGTTTTAATTACGTATTTTAATAGATTTTGTTTGGTGTAATCGTTTCGCAGGTTGCATGGATTTCTCAGCTAATAATTTTCATTAGAAGTAGTGCAACTTTGTTCTCAAGATTCATCTTGTGTTGTATTCGGTTTAGGCGCGTAAAAGACGTGCTTCAGATAATTGATCCAAGAGAGTTGTGCGCTTAGTCATGGATTCTTTGTGGAAGCTTTTGTATTTGCTTGAGCCTGCCCCACTTACTCTCATACTTACAGCAGTGGCTGTGACATTTGGATCTGCATTTCGTGCTCTGAATTATGGGAAAGAAATGGAGCGGAACCGTGACTTGTCGGAAGCATCAATTACTCTAGATCGGTCCCAAGCATTAATGATCCCAATAATGAGCTCCTGCAGCTTGCTTTTGATGTTTTACCTTTTTTCTTCTGTCTCACAACTCTTGACTGCATTCACAGCTATTGCCTCTGTTTCATCCTTATTCTTCTGTCTATCCCCTCATGTTGCCTATTTGAAATCACAACTTGGTTTGGCTGACCCATTTGTGTCTCGGTGCTGTTCAAAGTCATTTACCAGAATACAAGGCTTATTGTTATTGGCATGCATACTTATGGTTGCAGCTTGGCTTGTTTCAGGGCATTGGATTTTGAACAATTTGTTAGGTATTTCCATATGTATTGCATTTGTCAGTCATGTGCGCCTTCCAAACATCAAAATATGTGCAATGCTTCTAGTGTGCTTGTTCGTGTATGACATATTCTGGGTTTTCTTCTCTGAAAGATTTTTCGGGGCTAATGTCATGGTGTCAGTAGCAACACAACAAGCTTCAAACCCGGTTCACACGGTTGCTAATAGTTTGAGTCTTCCTGGCTTACAATTGATCACAAAAAAACTAGAATTGCCTGTAAAGATTGTTTTTCCAAGGAATTTGCTCGGTGGTGCATCACCTGGTGGGAATTCAGCTGACTTCATGATGCTTGGTCTTGGTGATATGGTATGTAAGCCTTTCTCTTCAGTATATAAGAAAGCAGTTTTTGCAACTTTCAAAGGTTCTTATTTTATGAAATGAGCAGTCATCATTACATTTCATTTGATTTTTATTTCAGTTCTTTCTATGAACAAACATGTAGAATATGCAGAACTGTGTCTCCTATGTTTCTTGAGAGTAATTACTCTCAACTTTACTTGGTGCAGTATAACTTATCTATTTTTGAAAAGTTTCCTGTGTTGAGAAATTTCTGTTTTTAGTTGAATTTATTTTGTTATTCTCTTTTATCTTCCCACACTAAACATCATGCAACGCTCTACAATATCTGCACGTGCTTTGTTATTGGATCATCATTTATTAGTATCTTCAAGGTGCAGGCCCTTAATTCTCATTTCAGTTTCAAGCTTGTGAAGTTTATTCTTATTGCCCCTGTTCCTAGCATGGTTGTTATTAGAAGAGCTGACAAACATGTCCTCTCAAACGATTATGGTTTGCAGATGAATACATGCAGTCTACAAGGGAGACCAGTGTTCTGTACTTATTGACCAACCATATATTATTTGCAATTCATGTATTTATAGAGACAAGCACTCCAACATATGCATGTGACTTCTTGAGAATAACATCGTAGTATTGTTACCAGTTCCAAATTACTTTGCTGGTTAATGTCATCTTTATTTTTCTAATTGTTAAGAGTGTCTGATTGTTTTGTCTATGTTCATGTAGGCCATTCCTGCCATGCTTCTAGCATTAGTCCTCTGTTTTGATCATCGAAAGACTAGGGAAACGGTAAACCTTTTAGATTTACATTCATCGAAGGGGCACAAATACATATGGTATGCCCTTCCTGGCTATGCTGTTGGATTAGTAACTGCGCTTGCAGCCGGCATTTTAACTCACTTGCCTCAACCTGCTCTTCTTTATCTGGTATTTTGTTGGCGCTCTTTATTCCAAGCACGAGCTTTTGCAAATATGATGTAGTCATTCTGATCATCTCTGTTCTCATTTCTCACTGTTTACTCGATCAAAATTCTTCGAGGTTACCTAAAGCTGTAAATGAATGTTATAGTTTTTTGAGTTCATCGAATGCCTGTTGCACCTCCATATTGTTTTCAACTTACATCCTCCAACTTTTACACGCAGGTACCTTCAACTCTGGGACCTGTGATTTTCATCTCGTGGTTAAGGAAGGATCTAGTTGAATTATGGGAAGGAACATTGCCAAATCTCAACGACAAGGCTAGACAAATAGAAGTCTGAGCCATTTCTTTCTGTGACATGAAGCCGGGCCTCAACAGGGTACATGGAACCTTTCGGTTGTATATTCCTTTTGATGTTCTGTCATTGAAAAAGTAGAGTAATATATCAACAATTCAATGTTTTACTTTATGAAATCCAACTCTGCCAATGATATATTTTCCTTAATGAAAAGCCAGAAAAAAAACTTTGTGAACCATGTGAACAAGCAGATACAAGATCAACCATTTGCTCTAAAATGCTTCATGGCCATTCATTTACTGTTAATGTAATTTTGGCCTTGATGTTGACAATTAGGTTCATTTTGGTGCCTATATTTTTTTGTCATACTTTGGTACATGAACTTAGCAACTTAGCCTATTTTGATCCTTGAACTTGGAAAATGTAAAAGTTTGATGGCATGGATTTAGTTATCAAGTTTAAGTATCAAAATGGGCCTAGCTGCTCGGCCAAAATTATATTTATCCTTTAATTTATGCCTTTTAGATTGATGGTATGTACTATATGAAGGCCAACATGCTGTATAGATGGTTGTACTACGTAATACTAACATCCTCAGTATGTAAAGGTTAAAATATCAGGGAGATTTTCATCCTTTTCTCTGCTATATATAGAAGAGATTTAGGTCAAATCAATTCAATTGAAGAGTTAAAAATTAAAATTTTAATAAGAATAAAATGATATTAATAATATTATAATTTATCACAGTCATTACGTGTGACATATTAACTCGGTTCAATAAACTAAGCTTGAATTGGATCTGGATTAATGGAAATTGCAGCCTAAGTTATTTTGGATTACTATCCATTTTAATAAAAGTATAAAACATACTATTTTTATGTAAATTTAACCATAAAAATATAAAATAAAAATTAATATTTAAAAAAGTAAAACAAACTTCTTTTTAAGGTGCAAATACAATCAAATTATAAATAATAATCTGAATAATTAGAAGTAACCATTACAAAATACAGCAGAATACTTTCTAAATATAAAGAAAATCCACCATGTCTTTTTGTATTGTATGTAAACTAAAAATATTTTGGATTTGAAATGTAATAGCTCACTTTCTTTTAGAAAAACAAAATATGAATTGTTATTATTATTTTTTTCCAAATGGTGTTAACAAACTGACATATTTTCTTAATTAATATTAAAAATATAAAAAATAAATTAGGAATGTGATACTCGGACTCTTACCTTGTAGTAGTCCATGGACTTCTCGTCAATATTTATCTCTCTTCGAAGAAACGACGCCGTCTGCTTAAACCATTTTCCCTCATCTTTTTTCCCGAATATAACCATTAGAAACTCGTTATAAAAGAAAACTCCAAACGGCGCCGTTACAACGACTTTTCAGGCTTCAGCCCTTCACTAAAATCGCCCACCCCGGCTTGAAACTTTAGCATTACTTGGGGTCTTAGTCCTTAATCTTCTGTTTTCACCGAGCGAGAATGGGGACGTCGGTTCAGGTAACCCCACTCTGTGGAGTATACAACGAGAACCCTCTCTCTTACTTAGTCTCAATCGACGGCTTCAACTTCTTAATCGACTGTGGATGGAATGACCTCTTTGACCCCTCCCTTCTTCAACCCCTCTCCAGGTTCTTCTTCTTCTTCTTCGACTTTCGAAATGGCTATTAATTAACGACTTCAACTCACAATGGAACGGTTCTTTTTGCAGGGTTGCTTCGACGGTAGACGCGGTGTTGCTGTCGCATTCGGACACGCTCCACCTCGGTGCTCTTCCGTACGCTATGAAACAATTTGGACTCTCGGCTCCCTTTTATTCCACTGAACCGGTTCATCGATTAGGCCTTCTCACTATGTACGATCATTATCTCTCTCGTAAGGTGAAAGTTTATCTCCATTTCTTTATTTGATTTATTTTCGGAGCTTAGTTGTTTTGAAGAGTTTTATTTTGAATCATCAACGTGTACGGGAATGGTGTTTAGTGGATTACACTGTTATACCTGATCCTTCAAGTTAAACTTCTCTGTTTGTAGTACTATTGTTGATATACTACGTTATCTTTCCCAATTGCAGCAAGTATCAGACTTCGATTTGTTCTCCCTGGATGACATTGATGCTGCTTTTCAGAGTATAACTCGGCTAACCTACTCGCAGAATTATCATTTATCTGGTAACATATTTTTTTAATAGTAAATATCTCAATTACATTACCTGTTAGGTCAATGTTAATCAACAGTGAAAGTTCTAGCGAATAGAGGTTGCAACACTTGGTAGTTAATACTATATGTGGATGGTAACTTTTGTTCAGATAAATGACATTGCCCAACTGCTTAGTTCAATCCTTTTTAAGATGTTACTTTCTCAGTATATTGTTTTTGTTTCCATTACAATGTTCTAGGAAAAGGTGAGGGTATTGTAATTGCTCCTCATGTTGCTGGCCATCTATTGGGTGGTACTGTTTGGAAGATAACAAAGGACGGAGAAGATGTCATATATGCTGTCGATTTTAACCGACGCAAAGAGAAGTATATATATGCTATCTTTTATCTGATCTCAGATTGCAGTTTTATTTTGAGCATTAACTTTATATACTCAGATGAGTCCGTTTTATCAGGCATTTGAATGGAACTGTTCTAGAATCTTTTGTTCGGCCTGCTGTTCTTATAACTGATGCCTACAATGCTTTGAACAATCAACCTCCTAAGCCGCAAAGGGAGAGGGACAGAGATTTTGTTGGTAATTTATGTATTTGTTGGTAATTTATTAAGTCGTGATATAAATAAAAGTTCTTTTCCACATCCTCAAATCCTTTCTGCTCTAGTGCACTCCAACACCTGCACTTATGGACCATGGTCACAGCTAAACTTAATTGAGAAATTTCTGCAGAAATCATCTCAAAGACTCTAGAAGGTGGTGGAAATGTGTTGCTACCTGTCGATACCGCTGGTCGTGTCTTGGAACTTCTCTTGGTTTTAGAAGAGGTCAGTAAGGATGTTTGAGTAAGAAAGAGGTGGATTTTTATTAGTCGTTTGGTTAGCCATATTAACGATTGCAAAGTTTGAATCATGATATAAACAGAACTGGTCATTGAAGTCTTTGAACTTCCCCATCTACTTTGTGACATATGTTTCAGCAAGCACAATTGATTATGTCAAGAGTTTTCTTGAGTGGATGAGTGATGCTATAGCTAAATCCTTTGAAACTTCACGTGATAATGCTTTTCTTCTGAAGTAAGTTCTCCTTTTCTTATTGATGCCATCAGTACTTGCTAGTATTCTATTCTTTTACTTTGCACTACTGTGCATTTATTCCTCGGTTTGTATCATTTTTACATGCTTAACAAAGTAGAACCGATATGAGCTATAAATTGTGTATATCTATATTCATTTGGACGAGAATTATACAAGGTATTTATGCCAACTTTGCAGGAATATCAAACTTTTAACAAGCAAGAGTGAACTTGATAGTGTGCCTGATGGTCCCAAGGTTAGTTGATTGCACCACTCTTAAACAGCTGATCACCATGATCTTTCTCAGCCTAATATATTTGACTGTTGGCTTATATTTCTATTTTAGGTTACACTAGCATCCATGGCCAGCTTGGAAGCAGGATTTTCTCATGATATTTTTGTTGAGTGGGCAGCAGATGTCAAGAATCTTGTTCTATTTACTGAAAGGGGCCAGGTGAGTTCTTCGCAATGGAGGACATCAAATTTAATTGAATTCATGCTCAGTGTAGATGTTGATAAGCATCTACTTTGTGGCCAATAGAGGTTTATTTACTCGATGACCAAAGATTTAAGCTCTTTGTCATTCAACTTATTGTCAGGAATTATTGTGTTTCATGGTTGTTGAAGTTCTTTTTTATCAGGTTTATAAAGTAACAATTTTGTAAAAATAATGTACCTGACATGTAATTACTATTTTGTTTTATCAAAGGATTGTTCTATCTCTTCTTCCTCATAATATATAGGTGCTGATACTTTGACCTGTATATGTAGTTTGGCACGTTAGCTCGTATGCTCCAGGCAGATCCACCTCCAAAAGCTGTTAAAGTCACGATGTCTAGGAGGGTTCCTTTGACTGGGGAGGAGTTGATTGCTTATGAAGAAGAACAGAACCGGTTGAAAAAAGAAGAAGCTTTAAAAGCTAATCTTATCAAAGAGGAAGAATCTAAAGCTTCTCTTGCAACCGATGTCAATTCTAGTGATCCAATGGTTATTGACACTCATAATAAGCATCCCTCACTGGATGGTATTCTTCCATTTCCTACAAGCTACTCAGTCTAATTTTCTTTTGGAAACTGATACACATGTTGGGGTTTTGAGTGTTCAACCAATTCTTATTGCTTTGTATTGCTTGTTTTCCTGTGTATTTGAATGATTATTTCCTATTCAAATTAAGAGAGAAAGGGGTTGTTTAGGGTTTCACAACAAAGGGATATTCTGACATATAATAATTGATTCTAACAGGTCAGAAGATTTCATAAATTGCTAAAATGCATTTAGATAAATTTCACCTTTGTGTCTCCATTCTCCATGTACATTCCTGCAGTTGTCTCAACTCTTAAATAACTTGTCTTTGGACTGTCCTTGACTGTAATTCCTGTCATTGGACATAGGAGTTCCCTCCTTTATTTTTGTGATAAAACTAGTGGCCAGGTTTTGTTTATTTTCATTGATTCTTGATGGTTTACATTTAGTTTAGAAGGAAAAAAAATTCAGTACTATTCCAGAAGTTTCTCCCCGCACTGATGTGGTATCCTTGTATGGGATATTCATGATGCATAATAAGAGTTTGATTATCTTTTACATCCTCTTGTGTACCCTCAGCTGATATTTTATCTGCTTGTACCCTGCAGGGTTAGGTCAACATGGGAGCAGATTCCGTGATGTTCTGATTGATGGATTTGTGCCCCCATCCTCTAGTGTTGCCCCAATGTTTCCCTTCTATGACAATACTTCTGATTGGGATGATTTTGGTGAGGTCATAAATCCTGATGATTATGTAATAAAGGATGAAGATATGGACCAAGGAGCTATGCGTGTAAGTGTCTGCTTTGGGCAATCTGCTTGAGAATGTTATGTCTCTCTATCTTTAATCTATTGATATTTGGGTTTATTGAAACAATGAAACTGTTCAATAATGAAATTGTTTACATATGCATCTCAGACTGGTGGGGATATGGATGGAAAACTTGATGAAGGCTCTGCTAGTTTGATACTTGACACAACACCTTCAAAAGTCATATCTAACGAGTTGACTGTAAGTTCTACTCTTGCTCAAGTCACAGTATAATCAATTTGCTTGGACTGATCATGAAGTTACTGGTATTGCGGGTCTTACTGATGATTCTTTTGCTTTTGTTTATGATGACATGAAAGCACCCATGGGCATTTTATCTTTTCATTTCAACTTGTATTGGTCCTTTCCAGATTGTTTGAGTTTTATATTTTCTTTTTCTTCCCTGGTCATATTATCTTCTTCCTTATTATTGTTTATCTTTTTTTTCTGGAACAAATGCCCTTTTACAAGGTCATTTTAGTTTCGATTTATATGTTGTACTGACATCAATGTGAAATATGTTGCTTTTAATATTATTTCTGTTTCATTTGTTGGTTTGTTTCTGAACCGAGATTTGGTTGTGAGTTTGCCCATGAAAATTTCAGCAATTATGAACTGTTATTTCATATCTTATTGTTTTGAAACCAGTCAAGTGCAATATACTTAATTTTGCCATTTACCGAACAATGTTCTGCAATGATGGTTAGGTGCAAGTAAAGTCTTCACTTGTTTACATGGATTATGAGGGGCGTTCTGATGGTCGTTCTGTCAAATCAATCCTTGCCCACGTGGCTCCATTAAAGCTTGTAAGGATATTTCTTGAGGCAATTGTTTGGAACTCCTAGTTTATGTATCTGCTTTATCATCTTTATGGGCTGTCCATGTAAAGTTTTCCTTGTGCAATATGCTATTACTTGTCATGCATTTATTACATCACCATGCTATTATACGTGGATGTGAAATGTTAATCCTCTGAGGTGGAACATGCAGTAATAGCTGTTGAACAATTGCACACAGCATTGCACTATATTTATTAATTAAAATATTCCTCTTTGTCATGTTACCCTGTTCCTCCTAACTTTTTTGGGTTTTGATCTATTTTTTGCGGGTGCCTTTTGTCATATGTATTTTTTTCACTCAACAGGTCTTGGTGCATGGATCAGCAGAGGCAACAGAGCATTTGAAGCAACATTGTTTGAAACATGTTTGTCCTCATGTTTATGCTCCCCAGATTGAAGAAACAATTGATGTCACATCTGATTTATGTGCTTATAAGGTATATAACTCAAGAACATGTTTTTTGTTTAAGGTAAGGCAATCATTTTGAATATCAGAATTCATTTTTTGGCCTTGTGTTGTAATGTAGGTACAATTATCTGAGAAGTTGATGAGCAATGTCCTCTTTAAAAAGGTAACCAATTGAATTAATCTTGTGATGTTGATAACCGTATTTGAGTTACATTCAATCTCTATCCCTTTGTCTAACATAACTGCAATATCAGTTAGGAGACTACGAAATAGCTTGGGTGGATGCTGAAGTAGGGAAGACAGAAAACGACATGCTCTCGTTACTACCCATCTCGACACCAGCTCCCCCGCATAAATCTGTGGTTGTAGGTGATCTGAAAATGGCAGATTTCAAGCAGTTTCTTGCCAGTAAGGGTGTCAAGGTACTGCTTTTCATATTTGTTTACACACAATCTTGAAAATATATAGCCTCCTTTTGACACCCAAAGGTGCTTATTTTACAGGTAGAATTTGCTGCAGGGGCGTTGCGATGCGGTGAATACGTGACATTACGCAAAGTTGGGGTTGCAAGCCAAAAGGTAAGCGATTTAGCATTTTGACTTTCCTGTCTGGCATCATCCAATTGCATCATCTTCTTTTATGGGTCATGATCTGTTCTTCGCTTTTTTCTTTTTTTTTTAACTTCATTTCTTTTTCGTCTTAGGGTGGTGGTTCTGGTACACAGCAAATCATAATCGAAGGTCCCTTGTGCGAAGATTACTACAAGATACGGGAATATCTATATTCCCAATTTTATTTACTTTAGGTTGTGGAATGAAATAATACACAATGCAATAGAGCATGGAAAGCACAGCTTTGGTAAGGCTCAGAAACTAATTAACTTTCTTTGTCAGTAGCATACGATTCTTGGTTGAATGTACTTGTTTACCCAACTAAATTGTATGGTTTTTAGGTTGCTGTTTATTAACCTTTTTGTCATTACTTAAGAGGATAGAGCTAGACACATTTATTCGTATTTTTTGTATATCCTTTTTATTATGACATTAGTTTAGAAACAGACCGTTTCATGTCATTAGATTTTAACATTGACACATTATAGGGTGTAGGATTCTACAGCAATAGATTTACAAAAAGCAAATCATTATTTTTATAAACGAAAGGCTAATTGATAGGTGTAAAAGGAATTGTACTAATAATAAATAACGAAATTGCGGCTTCTCTTCGTTCTATTGATAGGTATATAAAAAAATAACGCAAAAAGCAGGTGTTTTATCAAATGAAATATATTATCTAAACTGCAAGACCATCATCAATACTGGAAATATCCATAATTCCGTTCCGCCAAACGAGGACGAGTTAAATTCGATCTCATCAATTTCTTTTTTTTTTTTTTTTTGAACGATTTCTAATAGTTAGATAAATTCCGACTTCAATTTTTCCATTTCGATTTTAGATTCTCAACTTTCGTTTTATGAATTTTAAACATTTAAGTAAAATTATAAAAATACATAAATTTATTTTTTAAAAGGGTTAAATTCTAAATCTAATACAATATAATCGTTAGCTCTTACATAATATTTTTTTGAAAATTATTTTTAATTATAAATTAAATACAAAATAAAAACACGATTCAATTCAGTGATTTTTAATTTGTAAATAAAAACAACCTAAATACCATTGGATCGGTTTCAATTTTTCTTTCGGCCCTAGGCCGTATGCACAGAGATTTAACATCTAATGGCAAAATGGAGATCCATAAAACTAAATACCCAAAATTTGCACGTAGAACAGTAATGGCGTTAAATATAATTCAAAAGACATAAAATTTAAAAGTTATTACTTCTTCCAATTTCTCATCTCTAACTCAAATAAACAAAAGTTCCAAAGCATTGATTTCAGTCTCAAAACAACAAAAATGAAACATATGCTAAACAAACCTCTAGCTGCTCCTAAACAAGAAACTCGAGCACGACAACAGTGAGAAACCAAGAAAATAAAGCTTTATTTCTTCTTTTCTGCACCTCCACCGTGGGCTCTGCAAGAAAACATTGCACCAACGAAACAATTTATAACCCATTTTCAGATTGCAAATCCTTCGAAACTTAAGACAATAAATGTTTGCTTTTCCAGGATATAAGAGATAATTACCTCATCTTGCGGAGAACGCTGGACATCTCTTCACGCTTCTTCTTTGCCCTTTTGTGAGTTCCCAACTTTCTTTTAGCTACCTTGAGAGCTCGCTTGTCCTTACCGACTTTCAAAAGCTCGGTGATCCTCTTCTCATACGGTGCAAAACCAGCAACTTCCCTGATCAAGTTCCTCACGAAATGGACTCTTTTGCTCGTTTTCTGAAATAAAATAGAAAAATCAGTACACATAATAACAGATCTAGCATAGCAATTTACAAGCATTACAGTTTTTTTTAAGTAAAAGTACAATTGCTGGATGCATATTCAGACAAAAATACAGAGATATAGCCCTCCAAATACATTTTTCTTTTAAATTCTTAAAAATTTTTAATTCAACTGCGTTAAACACATACTCATTATCCAACAATCATACCCGAATCCCAGGAACATATCTTTTTCCCCAATACAGTTTTCCCTTTACTCTTTTACTAGAAGACCAATAGTTATGATAAGTTAAACCCGATCACAAATATTCTGTGTAAAAGAATTGATTAAATATAGATGTACTTACTCCTTTACGATTAGAGGGGCGTGGTGCCAACTCCTTCTTGGTTACAACATGGCCCTTGTTCAGTCCTACAAAGAGGCCAGTATTTGGCTGCTTGGTAGCCATGCCTGCTTTAGAAACAAACAACCAAATATACATATAAATAAAATGAAAACCACAACATTCAAACGACATTTCAATAACCTTTAGAATTCAAATGACTCAAACCCTTCATTCATTGTACTTTCCTTCATAAAAATCTTTTAATTTCCCAAAATATATTAGCATAAACAGTTCATCAAACACAAAAATGCAAGTGCATATTAATCTCCAAACACCTCTTTCTTAAAACCAGATCTACAGTTAACATGGCGTGAAAATGGTGCTGCAAAACCTATATATATACATGTATAATAAACAAACCCAGCCAATATCAGAACAGAAACCAAAGATTGTAACCCAATATCAAAATAGTCAATATCCTATCATCTAAAACAAACCCAGCAATCAACACGCAGCAGATAATGAACACAACTTAAATCCAATGCACTGGATGAAACCAGCTAAAACTGCTCAATATTTGAGCTTAGCCTTTCACATTTTCAATTAACTTAAGCAGTCTGACACGAAATTTATGGTTTTTCAGCTTACAATTCGCTTCCCAAGCAATCAAATAGAGCAAAATGCTATGAAAAAGAAAGATACTAAAGAAGTGGCGAAGGGGCTCAGAGAGATGTACCTGTGGAGACGGGGATATCTGAGGCGGAGTTAAAATTAGGGTTTTGGATTCGTGATCTAACAAATATATTGATGGCCGACTCTAGGCTTTTAGGGTTTCTAACATGAATTTTGGGCTGAAATTAAAAAAACTAAATAAATGAAGAACATAATGGCTTTGAGGATTGAGCCCGACCCACAAAATCTTTTAAACCGAAATTACCTCTTAGAAAATCTTGATTTTAAAGCCCAATTACTTGACTTGTAAGCCATATATTTTTTTAAGGGCATAATGATAAATTTAATCTCTAATCTTTACTCAAATTTCCATTTGGCCCTCAACCTTTAAATTTTAGTCAAATTTCTTGTTTTTTAGATTAAAAAACTGACTAAACTACTAAAATTTTAACAACATTGGTGCGGCCACTAGCGTGACAATCCATAAATAATTTTAAAAAATTAATAAAGATATTGAAAAATCAACAAATTTCAAAAAAGTTCATAAAAACTTTTAAAAAATTATTCATGCAAACACTGAAGTATACATAACGTATCATATGAACTGTCAATTTCATTCAAATTTTGACAGTTCAATCAGTTTTTCAAAAACAAATTATTTGACTAAATTTTAAAAATTGAATGTTAAAATAACTAAAAAAAAATAATGACCAAAATGATAAAAGCGAATAAATATTAGGGACTAAAGTTATCTTTATATTTTTTAAGTAACATAGATACTTTGTCTTTTTGTTTGTTTAAACAATATAATTATTTTATACATCATTTGTGGGTTTTTAGGTATATAATAACTTAAAAATAAACAAAAAAAAATGTACAACTTACGGACAAATATCCCATTGGGGAAAGGCTAAAAGCGGCGTCCATGGGGGCTTTAGGCCACCTCAAAGAAAAACGCCCCACGAGGGCGCTTTTCTTTGAGGTGGCCTAAAGCTCCCCATGGAACGCTTTTAGGCCGCTGTAACGGTCAAATTTTTTTGACCGTTGGGGGGTCCAACGGTCAAAACCAACGGGCCAAAAAAAACTATAAATACCCCCCAACCCTTCATTTTTTTCACACTTCAATCCTTTCTCATTTTTCTCTCAATTTTCTCTCAATTTGCTCTCAATTTTCTCTCAAGTTTCTCTCAAAGCCCTTGAAATTTACGCTTAAATTTCAAAATAGTCTTCTACTATTTACGAAAAAGCCCTTTATAATTTTTTTAATATATTTATTTTTTTGGAAAATTTAAAAATTCTTTATCGGAGTACAATGGCCGGGGATTTACGTCGCCTAGACAGCAATCACATTGGCGTCGAGCAATTGAAAATGGTAAGTTTGAATGTTAATTTTTCAATATTATTAAATTTTTTTAATTATGCAATTTTAATTAATTTTGAATTTTATAATTTTTTAAACAGTCTGTAGATCGGGTGTTGCAATGTTATATTCGCAACATGCCTGGTCCCCCATCGCCATTGATCGAGAATTACCTGCGGGAAGCGGGTTTTTGGCACGTGGCGACGATAGGCCGGGGGTTCAAGTTGGACCCGACTTTGATCAGCGCGTTGATAGAGAGGTGGAGACCCGAGACGCACACTTTCCATCTGTCATGCGGAGAGTGTACCATCACCTTAGAAGATGTACAGTTACAGTTGGGATTACCGGTGGAAAGGTCGGTAGTCACCGGGTCCGTAACATCTCTCGATTGGATGGCCGTATGCTACTGAGCTCTGGTGCCATTTCGGATAAATTGCAAGGAGGTCGGATCGATATGGTTTGGTTACGAGACGCATTCCGCAATGAATGAAGGTTCGATGAAGAAGAAAGAATACGGATGCTGCGGGCATACATGCTTGATAATTAGAGGCTATTTGATGCCTGACCTCTCTAGAAACCTCGTCCACGAGATGGCTCCGAAACTTGTTGATTTGAGCACCGATGAATTGAGTTGGGGTCCGTGCTATCGAGGTTGTACCGGAGATGTGCGAGCGCACGGCAGTTTAGTAAAGTAAAAATCGGAGGTTGCCTATCACTCTGCAGATCATGGGCATGGTTTGATTTCCATTTTTACGTCTTCGACTCGACAAGCCATATTCATTCCCACCGATAACGAGGTAAATTTAATATTATATTTTACAATTATGTCGAGATTTATAGTATAATTGCATTCTAAAAGTTTATTTAATTAGGTGGAACCATCCGACGAGTCATGTTGGAATACGACTCATTAGAGGATATCTGACTCTATTGGAACAAAGGTCGGAATCACAAGTAAGTGTCGAATTTTGTTATTATAATTTAGTATTTATGTATATAACTAATATTTTGGTAATGTTAATATAGTTTCAATGGACACCGTACGAGGATTCCGAATTGGCGATGAATTCGGAGGAGTTCCTCCAAAATCCCAACAGTTGGCACGTTAAGGTCCCGCTAATCACCTACGCCACCGTGGAGATGCACCAGTCAGATCGGGTTCTGCGGCAATTTGGATGCCGGCAACCGATTCCCGTGGCTCCTGAGGTGCTCGATGATGAGCACAGTGTGGACTTACGGCGGCAGCACACGGATTGGCCAATATTTTGGTCAGAACATATCGAGACGTGGGAGAACCGATATGACTTTTACCTAACCAGAACCGATCGTAGTTCACGAGTTAAGCGTGCGTCTTGAGTACATGCCATGGTTTAGAATCCATGGCAAGTCAGATCTGTGTCGGATGAAGAGAGCGGCAGCAAATTCGTGGCGAAGTGAACGTCGGGCCCTTTACATTCAAGGAGAAGGGTGATGAGACGGGCCCAACAACAGCGCTTACCATCATCCACCGGGCCCATCAACAGCGCCTACACGATCCGCCGGGCCCATCAGTTCGGTGACAACACCGACAACACAACGTCCACGGTTTATGCGGTGCGTACCACCCTTATATGTATCCTCCTAACCCATATATGTTTCCTTTTCTAGTCCCCAGTGTTGGGATGCATGGCGGGTTCGTCCGTTCAACAACTCCTTTTAGCCACCGATTGTGAGGCCGACGTCGGGTGTGGGATTAGAGGAGGCGCCCGTCGGGGAGCGATTCTTTCTACCGAGCTCCTTCACCGTGACGGATGCACCACCCCACCGTGGTTTATGCAAACACCTCCGGGGTCATTATTTTATCAAGGTGGGTCATCATCGCAACACCCAGAACCAGACCCACTGCCGGAGGAACCGGATTCCACGCCTGAGGTTCCACGACCCCCGCCGGAAGCTAGAAGAAGGAGGAATCCAGCGCGTAACCGTCGACCGCCCCCGTGTGGCACTGGTTCCCACCGACATCCGCACTAAACCCTAAACCCCCTAATTTGAGTAATTGTAAATTAATTTATAATTTGAGTTTAATTTTTTTTGTAATTAAGGTTTAATTTTTTGTAATTAAGTTGTAATATATTGAATAAAATTTGAGTTTTTTTATTGTAATTTAATTTTTTAATTTATTTTATTCTAATAACTTTAACAAAATAAAATTGGTTTTTTTTGTAATTAAGTTGTAATATATTTAATAAAATTTGAGTTTGTTTTTTATGGTAATTTAATTTTTAATTTATTTAATTTTAATAACTTTGATTTAATAAAATTGGTTTTTTTTGTAATTAAGTTGTAATATATTTAATAAAATTTGAGTTTGCTTTCTTTATTGTAATTTAATTTTTTAATTTATTTAATTTTAATAACTTTGACAAAATAGGTTTGGTTTATTTTTTTTTGTAATTAAGTTGTAATATATTTAATAAAATTTGAGTTTACTTTTTTATTGTAATTTAATTTTTTAATTTATTTAATTTTAATAACTTTGACAAAATAGGTTTGGTTTTTTTTTTGTAATTAAGTTGTAATATATTTAATAAAATTTGAGTTTGCTTTTTTTGTAATTTAATTTTTTAATTTATTTAATTTTAATAACTTTGACAAAATAGGTTTGGTTTTTTTTTTGTAATTAAGTTGTAATATATTTAATAAAATTTGAGTTTACTTTTTTTGTAATTTAATTTTTTAATTTATTTAATTTTAATAACTTTGACAAAATAGGTTTGGTTTATTTTTTTTTGTAATTAAGTTGTAATATATTTAATAAAATTTGAGTTTGTTTTTTTAATTTAATTTTGTAATTTATTTTATTTTAATAACTTTGACAAAATAGGTTTGGTTTATTTTTTTAATTAAGTTGTAATATATTTAATAAAATTTGAGTTTTTTTTGTAATTTAATTTTTTAATTTATTTAATTTCTTTAAATTTAATTTTTATATAATAAAAATTGAGTTTAATTTTATTTCTTTTGTATTTTTATTTTTTGTTTTAATTTTAATATCTTTGATAAGATAGAAATTATTTAATTTTTTAATTTAATTTTTAATTTAATTTTAATAACTTGAATAAAATAAAAGTTGGTTTATTTCGCATCAACGTTGATTAGGATGGGCTGTTTTATTTTTTAAATTGTAATAATTTTTTTATTTTTGAATAAAAAGTTATTTTTATTTGTGTTTGTAATTTAATTTTAATTATCTTATATTTAATAAATTTGAGTTATTGTACAAAAGTTCACCGCTTTCCTCCAAAAAATGAAATTACATAGCCGCAAAGAGACAAACAAGCTAAGAACACGGTCAACTAGTCCGATTTGGACACGAGCGAGATGTATGGCCTGTGTTCCTACACCACCGCACCGCCGACTTTGGTTGGTCGGTTCTGGATATCCATATTGTTGCGTATTCTAGTCGAGGAAGGTCGACCTTTTAGTTTGCGTCTCAATTCTCTATCCCAAGAATAACTTATACGGTGCAAGCGATACCGATGGCCACTTACGTTCATCTGGGATCGGTGGGAATACGTGTCTCCATCGTTGTACATGTTTTCTAATTTGTAGACTTCACGACATAGCTCATGGGGTCAAGACGAAGATTATGACAAGCCGCAAGTACATGAGCACATGGGTAACGAAGTGCATCAAATATCCGACGATCGCATGTCCTATTTGTCAAGTGTACGATAATGCCCGCCAACAATACCTTGGTTCGGTCATCAAACTCCGTGACACGAAACCATAGGTTGTCATGGTCGTGACAAAGCGTGTGCATGGTGTTCGCGTGCCTTCCCAGTTAATTTCTTGCAAGACCTTCGGCTCCATACATGGCCTCCTTGCATCCGCCTCGATAACTCACGCTTTCTCTTGAAAATAGTGCCGCTAAACGAAAATATGTCTCGTAAAACCCGCTGTAATCGGCAAATGACGGGTTCCTTTTAGCACGTAATTTATGCATTCGGCCGGGTTTGTGGTCATATGACCATATCGTGAGCCGCCGTCATATGCTTGTGTCCACTGTTCAAAGGAATATTGCAGGTACTCTGCGCTTCGGTGTTATCTGCGCAAGCGCCAACATCTCGTGAAAACGGTCTTTATTGATCTCGTACCGCCAATATATCGTTGATAGCGAATATTACATACCACTATTCAATTGCGAATAAATTGAAAATTTCAAAAGAAATTATATTAATAGATATTTCATACCCATATCGGTCACTTGCCGTTTCATCTTTTAGATCGGTATTGCCCATAGTAGTTGGATGAAACATGCCTCGAGCAATATCGATGGTGTGTGCGATGCCACATGTTTCCTGTCGTTCTATTGCCGCAAGTATTCCAGGCCCCGATCCGATATAACGCGATATGTCGGGTTGAGGCGGACATGCCTCCTTAACCTAGATATGAAGAAGTCCCGATCATCACCGACTCCGGTGTTATTGCGAACGCAATCGGAAGGATTCTCCCACGACCATCTTGTGCCACGCCTAGCAATAGCCGTCGTATATCTACCATACATGAAGGTACCGTCAATTTGTACCAATGGCTTGCGATGTAAAAGCATCTCGGCATTGCTTAAATGTCCGAAACAGCACTTGAACATCTGCGCATCCACGGAGCAGCGATCGTTCGTAGTAAGCAGCGGTTCCGTTTCAATGTCTCATTGTCTTTATCGGGACATATCTCTCCAAGACTGATACCACCGCCACACTTCATTATATGAAGCGCCCCACCGACCGTGCAACTTTTCCAGCGCTTCGCTTGGCTATCCAAGCCTTTACAGAAGAGGGCGTGTACCCCATTTGGCTACGAATATTGCCAATTAAGGCCGGCACTGTAGTTTTGGGATCGGCCTTCACCGTCGGGATTATTAAATCAGCCAACATGTCTGAATCCATCCTCGGATGATCTTGTGTTACACCTGTCAACGAAGTACGTTAAATAATGCAACATTACATAATATTAGTGTTATTCGAAATCATTGAACACATAGTGGTACTGTACCGGTAAGACATGTATGCGGACCTTTGTACTTCTTCACCTCCCACATCCCTGTCCTTTTCCTCAACGACGCCATGATTTTCCATGCACATGTGCCGCCTTGCACAAAGACACTTCACCCGTACCTATCGAGCTTTGATTTAACCATAGTGTAGTTAACCCGTTCGATCTTGTATTGTTTCAATGCACCAAGAAAAGTGTTCTTGTTGGAAACGGTTACCAACTTCTAATTGGTCCGAATCCAACGAAGAATTTGTACAATCCACGTCCGTCCGTGGTAGTTCAGAAACTCTAATGCATCATCTTGAGATAGATCGACATTATGCATGTGCTTGGAGGCGAGTATGCCCGAATAGCGGATCTTCTTCTTCTTCGTCGAACTCCCTCAACATCTTCAGTACAATTGGAACGGCTCCGGTTGTAAAATAGTCCAACCGCACCATCGTGCCCCGCTCCCGAGGTAGATCCACATCGGATTCATCGTCCGATCCTCCATAACTCGCAACAAATGAGGGCCTCACGGTGGATGCCGTCGGCAATACATCATCCCTCCTTAAACATCTTTCGTAAAGATTCCAATCGTATGTGGATTGCCATCCACTAGAAGTTGATGACGTCCCCAATCGTATTTACGTCATCCGACGCCGATTGACGAATATGCATGTCCCATCCACCAACCGAAAGTGTCGTGCGGGGTTATGTTTTCCATACTACCACCGCACACGGGCACTTCGTGTTTTGCCTCCCACTTACAGTGTCGACTTGGGTCGTGTATTCCTCTCGAACGATACTAGATGTCGAGGTCGCACCAGATCACTTGGAGATGAAAATTCTACATATACCTCGATATAGGGTGAACCATCGGCAAGATGAGTCTCCACCATTGCCTCAAGGCTCGAGGACTTTTGATGTCGAATCGTCATATCTCACCGGATCAATGAAGCGCAAAATCTATACTTAATAGATCGAACTTTCATTGGCGTTGTTCAATATTTTATGCCTAATTCTTTTGAAGTTCTACCAAATCGACGTTTCGATTAAAACTCAATCGTACTGTGTTCTCCGATAAGAAAACAACACCATCTTGATGTCACGCACTTCACCATCATAGTAAATAACAAAGATTAATACGTTTACTCATTTTCAATTTTTTTTCCTTTTGCTTGAATTTGCTTTACACGCCAACCGAGAATGCAATTTGGTGATTATAGCCTAATTTTGCTCGACAAAGATCAGTGTAGCAAAAGTGCGTCCACGGGAGCGCTTTTCGATTCTCCGGGTAATAGTGCACCTATTTGAAGCGTTTTTTGGCCTGTTTGTTCGAAACGTCTCTCAAAATAATTTTGCGGAGACCATCAGAGCAAAAGCGCCCACGTGAGAGCGTTTTACCACGGTTTGTTCAAACGTCTCCTCAAAATTATTTTGCGGAGACTATCGCCCAAAAATTATTTCATTTTTCACATTGCAAGTTCGCGTCCGTAAATAGCCTTAATCTCGTGACGCGATTTTGGGAAATCCGTAAAAACCCGTCCTTTCCAGGTAATTTTTAATTTTTTTGGTATTTTGGGATATTTGCCCCAACTTACAAGTAGTCTTTAATCTTAATCAAAAAATGTGATTATGTCATTATAATCAAGTAAGTTAATTGAGTACTTACTGTTGCCTAAGTTTCGTCTTGTCAGCAATTTTATTTGTGTTTTTAAAATAATTTTATTTGGCAAGTATTATGAAAGTTAAATAATAGTATTTTCTTTTTAAAAAAAGTGTTGGTGTGCCACCTTGGACTATAATATTCCTCTTTACCCTGAATTTTATTGTAAAAATACCAATAATTATAAAAATGTGAAATTAAATAAAAATCAAATTATTTCTTGACTCGGTTAGCATTAAATTAGATAATGATATTATTGTCGATATAAAAACACGTAAATTTGTTTGAGAAGCAAGTTTATCCTTTTATTTCAGATATTAAAATATGATAGTTTTAAACATTATATCAACTTAAAAATTTTCATATATTTTTATAATTAAATTAAAATTTTAAAAATAAATAAATAAACAATCAAATTAGGTACCAACTGCCAAGAAAACTAGTCTACTTGTCAAAGTCGTGCGTGTTGTAATGCCATTTGCCTTTTCCTTCTTCACAAATCTTATTTCATAATTATTTTGTTTTTTATTTCTTTGGATAAAAGTATCATAGAATTTTTATTAGAAGTCAAATTATATTGTAAATAAAAAAGATAAATTAATTTATGTATCTTATATTAAAGAGTAAATTGATCATTTTGTTAAATATTTTATCTATTTTTACTGTTAAAAGTTGGTCCTTGTACATCAATATGAGATACCCGTGGCACACTAATATAACTGTCAGGTTTTTTGTCAGTCACGCCAATTTTTAATAGTAGAATTTGATGAAATTTTTAACAAAAATAATAAGTTTACTTTTTAATCTAATGTGCTTGAATTAATTTGTCAATTTTTTAGTAAATGGGTAAAATACAATCTAACTCATAATACAATGACTTCCATAACACTTTTACCTTGTTTACTATTATTAAAGTAAATTTTTTCCAAATATATATTTTTATATTTTATAACATAATAATAAATTTAGCCTTCAATATTTATGTCTTTTGTCATTTTGATTTTTATTCTTTTTAACTAAATTTAATTATTAGTCTTTAAAAATAGTTAAATTACTTTTTTATGAAAATATTAATTAAAACATTATTTTTTAACGATGTTAGCCTTCAACCACACGTATTTCATGCTGACATGAAACTACTTATCTTACTTGTCGTGTCAACAAAAAATTAAAATTAATAAAATATTCAAAAAAAAAAAGTTCCATAAAATTTTTAAAAATAACATAAAGTATACATAGACTGCTATATTGGATGCCATGTTTAAAAATTAATATTCTAGTCAATATTTTTATTAAAAAATAATAATTTGATTCTTTTAAAAGATTGTATTTGATATTTTAAAACAGATGATCAAATTTAATTATATTAAAATAAAAGTTAAATTGACAAAAATATAAACAATAAGAGATTACTTTGTCATTATGCCAAATATATACAAAAGAGAGATTTGAACCTAATATACTGTAGGTTCAATTTCTTAACTTTATCATTTCAACTAAACCATAATTCAATTTTTTTATAAATTTATTACTTTTTTGTCATAATATTTTTTTTTTTAACTACCTTCTAAAAGAAAATACATAACATCATCCTAGACCACTTCTAAAGTTATTTTTACTCTATAAATATAGAATAATAATGTATTTTTGTTAGTTTTTTTTGGAAATAATTTTATTAGGGTAAATTATATACTCGATGTTATTAAATTATTAGTAAATTTACATTTTAATCATTCAATTTTAAAAAGTTGCAAAATATCATTAAATTATTTGAAAGCTTTTATTTAAGTCGCTGAACTATTCGGAAGTTTTTATTTAAGTCCCTCAACTATTAAGTCTTTTTTTAAAGACTAGCTAACAAGCTCCAAGCAATGATTCAATTATTTGGTACGATGGATTAATACCCATTATCGAGTAGAAGAATATATCTTAAATCTAAGTCGACCTAACGGTTAAGGTCAGTGATTTGGAAAATAATGTTATGTAGATTTTTGGTTCACAGATTTTTAATGTTAAAAAATGTTTTATAAAAAAAAATTGAACAATAGAAAAGAAAGGGAAGAAGAGTTTTTAATTGGAGAAGAAAGTGCGAACAAATAAGATCATAATAGCAGTTATTTTAACAGCCTATCGAATTACACGAAAACTTTTAAATAATTTAATGACCATTTTATAATTTTTAAAATTGAATGATCAAACATAAATTTACTAATAATTTAATTAACTTAATATAGTTTACCCTTTTTATTATCATTACTTTTGCCTGAATTGTGTTAAAAAAGAAAAAAGGAAAACCTCTAGTTACCCAACTTCACGTATCACGTTCTCCACTTCTCGGTAGAAAAAAAAGGCTCATATAACGCTCCTTAATAGCCCAAAAAAAGTTAAATAAATAAAAACAACATAAAAGGAAGCATTGGCAACGTGAAGGATTAAAAAAAAAATCCCAGAATCAGGAGTTTTGATCGTTCAGTGGATGATGATGATCAACAATAACGTGCTTCAGCCTTCACCTTCATCTTCACAGTTTCGTAGCTCATCGGTTGGTCCAAACAAAATTTCTTAAACAGCTAATACTTTTAAGGGAAATATTATTAATCAATGTATTATATGACACTTGTTAAAATTTCTTCACTGTTTTCTTTCTGGGTTGAATTCACTGAATTTTTTTATCGAAGAAGAAGAATCAAAAAGCAACCTTAAAACATTGGTCACTATTATTTATTTTCAATTCAGACTGACTGGAATTTGACTTGTAGTTGTAGTTAGCTAGCCTTCTCAAATTTTCTTCCTTTGTCTTATTATACTTACTTTTTTTGGCCGTCAATTTAAATCTTTTATAATACAACTCAGCATTACCCCAACCAACCTAAACCTCATAAATTAAAGTCCATGTCTTTTGTCTTCAGTTTCTTTTCAAGGAACATTTGCATATGAACATGGAATCCCATTTGTTTCACTCTAACAAGTCTTCTTCTTTTTTTTTTTTAAATCTAATTTGTTGTTTTTTTATTGATCAGACAGAAATTTGATAACTTGGGTCTTTTTTATTTTTCTCTTATAGCTCTGAACTGCTTTTTTTTTTTTTTTGTGATAAAATTCAAAAATTGTTATCACTGAGTAGCTTATGACATTGAAAACCCTAATGCTAGAGAGACCCAGATCGGTTTCTTTGTACAGCTATCAATTTATGAGCCACCTCGAGTTGCAGTTCTTTCTATAGTCATCATTTACTCTATCTGGTGAGTGCTTTGTTTTTACACTTGACAATGGTGTGGAAGCTTAATTTGGTACTGTTTAGACTGCTTTTGAATTGATTCTTTATGTTTTTTTGTTTTTGGTATGTTCAGTTGATAGTGTATCATCATAGGGGAACCTTTGCATAGTTTTTGAATGGACTTGGTTTATATATGATTGAAAATTGTTGATAGAACGTAGGGATTAAGATGGGTTGCCACGGTTCATTTAGTGGGCGGAGAGCCATAAGTGATTATAGACAGTTGGAATTCGGGTTCTTTAGGGGGTTGGAGTTAGAGAGGGTGAGGAAAGCTAAGAGTGTGAGTGTCGAGAGAGTCAAAGTGCGTCTTAAAACGGGTGCCTTTATTCCTTCCACAGATGCCACTCATTGCCCCGGCATTAGTTCCATATTCCTTAGAACGCAAACGACCTATTAATGTCTTATCTCTTTAGTTATGAGATTTGTCATGTTAGGACAATGAATAAATGTGAGATATGAAAGAGAGATATTCTATTCATGTTAGAGGTATAGTTCCCACTATGTGTTTTAGCGAGGTTATTGGCTCGTAGAGACTTGGGCTTACTAGGTCTTGTCATCACAGGTGCCCTTAACTCGTATGTTGATTCGTATTGTCTCGCGAGATTGGTAGGGTACAGGGTGAGCTCGCAAGTCGTAGATATAACAGAAATCAATATACTGAATTCGAATACTCTGTACTCATGTAAGTACTTTGTAGTTGAAATGTATGATAAAAGTCCTCAACTAGTTTTGTTTCAAATCTCTTTGAATTTTCTTTGTTTGATTCCTCTAATTTGTTCAGTGATTGCTGCTTGAATGTGTGTGAATTTGGTATCTCATCTTAGTTCCTGTTCGGTATTTTCCCACATTAGTGGACTACTTTCCCTTGTTTTCCAGGCCTTTTACATGCAAATTCGTGCTCTACATTGTCGATCTCCGAGAGTAGGCATTGATGTCGATCATATGCGGCCTCCCACTCCTTGAATGTATTTACTGCCTAGCATGTGCTCGATGGGCATGGAATCGATGCCTGCATACTGCCGGCCACGATAGTGTAACATGGGGTCTTGCAACCGCCGAAGAATTCGAGCCTGTTTATGAGTACAATATTCGGCATCCCCTTTGGGAACCCCCTGGAGGATATGGGATCAACCCTGATTGGTTAATTCTCAGAAAAACTTACGAAGACACTCGAGGACGGGCTCCTTCTTACATACTATACCTCGATCACGAGCATGCCTATATAGTTCTTGCCATTAGAGGTCTTAATTTGGCAAAAGAAAGTGATTACCAAGTGCTTTTGGATAATCAGTTGGGTAAAAGGAAATTTGATGGTGGCTATGTTCATAATGGACTCTTGAAGGCTGCCGGATGGGTTTTAGATGCAGAGTGCGAAGTTTTGAAGGAACTCGTCGAGGAGCACCCAAATTATACTTTGACATTTGCAGGACATTCTCTCGGGTCAGGTGTAGCAGCCATGTTAGCTTTGGTGGTTGTACAGCATCAGGATAAACTTGGAAACATCGACAGGAGTAGGATCAGGTGCTATGCTATCGCGCCTGCTAGGTGCATGTTGCTGAATTTAGCGGTCAGATACGCAGATGTCATTAATTCTGTTGTTCTTCAGGCAAGTTATTTTTCGCCCCCTTCAATGCTCGGCCTTGTTTTTTGTCAGCTACGATACATACTATAAGTCAGTTTATCGCAGAACTTTTAGTATTGTAATTTCTGCCACTCGATGTGTTTATCTAAATACTGGGGTATGAACGCGTTATGTCTCTGTATCAGGATGATTTCTTGCCACGAACAGCCACGCCATTGGAAGACATTTTCAAGTCACTTTTCTGGTATAGTTGGACTCTATAATCCGTTTCGAATTCGTTTTGTTTATAGCTGATATGGGCCTCTGGAGTGTGCTAACATCCATTTGTAAAGCCAGTTGCCCAATCAAGTACCAGTTTTCCTAGTTGCAAATAAAAATATGCTTACTCTAGGTTCCCCATTTAAACAGCTTGCCATACCTACTATGCCTGAGATGTATGAAGGATACTTGTATACCTGAGGAGAAGATGCTTAAAGATCCAAGGAGGCTATATGCACCCGGTTGCCTCTATCACATTGTCGAGCGAAAGCCTTTCAGGTATAATGAGGCATAACAACCGTCTCCCCCCCCCCTCCCATATACTTTGTGAATTCGGGTTTTTCTTAACTATGGTGATATCATCGTGAGAATGCCTCGCAAGGCTTGACTCAGTACATGCTGTACGACAGCCCTTTTTATCACCGTAAGAACTTTTGATCTCTTGATGGACACCCTCCATTATATTTGGCTCTTGCAGATGTGGAAGGTTTCCCCCAGTTGTGAAGACAGTAGTACCCGTGGATGGAAGGTTCGAGCACATAGTTCTTTCGTGTAACGCCACATCCGACCATGCTATAATATGGATTGAAAGAGAATCACAGAGAGCCATGGATGTAAGTTTAAAGCTGCATTTTTATGTTCATGGTAATGGTTTAAATCAAATAGAATTTAGCCAATTACATTTTTTTGGGCAAATTACACTCAAAGTCACTAAACTATTAGTAAGTTTACGTTTTAATCACTCAACTTCAAAAAGTTACAAATTGGTCACTGAACTATGCAAAAGTTTTTATTTAAGTTATTAGATTGTTAAAATCGCTGCTCCATGACCTTTGTTCGCACTAACTGTACTAATCAAAAGCTCTCTTTCTCTTTTTTTTTCGACCATTCAAGTTTTTTTTATGAAACAATTTTGAACGTTATGAATCTACAAACCAAAATTCTAACAACTTTAATCTCTTATCTCCAATATTGACTGTTAGATCGATTTTGATCTAATGTATGTTTTTTTACTTGTCGATGGGTATTTATCTACTGTACTGATCATCAAATCGTCACTTTGGGCTCGCTAGTCGAACTTTTAAAAGAAAAATCTTAACAGCCTAATGACTTAAATAAAAACTTTGGAATAGTTTAGTAACTTAAATGAAAACTTTCAAATAGCTCAATGATCATTTTGTAACTTTTTGAAGTTAAGTGACTAAAATCTAAACTTATTAATAGTTTAGTGACTTCAGAGTAGTTTACCCTATATTTTTTTTTTTGCTTTAGTTAATGCTAGAGAAAGATAGGATCATGGAGATACCAGCAAAACAAAGAATGGAAAAGCAAGAGACATTAACAAAAGAACACAAACAAGAGTACAAAGCTGCACTTCGAAGGGCTGTTTCATTATCAGTGCCCCATGCTTACTCGCCACCGTCCGAATACGGAACTTTTGACGAGTCCAAGGACGTAGAGAAGTACAACTCCTGTAAATTGAGTAGGAGTCATCCGTTGGATCGTCGGGGAAAAGCAAGAGCAAAGTAAGCTGGAATGAATTGATCGAACGACTTTTCAATAGAGATGAATCTGGGCATATGGTGCTCAAGAAATCACATAGGGATGATTGGTGAAATGTAATTATTTTTGGAAAATAACATGGGTAGAAGAAAAACAAGATAAAAATATTAGGATATTTGTGATGAACAACATCATTCATTGATTAAATTTATACTGAATTTCCAATCTCATTACGATAATCACAAGCAATGTTGAGAGCCTGAATCCTGAGAAGCTAAACACAGGTCAGTTCTAAAGAAAGCAAATAAATTTCAAAAGGTTAAATTATGCTATTAGTCCCTGCACTGTATATAAGATATGTATTTAATTCATATATATATTAATTTGGTTATTTTTAAGCTGTGTTTTTTAAATTTTAGAATTACAGGTTTAGCCTGAAATTTTGAATTTTGAAAAAATATAAAGACCAAGATTGAGAATAATCCAAATGGAGAACATGGATTAAATCTATAATTTTATTCATAGTACACAATTAATAGCAGAATTTTACCATGTCAAAATGAAGATATCGAATTTGAAAAGTATAGGATTAAAATTAACCAATTCGAGAAATACATATAACTAAATTTGATCAAACTAAGTATAGAGATTAAATACACAACCTACACATAGTGCAGGGACTAATAGCAAAAATTAACCAATTTCAAAACAAAGATATCGAATTCGAAACAAAACAGAGGAAAAATCATGATCTGTAATAACAATCGGGAAATTATTACGGCAAATTTCATAGGTATCAAACTAGGGTTCTTGGCTGGTTCCAAAATTTACTTAAATTACAGTGCAAACTACATCTTAAAAGATCAGTAAAGCTTGAAAAGGTAACACAATAAAGCAAGTATGGAGATGGGTTACACAGTCAAAATCAATGGATTTCACTCTTATCAAACCAGAAAATCAATTGCTTCGGCTGCTACTTGTAGAACCCGCAGATGGGGTCGGTTTCTTCAATGAACAAGAAGACTTGAAAGCTTCTATCTGAGATTGACATTTCACGTAATCCCCTTTGTTTTCTTGCAAACACTTCTTTAAAGCCTCGACGTCGCATGGTGATGGGATCTTCTTCTCCCTGTTAATATCTCCTTCCTCGCCCATTTTCTTAAAACCTAATGTTTGGAGGTTAAGAAAACTGTGGAAACGCAAGGAGAAGAGACGGCTACTGGGAAAAGGAAAAGACAATATAAATATTTTTTTTGTTAATTGCATCAAAGATCATCAAACGATAGTCTGTATTTTAGTTGATCTTTAAATTTTAAAATATTTTAATTGAGTCCTTAAAGTACTACTATCATATCCATCAAGTATTTCTTCAACTTAACTAGTAAAAGTATCATGGAGGCCCTTGTACTAATAGTCAGATTATATTTTACCCCCTCTACTCAAAAAGGACAAATTAACCATTGTAAATTAGATTGAAGAGTAAATTGTTAGATTAAAGAACAAACTAATCATTCAATTAAAAATTCCATATACTTTTACAGTTAAAAGCTAGTCCATGTACATCAGCATAAAGTACACATATCATGCCACATGTCACTATTTAATTATTTCATCAACAACATCAAATTTTAACGATACAAATGGATTAAATTTTTAACAGAAATGGCCATTTTGCTTTTTAAACTAATGTACAATGACTACTTTACTCTCTTTTTTCGAATAGAGAGGTAAAATGCAATTTGATTCTTAATATAGGGGCTTCCATGGTAATTTTACTGCTTAACCATTAGCTTGAATGTTAAATGCAATCCAATTTTAGGGTAGAATTTAAAACATTTAAAACAAATTGTAAACACGTGTGTACTTGCTACATAAATGACTTAATTTGACATGTTTTTAAAAAATAACATTTGTAAATTTTATTGATATTTGTTTTTCTAACGTGTTTGACCTTAACTAACCATAGATAAGTACATACATAGTTTAAATATGTTCAAAGTTAGACCCAAACTGACATTTTAACACCTAAATTAACAGGTAGGAATATAAAATAGATGCTTAATAAAACGCTAATTATTTGATGATTCAACTAAAAAAATTTCTAAAGTTTAGAACTAACCGATTGTTGAATCGGTCAGACAGTTAATTTCAGATTTAACTATTAACAAATTAAAAATTCAAAAAATAAAGAATTAATAAGCTTATATGATAAATAAGTACTTAAACCATGTAACTTTCCCCATTTAGGTACCTAAAGCTTTTTGGTCAAATAGGTACCTAGAGTTTTATTTCGTTAACATTTTAGGTACCAACCATTAACTCTCGTTAAAAAAAAACTCCAAACCAATTAAATTAAGACACATATCTTTTTAATTAAATAAATATATTTATAATTAACATTAAAAGTTAAATTAAATTAAAAATAAAATTTTCGTTTTCATCCCGTTTTAGACTAATAATCTAGCCACGTGTTATAATTTTTAATTTAATTTTATTGAATCTTAATTTTAAATATTTTATTTAATTAAAAATTGTATGTGCCGTAATTTAATTGGTTTGAAGTTTTTTATAAGAGTTAATTGTTAGTAACTAAAGTGGCAATAAAATAAAACTTTAGGTACCTAAATGAAAAAAATTGTAAGTATATATTTTAATAAAAGTCTAATTAACAATAAAAACATAAATATTCATTTTTAATTTAACAACAAAATTAAATATTTAAATTATTTAAAATCCAATTTAAGGAGTTGTTTAACTTATATTTTACTTAGTTTGATGGACATTTTTTTAACAATCTATTATGATCGTTATGATTTATTTGACATAAATAAAAATAATATATTTTAACACACCCAAATTTATATATTTTATATGATAACAATATCTATATGAAGACTCAGTATTCAATCATCCTCTGATTTGATTGTGTTGATTATACTAACGATTCTCGATTGGTTGACATGGACCATAGCGTGATGGCGTGTGATTTATCCATAACGATTCTCGATTTGATTGTGATTTTCCGCCACTAAACGGCAACGTTTTCCTGACTGATGTAGAGTAGGACAAAACGCATCGTTTGAGAAAGGAAAAGCGTACGAGAAAAGCCGAGGATTTTTTGGCTAATAAATATAAAAACTAAATAAAGTCGCCAACGCCTTAAAAGGGAAGAGCCAGATAAGAGCGCCTCAGCGCCAGAACAACCAAATTTGAAAACCAATTCAAACCTAACGGCTATTCCCTCTCTTTAAACCTTACATTTTATTTTCAATAAAGTAAAATCAAAATCTCCATCACTCGAAATTTCAACTACGAAATTCGAACTCGAAAAACAGAAGAAATTTCAGCGAGCAAAAAAAAAAAAAAAGTTATTCTACAATGGGACAAAATCGAGGTCGAAAGGCACGAGTGATAGCGAAAATCAAAGGCTTCACAGATCTGGAACCGGTATCCGTCAACGAAGCTTCTGGAAAGTGGATTTCAGTTCACAGACCAAAGGGAGATGATTCCGAAACTGTCGCTGTTTCTTTTGGAGATGAATCTACGAGGTAACGATTTATTTTACATTTTTTTAAGTTTATCGTTGAAAGCTGAAAGCAAGAAATGATAGTTACCGTTGTTTTGTTTTTCGAGCGAAAATATTTAGCAGTCGTAAAGAATCGTACGAATTGGATTATTGCTACGATAGAAGCGAGGGAAATGATTTAATTTTTTCAAAGGAAGTAAAGCCACTTATTGAACATGTTTTTAATGGTTATAATGCCACCGTCGTTGCTTATGGAGCAAGAGGCAGCGGAAAGACTTTTACAATTCAGGTCAGTTAATATTCTTTTTATTGCTATTAAATAATTTACTATATAATTTTTGGAGAAAATTAAGTATGGAATTATAAAATTTTGAAGGGTTCGGAAGGGAAACCAGGTTTAGCAGTACTAGCTATGGCTGAAATCCTTTCTTTAGCAGAGGAAAGTAGCAAGTTAATAGCCGTATCATGCTATGAGATTTTGAAAGACTATGCTTATGATCATTTAGCTCCAGATAGGCATGAAGTTTTGATATTGGAGGATGTTGCTCGCGGCAAAATTCAACTTAAAGGACTTTCTCAGGCAAGTTATATATGCTATTTTATTTTGAAAATGAAAGTTTCTCTAGTGATGTTTAGCCTACCTGTCGGTTTATTAATTGATTCATTTCTTTTTGTAGGTTCCTGTGAAATCTATTGAAGAATTTCAGAAACTATATCTTTCGAATCAAAATTCACATAAACAATCCCAGAAGATAATAGCTGAACCTCATCATAGAAGTCACAAAGGCTTAATCATTCATGTATTTCGGGGCAATGAATCCAATGCTCTTCCTTTTGGGAAGATGAACTTTGTTGATTTGGCAGGTTTCAATTTTTAGTTACACAGTCGTATTTTTCTCTGCTGTGGCTTAAAAATTAGCCATGTTCATCCTCTAGCTGTTTTATTTTTTTTTTTTATTTTATTTTTTTTGCATTTACCAGGTTATGAGGATGCCAAAAGGAAAAGCACTGGTAGTGTTAATCTCTTGGAGAATAATAAAATAAATAAGTCCATATATGCCTTACACAATGTTGTGTATGCTTTAAATGCCAATGAAAGCCATGTACCTTATCGCGAAAGTAAGCTAACTCGAATTTTGCGTGATTCGTTGGGAGGGACAAACAAGATTTTGATGATCACTTGCTTGGTGAGATTTTCAGTTCCAGATTTATTTTACAACTACTTTTTTTTTATTTTCCCCAAATTTTGTTTGCAATTCACATTGATTTTCTTTTTTTTTTTTAAACTTCTTTGAGCGTAGAATTCATCCTTTTGCCAAGATTCCATGTACATGGCAAATTTAGCTTCTCGTTCTTGTAAAGGCAGCTCTAAGACTAAACCCGATTCAACAAAGAAAGCTAAAAGCATGGTGAGACCTATGGTGGTTTCTTCTTCAAGCAAGAGCCGTTTAACCGGGACTGTTTCTGCAACTACGTCAAAACCGATTGGAAATCGAGTGCGAGTTCCGGAAAATAAAGCCAATGTTAAGGCTTCAGCTCTAAAAGGAAGGTACATAATGATACCTCTCCTACTTGCTTCAAGATATATAATATTTTCGTCATGGTTATTGCTCTTTCTATATATTGGTAATTTCAAGGTTCGATAATTTTTTTTCTTCTTATAATTTGAAGGAAACTTTTTGATGAGCCATGCCATTCAACCAAACCTAAGAAGGTATCTCAGGAGGTATTCAGTTTTCCTAAGAAAGGATTCTAGCTTCTTCCAATCTCTTTTGCATAATTTGCATGAAAAAATGGAATGTTTTGCTATTCTATAAAGTTAAGAAAATAATACATTGAATATGATGAAATTAAGGTTCATTCAATGATAAGCTTCTATATCTGAATGTAGGAAAGCTTGCCATTAGAAAATGTCTCGACCATTACTGAACATGCTATACAAAAAGAGGTAACATTTTTTTGTGTTCATTCTATCTGGTGTGTAAAGAAATATGCATCTAAGAATGTGAATCAGTTTCTGAATCTTTTTATGATTGGGAAAGTTATCGTCATTTTGTGCAGGAAAAGGACTCTTCTAGCATTTCAGAAGTAGTAGTATCTCATACACAGGTAAACCTCTTCTGTAGACTTTAAAACTCAGACGTGTTAGTAAGTTCAAATCTTGTTTCTTGTACATAATCATTGATTGCAAAGAAGATATTAAAATGGTCAAATTGTGCCGTTAGTTCTTGTACTCTGCTTAAATTGTGTCATTGGTCAATTTTAGTCCTCGTACTCTTGGAATTTTGAAATTTTGGAATTTTGAAATTTTAGTTTTGACCCAAACGTTAAATCTGTTTAGTTAAATTATGTTATTAGTCGTGTATTATATGTAAAGTTGTAGATTTACTACATATTCTCAAATTGAATATTTCTTAATTCATATACTCTTCGAATTTCAAAATTTTAGTCTTGACGCAAATAGTAATAATTAAATCCATTAATCAAATTTTTGTGAATAATACGCTGAAATAACAAGCTGACATGACATTACACATGTGATACTAGATTACAATATCAAATGATATTTCTTTCCACGCTTATTGGTTTTATTTTTTCTTTTCAGGAGCATTTCCCCTTGCAAGCTTTTAGTGCAGAAGAAAGTGACATGACAGTTAAGGCTACTACACAAGAAACCAAGATACTAGACAAGGTGATTAAATTTAAATTGTGTTTAAACACTTATTCAAATATATACTCAAGGAGATTAGTTACTATTAAAATTTGTTATTTGGTTCTCAAGGTTAATGTGACTGATGAGGATGATAATCATGATAAAGCCACTCCAAATATTGATAGCAACGCAAAGGCACTTTCTATTGAAGCAGGTATATATAGATTATAGCATATCAAATTGAAAAATCCATTTCAGTAGTAATGTTGGAATTGGACCGGTTGGACCAACAACCTGCTTGGGCAAAAGGTTGAATTGGTTTTTGAGTGAATCACTCGGAACTGATTGAATTGGGTTAAAAAGTCAGTTGAATCGGATTTCTCTATTTTTTATGATTTTTTAAATAATTTATCGGATCAATCAATTGAACCAATTAAATCAGGAACCAATGATCTGCTCGGTTCTACTACCGATCCGATTTTAAAAACTATAAGGATGACATGCTAATAATCTGTGGCATTTTTTTAAACAGATCAAACCATAGATAAGGAGAACAACCTTTTACTTGTCAACAAGGAAGCATCACCACCGATCAGTGCACGATTACAAGAGTTGTCTAATAATCTGAAATTGCTTTATTCTTCAACTACGGCATGTGTAGAAATACCACCAAAGACTGATGTTTCATTTGAAGGTCAAGTTTCAACAGAAGCTTTGGAGCCAAAGACTCCAGAGCCAAGGTTACTAAGAAATGACAAATCGGAAATTGTGGACACCAGTTGCAATTCTTGGAAGACATTTAGTGCTCGTAGTTCTCGAATGAAGGTGGATTTCAAATCTAAACCATATTAGAATCTTTTTCTATATTTAATTATTTGACTCTTCCCTGTTAAATTTTATTTTTTTCCTATTGCAGAATTCTCTTGTTGATGAATATCTCAGATTCTTAAATACAGCTAGCAAGTAAGAATATATGTTTTTTAGTAGTAATTTTAGGACTTCATAAGCTCTTATCATTTCTAATTTAAATTCTGCCATTTCATAAAGGGATGAAGCAGTAGTTAGTCCTTTAACTTGATAACTTTTCTTAATTTGATCCCTAATCTTTTCTTTGGTCCACATTAATCTCGGAACTTGGCAACTTTTCTTAATTTTGTCATTGAACTTAGATTTCGTTAAGATGTGATGAGATGATACTTTGAAATTGTACCACATAATCACTTGAAAATTTTATATAAAATCTAAAAAAACACACTAAATTTTTTTTCCTCAGAGTGCCACGTTACAAAACCTTGAATCTAAGTTCAGGGATTAAATTGAGAAAAGTTACTAAGTTCCAGGACTAATATGATAAAAAAAGTTTAGGGACCAGGTTGAGAAAAGTTACCAAATTTAGGGACTAAGTGTTACTTTATCCTAAAAAAAAAATCATACCTTAGTAAACAGGCAGCATGTTTCGAAAATCTAATTCAAGTTTTTCAAATCTAATCTTACATTTATTGTTTGAAATTCAATAAACTAATGATAATTTTTTTTCTTTTCTCCTTTATCAACAGAGAAGACTTGAAAAGATTAAAGGTGAGATTGTAACTAACAATACTAGTTTTTGATTTGCTTTTGACCTAAGCAAACTAAATATACGATTTTTTTTTTTTTCATTCAGGGAATTGGAGAGAAGAGAGCTACATACATTCTTGAACTACGTGAAGAATCACCTGAACCTTTTAAGGATGTAAGCAAGAATTTTAGTTTAGTTGTTTGGTTTGTCTTTTTTACCTTCTGAATGAAGAACTTGGCAACTAATAACTAAAATTGTATTTACAGCTTGATGATTTGAAGGAAATTGGACTCTCGGCAAAGCAGGTAATTTTTTAATTCTATTTCCACATATATACCTTGGGTGTTTGTTTTGTGCTAAAATTGTGTTTTGCTTGAATTGGTTGTTTGTATTTCATATTCAGATCAAAGGAATTATGAAAAAGGAAATTGGAGAGCTTTGCAATTAACCTTTCAGGGATGGATTACTGAAGAATCGGATCCCCGAGGAGAAAGAATGTTCGATTTCAACAGGCAACTCGAAGTTGCCAAATTGTATTATTTTGCTTTCCTTTTTTATTTAATATCTGATATTTTCTAATTTTTCTTTGGGTGTGCTTTTTCACTTGAAAATGTTGTACACCAACTGTCTGGCATGAAGTTTGATGTTTGTTTTCATTAAATTGTATTTAAAATATTGTCTTCTTTCTTTCTTTTTCGAGTTTTAGATGCCTTTATGTATAGGTGTACAGTTAATCCGATAGGGTTTATCAACCTAATTGATCTAATTCAACTGATTAACATTAATTGGTTTCATTGTTAGGCAGTTCAGTTAGATCAATTAGTTCAATAAACAAATTTATTTAAAAGAATATAAATATAAATATATGTAACTGATTTATATATTATAATAAAATGTAAATATATTTAAAATAATTAAAAATATTAAATATTAATTCAATTAAATCAATCCACTTGATTATAAAATTTAATAATCGATAATTGGTCCATATAGTCAAATAAAACCACCCTATAAATTGATTTAAACATTATACTGTTTAAATTGGAATCAACTTACTGGATCAATTAGCCAACTCAGCTTTAACCGATTCATGCTCTCTCCCATTTGTGAATATAAGTTTTGTTTGTTTTTTCAAGTAAATTTGTTGCCCTGGGATAACAAGATTAAATGAAAATAAAATAAAACTTATAATTAAATTATGATTTACATGAGGGAAAAAAAAGCAACTTTAAGACAAAATAAGAGTATGGTTTATTTGGCAAATCTATGAGTTACCTGTTATGAGGAAGAAAGGCCTGCATTTCTGGTAGCATGCGTTTACCATTCTGAGCTCTAGTGTTTGTAATATTCATTTTCAGGATTTCCCAAGGCCAACAAATGTGCCTCACCTTACGTCGATTCCTCTCTTTGGCCTCTGCTTCTTCTAATTGTTTCGTTAACTCCTCAATCCGGTCGCGTAGTCCGACAGCTCTGCTGTCGGCTAGCTGCACAGATCGCTCTGCGGCTGCCTGTGCAGCTATAGCTGCAGCTGCGAGTTCTTCTTTCAACTTTAACTTGCCATTGGATATTTCTAAAGCTGTTTTTGTTTTGTCCAATTCTTGCTTCAAAATAACAACCTAATGAAACATCAATGCTCTTGGGTTTCAGACTTTATTGGACTAAAATGGGTAAAAAGTCTTTCTGGTCCCTCTCAATCTTGATATTGAGCAAATTAATCCCTCTAAAAATATTAGAGTAATTTCAAAAGTGAGCAACAAAAAATAATTAATCACAATGTTAAATTTTTTGTCAATAATACATATTTTATATTGGTATAATAACAAATTTAGTCTTCAAATTTTACATATTTTGTCAATTTAATATTGATTTAATAAATTTAGCCCACAATATTTACATATTTTTTCAACATTTACATAGAATATATAAACTTGAGAGCTAAATTTATTATTATACCAATCAAATTATGTACAAATGATAGAAAACATTAACAGGGTCATATTGGTTTTAATTGCTCATTTTTAAATTAACAAATATTAAATTGATCCAAATATTTTGAGAGGAAACAATTTATTCAACATGAGAGATGTTTTTACCTGAATTTTATTACATCAATCAACTCCAATTAAATTCAATGTTATTTTAAGAGTTTATCTATGCTACTCCAATTCTTTCTTTTTTCCCGAAGCACCTCGCATGAGGATTTGATCCTCCATATCTATGCTTGACACATGCCGTATCCGACCCATCCAATTCCAGGCTACGTAAAAGACTATCATTCATTCACAGAGCAAACAAGCTCGAGAATGGTTCATATTGATGACAGAATAAAGTACGTACCAGTTTCTCACGTTCTTCAACCTCCTTTTTTCCAGCTTCTACTTCCAATTCACAAGCTTCTCTCCATCTAGCAACATCTGCTTCAGTTTCTTTTATTTCCATCAAGAGTTCATCGACCTTATACAGTTGAAAATTTCAATAAAAATAATAATAGTAAAGGAATTAAGAACAGAGGAAGAAAAAAAAAAGAGGTTAGGAATAAAAAGAACAGAACACTTCCAAGAGATGCACAAAAAAGACAGATGCTAACATTTTGAGCTAAAACCATCTCTCTGTCTTCCAATTCTTTAATGTACAGTGTGTTTTCTTCAAGTTTTTGAGCTTGTTTCTCTGTAAGACTCTGTAGTCGCTCGGTGTCAGACCTGGCATAGCAACAATAATCAATAACTCCAAACCTTTGAGCAGTAGAACAGACGAGCATAGGTTCATAATACTTGCATTTTCCACAAGAGGCACATTGATCAAGCTTCTATCTACACTATATCCTTTAAAGTTATAAACTGCGATCAAAACATGCCTCTATTGTAATCAAATCCAAATACATGGGGAAGTGCAATTTCTATGTTACCCCGATTTAGGGTGAGTGCTGGTACGAGTATGCATCCTAAATACGCATGCTCAATTTAAGTTTTCTCCCGTATTCAAAGGTCATATCTCCTTACTCATATCTGAATATATGTTATGCACAAAAGCTTTAAAAAATAAAAGGCAATAGCAACAAGCAATACGTTAATGAAATACCTAGATTCCTCCAAAGATCTTCGTAATTGAGAAATTTCAAGTCTTAAATTCTTCATTATCTTCTCCACCGTAGAGGCCTGTCAAAGATGAGTTAGGATGTAAGACACTGTGCTTGTTGCAAATTTATCTATGTATAGTACACATGCATAAACTTCTCAACCACATTATGAAGCTCTACCGTAAATAATGTGTGCCATCATCATTTAAGTCAGGACAAACATGAAAATTAAGCATTCAAGCAACAGAAGGAAATTGTTCAGGGTCTTAAGTTAACCAATATGCATTCTAGGTACACAATTGAATGGCATAATTGAAGCATCCGTATGAAGCTAATGAGTCAATGCAAACAAGAATGAAACATGATCTGGTTCAAAACTAAAGATAGAATAAACCTAAACGTACCAGGCTAACAACCTCCTCTTCACATTCGCTGCCATCCGATTTACTACCTATACTAGTAGTAGGGGCCCCTGAACTCTCCGTCGCTTGCTCATTGCTTCCACTTCCCATCATAAACCCGAACCCGACTCTCTGCAACCCCCGCTCTGCAATATGTAACAGTGCCACTCTCTTTTGCTCAGTGTTCCCTTTTAGCTTATTCAAATTCTTCTCCACCGCCTCTTTCTCCACCAAAGCTATCCTCAACAAACTATTGATATCGCGATTCTCCTCCGTTAAACTCACAACACTGCCCTCCAGTTCCCTCTTCTCCTTCTTTCTTGCTTCCTTGAACTCATACGCTTTCGAGTTAGCTTCTCTCGCAAGTTTCAAAACCGTGCTAACTTCTCTCGCAAAATTCCACAATTCTTCGTCTTCTAATTCCATTTTCTCGCTCTTACCATCAACGTTCTCCGTCACTTCCTTTTCATCATTCAAAATTTCGATGATTTCAACCAAACTTTCCTTCACTGAACAGATCGAATCCAAGCTTTTCTCGAACAACTCATTTCTGACTTTAGTTTCCGATTCCAACTCTTCGACTTTCCCTCTGTAAAATTCAAGCTTTTCCTCGAGTTCAACCTTTGCTTTAGACTCCTCATCGATCTTTTTCGCAAAACCACCTTCGTTTTCTCTTAAAATAACTTCGAATTCCTCCACTTGACGGCGAAGAAAGTCTCGCTCGAGTGACGACTCGTGAACTTTCTCCGCTAAAGCAGCGGTTTGAGCAATTGCTTCGTCTCTCTGTTGCTGGAGAAGACGCAGACTTTCCTCCATGGATGAAGATTTGGATCGGAGAGCATGGTAATCGTGACGGAGAGATTCGAGTTGCGCGAAGAGATCATGATCGGAGATCGGTGAAACGGTGGAAGAATCGGCATCGCCGATAGAGATTTCCGATGAGGGATCTGCGGTGGCTTCCATGATCCATAGACGATATAAATTGATTTAGGGATTGTGGCGAGAGAAAAAGGGGGAATAGAGCAAGGAGTATGGGGGGAAGTGAGTTTCTATAAAAACTACCAGTCAAATGATCAATTGAAAGAAGGTCAGGTGGGCGAAACGAATATATAAATACCGGGTTTTGGCGGGGATTAGATAAAGGTATAATTTTCGATCAGATCCTTATACTCTTTGAACTTTTAAATTTTATCTTTTTCCTTTTAGTTTTAGAAATTTAGTGCTTCTACTTTAAAAACTAAAACCTAATTTAAATATTTAAATGCAACATATTTAATTTCAACAAAAATTTGTTAAAATTGTTATCAATCAACAAAAATTTGTTAAAATTGATATTAATTTTAAGGTGTGAGTCATATATTGTTCAAATTATGCATGTTTTCTCCCTTTTTACTTTATAGATATATTTGGAAAAAAAATTGAAGGATTAACGGCAAATATCCCAAAAATATAAAAAAACTAAAATTACCGGAAAGGACAGGTTTCAAAATATTGACCTAGTGGGCAATTTTCCCAAAAATCGCGTCATCGCCGTAACGTTTTTTTGGGAAAGCGGCTAAAAGCGGCGTCCATGGGGCGCTTTTAGGCCACATCAACAAAAATGCTCCCACGAGGGCGCTTTTGCTGAGGTGGCCTAAAGCGCTCCCAGGGACGCTTTTTTCCATTTTCCACAAAAATGCTTGACGTGACGCCTTGATTGGGGAATCTTCCCAATCCACTTGCAATGTGAAAAATGAAATAATTTTTGGGCGGTAGTCTCCGCAAAATAATTTTGAGGAGCGTTTGAACAAATCGTGGCCGAAAACGCTCTCACGTGGACGCCGCTTTTGCTACTGATGGTCTCCTAAAAATTATTTTGAGAGACGTTTCGAACAAACAATGGCCAAAAACGCCTGGCAGGTGCACTATGCCGAGCGAAAAGTGCTCCCACGTGACGCACTTTTGCTACAATCTTTCTCCGCAAAATTAGGCTATAATCACCAAATTGCATTCTCGGTTAGCGAAAGCAAATTCAAGCAAAAGAAAAAAATTGAAAATGAGTGAACGTATTAATCTTTGTTATTTACTACGATGGTGAAGTGCGTGACATCAAGATGGTGTTGTTTTCTTATCGAGAGAACACAACGCGATTGAGTTTTAATCGAAACGTCGATTTGGTAGAACTTCAAAAGAATTAGGCGTAAAATATTGAACAACGCCAATGAAAGTTCGATCTATTAAGTATAGCTTTTGCGCTTTGTTGATACTGATGAGATATGACGATTCGACATCAAAGGTCCCGAGCCTCGAGGCAATGGTGGAGACTCATTTTGCCGATGGATCGCCTTATCTCGAGTTATATGTAGAATTTTCATCTCCAAGTGATCCGTCGACTTCAACATCTAGTATCGTTCGAGGGAATACACGACCCCAAATCGACACTCAGTAAGTGGGAGGCAAAACACGAAGTGGCCGTGTCGCGGTGGTAGTATGGAAAACATAACCCCGCACGACACTCGGTTGGTGGATGGGACATGCATATTCGTCAATCGACGTCGGATGACGTAAATACGTATTGGGGACGTCATCAACTTCTAGTGGATGGCAATCCACATACGATTGGAATCTTCTGAAAAAGATGTTTAAGGAGGGATGATGTATTACCGACGGCATCCACCGTGAGGGCTCTCATTTGTTACGGTGTTATGGAGGATCGGACGATGAATCCGATGTGGATCCACCTCGGGAGCGAGGGCTGACGGTGCGTGTTGGACTATTTTCCGAACCGAGCCCGCTCCAATTGTACTGAAGATGTTGAGGCGGTTCAGACGAAGAAGAAGAAGATCCACTATTCAGGCATACTCGCCTCCAGCAAGACATGCATAATGTCGATCTATCTCAAGATGATGCATTGGAGTTTCCTGAACTACTACACCGGACGCGTGACTGTACAAATTCTTCATTGGATTCGGACCAATTAGAAGTTGGTAACCAGTTTTCCAACAAGAACACTTTTCTTGGTGCATTGAAACAATCTGAGATCGAACGGGTTAACTACACTATGGTTAAATCAAAGCTCGATAGGTGAGGCGAAGTGTCTTTGTGCAAGACGGCACATGTGCATGAAAAATCATGGCGTCGTTGAGGAAAAGGGCGGGGATGTGGGAGGTGAAGAAGTACAAAGGTCCGCGTACATGTCTTACCTGCAAGACCACTATGTGTTCAATGATTTGAATAACACTAATATTATGTAATGTTGCATTATTTAACGTGCTTCGTTGATGTGTGTAACACAAGATCATCCGAGGATGGACTCGGACATGTTGGTGATTTAATAATCCCGACGGTGAAGGCCGATCTCAAAACTACTGTCTTGGCATTAATTGGCAATATTCGTAGCAAATGGGGTACACGCCTCTTACGAAAAGCTTGGATAGCCAAGCGAAGGCGTTGGAAAAGTTGCACGGTCGGTGGGACGCTTCATATAATGAAGTGTGGCGTGGTGTCAGTCTTTGGAGAGATATGTCCCAGCAAAGACAATGACATTGAAACGAACCCGACTACAACGATCGTCTCCTCCGTGGATGCGCGGTGTTCAAGTGCTGCTCGGACATTTAAGCAATGCCGAGATGCTTTTACATACTGCAAGCCATTGGTACAAATTGACGGTACCTTCATGTATGGTAGATATCGATCGGCTATTGCTAGTCGTGGCACAAGACTACGTGGGAGAATCCTTCCGATTGCGTTAGCAATAACACCGGGAGTCGGTGATGATGGACTTCTTCCTATCTAGGTTAAGGAGGCATGTCGCCTCAACCCGACATATCGTTATATCGGATCGGGGCCTGAATACTTGCGGCAATAGAACGACAGGGAAGCATGTGGCATCGCACACACCATCGATATTGCCCGAGGCATGTTTCATCCAACTACTATGGGCAATACCAATCTAAAAGATGAAAGCGGCAAGTGACCGATATGGGTATGAAATATCTATTAATATAATTTCTTTTGAAATTTTCAATTTATTCGCAATTGAATAGTGGTATGTAATATTCGCTATCAACGATATATTGGTGGTACGAGATCAATAAAGACCGTTTTCACGAGATGTTGGCTAGTTTATGCTACAGATAACGCCAAGGCGCAGAAAACCGTGTAATATTCCTTTTGAACAATGGACACAAGCATATGATTGGCTGGCTTCACGATATGGTCATATGACCACAAACCCGGCCGAATGCATAAATTCGTGCTAAAAGGAACCCACATCTGCCGACATCATGCGGTTTTACGGGAGACATATTTTTGTTTAGTGGCACTATTTCCAAGAGAGCAATGAGTTATCGAAGGCGGATGCAAGGAGGCCATGTATGGAGCCAAGGTCTTGCAAGAAATTAATCGTGGGAAGGCACGGTGAACACCATGCACACAGCTTTGTCACGACATGACGACTATGGTTTCGTGTCACGGAGTTTGATGACCGAACCAAGGTATTGTTGGCGGGCATTATCGTACACTTGACAAATAGGACATACGACGTGGGATATTTGATGCACTTCGTTACCCATGTGCTCATGTACTTGCGGCTTGTCATAACCTTCGCCTTGACCCCATGAGCTATGTCGAAAGTCTACAAATTAGAAAACATGTACAACGTGTGGAGACACGTATTCCCACCATCCCCAGATAAACGTAAGTGGCCATCGGTATCGCTTGCACCGTATAAGTCATTGCTGGGATAGAGAATTGAGACGCAAACCAAAAGGTCGACCTTCTTTGACTAGAATACGCAATAATATGGATATCCGAGAACCGACCAACCAAAGTCGGCGGTCTGGGTGGTGTAGAGCCCGGTCATACATCTCGCCGTGTCCAAATCGGACTAGTTGACCGTGTTCTTAGCTTGTTTGTCTCTTACTGGCTATGTAATTTCCTTTTTTTTGGAGGAAAACGGTGAACTTTTGTACAATAACTCAAATTTATTAAATATAAGATAATTAAAATTAAATTACAAACACAAATAATCAAACAACTTTTTTATTCAAAAATAAAAAAATTATTACAATTTAAAATATAAAACAGCCCATCCTAATCAACGTTGATGCCGAAATAAACCAAATTTTATTTTATTCAAGTTATTAAAATTAAATTAAAAATTAAATTAAAAAAATTAAATCATTTCTATCTTATCAAAGATATTAAAATTAAAATAAAAAATTAAAATACAAAACAAATAAAAGTAAACTCAATTTTTATTATATAAAAAAATTAAATTTAAAAATTAAATAAATTAAAAAATTAAATTACAAAAAAACTCAAATTTTATTAAATATATTACAACTTAATTAAAAAAATAAACCAAACCTATTTTGTCAAAGTTATTAAAATTAAATAAATTAAAAAATTAAATTACAAAAAAAATAAACTCAAATTGTATTAAATATATTACAACTTAATTACAAAAAAATAAACCAAACTTATTTTGTCAAAGTTATTAAAATTAAATAAATTAAAAAATTAAATTACAAAAAACAAACTCAAATTGTGTTAAATATATTACAACTTAATTACAAAAAAAAAACCAAACCTATTTTGTCAAAGTTATCAAAATTAAATAAATTAAAAAATTAAATTACAAAAAAAAACAAACTCAAATTGTATTAAATATATTACAACTTAATTACAAAAAAAAAACCAAACCTATTTTCTCAAAGTTATTAAAATTAAATAAATTAAAAAATTAAATTACAAAAAAAACAAACTCAAATTGTATTAAATATATTACAACTTAATTACAAAAAAAAATAAACCAAACCTATTTTGTCAAAGTTATTAAAATTAAATAAATTAAAAAATTAAATTACAAAAAAACAAACTCAAATTGTATTAAATATATTACAACTTAATTACAAAAAAAAACCAAACTTATTTTGTCAAAGTTATTAAAATTAAATAAATTAAAAAATTAAATTACAAAAAAAACAAACTCAAATTGTATTAAATGTATTACAACTTAATTACAAAAAAAAAAATAAACCAAACCTATTTTGTCAAAGTTATTAAAATTAAATAAATTAAAAAATTAAATTACAAAAAAACTCAAATTGTATTTAATATATTACAACTTAATTACAAAAAAATAAACCAAACCTATTTTCTCAAAGTTATTAAAATTAAATAAATTAAAAAATTAAATTACAAAAAAATAAACTCAAATTGTATTAAATATATTACAACTTAATTACAAAAAAAAAAACCAAACCTATTTTGTCAAAGTTATTAAAATTAAATAAATTAAAAAATTAAATTACAAAAAAAACAAACTCAAATTTTATTAAATATATTACAACTTAATTACAAAAAAAAACCAAACCTATTTTGTCAAAGTTATTAAAATTAAATAAATTAAAAAATTAAATTACAAAAAAATAAACTCAAATTGTATTAAATATATTACAACTTAATTACAAAAAAAAAAACAAACCTATTTTGTCAAAGTTATTAAAATTAAAAAAATTAAAAAATTAAATTACAAAAAAAACAAACTCAAATTGTATTAAATATATTACAACTTAATTACAAAAAAAACCAAACCTATTTTCTCAAAGTTATTAAAATTAAATAAATTAAAAAATTAAATTACAAAAAAAACAAACTCAAATTGTATTAAATATATTACAACTTAATTACAAAAAAAAATAAACCAAACCTATTTTGTTAAAGTTATTAAAATTAAATAAATTAAAAATTAAATTACAAAAAAAACAAACTCAAATTTTATTAAATATATTACAACTTAATTACAAAAATAAAACCTTAATTACAAAAAAATTAAACTCAAATTATAAATTAATTTACAATTACTCAAATTAGGGGTTTAGGGTTTAGTGCGGATGTCGGTGGGAACCAAGTGCCACAGGGGCGGTCGAAGAACTGCCCCCGACGGCGCCTCCTCTAATCCCACACCGATGTCGGCCTCACGATCGGTGGCTAAAAGGAGTTGTCGAACGGACTCGAACCCGCCATACATTCCAACACAGGGGACTAGAAAAGGAAACATATATGGGTTAAGAGGATACATGTAAGGTGGTACGCACCGGCATAAACTGTGACGCTGTGTTGTCGGTGTTGTCACCGAATCGATGGGCCGGTGATTGTGTAGGCGCCGTTGATGGGCCCGTGATCGTCTGCAGCGCCGCTTGTGAGCCCGCCTCATCACCCCTTCTCCTTGAATGTAAAGGGGCCCGACGTTCCTTCGCCGCTGAATTTGCCGTCGCCTCTCTTCATCCGGACAACAGATACGACTTGCCATGGATTCTAAACCATGGCATGTACTCCGCAGACGACGCTAACTCAGAACTACGATCGGTTCCGGTTAGGTAAAAGTCATACCGCTTCTCCCATCGCCTCGATATGTTCGACCAAAATATTGGCCAATCAGGTGTCTTTGCCGCCGTAAGTCCACACCGTGCTCATCATCGAACACCTCGAAGCCACGGGAATCGATTACGAATCCAAATTGCCGCATAACTCGATCTAACCGGTGTATCTCCACGGTCGCAGTAGGTGATTAGCGGACCTTAACGTGCAACTGCTCGGATTTTGGAGGACTCCCTAATTATCGCTCAATTTCGGATCCTCGCATGGTGTCCATTGAAACTATATTAACATTACCAAAATATTAGTTATATACATAAATACTAAATTATAATAACGAAATTAGACACTTACTTGTGATTCTGACTGTTGTTCCAATAGGAGTCAGATATCCTCAAGCGAGTCGTATTCCAACATGACTCGCTTGGATGGTTCCACCTAATTAAATAAACTTTTAGCATGCAATTATACTATAAATCTACGACATAATTGTAAAATATAATATTAAATTTACCTCGTTATCAATGGGAATAAATATGGTCGGTCGAGTCGAGGACGTAAAATGGAAATCGAAACCATGCCCATGATCGCAGAGTGATAGGCAACCTCCGATTTTTGCTTTACTCGACACCGTAGCCCGTACATCTCCGTACAACCTCGATAGCACGCGGACCCCAACTCAATTCACCGCTGCTCTGAAATCAACAAGTTTCAGAGCCATCTCAGTGGACGAGGTTTCTAGAGAGGTCCCAGATCGATAGCCTCCAATTATCCAAGTATGTATGCCCTCGCATACCGTATTCTTTCACCTTCATCGAACCTTCATTCGGTCATGGAATGTGTCTCGTAACCAAACCATATCGATCCGACCTCCTTGCAATTTATCCTAATGGCACCCGGAGCTCAGAGCATACGGCCATCCAATCGAGATGTTACGGACCGGTGACTCCGACCGGCCCACCAAGAATCTCAATTGTAATCGCACATCTTCTAAGGTGATGGTACACTCTCGCATGGAAGATGGAAAGTGTCGTCTCCGGTCTCCACCTCTCTATCAACGCTACCGATCAAAATCGGGTCCAACTTGAACCCCGGCCTATCGTGGCCGCGTGCCAAAAACCCGCTTCCGCAGTAATTTTTGATCAATGGCGATGGGGACCGGGCATGTTCGAATATAACATTGCAACACCGATCTACGATATTTAAAAAATAATAAAATTCAAAATTAATTAAAATTGCATAATTAAAAAATTTAATAATATTGAAAATTAAAATTCAAACTTACCATTTTCAATTGCTCGACGCCAATGTAATTGTTGTCTAGGCGACGTAAATCCCGACCATTGTACTTCGATAAAGAATTTTAAATTTTCCAAAAAATTAATATATTAAAAAATTATAAAGGGCTTTTTTCAGAAATGGTAGAAGACTATTTTGAAATTTAAGCGTAAATTTCAAGGGCTTTGAGAGAAACTTGAGAGAAAATTGAGAGAAAATTGAGAGAAAAATGAGAAAGGATTGAAGTGTGAAAAAATGAAGGGTTGGGGGTATTTATAGTTTTTTTGGCTGTTGGTTTTGACTGTTGACCCCCAACGGTCAAAAAAATTTGATCACAGACGGCCTAAAGCGCGTCCATGGGGAGCGCTTTAGCCTTCCCCAAAAACGCTACCGACGTGACGCGATTTTTGGGAAATTGCCCTTTCGGTCAATATTTTGAAACCCGTCCTTTCCGGTAATTTTTATTTTTTTGGTATTTTGGGATATTTGCCCAGATTAACTCCTAAAATTATAAACTTGATAAATTTAAAATTTTTGAAAATATATAAATTGAATTATAATTGAACTTAGTTAAATGTAGGTTAAAATAAATCATAAGTCTTTGTATTTTACAAAATTTGAAATTTAGTTATTGTACTTCTATTTTTAAAATTTTAATCTTTCTACTTTTTAGATTTCAAAATTCAAATCCAACTGCTTACACTTTTTTTTTTTATTTGTAGGTGTGATATTTTGAAATAAAAAAATATTCATTTGGTAAACATGTAATTAAAAATAATGTAATAAAGTTAAATTTAAACAAGAAAATTTTAATAGTATTAACACTGGACTTAAGCTTCAAAATTTTAAAATAAAAAAATTAAATTCTTAAAAATAAAATTATAAGGATTTAATTTACTTAACTTAGATGTTACAATCTTATAACTAGAATTTGCCTCACCTTCTAGTTTTTAAATTATTTGTTTTTTTTTTATCGCTGGATGGTCTTTGAAAAAAAAACCTTTAAAAAAATAGAAAAAATAATTTTTTTAGTTGAAAATTGTTTTAAAATGAAAGAAATTAGAATGCATAGGCCACACTATTAGTTGCAACTCATTTGGCAACTAATTATGCAAATTGTTATATTTATTGGTTTGTTTTGACTTCACTTGCATAGTTTTATTATTTAATTGAAGAAGTTATTAGTTCAAGCAAAAATATTTTCTAATGAGCCATAGTGTGATTTATGTATTGTGTTTAAAAATACGTTACAATTGAAAATGTTAAAGTGGGGAATGTCTCTTTTTATTCATACGTTATCAAATATTTAATTGGGCACAATTTCAAAAGAAATGCTACAAATTGAAGAGTTTAAAAGAGTTTTTTTTTTTTTTATATTTCATTTTGCATGATTTCAGTGACATGGTTCGAATATACTATCTAAATATTCACAAGTCCATTATTATCTGTACATACATAGAAGACTTGTTTTTATGTTATCTTGTTCCTTAAAATAAATTGTTTTAGGTGTAATTTTGTGTATAAATAAATTTGTACCTAAATTTTGAAGGAAAATTTATCTTGAAATAATTGATCCAAGGCAGGGCGTAGGGGGTTGGCATGGCCCTAGCCTCCTAAAATGTAAAATTATAATTTTTACTCTTAAAATTTTTTAAAAATTTTAAATTAGTAAAGGTAAAATTACACTTTAGCCCCCTTAAAATTATAAAAATTTGATTTAATCATTTACAAATTATAAAATATAAACTATAAAAAATTAAAATTTTATCCGGCCCCCCTAAAAAATTCTTCGGCTTCGCCTTGATCCGAGGAACAAATTATTGTGCTCATCATTATTACTTTTCAAGTTCAATTGTTTCTTTAATTGCAACTTATAAACTATTAACGTATTGTAACTTTTTATCAAATTTCGTTTAAGAAAAAGTGTCTCAAAACCGAAATATGTCATAAAACTCCCTTGATCTAAATTGCTGGTACATTCCTCTTGCCAACAAAACCCCAAAGAAGTGTTGAATGAGGAGAGAAAGAATGCATGGTAAAAGAGAAAATGGGTAAGCAATGTTGGGGGCAGCTAGCCGGCAGTGGCAGAAGAACTAGTCGCAAACTAAATCTTGAAAGGTTTTAAAAAGTAGCTTTTTGGGAGAGAGTTGTAAAATAATCTATCTCATAATTACTTATAGAAGGATAAATATATATTTCGATACCTAAATTTGGCTTCAATGTTCAAATTGGTATCTAGTTAAGGTTTTTTAAATTCAATTAGGTACTTAAACTTGACTTTAAAGTTTAATTTGGTACCAAAAGTCTAGTTTGATCCAATTATGTACTTGAATTTGGTTTCTAAGTTCAAATTGGTACCTAAACTTGGTTTAGTTTTGTCCAAATTAATACTTACGATAAATGACTTAATTGAACTATAAAGTCAAGTTCATATACTAATTTGAACCAAAAGGCAAGTTCAGGTATCTAATTTGACCAAAAAACTAGGAATCAAATTAAACCTTGAGGCTAAGTTTAAGTACCTAATTAGACAAAAATAAAACCTTTAGATACCAACTTAAATCTTGAAGCCAAGTTAAGTACCGAAAATTATATTTACCCTTAAAACAATAATATATCAGCATCATCATAACTAACTTCTATATGCAAGTATGTATATATATATATATATTTTAAGGTAAGTATAGTTAGGTGGTGTTTGTACAGCCACCTAATAATTAAATTTTGGTAGTATGCTCGGGTAGCTATTGTAATTGATGAGTCCTATTGAATTTGGTATAATTAGAGCACTCCAATTACACTTTCAATTCTTAGGGTGAGATAGGTAATTATATCCAATTTAAATTTTAAAAATTATCTTTATACAATTTACAAAAATTATATTATAAGCATGAACACGTATAAGTGTTTGGGATGGTTATAGCAAACATTTTTTATTATATTATAAATGCTAAAATATATATTATAAAATAATTTGTGTATTTATAAAGTTATAACAAAAATTATATTATTTAAAATCTTAAAAATTCTAAAGATATGATAAAAATAATTTTCATGTTATAAAAGTGTTGTAATATATTTATTTATAAAATTTATGACCAATAAATATGGATGTAACTTATTTATGTGTCCATACTATATATTAAAATATATATATACTTATTCATAAATAAATGTTATAATTTTTTATCATAACTTATTTAATAAAAATAAAATTTTAAAGTTATAAAATTACATTATTTACAAAAAGTGACAAGTTATAATTTTTTTATAAAGGCTATATATTATAAAATTTATATTATTTTAACTTAATTTACGTATTATTAAAATAGATATAACCTAACATAAGTATTTCTCTCAATGGATATATACTATTTATACTATGAATCTAAATATTATAAGGTCAATACTAATTATGCAAATGGTTGTCTTGCACCATACCGTGGGATATAATAGCATTTGAGAGAATGGTCTTAAATACAAGCACCATAAATAGCTTGCAAACTTTTTAACATGAAACATTCACGATCGTGAAATGTGACAATAAGACATTTGTTGTTTTAAAAAATATTTCTCATATTAATAACATCACCTAAGTATAGCATAAAAAACAATGTTGGATTGTATTAACATGTTGCATATTTCATAACTTCAAACATAGGTGGAATTGAGATGATTCATACTTTGAGGAGTACATAGAAGAAGAATATATTGATAATCTTAATGATGTATGTTCAAATTTAGATGAGGATGAACTTAGTTAATAACCGACAAATGATGATAAAGAGCATATATTAAATATTAGAATTGCATAACTTAATAAATACACATTAGAACAATTAGATAAATTTGCATATGATGTTTAGTTTTATTGTCATATTTATTGGTATTCGTATTATCAACTACTTTCTTAGACCAACATAATACATATAATGATTTGATTTTAATTTTTATTACTTGCTTATAAATTATTTTTATCATGTTAATAACTTTTATAATAATTAATATTTTCAAAAATATATATTGTGTAATCAGATAATTATAATTTGTAGTACCAAATATGATATAGAGAACTATGATGTAATTATACTCATCGGTCAAACGTGAGTAAAAATTATAATTATCTATAATTACAAAAAATATAATTACCACTCAAATAATTACACTTTCATTTAATTATTTTGTGCTATTTAAACAAAATCTTAATGTTACAACTTAATATATATATATATATATATTTATTTAATCAATAAACTATAACATGTGGGAATATAAGAAAAAAGAAAATAAAGAACTAATTAAAATATGGGATATATATGTAAAATTGAGCTAAAATTACAAAAGAAAATGTATCCATTTAATCAAGAAACTAATTAAAAATATGGGATATATATGTAAAATTGAGCTAAAATTACAAAAGAAAATGTATCCATTTAATCAAGAAACATATCAGGTGAAAGTTTCCAAACAAAATAAACAAGTGATAAAATAATATTTATCCTTAAATTGAACTTGGATTAAATCGATGTATGATTTAGTGGTGCTTCGAATTACACTACGAATTAAAAAATAAAAAATTATAATATTAATAATTTTTACATATTTTTCAGGTGTTAATCTGGTATAAAGTATCATGTCATCATACCTTAATGGAATTCAAGTTTAGGGATCAAATTAATTTTTTTTCTAAATTTTGAGATTAATATAGAAATAAAAGCTTAAAGACTAAATTGAAAAAAAAAAACTAAATGTTGCCTTGTCCAATGAATAACTAAAACTGATGGGGCATTTTACGTAAATTTTATATAAATATGTTATTCAATTGTAATTGTGAATGTCGAAACCATTTTTTTGTTGGAAAACGGGCCGACTTTAAAAGGAAAAACAGAGTCGCCACCAATCTTTTTTGAAGTGTGATTGGGCCACTTATAAAACATTTTGGTCTACGGATTTTAAGAAAACGGGCTCGGGAGTCGGTTACGCACGAGGAAGGATTAGCACCCTCGCAACGCCCAAAATTGGTACCGTTTTGATTGATTAATGTCCTTAGTATCGCAAATTAGAAAATGTTTTACAGTAGGGAAAAAATGTTTGGCTAACTCGTATTGGATATCAAAACCCTCTCGTTTCGAAAAGCTGAAATATCACGTCCAGCACGATAGGACACGATGCTTCAAACTCTCGATACCAAGATCATTTTACGATTTCCAGAATACATGTAGTGCAATTTAAAAAGGGTATTTCACTATTTGGCTACACTAAAACCGAAACCCAGCACGATTGGGTACGATTCCTTGGATTTCCGATAATGAAATATTGCCCTTATTTAAGAAATACGATAAGGAAAAAATCTTTGAAGGATATCTAGTTGTTTAGATGAACAGAAAATCGAAACCCAGCACGATTGGGCACGAATTTCTTGAATTTCTAAACACGAAACATTGCCTTATTTTAATAACACGATAAAAATCTTTAAAGGTTATTTAGCGATCTAGACGAACGAAAAATCGAAACCAAAGACGATTGGGCATGATTTCCTAACTTCCATACACACAAAATTACCTTTATGAAACATGATTAATATTTTAAAGGATATTTAGTGATCTAGACGAACGAAAAATCGAAACCCAAAGACGATTGGGCACGATTTCTGACTTCTAAATACTAAATATTACCTTCAGAAAAGCCCATTTTATGCATTTTCTTTAAAAAACAAAAATCTTGAAATGTGACCACGGTAATAACAAGGGAAAAAAATAATAATACCTAGGAATATAATAATAATAGGAAAATAATTAAAACTATAGTAGTAATGATATTAAAATAATGATAATAATAATGAAATAATAGTAATAAAAATAACATTATATTAATAATAGCATTAGTAAAAAACATCAATAATAGTAGTAAAGGAAATGAAATAATAATTATACGGAACATAACAATAGATGTACTACATATATAATAGGATAAAAAACGATTTTAATAGTAACAATGGTAATATATGCAAAATAGGTAATCGATAATAACAAATGTAATACTAATAATAAATATAATCATAGACCTAATAATATGTATATAATAATAATAATAAAAATAATAATAAATAATGAATAATAAGAAAGAGATAATAACAAGATTAACAAAACAAGAATAATAAAAATATCAAACATAATATATATAAATAGTAACACTAAAAAATGATAAAAAAATGACAAGAATAAAATAATAAACAAAAGAAAATAAGAAAAAGGACTAAATTAGACTAAAATGAAAATTTGGGGTAATTTTAAATAAAATAATGATAAAGGAGTAAATTATAAAGCGTATGTAACTCGTAGGGCCGAAAGAGCAATAAACCCCATCGAGCAAAACGCAAGACTCAAATAAGGACTCAATTGAACTTCAAAAGGAATTTTTGGGGTCAAATCATAAACAATAAAACCTAATTTTAAAACCAGTAAAAAGCGGAGGGGCTAAACGCGCAATTAGCCCCTCCAGAGAAAACACGCGGATCCTACCCCTGGCCGGGTCGGGTTATGGTCGAGGCCCAAAACGACGCTGCTTTTGGCCCTCGCCTTGGTGCCTAAAAGCACTGCTTAGTTTTCCCTATAAAAACAAAATTTTTTCAGAAAACTCATTTTCCTTCTTCCTCCGGAAAAAAACAAAAAAACATTCTTAGAAACTCTCTCTCTCTCTCTCTCCACTGAACTCAAGACCGATCACCGTCCCATGGTTGTCATCCACCACAGCTCACTTGGTGGAATCGAAAAAGGTAAGGTTTTTTTTTTTTAAACCTTTGTATGCTTTTTTAAATAATGACCAAAAGAAAAAGGAAAAAATAAATAAAACAAAATAAAAAATAAAAGAGAAAAGGAAAAAAAAAAGAAAAATGGAAACTTTTGCTTCTTTTTTTAGATTTCTCCGAACTGTTCTGTTTACAAAAGTTTGTTTTTCTTTTTTTTCTCTCCCCAAAAACCCTAATCTCCCTTTTACAGATTCTCTATTCGGCTTTTATAGCCTTCTAGGAAAAACCGAAAAACTAAAACTCCCTCCCCGCTTTGTTGGTCGCTTTTCCTTTTCTTTTGCGAGGATAAATGTGGTCACAAGACAACGCGGAGGAGAGCCGTGCGGCGTGGGGGCGTGCTAGCGAGACGTGCGGCGCTTGGCTTCTGCCTGACCTAGGGTTTCCTTGAGTTTGGGCCACCCTGTTTTGGGCCCTTTTTTTGTTTTATTGGGTCCTGGATATTGTAAAAAAATTGGGCCTTATAATGCCCTCTTTGCTCATTGTCGTCAACGAGAATAGAGCAAAGACTTTAAAAGGACCAATTTTGCCCCAAATTTTGTTCGATCTTAACTTCTTGATGCTTCCTTTTCCGGTAGCTTTATTCCACCCTGCATTCCGTAGATGTGGAGGTTTGGTTTCGATCCGCTATCTTTAGCCCGCTTCTACTCCCGCCAGTGGAGATAAGGCTTCAATCTTCGATCCGCTTACTCCCGCCAAGAGAGATAAGATCTCATTATCTTCAATCCGCTCCACTCCTCGCCAGTGGAGATAGGATCTACTATCTTTAGCCCGCTTCACCTCGCCAAAGAAGATAAGGCTAGAATCTTCGATCCGCTTACTCTCGCCAGAGAGATAAGATCTATGGTCTTCAATCCGCTCCACTCCTCGCCGCCGGAGATAGGATCTACTATCTTTAGCCCGCTTCACCTCCGCCAAGTGAAGATAAGGTCGAATCTTCGATCCGCTTCTACTCCCGCCAGAGAGATAAGATCTATGGTCTTCAATCCGCTCCCACTCGCCAAAGGAGATAGATCTACTATCTTTAGCCCGCCTCACTCTCGCCGTGAAGATAAGGTCGAATCTTCGATCCGCTTCTACTCTCCGCCAGAGAGATAAGATCTATGGTCTTCAATCCGCTCCACTCCGATCGGTGGAGATAAGGCTTCTTCGACCGCTTACCTCGCTCAGTAGAGATAAGATCTGCTTTCAATCCGCCTCCACTCGCCAGCCGGAGATAGGATCTACTATCTTTAGCCCGCTTCACTCTCGCCGGTGAAGATAAGGTCGAATCTTCGATCCGCTTCTACTCCCGCCAGAGAGATAAGATCTGCCGCTTCAATCCGCTCCACCTCGCCAAATGGAGATAGATCTACTATCTTTAGCCGCTTCACTCCTGCGCCGGTGAAGATAAGGTGGAATCTTCGATCCGCTTACTCTCGCCAGAGAGATAAGATCTCGCCGCTCAATCCGCCCCACTCTCGCCGGTGAAGATAAGGTCGAATCTTTCGATCCGCTTACTCCTCGCCAGAGAGATAAGATCTATGATCTTCAATCCGCCCACTCGCCGCCGGAGATAGGATCTACTATCTTTAGCTTTCTTCCTCTCCTCGCCGTGAAGATAAGGTCGAATCTTCGATCCGCTTCACTCCTACCAAGAGAGATAAGATCTATGGTCTTCAATCCGCTCCACTCCCGCCGCCGGAGATAGGATCTACTATCTTTAACTCGCTTCACTCCCCGCCAAGTGAAGATAAGGTCGAATCTTCGATCGCTTACTCTCGCCAAGAGAGATAAGATCTATGATCTTCAATCCGCTCCACTCCTTTCGTGGAGATAGGATCTACTATCTTTAAGCTCGCTTCCTCCCGCCGATGAAGATAAGGTCGAATCTTCGATCCGCTTACTACCTCGCCAGAGAGATAAGATCATTGTCTTCAATCCGCTCCACCTCTTTCGGTGGAGATAAGACTTGAGCTGATCCGCTTACCTCGCCAGAGAGATAAGATCTGCTTTCTTCAATCCGCCCACTTCGCTTTCGGTGGAGATAGGATCTACTATCTTTAGCCTGCTTCCACTCGATCAATGGAGATAAGGCTTCTTCGATCCGCTTCTACTCCCGCCAAGAGATAAGATCTCGCTTCTTCTCAGAACTCCCATTAACCTTGCTACATTGTCCTCCGAGGAACCTACCAGTAGAAGTGATTTCATGGGGTCTATGCATATGTCAAATGATTAGGATGTCATGAAAGATGCTCCTAACCATATGTATCATGAATGTTATGAATGGATGCAAAATGTCATGAGAATGATCCATTTTTAACATTTGGGTCATTATTGCTCATTGCTTATTAAGGTGACCCCGACGATGTCTTCTTTGTTCACCGATACTTTTAACAACTACTCAAGATGTCGTCACTACTTAACCCTTATTTCAAGTCTCTGAGCCCTTTTAAAGCCCGGTCATTTCTAAACAATTGTCCTGTTTCAGATTCTTGTAATTTTTAGAAACTTTCAGAGTAGTGCATAAAACTTCTTTTGTGAAAGTATTATTGGTTCAATAATCATTATTTCCAAAGAAGAATGCTTGAAACAAGACCGTAGAAATGAATAAAATGAAATTTATTCGGATAAAACCCGTGAAGAATGGGTTGAACAAGGAAAACCAAATTCTATTAAGGTACAATATGAGTACGAATGGTATTGATGCCCCGAGATATCACAAATCGAGCTTTTCTCAGATGTACTTCTTGAAGACCACTCGAGTTCAACATGTGTCTAGAAGATCCCTAGTACCTTGTAGATGCCCCAAGACGTAACATATCTCTTCATTGTTGATTCAAGTATAGCGAAACCATCAGATGCCCTCTCACGAGTTGATCATACTTTGAGCCGCCTTTTTTGGGTTTTCAACTCAAAGCCCTTTGGTCTCAAAGCGCCTTTTTCGCTGGGTTTTCGCTTTGGCCTCTCCGCTTTTTTTTTTTTTGAACAAGATGCCCTTTGTGGTTTTCATCTTAGTCCACTTTCAAGCCAAGTACTTCTTGATCGAGTCTGCAAGCAATTGATTTGGCATTTTTGTCATCCATCTCTTGGCTAGTATCAAAGCTCCTCCGTAAAAGGCCTTCTTTACAACGTAGGTCCTTCCCAATTAGGCATCCACTTTTCCCTAAAGTCCTTTTGCATAGGAGAATTGCTTCAACACCAAGTCTCCTCATGGAATACTCTGGGTGGACCTTCTTATTGTAAGCTCGCATCATCCGCTTCGTACAATTGACCATGGCGAATAGCTCTTAGCCTCTTTTCCTCAATTAGATTCAATGATCATATCGAGATTGAACCCATTCTCGCTTCGTCCAACTTCACTCGACAAAACCCGGAGTGAAGGGATCTCAACTTCAATAGGCAAAACTGCCCATCCCATAAACCAACGAGAAAGGAGTTGCCCTGTAGAAGTTCTAACCGATGTTCGATAAGCGTAGAGGCAAGCGGTAACTTTTCATGCCATCCTTGTAGGTCTCAACCATTTTCCCACAATTTTCTTGATATTTTTATTAGTCGCCTCAATCGCTCCATTCATCTTCTACGATATGGCGACGAGTTATGGTGCTTAATGTTGAATCGATCGCAGACTTCGCTATCGCTTATTGTTCAAGTTTAGTGCATTGTCGACACGATCCTTTCTCGCATACCGTAGCGACAAATGATCTCCTTCTTCAAAAACTTGCTAATCGCCGCCTTCGTGATATTAGCATATGAAGTCGCTTCTACCCATTTGGTGAAGTAATCAATGACCACGAAGATGAAGCGATGTCCATTAGAAGCTTTCGAGATCGCCCAATGACATCCATGCCCCACATTGAGAAAGGCCATGGAGAAGCCATAACATGAAGAGGTGAAGGAGGCACATGGATCTTGTTTCCATAAACTTGACACTTATGGCACTTCTTGGCATAACGAATGCGCCTCCTTCCATCGTGGACCAAGAATACCCAATCTCATAATTTGCCCGCCATCGAAACCCATTGGCATGTGTTCCATGAACCCCATCATGGACTTCTTCCAGATTTTCCTAGCTTCAACAAAGATCCACACATCCGAGCAACACTTGATCCCTCCTCTTTTATACAGATCTCTTCATCTAGGACATAGTCACGGCAAGTCTTCTCAATGTCTTCTTATCATTTTCACCGCTTGATCGGGATATTCACTCTTTTCACATATTGCGTAATATCATAGTACCAAGGATGATCATCTCTCTTCCTCTTCGTCAATATTGAAACAATGAGCCTGAGCCCCGCAAATACTCATTTGGATAGGCTTCATACCCTCCCGCCATTCACTTTGATCATAGAAGCTAGAGTGGCCAAAGCATCACCATCCGGTTCTCATCCCGCGGGAGGTAGAAGAATGTGATATCATCAAACTCCTCAATTAGTTCCAAGACTAACTTTCGATAGTGATCGCTTTAGGATCTCTTGTTTCCCATTCTCCTTTGAGTTGATATATGACAAGAGCAGAATCTCCAGATACCTCTAGCACCTTAATTTTGTGGTCTATGGTCGCCGGATCCCCATGATACACGCTCAGATTCGCCATGTTATTTGTGCAATCAAGTCCAACTTGCAAGTGAATGGATAGTGTTCTCCATTTGGGGATACTAGATCGCCCAATTCCATTACCAACGGCATTTGATGCTCCGTCAAAGTTCATCTTCCAGGACGATATTCTAAGATATCTTCTTCAATTGTAGCTACAAACATCGATCTTCATTAGGAAAATCAAAATTAAGGGCTCATAATCATCTAGCGCCCACCGCTAAGAAATCGCTATTGCACTCCCTTCACCGCCTTCCGTTCACGAGATAATGTCGAACTCAGAGAGCAAAATTTGCCATCGGGCCATTCTTCCATTCAGGCCATCGACTCCATCATGTACTTCGAGGTCCAATTTCGAGATTAACCAAGTCGTGTGGTACAACATGTACCGCCTCAACCTCCGAGTTATCCGCACTAATGCACAACACAATTTCTCAATTGGCGAGTATCTCATTTCACACTCGGTGAATTTCATCGAGGTAATATATCGCCTTTCTTTCCTCCCCGCCTCATCGTGTTGGCCTAGCACACATCCCATTGAGTTATCGAACACCGCCGATACAAAATCAAGGGTCTATCAGGACTGGGAGGCATTAACACTGGGGTGTTGGACAAATATTGTTTGATCTTGTCAAACGCCCTCTGGCATTCATCATCCCAAATGCCTGGATTGTGTTTTTTAAGAAGACGGAATATTGGATCACATTTCTCAGTCAATTGTGAAATAAACCGAGCGATGTAATTCAATCTCCCTAGAAAACCTCGGACTTCCTTCTGAGTGCGTGGCGGAGGTAAATTTTGTACGGCCTTGACTTTATCCGGATCTACTTCGATTCCTTTTGCACTGACCACGAAACCCAATAGCTTCCCTGATCGAGCCCCAAGGTACATTTATCGGATTGAGCTTCAATGAAATTTCTCAATCTCGTGAACAACTTTCTCAATACTTGCACATGTTCCCTTCCGCTCGAGACTTTGCGATCATGTCGCCGACGAGACCTCGATCTCCTTATGCATCATGTCATGAAACAAGGTTACCATAGCCCTTTGGTATGTCGCCCCGCATTCTTTAACCCAAATGGCATCACTTGGTAACAAAAGGTTCCCCATAAGGTTATGAAGGTAGTCTTCACCATGTCTTCGTGGATGCATCTTTATTTGATTGTATCCCAGAAACCGCCCATGAAGGAGAAAATGAAAACCCCGCCGTGTTATCCACCAAAGTGTCAATGTGAGGTAGCGGAAGTTGTCTTTCGGCCGGCCTTATTTAGGTCCCTCAGAATCGACACACATCCGACCCTTCCATCCTTTTGGGACCGAACCACGCTATTACCCATTCCGAGTAATTTACTACTCGTAAGAACCCAAAGATCAAATTGCTTCTTGATTTCTTCCCTTATCTTTATCAGTGACATCGGGTCTCATTCTTCAAGCTTCGTTGGACCGGCTTGCATTCTCTTTTTATGGGGATACGATGTACCGCAATATCAAGACTCAACCCCGCATGTCTTGATATGACCACGCAAAGACATCTTTGAACTCTAGCAGAAGTCTAATGAGGTCCCGCTTTGTTTCATGGGTTATGCAGTACCGATTTTCACTTCTTTCCCATCCTCTGAAGTACACTTTCAATTGTCTCTTCGTGAGGTAGAATCGGCTTCTCCTCCCGCCTACTATCCTTAACAAATCCGAGATAAATCATAATCTTCATTATCTCAAAGTCCCGAGATCCTCCGGCACGTGTCTTGCTTCATAAGGGAATTCGAAGTTCATAGCGTTGTCACTCATGACGCCGATATCCGGGGACCTATGGTAGGTATAAAAGAATATTCAATGAAAATGAATTTAAGGACGACTTATTTATGCGTTATGATCATGAATGGAGTAGAACAAAAGTAGAAGAATTATTGCACTAAATGGAAAGAAAATGCACTTCTTATTGAAAATAATGATGCGTGAACATGCCTATTTCACAAAAATTCTTATTGTTCCTAGGCTTGAAACAATAAGTGTGTTTTGAACATTACTGCTTTTATTCCTAAAACTACAGAATTTCTTCCGCATCCAGCTTGTCCGTAACACTTCCAGTTTGTAAGGGCGAATACCCGCCAATTTCCTTCTCCTCGAACTTTCTTCGCATACGCGTTGATGTTCAAACTTCGCATCATGTCTTCAATTGTCTCCTCATTCATGACCTCCGCCCTGAATGAATAATCCTCCCGACACTAATGAATTAGATATATGGGAAAGGTCATTGAACCCCACTTAATCCCAAAGACCATTCAATCGTGCCTACGCCTTTCACGCTTCCTCTCTAACTCCTCTTTCCTCTCGTTCGTATCCGGTCTATACCCTAGACCAAAGCGATCCCGCTTCAACCAACCTTGGCACTGACCGACCTTGAGATATTTTCCAAGTCCCTCCTGCATTGCTCCTTTTCCCATTGTCAATTGTAGGCCCATCCTCGCTGCTTCGAGAGAGTTTAGGCACCGGATCCCGCTTCATTCACTTATAAAAGTCGATTTACAAATTCTAACGACCAAGGAGCACTCTATGGCCTCCGTGATCATTCTCTATATACGGTGCATCACTAGTAATGACGCGATGATATCTTCCTCTCAGATTTATAGTTATCAACCCCTCTCCATACTAATTTCACTTCGTGTAATAACGATGGTACGACCCCCACCGAAGGGATCCACTACCTCCCAATAAGCAATTATAAGAGGGCTTGATGCTCATCACAAGGAAATCTACCTCGACGATTTGGCCCAATTAGAGGGTATCTCAATCCTCCCATTACCTCTCTCTCTGCCATCGAATGCTCTCACTATATTTTGGCACGCTTTCATGTGAGAGTCGTTTACAGTAACTCCGTCCAGTAGACAGGGTAAAACATTCAAGGTCGAGCCATTGTCGATTAATACCCCGGCAATGTATACCCTTTACATCGGGTAGTGATGTGCAATACCTTGGTAGATCCCCGCTTCCTACGGATTTCATCATCACCGAACGAGATAAAATTATCTGCGCTTATGTTATTTACAAGACGGTCCAAATTTTACTTATCGAAATGTCATCAAGAATATAACCGTTCAATGCTTTCATTAACGCACTACTTGTCCTTCCGAGTTTAGCAATAAGGTCAATACCGATGTGCGTGTTATTGCTTGTGTAACTGCTCCACCACACTCAGACTCACTGTGCTTCGTGAACTTCAAGAACTCCCTACCTCATCTCACATCGGGTTTATTAACCGTGGTCCTGCCTTCTCGCCTCCCTTCTCGCCATAAGGCTCACTGGCTCGTATGTCGGGCTTGATTCTTTTTCCCAAAATCGTTATAGTACAATCGAATTCCAAGGTACCTCTTGTCATCTTTATAGGGAAAGTCACGGGTTTCAATTACGATCTTCTGCATTCTTAGAGCAAGAATTACGTGTTTTCGATTATGACCCTTTGTTACCTTCACTCGCCTCGCCGACCGGTCGCGTGACAATCACACGTGGGTGATTGACTTTAAGGGTCCTTTCACGACCCTCCTTCCGTGGAACAAACATCCTCTCTTTCCACCAAGTCAAAGAACTCCAGCTCCTTATTATCCATTAGCCCTTGTACTAGGGCTCTAAATTCATTACATTGCTGGATTTCATGACCTTCCTTGTCATGGAACTCACAAGAGTTCCTTGTATCCAAGACCGCTCACATTCTCTTGCAAAACTAGTCCAACCTTCGCATTTCTTTCCAAACCATTCTCAACGGGTTCGACCTCTAATCTCCCTGCTTGAACCTCCTCCCCTGCTTTCAACTATCGCTTACCCCATTATCGCGATGACTGGTAACGGATTTCTCCACCAGTGGGTCTTTGAAGTCACGACCCCGCTTTGATAAGTCGCCGACCGGTCTCTTGAATGAAGTGCGCTTCTCTATCGAGTGACTCTACTACATCCGCATGGTACTCACATCGAGCGCTTGTGTCATACCACTTAGGATATGGAGGTTGCAATGGCTTCAAGTAAAATGGGGACACGACATGCGCATCGAATAAAGTCTTATATAACTCCTTATACGCCACCCAGATAGGAGTGAATTGGAATCTCTCACCCTTTGTCTCGTGTTGGGCTCTTGTCTTGGTCTGCCTCATTGCCCATACCACATGCCTTTCTTGGGTGATAGTAACGGTTTAGGATAACCCAGCTTATATTCCCACTTCACCTTCCCTTTTCTTCGGCGCTCTTCTTGTGCTCTCACCTACTCTATCTTTCCACACTTGATTGCGTTCTCTCATCATTTCGCCGACATCACCATGTCCGCTAAACTCTTAGTCGTGCTTCCCAACATGTGGTTAATGAATGGTGCCTTCTGTGGTATTGATGAAGAGCATGGTCATTTCCTTTTCTAGCAATGGCTACGGACTCAAGCTGGCGACCTCCCTCCATCTTTGGGCGCATTTTCAAGCTTTCACTTGGCTTTTTCTCCATGTTTTGCAATGTGATCCTATCAAAAGCGATATCACCACATGGTCGTAATGCTTGATGAAAGCATCGCGCCAAATCTCTCCACGATTTGATTTGGGTGCAACTCAACCGGTTGTACCATTTTGTCAGCAATTTCAATCGACTATCCTCGAAAGCAATGGATCAACAATCGATCATTGTTGACATATCCCGTCATTCTCCGACGTAACATCGTAATATGAGCCTCGTGGCACCGGTCCCGCTTGTACTTTTCAACTCGCATCTTGAACTTTGGAGGAAGTACTAAATTCGGACTAGACTCACTTCTTAGATCCACTTCGCATTGGTGATCAAGACTTTCCAATGCTCAAACTTCTTCCACCACTTGCATCGATCCTCGAACTCTTTTGAAGTTCTGCTTTTACTTTCTCCCTTCGCCGCCTCATCGAAGTCTGGGACCATTGGTTTTACCAGATTGACCTCGGGGTTGGAGCTCGAGCCCGCGGGGAAATTTACCAGTGCCGTCGAGCACCGGATTGGTGCTGAGGCTTGATATTGACCGACACTCTTGGCGGTTGCACCTGAGAACTTGTCGGGGCCAGGCCCGGAGGGCAAACGAAATCTTCATTATCCTCTCCAGTATCGACCATAGGCCTTTTTCCATTTCGTGCCCCCTACCAACAATCGTGTTAGTTGGCTCATCATGCTTCTTTGGGATTCCAAAGATTTGATCCTCATATCCTGCCGGATCTTGGCTAACTCGTTTTGCATCCGAGCTCGCAGCTTGGTCTTGCATCTCCTTTTGCATCTGTTCTAACTTTTCTATCCTTTGATCCATTGCCTCGCTTTTTCCGAGTGTGATAGCGGTGTTCCAGATAACTATAGTATGACCTTTAGTTAATAAGGTTGTCTTATAATATTTAATGCAAATGTAGTGATGCAAAGGCCAATGCATGAAATGTAATGCAAATGAATGAATGCAAAATAAAAAGAGTCGATTCGATTCAATTTCTCTTAGAATACTCATTGAAAAAGACAAAATCCTTTACATAAAATAAAGTCACATATACGACCTAGCCCTTATGCCCAAAGTTTTAACTTTCTCAAGAAGTGAGGCTAGCTCTCAACCTCGGTCCGACTTTGACTCATAAAATATACTTAACACATCACCGAACTCCTAGGGTTCGTAGATGATCTACCACTTCTCAGATCTCGAACCACGACTTCGCCCATAAGGTAGTCTCTTTCTCGACTGATTCGAGATTGTTGAAGTTGTTCTTTCCTCACCGGTTATCCGCCTCTAACAGTTGGATCCTGAGCTCACTGCTTTTGCAAAGATTGTTTCGAGTTGCACCACCTTTCCTTCAATTCTTCAACTGCTCAGCTTGATTCCAACTTCGCCGTAGGTTGTGACTTTGACTCAACGCTTTCTCCAATTCGCTACTCGAGCCCTTAGCATCTTATTTTCGCTTTGGCTCTCCCCTCACCGCCTTTTCGTGGCATCCTTTTATGCTTGAACCCCATGAAATCTCTTCTTCCACCGGGTCAACTTTGGTCTTCTTCCAAGTTCTTGACGCCATTGTTCGAGGTTTTACCCAACCCAGCAGAATCCTCATCGATAGATGCAACTTCTTGTAGTCGGGCAAGCTATCCAAATCTTCTTCTACCTTCCGCTTTCCTTTCCTCACCTTCTCACCGATTTGGATATCAATATCTAACATCGATCCATTTTCTCCCTTCCAGCTTGTTCTATCTTTTTCCTAACTCAATTTTTACTTTCAAAGTCTTGCTTTATGATCTCCAACTCGAAGGACTACTTGCAAGTATTCTTCTATCGATCGAAGCAAGATCTTGTGTCGGCATGGGATATTGTCGTTCACTCTCCCCGCCTCGCCATGTGCTATATTCAAGGGTCACCATTGATTTATCGTAACTCTTTTCATTCGTGAATCTGCTTCACGCATCGTAAACTTTTCAACTCTTTTCTTATAATTATTCCCACTATACGAGAATTAATTGAGCTAACCCATGCGTTATCGGTATGAACTGCCTCGATTGGTATTGCCTTAGCACGAGCAAAGGGGCATACCCAACAGCTCCCTAGATCCCTAACAGAGAAACCCAATCATAACTCCCACACCGGTAGAGGATTTCATCGGGAGCAAACCAAGGAGCTTTCCATTCCACATCTTTTTCCTGAAGATTCAAGAAGCGATCTAGTTCTCTTCTGATATGTCATCCCTCCTAGGCGCGGCGGCCAACTCCTTTAATGGGGAATAATTCGCAAAAAAGACCCGACAAGGATTTCTATCTACCTTCCAGAAATGGCTATGGAACCACCCCAAAGAATAGCCAGCGATCCTATGAATCTTCCTCACCGCTTCTCCGACACGAGTTCAAAGATCTAAATGTTTCATGAGAATTGTTGGTACCGCAGAACCCCTTTGTCAAGACGGTCGAACAAATCAATAACCGCTTCGCCTACATGCCTCAAAGCCTTGGAAAAATCACCAAACCATAGATACTTAAGGCAAAATGTCGACTTTCCTCTTCATATCCGGTGTCTGGCCATCGTCCCTCAAGCTTACCCAAGGATGCATTTCCTTCACCCTTCAATGAATTCGTGCCATGACCCATCGTCGCTCATCCCGTTGATGCTCATCGCTTTCTTTACAAAAGAAGGTGCATTAGCGCCTCAAGTAAATTTTGTCAACTCGAGCCCTTTGATCAAGCAAGGTCAGATATTCCTCCACTCAGAGGCACCAAGTCTACTTCCCAAATGTAAAACAAATTTATAAGCGGGATTCCAATATTGAGTCATAGCCCAAACAAGTGTTTGTCCACCGATGTCGAGTAAGTGAGGTAGATCACCATTATTAGTGTAGAACAGCTTGCCTAGTTGCTTCGTCCCAACCAGCCCATATATCTCTTAGTTCTTGAGCTCATTCTCAGGTCACAATCGATGCGAGTGAAGTCCAATAATTCGATGTGTAGCCTTCAGCTAGGCTATCCCCTTCTCAAGTCAGGTCTTCTCTGACCATATACGCACGGCCGCATTATCCTCTACTTTATCAAGGAATCCGTCCCCCATAACGAGTATTCTAACTTAGTGATTAAAACAGGAATCGACGCCTTTTAAGTATGAAATGACATGCAAATATGATCAAAAATAAAACAAGTTAGTATCATATAAGAGTAACCAAAGCAAATGAACAAAAATGTCTAACCACTACATAGGCAGCCACTAAGGTTTAGCATGGCTCTACCTAGGGTGGGCTCTTAAGGTTCACTATATGTGGTTTGGTTCTAAAGAAAGAAAAGGGCACCGAACCAAACAGATTCCTCAATCCTCACCCATTATAGGCTCATATAGATCGAGTTCGGTTCAGGGAATACATTTCCTATGGCCATGCGAGGTGAAACCTCACGGAACCATAAGTACGGATGTATCCCTAAGCGGTCCCCTAGCCCATGCGGAGGTGAAAACCTCACGAAGGCATAGTTTCGCCCCACTTTGGGGTGTGACCACAACGGTCATGCAATATGAATGCCAAAATATTCCATGTCTCACAAACCAAAGCGTATATATGACGCGACACGCACTCATGCAATTGAAAAACGAAAAAAATCTTTGATAAAAGGACATTAATCAACCAATTTTACTATTGACTCTCTATAGGTCCCCAAAGGAGTCGCCAAGTCGTCAAACCATTTTTTGTTGGAAAACGGCCGACTTTTAAAAGGAAAAACGAGTCGCCACCAATCTTTTTGAAGTGTGATTGGGCCACTTATAAAACATTTTGGTCTACTTGATTTTAAGAAAACTGCTCTGAGTCTTCTACGCATTTAGGAAGGATTAGCACCTCAACGCCCAAAATTGGTACCGCTTTGATTGATTAATGTCCTTAGTATCGCAAATTAGAAAATGTTTTACAAGAGGGAAAAATGTTTATTAACTCGTATTGATATCAAAACCCTCTCGCTTCAAAAGTCAAATATCACGCCCAAAGACGATAGACACGATGCTTCAAACTCTCGATACCAAGATCATTTTACGATTTTAATACATGTAGTGCAATTTAAAAGGGTATTTCACTATTTGGCTACACTAAAACCAAACCCAAAGACGATTGGGTACGATTCCTTGATTTCGATAATGAAATATTGCCCTTATTTAAGAAATACGATAAGGAAAAAATCTTTGAAGGATATCTAGTTGTTTAGATGAATGTAAAATCGAAACCCAAAGACGATTGGGCACGAATTTCTTGAATTTCTAAACACGAAACATTGCCTTATTTTAATAACACGATAAAATCTTTAAAGGTTATTTAGCGATCTAGACGAATCTAAAAATCGAAACCCAAAGACGATTGGGCATGATTTCCGAACTTCCATACACACAAAATTACCTTTATGAAACATGATTAATATTTTTAAAGGATATTTAGTGATCTAGACGAACTAAAATCGAAACCCAAAGACGATTGGGCACGATTTCTGACTTAAATACTAAATATTACCTTCGTAAAAGCCCATTTTATGCATTTTCTTTAAAAAACAAAATCTTGAAATGTGACCACAGAATAACAAGGAAAAAATAATAATACCTAGGAATATAATAATAATAGGAAAATAATTAAAAACTATAGTAGTAATGATATTAAAATAATGATAATAATAATGAAATAATAGTAATAAAATAACATTATATTAATAATAGCATTAGTAAAAACATCAATAATAGTAGTAAAGGAAATGAAATAATAATTATACGGAACATAACAATAGATGTACTACATATATAATAGGATAAAAAACGATTTAATAGTAACAATGGTAATATATGCAAAATAGGTAATCGATAATAACAAATGTAATACTAATAATAAATATAATCATAGACCTAATAATATGTATATAATAATAATAATAATAATAAAATAAATAATGAATAATAAGAAAGAGATAATAACAAATTAACAAAACAAGAATAATAAAAATATCAAACATAATATATATAAATAGTAACACTAAAAATGATAAAAAATGACAAGAATAAAATAATAAACAAAAGAAAATAAGAAAAAGGACTAAATTAGACTAAAATGAAAATTTGGGGCTAATTTTAAATAAAATAATGATAAAGGAGTAATTATAAAGCGTATGTGAACTCGGAGGGGTGAAAGAGCAATAAACCCCATCGAGCAAAACGCAAAGACTCAAATAGGACTCAATTGAACTTCAAAAGGAATTTTTGGGTCAAATCATAAACAATAAAACCTAATTTTAAAACCAAGAAAAGCGGAGGGCTAAACGCTAATTAGCCCTCTAGAGAAAACACGCGATCCTACCTCGCCTGCCCAAGTTATGGTCAGGCCCAAACGACGCTGTTTTGGCCCGCCTTGGTGCCTAAAATTACTGCTTAGTTTTCCCTATAAAAACAAAATTTTTTCAGAAAACTCATTTTCCTTCTTCCTCCAGAAAAAAACAAAAAAACATTCTTAGAAACTCTCTCTCTCTCGTCAAATTAACTCAAGACCGATCGCCGTCGGCTGTTGTTGTTGCGCCACCGCTCACTGGTGGTTTAATCGAAAAGGTAAGGTTTTTTTTTTTAAAACCTTTTGTATGCTTTTTTTAAATAACAGACTCCGAAAAGAAAAAGGAAAAAAAATAAATAAAACAAAATAAAAAAATAAAACAGAAAAGGAAAAAAAAAAAACGGAAACCTTTGCTTCTTTTTTTGGATTTCTCCGAACTGTTCTGTTTACAAAAGTTTGTTTTTCTTTTTTTCTCTCCCCAAAAACCCTAATCTCCCTTTTACAGATTCTCTATTCTAGCTTTTATAAATTTTCAGAAAACCAAAACTAAAACTCCCTCCCCGCTTTGTTGGTCGCTTTCCTTTTCTTTTGCAGGATAAATGTGGTCGCAAGACAACGCTGGAGGAGAGCCGTGCGGCGTGGGGCGTGCTAGCGAGACGTCAAGGCTTGGCTTCTCCACGACCTAGGTTTCTTGAGTTTGGGCCACCCTGCTTTGGGCCCTTTTTGTTTTATTATGTCCTGGATATTGTAAAAAATTGGGCCTTACAAAGGAATATATTTAATTTTAAGTAAAAAAAAAATACCTAGAAGAATAATCAAGTAAGATTTTGGTTTTCTAGCCTTCCTCAAATCTCACCCTTGATTCAGCTTTCAATTTTAATTTCTTATCAACAGAGAGTAAAAGATATGAGTTTTTAATTTATATTTATAAACAAAAATTCAATCATAACCAAATATATTTTAATAAAAATATTAAAATGGAAAGCAATATAAAAGTGCCAAGGACAAACCTAACGCTTTCTAGAAAGCTTAAAAATTAAGTACTTTAAAGAAAATCATAAATACTAAATAGTCAAACTAAAATCAAGTGCAAGGAAACTTTCCACATAGTCCGTTTAAATACGAAAAAAGAGGCTAAACTCTTAAATTTATATTGCATTTCCATGTAATTGTAAAATGAAATTTAAAAGGTAGTCAAATAAAATAAAACGCCACCTTGCGGTCGTTTTTCTTGTTCTTTTTCCATTTCACGTTGTAATTCGTTCTTTTTATTCCTTTATGAGTTTATTTATTTATTTTTGGCATAATATTAAATGTAGCCTCTAATATTTTCTAGTTTTATTAATTTAGTCCTAACTCTTTTTAAAATCACTTTGTCTCTCTCTAAAATCTGTTAAATTGCTTTTTGATAAAAATTGACTAAATTATTAAATTTTAATATTATTGACATCACCATTCATATGAAAATTCAAGATGAAAAGTAAAAATTAATAAAAATATTTAAAATTCAACAAATTTCATAATTTTTTAAAAATTATTTACTTTAGTAATGAAGTACAATAAAGTGAATAAACTGCCATTGTGCTATCATTTCAGTGCTATAAAAAATTTAGTAATTCAGTCACCTTTTTCATCTAATATAGAAAGCAATTTATTAAATTGTGACGATTGAGTACCAAAGCGGTCCCAAATAGGGACCAAAGTGATAAAAAAAAGGGTAAATGCTAGGGGTTACATTTATCTTTATACCTTTTATTTATTTATCGTTTAAATCTCGTCGTAACTTTCAAGCAGCTCTTTCCATTTTTTTCTCAGTTTTGTCCAAAGGTAGGTTAGAACTGTGAGACGGATCTAATGCTGAAAAGAAGAAGAAAAGGCCAACTTTTTTTAACTCGGTGATTGACTCACCCCCCGAGTCAATTTGGCAATTTAAAAATTGGTCCTAAATCCTAATCATAATTTCTGTGGAATAGCTTTATCTTAAAAAGAAGAAAAAAAGGAATAAACAAAAAAGAGAGGAATCTGTGGATAGATGGGGAGTCTGGTGGAAGAGATTGAAGGTGATAGAGAATACGATTATGAGGATGTTATATTTGTTGCGCTGGGGAAAAATGTGGAGAAGAGTAAAACAACGCTTGATTGGGCGGTTGACAACTTTCCCGGGAAAAAGATATGCGTGCTTCACGTTCACCGGCCTACACATGTACTTGCATTGAGTGAGTTTTTTAAATTTTTTAGCTCGTTTGAATTTTGATTTTTGGAGTTTTTTTAGTTTTTGTTGAAGTTCTGTTTGGTTGCTGAGAAAGTTGAAAGAGAAATTTGGAAGTTGTTTTTGTTGTTCACCGCTGACACCTGATTTTTTTTTTTTAAAATTTAAAGATTCGTGAAAGAAAAAGAGAGCAATTGTTTGTTTGTTCCTGTATTTATTATAGCTTATTAGTTAGTTTTTTTTTTTTTTTTTGTAGAAAAAAAATTAATGAGCTGATCCTATATATAATTCAACATCGAGAAAGAGAAATGAACACGGATTGAATTTTACTAACACTTTTGGATTTCGCTGCAATTATGTTAAATTTCCGGTGAAATTGAATACTGTAAAGTAATATCAATATGGACAGAGTGGGTAGCATGTTTATTTGGTATCTGATTTAAGAGTCAAATGCATTTGACTGAAAATAGAAAGGCTTTGGATTGTGGACTTATTGATCAGAAATCCTACTTTATATGAAGTTTATATTGCACTTTAATGGATGTTCATAATTTGATAGAACGAGAGAGTAACATGTTTCTATTCGGAATTTGATTTAAGATTCCACTGCATTTGACTGAAAATAGAAAGCTAGTGGAGTTTTTGATAAAAAATCCTACTTTAGTGGATGTTCATTATTTGATAGTGATTAATGATTATTGTGCATATTCATAGCTTAGTTGCTTTGATCATATGGTACAAATTTTAAGATTATATCTTTAATTTATAATATAAGCAGCAGACGGAAAGCTTGCGCGCAGTAAATTGAAACAGCACGCAGTAGAGGCATTCCAGCAACTTGAAAGACAAAGATTGCAAGAACGCTTAGATGAATACCTTCTTATTCTTGATCATTCAGGGGTATTATTTATTTCCTTCTTTTCCAATTTAGTTCAGTCACTGATGTGACCAACATTACACAGCCCTTGAGTTGTTTTAATTTCTGATGAAGAGACATGTATCTTTTGCTGTTCATTTTACCTGTCAGCGATCTTCCTAAAGAAAAAGGTCAATGCTATTAGTTTGATGTCCTTATTAACTAATGACGTAATGATGGGAACAATTTACAGGTACAGGCAGATGCACTATGGATAGAAATGGACAGTGTTGAAAAGGGAATTTTAGAAATTATAGCACGGCATAATATTAGATGGCTTGTTATGGGAGCAGCAGCAGATAAATATTACTCAAAGTATGAATCTGTTATCACATCCTATCGTTGTTCAATATCATCATGAATGTATATTGGAATTCTAAATTCTTTTTAACGGAATTTTGCTGGCTGGTTATGCTGGTGGTGTGAGCCTCCAGCTTATACTGCCTTTTCAATTTTATTGGTTTGGTATTCAATTTCCAAATTTAAAATCTCTTTGAGATTGCAGGAAACTAGTCGAACTAAAGTCCAAGAAAGCAATCTTTGTATGCCAAAATGCACCAGTTTCTTGTCATATCTGGTTTGCTTGCAAGGGTCGCCTCATCTATACTAGGTAATGTTTTGACATTGTAAGTTAAAATTATGGTTGCTTGATGTTCTTTTAGGTGGGAGAGACTTTGGTTCCTCCTTCACTGCTTCTGCAGTCCATTGGATCAGCTATACCAATTTAACTCTTCTTTCTATCTATGCTTCACCCCTTGGTGTCAACTGCCTCATGGCAATAGTTGTTAGGTATGCGGCTTATGATAAAATTGGGTGACCAGTGGTGTTTGGCTTGTTCTGAACTAGTGGATTAGCATTTTCAGGTTCACTGACTTTGTAGAGTTTTGCACTGAGAACTTCAATAATTTTTCACTAGTTGGCCTTCATATGAAACAGAGTAGGCAGAAAAGACGGATCTAGTAGAGAGCTTGCAACTCCATCATCACCAATGGATTCACCCCTAAGAACAGAGCAAGCAGAGATGCTGTCAGAATCCATGCTTAGGGAGAGATCTCCAGGTAAATTCCCTGCTCCAGATCATGATCCCATTTCTGTTGACTTTCACGAATTAAGTTCCAAGCAGTTGTTTTCTCCAAGGCATAACTTTGTTGCTGAGCCGTGCAGAACCACAGGAAGATGCCAACGTAGTGAGAGGAAATTTAAGGCCTATTTCCCTGCGTTCAGTACTTCCAAACTTGCCTAGCAATGGAGTGGCTGACACTTATGGATCAAGCATGTTGCAGAGGGATGAGGTGAGAAGAGATGCTTTAACTTTTTAATTTGTGGGTATCATTGCTAAGATAGTTTTTGTTATTTTCTGGTAAGGTTGTAAGCTATTCTAGCTGTTCCTGTTTAAATTTTGCATTTAGAAAGCAAAAGAAAAGAAAATCCTAGGGATCATGGTTTTTAATATTGAATTCAGGAAGCTTTATGAACCAGAGATTGGATTCCTTTGAGTCAGATTGTGTATAGCAAATGAATTTAGTTATCTGTTAAATATTCTTCTTAGTAGAAGCCATTTTTATCGCACTAAATAACCAGATTATACTACAATGATTTGCTAATTTTCAGGAAGAACATCAAGGACAAGCAAGTAATGAAACTGATCAACAACTAGAAGTGTCTACTATAGATGATCATAACTTAAAGCAAGAAGTCTTCGCAGAGACAATGAAGCGAGGGAAGGAGGAAAATGATGCCATAGAGGCTGCATGCAAGGTGAAAAAACACTTCTTTTTCATTTTTTTACTGCTTGGTTGACATGACCCCTAGTTCTGATTTCAAACCAAATGAAGCTTCTGAAACATCTTGCCCGAGTAAATTGATAGAAGATGAAGTAAATTTACCATTTTGCACTGATCCTTTTGAATCTGCTCTCCCCCTCAAAACACACACACCTGAACCATAACTTCCTGCTCATTACACTTTCTTTTCAGGCAAAGGCTTTAGAAAGCTTGTGTGTGAAGGAGATGAGCCGAAGGAAAGAAATGGAGGAATTGCTTGAAAGAGAAAAGCAAGAAGTACAAAAGATGAAGGATCAACATGATGAATTTATTAAAGAGCTGCAGATGGTTAAGGACCAAAGGACGATACTTGAAAGCCAAATTGTGGAGTCCCAATGTGTAGTGGAGGGGCTGGAGGAAAAAATGTTCTCGGCTGTGGAACTTCTGATTAGTTTTAAGAAAAAACGGGATGACTTGAGAATAGAGCATGAAAATGCCATAAGGGTGTTGAAAAATCTGAGGAAACTTGTAAATGGTGGAGATTCAAGCTTTCCTGGGTCACAAATCCTTGAATTTTCTTTCATAGAGATTAACAATGCCACTCGTGATTTTGATCCTTCTTGGAAGATTGGAGAGGGAAAATATGGAAGTGTATACAAGGGTCTCCTTCGCCATATGAATGTTGCTATAAAAATGTTGCCATCTTATGGCTCTCAAAGCCTTTTGGCATTTGAGAATGAGGTAAATTTTATTTAAATATCTCTACAGCATCTATGTTATTTTTGTTGTTGTTGGTCGTTTTTTTTTTTTTTTGTTAGAATCATCAACACAGCACACATATGATGAACTAGAGACTTAGATTGTAAATTTAGGATTTTCAAAAGCTTCTTCCATGGAGGATCCACTTTTGGGCATATTCAATTATATATATCAGCAGTCTTGAAGTGTCCTTTGTTATGCTACACATTGTTGTTTGCATATCCTGTGAGCTTCCGGGTCATTTTATTGATTAAGAAATCTGAGGTACTTCCTGAAAGTGGTCGGACATATAGACATGGTGCCTCTTATGTATTTATGATCTTAAGCTGCCTTCTTCTTCGATTCAAAAATGTTGGTCTTCTTAGGCGGATTAAATTTCTATTACCTATTAGTACTACCAGTGATGGTTTATTTTCTGCTCATTGATTTCAGGTAGAGATATTAAGTCGGATTAGACATCCAAATCTGGTAACAATAATTGGAACTTGCCCGGAGTCCAGGTCACTGGTCTTTGAGTACCTCAGGAACGGCAGTCTAGAAGAGCGCCTTGCCTGCAAAAATAAATCTCCACCACTTCCATGGCAAACTCGAATTCGCATTGCTTCTGAGATATGCTCTGCTCTTATCTTCCTCCATTCTAATAAGCCTTGTATCCCCCATGGGAACTTAAAACCTTCTAAGGTCCTTCTTGATTCCAACTTCGTATCAAAGCTCATTGACAGTGGCATTTACCGCTTGATCCCACAAGGCAAAAGTACTGATACTTCTGCTTCGTCATCTGTTTATATGGATCCAGTGTATCTTGAGAACGGAGAAGTTACTCGAGAATCTGATGTATACTCGTTTGGAATGATACTGTTACGACTTTTGACTGGGAGATTGGCTTTGGGGATCTTGAATGATGTAAAATGTTCGATAGAGACAGAAAACTTTAACATGGTGTTGGACCGAACAGCTGGGAACTGGCCACTTGAAGAAGCCCAACTGTTGGCTCACTTGGCAGTAAGGTGCTGCGATACACAGCCATTGGATCGACCAGACTTTGTGTCAGAAATCTGGAGTGTGCTTGGTCCAATGAGAGACTCATGTGTCAATTCAGCATCATGCTTGGAAGCTAAGGAGCTTCGTTGCGCCCCTTCTCATTTTGTCTGCCCAATTTTTCAGGTAACATTCAAGTTCAGTTCTTTGTAGTAGAACTTATGCCTGCTAGAAAAGACAGTACGAGGATGTCGGTTTCTTTCAGTGATTTTAATGGTCATGTAGTTTTCATTTCTTGTTACCGTGGTGGTTGTCTTTTAAATTTGCAGGAGGTGATGAAAGATCCACTCATAGCGGCTGACGGTTTCACATACGAAGCCGATGCTATTAGAGGATGGTTGGACAGTGGCCATGACAGATCACCCATGACAAATCTTAAACTTGAACACTGCAATCTAGTCCCTAATTATGCTCTTCTTCAGGCAATTCAAGAGTGGCAGCAACAATATTGATGCTTTTATCTCGTTTACGAGTCACAACGATCGTATCTGGCCACCTGATCTGATTAAAAATATATAGCTTATTCATACTCTCATGTATAGCTCAAGGGATTACAGTGCCATCTATGAATAAAAAAGTTTCACTTATTATTCTTTAAAGAATATTAGCTGATCAAAAAATTCACTTCATCTTATTGTTCTTTATAAAAATGTTTGTGTTTTTTCGAGGACTGGGATGAAAATGCTTATTATGTGATAAAAGTACTATAGAAACCCTTGTATTAGGGGTCAATTTAAGGTAAAGTAATCTATGTACTTTAAATCAAAAATCAAATTGGTTATTTTTGTTAAAAATTTTATTAATTTGTACTGTTCTAAATTGTTGTGGTTGATTAAATAATTAAATAGTAACATATGATGTGCTATGTGGATTTATGTTGATGTACAAATATTAGTTTTAATGGTAAAATTAATGAATTTTTTAATAGAAAGATCAATTTATTTTTGATTTAATGTATAAAGATTAAATTGTACAATTTTTAATAGGAGAATAAAATGAAATCTTGTGGAAGTTTTACCCTTGTTATGATGGAGTTAATAATGTTCTACAATGAGCAGAAGACTCTTGAGATCACGTAAATGTTACTGGGATAAGATTAGTGGTTGAAGCCAATAATGGTTATTAGATTCTTTAAAATCTCACAAATAAAAATGGTAACAAAAACAACATAAAAGATTTATGATGGATTAAATTATGACATGTAGGAAAGTTACATAAAATGTAACGGATAAAATATTAAATTTATATATGAATTTTGTTTTAATGTGTACTTTGACATGAATTTTGATTTAGTGTGTAATTATATACATGAAATTTGAATTGTAGTTCATATGTATATATAAAATTTGATTTTGATTTAATTGTACATATTTAAAAAATAAATACATACATTTATTTTCATATTAAATCAATATAATAGTTTGTAGAGGTAATATATTAATGTAAAATAGTGATAATTTGATAATGTTGTTAGTAATTTGAAAATTGAATCAAATCAAAATTTCATATCTAAAATTGCACAAAATCTAATATCATATACGATATTGCAATTTAGATTAAAGTTCGTTATAATTTTGATATTTGTCCCAAATGTATTTATTAGATGTTTATGTAATATATTTATGTGTATTATCATTAATTAATTTTAAATAATATATTTCATTATTTATTATATATTATTTTTAAACACGCTCTATTTTTCTAAATACATAATTTTCATACGCAGATAGGTAAAATAGAAATTCTAGTAATTATAAATTACTTTGCTCAAATATTTTATATTTATTTAATTTGAAATCTATGTTGGATATATAATATAGATATAAAGTATAATTTTAATCTATAAAAACATAATTTTTATATATATAATTAAAAGTGACCATATTTATATAAACACGTACATTTAATTATGTAATAAGCAATAACAAAATTGAGTTAAAACTACTTTTTTAGAAATAATATAGTAATTAAGTTGGGAATTATTGGATTGCAGAGGTGGTGCTATTTATTAATTATTATTATTATTATCATTATTATTTGGATGAAGTTTAGTCAAGTAAAAATAAATAATTTTCAAATTGTAGATTTGGCTGGGGCCTTATTTCTCAGGTTCACGTCCCTCAACCATCGCTTTGCCACCAAAATGTCCCCACGTCACCTCTATATTTTTTACTTTCTATAACTATGTTTTCCTCTCTATATGTTTTACCTTTCTTTTTTCATAAATTTACCGCACTGTTGAAAAGGGTTCCGGTTCCCACCTTTATATGTTTTTTTTTTTCTCTCTGACAATTTTGCTGCCTGAAACTCTTCTTTTTCCTCCGCAACAATTTTCTCGGTCGATCACTTTTTATTTTCTCGGTGATTTTCTCTCCCGCCAAACATTCGCCAATCCTCTATCCTTCGACTTTAAATCCTTGCGATCGCTTTAAGATTCTGTCTCTCCTCTAACCGATCTCTCTTTTGTTTCTCCTTCTCACTCATTCACTGGTACGTTAATTGATCACTTCACTTCTTTATGTATATTGTTTCTTATTTTAAATTAAATAACATGCATTGATTATTGTAGATCACATGAATGGAAGCCCTAACCATGCTTTTTTTGTTTAATTCGTTTTAGTTGTTTATTATTTTTATGTGGAATTTGATTGTTCCATTGTGGAATCTGTAAAAGAAAATGGAACTTGAAAGTCAGATTTTGAATTTTACTGGGTGAAGAATGGAAAATGGCGGAAAATAAGTTCAATGGTTATATTGTGGCTCAGGAGAAGAAAGTTCCAGAAAAAAAATTATTTTTTGGAGAAATGAAGGTTTGGAAGGTTACTTAGATTTTAACTTTTGGTATAGGTAGATTAATAGTGTTGATAGGACTCTACTCTTCTGCGATCTTTGATTCTCATTGTTATTGAATTTTGATTTGGTTAATCTTTTCTTGTAATTAAAATTTACATCGCTACCAGCATATGGATTTTGATGTTAATTTCTAGGTTAACTATTTAGTTGTTTTGATGAGAAATATATTGCTATTGGATGAGTAGTCAGTTCCATTGGTGACCTTGGTGGCATATATTATGATGGCTATGGTGCTTGGTTTCGCGCTTGGATGTTACAATCAGATAGTCCTTAGACCTTATTGTTCTCTAGATGCATCCTATGTTTGATCTTTGCGTTGTCTGTCATTTATGAAATAGTAAGCATGATGATAAAGTTGTTACATTGTTGTCTAGCTTTACCCAATGGCATGCAGGACATACATGTATATTGAGTATTTTAGATGGGATAATGGTTGCAGATCATGCCTCTTGACTTGTTATTTTGATGATTAGGCAGATGTCTGGCGCTATTTTGTTCATTCTTCAGGATGTTTGGTTGCATCATTAGAATGTGCACACTTAGATTCCAGTGGAGGCACATGATTTTATGTTGATGTTTAGATGCTTACCATTAGATGGTGGCCGGTTGGGGGGGGGGGGGTAGCACATCAGTTTTAAACATTATCCAGTGTTCCAGATTAGTTAAACTGACTTGGATGCAGAATGGCTATTAGATAGATTGCTTGGAAGCATTCTTTCCTGAATCATTGTCAAAGTACTGTGATTTGATAACAGATAAGTCATGCAATTTAAGCTTCTTTTAGGATCTTAGTTTGTCTTTCTTCCCTTTGCAGTGACACCTCTGAGTTAGTCGTGGTTGTGCTTTGTTTGTATGCATAAATGCCAGTTGCAAAACTCAAGGCAGCCAATTCTGCAAATTTAATGAAATCAGAGGATCTAAATGATTCTTTGGACACCTTCATCAGACAAGCTATTGGAAAAGAACCTTTCCTTCCCTTCTCAAGGACTGGTGACAGCCCGGTTCAATGGATTCAATTGCTCCATGCCTTAGACCAACAAGGTACTTCTAAATTATTCGATGGGTTAAATCATTGTCCTAGAAAATACTTTATAATGATACATTATTTCTCTATTTTCTTGCCTACATCTATTACAGATATCCCTGGCTGGCCATTACTCTCTCCTCTGAAGGTGCAGACGCAGAAGTGTGATAAGTGTTCACGAGAATTTTGTTCACCCATTAACTATAGAAGGCATATACGTGTGCACCATAGATTGAAAAAACTTGATAAGGTTTTCAATTCCTTCGAAACATCATTACTCTGTTAAGTTGATTTTTTAAAGAGTTCCTCCTGGAATTTGTTTTTCTTCTGCTGCTTCAAGATCCTAGCCTCTTGGAATAGATTTGTCTTTTCCTTAGCTACTTTTAATTTTTTTTACTTTTCTCACATCTCTTAGGACTCCTCTAAAAGATGTTGTTTTGCATATCGTAGGATTCTGCTAAAAATAGGGATCTATTAGCAGCATTCTGGGACAAGGTATATCTCAACTGCCCCTCTTCCTCTTTTTTACGTTTTACATTTTAGGTTTTCCTTTTTCTCTTTTCTATTCTTTCTCATTTATATTATTTCCAGCTATCAGAGGATGAGGCAAAGGAAGTCGTATCATTCAAGGATGTCTTACTGGAGGTAATTGTTTATATTTTCTCATCTGTTTAATTCTTGATACGTCATTTAGTAATATTCAAGTGACATCTGGATCTGGTTTACGCATCGTTGATATTTAACTAGTTAACATTATCTTGTTCCAAATGGTTATTTCTCGCTGGGATAAACAGGCACATATCACTTGGATCATTGTTTTCAATTGTTCTAGTTTCTGCCTTCTAAACAATTGCTTCCTTGCTAACTATACTTTCTAGGGAGTTCCAGGATCTTCAGTTATAAAATCATTGACGACACATGTAAAGAGGCAGGGGTTTTCTGCTTTGCCACAAGTTTGCTTGAGGGCAGGTTCTGCTCTTCTGGTAAGGGATGTATTCTCTTGTTCATTAAGTGTTGTGTTTAGATGTGAAAGATGCTAATACTTTCTTATCCGATGGATTTCATGTCCTAATTCTTTTCAGGACCTTGTGCAAGCTAGACCTTCAATATTTCCAATATCTTCACAGGAACTATTTAGCATCCTTGATGATGCAAGTGAAAGGACTTTTCTTTGTGGCGCAGCTGTGTCAATGCAAAAATACATTTTTGATGGTGAAGCAGGAAAGATTGGTCTTGAAACCAAAAATTTGGTTGCTTGTACCAGCTTCTTGGTGGAACAGAAATTGGTACATTTTATGTTTTGTTCTATCTAGGTTTGGTTTACTTAAAAGTTTTCATGCATAGATTTGTAATTTGATGGTGCAAGTATTATGCTAAATCCCTGACAATTGGACAAAGCAGGACTGTTGGATAAGCTCATGAATTTTTGTCAACTTTTTATTTTCTTTTGTATATTATTTCATTATAAAAATATAAATTTTGTTTGACTTTCAGGTTAAAGCATGGCTTGCGGATAAAGATGCTGAAGCTTTGAGGTGCCAGAAGTTACTGGTGGAGGAGGAAGAAGCTGCCCAGAAGAGGTGCGTATCACTAATTCTCTCTGTCTAACAATTTTTTAAAATTCTGATATTTGACTTGCACTTTAAGGTTGGACCATTTTCATTCCTATCTTTCCCCTAATTCTTTATGAATCATCTTTGAATAATTATGTCTAGGAGGAAACGGATCAGAAAAGAATTAGAGTAATTTCTTCTTTTTCCGTGAGCGTTAAGAGCAAACCCCACCATGTGATATAACTAATAATTTGCTTCCAAAAGATGTAACACAAAAGAGGAAAGGGAAATGAAGATATTGATAAGAAATGTTATTGTATTTCATGAAATAAAATGTCACTATAATTTGTAAGAAAAAAAAGTGCACAGCTGGATAAAAAATTAAAATTGCAGAAACATTTTTAAAGAAACATGCACTTGAGAAGAAAAAATGTAAGCATGTGCCTTTTAGGTTCCTAGATACAAATACAACCTCGTCATGTGATACAGTTTGGCAGTGGTAACTGGTAGGTCTTAACTCCTAGTCCCAAGGTTAGGCTTATTGCTTATCGACTTGCATGTGATTCTTCAGAAATAGTTCTTCAACATCTATTAGAAGGCAAAATTGAAGAAACTTTGCTAACTGATTGATTTCCTGATACATCACTGTAGGCAAGTTGAGCTTCTTGAGAGAAAGAGACAGAAGAAGCTTAGGCAGAAAGAGCAGAAAGCAAAGGAACAAAGACACTGGGAGTTGGAAGAAAGTAAGCTGAACATGGATGACCTGTTGGAGGTTAACACTCTTGCCGAAACATCCAGCCCATCTGCTGTTGATTCTGATGGACAAAATCCCGTCATGTCCACGGATCAAATTATCCCATCTGTGGAGCCCAATCTTTTTTCCAAGCTTCAAGAGAATGTAGATTATGAAATTCAAACGGGGTTTAGCAATGGATATAGTGATCCAGGAATTAGTCAGAATATTGAAAGACGAACGGAACAAGTTGGACGTCGGCATATAGTTGTCGCTCGACGGCAGACTCCGCCTAATTCACAACGAGGTGTCCTTAATGATTTCCATGCTAGTCAGAATTCTCATGGATATGCTAGTCAGAATTCTCATGGATTTAAATGCGGAGGCATTAACAAGCATGGAACAAACAGGGAAAGGTTTGCTCCAATAGGTAATGGTAATAAAATCTGGAGCCAAAAACCTAAAGCAGTAAATGAAGGGGAGAGTTTGAAAATTAGAGTGGAGAAACAAGCAGCAAATCAACTGAATCGAAATAAGAACCATGAGCTTTTAATTGGTTCTATATCTGTCACGCTTGAAAATTATAGTAATCACTATGGAAACAATCTAGCTGAAGCATGTGACAGGAGCCTGGCTGAATGTCGAATACCAAAGAACAATGTTCAGGAGAAATCCAGCAAACTCGATCCTGTTCAGGGTGTTACGAACCGATCGACTATAAAGTTTTGGAGGCCAGTGAGTCGACATGAAAGCAAAAGTTCATCGCCAGTCCAAAATGGTGCTAGTGAATCTGAAGTGCAAGTGATTGCTGAGAAAGATGGAGCGCGTACCTCTTCCAATGAAACCTGTTTAAGGTCCTGTTCAACAGATGGTATTGATGGTGTGGTAAGCATGGATCTCATTTCAACGTTGAAGGAAAGTGTACAACCAGAGAGCTTGCAGTTCGACAGTCATAATGCTAAGGCCATTCTTGCTCAGAGTAAGTCGGGATGTTTGAACGATTTATCTAATAACTCTATTTCTACGGTTCTGTTGTTACCGAATTAACTTTTTTTCTCTGATAAACAATCTGGCTGGCTTTATAGGGTGGAAGGAAGCTCTTGCAGGCGAACACGTGACATTGGTTCTCACCCCGAACCTTGATCCTCCAGGTTGCTCAGAAATTGAAGCTGATTCATCCGGAAAGTTGGTGGTTAAGGCAAGGGCTTTCGAGGCTTCAACTGCCGGACCTGCCCGAGGCAAGTTCAGAAGAAAGCTGGAAAAGGGTGCAAAGATAAAGTACATTCCGAAACAAAGATCCGCCACCTAAGAGGAGGTAACATGGGAATTTTTTTTCTTTTTTGAGGTTATGCACAGTTTAGTGAATCATCTTCATATTCTTACCAGAGGTTCCAGTTTTACCAGTGGTCTTCTGTCGAAAAAAATTAAGAAAATTTTGCTGGAAAATGTTTTATATTTCCTTAATTTTTTTTTCTTAAGGTGGTATAGCAATTTGACTAGTCTTTTTAAGTTTTTCTGGTTCTTGCTATTTTTTCCCTTCCCTTAATTGTCCAAATTTTTGCTGTAATAAACTGGGTTTCTTTGCTATTACAAAAGTAAATTTTCTTAGAGGGGTCAAAGATGGATTTTCCATCTTTTCTTTTGTTTTCTTACTTCCGTCCTGTGCAGACATTTTACCATTACTTTTGTTCCATGTCTTCTTTCTGATCTTATAACAAAAAAGCTGCTTAGAACTTAGGACAAACGTGTTATAATGTTTGAGCCCATCAACATTTGTTTATTTTCATGGACTAATGATTTGCTCAACGTAATCTTTTCTTTTTCTTTAATAATTTTCGTATAATATTTTTTATACAAATTCCTTATGATATTTAGTTTAACTGTTAGGTTTAAATGGAAAAAAAAAAAAAAAAAGGCGATTGTAATTTGCAGTGTTAGTTCTTTTTGGCAAGATCACAGGCAGAGCCAACTCTTTTTGGCAAAAGTGAAAAGAAATCACTAATCAAAATTAAGGGTCACGAACAAAACAGCTTCAAGGCTTTCCTAAAAAGGAGGGTACTTAATGTCAGATGAAGTTTTCTGTACTAAGAGTTGAAATGTATTATATTTTTTATTAAAAAATGAGTAAATTGATTTTTATGTATTATATTAAAGAGTAAATTAATTATTTTGTTAAAAATTTATTTATTTTTATTGTTAAAAATTATTTTTGTATGTTAGTATGAGATATACGTGGCAAGTTACATGCTATTATTTGATTATTCCGTTAACTACGTTAGTTTTAACAATATAAATAAATGAGTTTTAAAAAGAAATAGTTAATTCTTTTTTAATTTAACTTATAAAGATTAGTTTGTTTATTTTTAATAGAGGAGACAAAATATAAACTGACTTTTAATATAAAGTCTTTATGACAATTTTTTACCTCGTTTATATACATCAAAAACAATATTAAGCAAACATGGAATCACTTAAACCCACCCCCAAATTAATTTACAGCTAAAGGAAGCGTATTTTTGGTTCATAAGGGTGACTTTTATCCATTAAAAACAAAGTATGACCTTTAATGGGGAGTGGATCATTGGGTTGGTTAAATTTTTGGGCAATTGCACTATTTTGGAGTCAAAATTTTGGGGTATTCTTGATGGGCTGAATTTTATTCTGGATAGACGTTTTAGGAAAATTTTAATTCAAATCGATAGTACTGATGCTATTAATGCTATTTTAGAAGATTTTTTTGAAAATTTTAACTCTACCCTGATAAGTAAAATCCATCTTATCTTGAGAAAAATGGAGCAATGGAAAATTCAATATGTTCCTAGAGAAGAGAACTTCATCGCAGATTATCTGGCTAAGTCTTTTCGTATTAGGAGCCTAAGCTTAAGATTGTTTGAAGATCCTCCTCTAAAGGTCCGAGTCCTTGTATTTTTTCACAAAAAAACAAAGCATGACCTTGGCTAGCTCAGTAATTGTCGCATTGCTTATAGAATAAGAAACTGGGTAAAATCATGTTAGTTTATGAAATTGAAAGATTAGCAATGTTTTCTATTAATACTAACTATCCACTTAAATATTATTTCAAAAAAAAAAAAAAAAAAACTATCCACTTAAATGAAGTAAACAAAGAAAAGCTAATGAAAATTTGACATAATATTATCAACTAACGAATGATGTAATAGCAAATTAAGCTTCGGTTTTCTACTACTTTAAAAAAAATATTTGACATAATACGGATAAATAAATATATACCGATTATATTTTTTTCGCTCTTATCTAAGCATCTCTTATCGATCTCATCCTAGACAAAAGGATATCACCTAGATTCTCCTCTTGATCTCACCTAGGCATATAGATCTCATCTCGATCTCATTATTCAGCACAATTATATCAAACTATCTAATGATAAACTCTCCCCTCGATCTCGTTTATCTAGATTTTCCATTAGTGGCATTAATTCTAGCATATTAAATATTTCGATATAATTGAACAATCAATTAATCAAGAATAAATATTAACTTAAACTAACTATTAACTAATCAACCAACCATTTGCCAAATGTATTTGCATCTTGGAACCGCTGTGCCGGTGTATTGCATCGGTAAAACAAGACATGGGATCAGGAACCAAGATTCTTTCTGCTATTCAACTTTCAAAAGGAATCAAAAGGCATGATGAAACTTTTCTTGTAGCCCTAAAGCTTAACGAGCCTTGTGAATCTCACGGGCTCAATGAGTCCATTTCTTTCAAAGTAGTGGATGTCCTAAGGATTTCAAAGACATCATGCCTGAAAAATTGCCCCAAAGGCTACCACCCAAACGTGAAGTGGACCATCGGATTGAGTTGGTCACCAATGCTCAGCCTCCAACTAGAGCCCCGTATCAAATGTTTCCCTCAGAGCTTGAAAAGTGGCAGGGGCAACTTAAGGAGTTATTGGACATCGATTTCATTAGGCCATCCAACGCACCATTCGGTGCAGCAGTCCTATTCCAAAGGAAGCACGACTAATCATTTCGGATGTGCATGGACTATCCTCACAATCAAGAACAAACACCCCGTTCCTCTTATTGCCAACTTGTTCAACTAGCTTAGTGGTGCGAGGTGGTTCACCAAGCTAGACTTATGATCGGGGTACTAGCAAGTAAGGGTCACCGAAGGGGACGAGCCTAAGATCGCTAGCACCACACGGTATGGCTCATATTAGTTCTTGGTGATGCCCTTCGGCCTCACTAATGCACTGGCTACCTTTGCACCCTCATGAACAAGGCACTATAATCTTTCCTTGATCGTTTTGTTGTTGTTTACCTTGATGGCATTGTTATCTATAGTCGGATGCTCAAAGAGCATGTGGAGCAAAATAATTTTAATACAATTTGAACTTGAATTTTGAAATCTAAAAGGTAGAGAGATTAAATTCTTAAAAATCAAAGTATAAGAACTAAATTTTAAATTTACGAAAAATAAAGGGACTTGTGGCGTTATTTGACCTTTTTCTTTTTATTTTAGCACAAGTAATCTAATGTTTTCATCCAAACATGTTTGACCCGAATTTTGATGGACAACCCGGATGTATAATGTATTTGTCTACTCGTAAATTTTGCAGTTTTTAATGCATTTTTGTTTGACCCGAAACCGAATGATATATTATCAGCCCATGTCCGGTTCTCAGTTAGGAGTTAGGACCAAAAGGGATCATTTCAACAGCTACAAATCGAATTAGCCTGTTTTATTTTTGTTAACATATTATCATCTTAAAATCGGACCAAATTTGATAGGTTAAACCAGAAATCAATGATCCAATTGATTTGATCAGTACATTTAAACCACAGAAGCAATGAATCAGCGCAAAATCGATTGAATTGAATAAAAATTTGAATAAAATTTAAGCTACTTTTTTATATTTAAGTTAGTTTAAATATTTAATTTTGTTCTTATAATTTATAATTTTTATGTTTATATTATTATTTATGTTTACTATTTTTTTCTTTTTTGATTTTTTTAATAGTTTAATCGAAAATTGATGTTCCTACCGGTTTACCATGGTCCAATTTTACTTTACTGGAAATTGCTAATCACTGCAGGCACAAATTTAAGGAGGCCACTCAAAAATGAAAAAAGTACTACGCAACCCTTTAAAAATGTTTAAAATTGTACTTTAGCCTTCAAGAATAGAAAAAATTCTATTGAGTCCTTAAAAGATAATGTAATAATAAATTAATACATGATAAAATTATACTTTAACTTTTCAAAAAATTATAATTTGATTCCACCCTTAAAAAAATTTTCGATTCGCCTCAATCATTGATCAAAAAAAAAAAAAACTTTAGGGGGGAAAAAAACAGAAGGATATAAGAAAAGCTACAGAGCAGAAGTGGGCCCCCAAAATCCACCCATTGATCTTATGATTATATGTGATGTGATGAAGCAAAGATTATTTATGTTGGGCACATCCTGTTTACATCTTTTGTCTTTGATTTTTGTAGACACAATAAATTAGCTTTGGTTGCTACCTTAGCAAACATTGTTCTGCTTATCCTTAGCCAGCATACAAATTGCTGGCATCAACCATAAATAAATACCCGTTACTTTTATCATCTACTATGAACTTCATTGCATTAATGATCTATATGCCCTACAAAAATTTTGTCTACTAAAAATCATAGACTTATCAACTACTATTGTACCAAACTTGTTTTTCTCCGCTTTCAATGCTATGCAGAGCTCTTGTAGTATAGTTCAGTTCTATACTAACTGGACTCGAGACTCGAGACTCGAGTGTGGTGATCAAAAATGGGATTCCGACTCTTTCCTGGATCACCAAACATACCAGGATTTGGTCTGAGGCAAAAGGATCAAGTACCAATTCAGACCAAATTTTGGTGCGTGCGGTGATACAAGGAGACATCTGAATCCCGACTATTACATAGAGTAGTTACTTGGGAAAAAGTACCATGGAGGTTTCTAAGCTAGTAGTCAGATTGCAGCTTGCCCCCATTTTCTTGAAAAAGCGGACAAATTAGTTAGACTAAAGAGTAAACCGATCCTTTCTGTTAAAAATTTCATCATTTTTTACTATTAAAAACTGACATGGTTAACGAAATAACCAAATAGTTACACGTGTAGAAGAGCCAGTTTTTAACAATAAAAATAGATAGAATTTGTAACAGAAGGACTAGTTTGCTCTTTTGATGTAACATACAAGAACTAATTTGCTCTTTTTTTTTTTTTTAGTAGAAGGGACAAAATGCAACCTAACTCCTAGTACAAGAACCTCCATGATTCTTTTACCTAGTTACTTGACAAGAGGAGGATATTAAGCACATAAATCACCAAATGAGCAGCAGATTGCTAGCATGAAAAAAGTTCAGCCTTCTTACTATTACATATTTAAAAGAAGAAAATAATAATACAACACTACATGTAAATACTGGTTTTTTTTATATGGTATAACATTAGGTAAATGAATATTAAAAGAATGCTCTATCAGTACCAACATAGTTTGATCCCTATGAAATATTCCCTCACTGGATTACCTTTTAGGTCATAAGGAATAAAGACTCTTTCGACCTCTGAAAACTAGTCTTTTAGTTCACTTCACCATCTAATTATACCAAAGACTATTGAGAGAAAGTACGATCTTCGGATAAAACAACTGAAACGCTACAGGGTTTAGTGTTGCAAACCTATTAAACAAGTTTTATGACTTTTACGCATGGAGGTGAAACTAAGTTGCATAGTTACAAAATCAACTGACCTCCGGCTGTAACATAGGGAAGAAAGTCCAATTGTTACCTGGCCTAGCTTCCTTTCCGGCAACCTTTTCGTTAGCCCACCACTCGGACCTGACGGTGGGCTTCTCGGAAGCTTCTCCTTTTCTGTTGTCAAAGTTGAATTCTTTAATTGACCCAAGAGTAACTGAACGATGCTTTTGATAACAATGGTCCTCTTCAGCTTCTCCTAAAACTTTTTCATCTTTTTCTATCCTGCCTTGCACCACCAAGTCCTTTGGATATTCATAATCCGGCATGGTTCTGCTTGATACCAATGATTTGTTTTTCAGACAGCGTGCAACATCTTCGCCGCTCAATTCAAAAGAGACCCTGTGATCAACTATAATCTCATCGTTTTTGGGTCCATTTGGCAGGTTAGAAAGCAACACAACCTCGGAATTCTGACTCTCTATAGGAAAACCATCTCTTGAGGCAGGACCCAAACCATCAGGTGTCAATGATCCTGAACCCAATCTTGAACCCAACCCCATACCATCTGGAGTTACACATTCAGAACCTAGCCTTGAACCTTGCCCCAGTCCATCTGGTGTTAAAGATCCAGATCCTAACCTTGAACCCCATTTGCGAGTCGTAAAATGTTCAAATCCTAAGGTTTTGGGAGCCTCACCCATGCGGAACTCGAGTATTGGACGTCTATCAGGGAAAGGAGAGGATGTTCCAGAATTAGAGATTACCGACCCAGGTGAAATGAGATTACCACCAGGGCTCCCAGGGTATATTTGATAAGACTGGAATTCATAATGGGACAATCCAAACTTCTGGTTGATCCCACTATTTCTCCGAGCACGCTCCAATGAAGATGTCAACAATTGAGCAAATGGTACTTCAGGGGATGAAGGTGTCGTCAGTTGAACAGATTCAGGAGGGGGTGTAAAAGGAGCAGTGGATGGTTCAGTTGTCAAGGCAGAGAATACAGGTGGTGTGACTAACTGGGTTTCATGTGCATAAGGGCCTATGGCAAAAATGGATGCAGGTCCACGGGGAGAGTAGGCATTAACTGAAAGGGCAGTTAGAGATAGCAATCCAGCCGGTGATTGGGTGGCAGATGGAGGATCTGATTGCAGGAATGATGCAGGAGATGACGGAGGAGCAATAAAAGGCATTACAATGCCCGTAGGGTTACTTGCATTTTCAGCAGTTGAAACCGAAGCTCCAGGTACCACTGGTTCAGGGACAAGGACAGCATGGCCAATTCGTTTACTGCTCTTATGAGATCCAAAACACCAGTAAAAGCTCCAGCAGCTTCCCCATCTTTTCTTCTGCAGTTAAATGAAAAAAGAGTACGAATCAGCATTCTATAAGACAGTAAGCATTATAGGTAAATCGATTTCAACTCTCGACTGCTAGAATAAGATGCGGATGCAGCACAATAACCCACCCAAATGTTAAGCATCTGCTCTCATGCTGCTGAGTGCATATTTTTTCAAGAATACCATGTCCCACACCATCAACGCAAAACAGTTCAAGTCTATAAATAAACATATTGACTAAAAGTAAAAACGAGAGTACAATTTACATCTAATGACATCCATGATAATGAGTACACCATGATGATTAAGTCAGCATCAAAAGTCGATAAAATTTTCTCTGCTTGCATTCTATGGTTACATGGCACAGTATAAAATACACAGACAAACAGTAGAAATCAAGCCAAAACTGTTGCTAAAAAAGCAATTTTCAGCAAGCAGTTACTCTGACTTTAATTACTGTTTCAGAATTCTAAGGAAGAGTACATATTAGACTGCAAAGAACACACTTTTTGAAAATTACTTTTAGTCCATGAATATAAGATGGGTTGGTCGACAATATTGGCTGATCAAATTGCATTCCTTCCAGGATCTATTTTCATAGGCAGCTCAATAAGATTGCAAAAAGGAAAAAAAAAATACAATATCATTCATATCAAATCCAATTACGCTCCTTTTTTTTATATATTTTGTTAACCAAATCCACAGATTTTCCACCATAACCTTATATCAGAGGCTTCATCGATAAAAGGGCACTATAATGAATAAGAAAGCAGCCACCAACCATCAAAATCGTTAAGGAATTGTCGAAAATTGACCGAACAAACCACCGGAAATATTACTTTTTTACTTAAAAAGAAAAAAATAACTTTCTAAACTCAAATCTGCTCCTTAAAGTATAGGCGTAAAGGGGAAAAAAATTTCTTTTTTTTTCCTTTTTTTAATTGAATTCCGATGATAGGATTTTCATTTTTCTGTTTGTTCTTAAGAAGCATGAAAAGTAAAAAAGGTAAAATAATAACCTTGACTGAACCTAGCTCAGCTAATTCACATCTCTGATGAGACTAAAACAAGTTTAGAACTCAAGATCCGAGTTTCACTTTTCCCTTAGTTTCTCAGCAACCAAACAGAGAACGGAGAAAAAGAAATCTCGATACTGAAAACAGATCACGAATACATTTCGGACTTTTCAATATCGAGAAAAGCAAGCAAAGAACATAAACAAAAAAAAAAAATCCAAGACTGAACTTCACCAGCTCTTCCCCCCTTCGGATTCTCAAATCAAAAGAGAGCTTAAGGAATCTCAAAATCACGAATTTCCAGTACTTTTCTCGGCAACCAATCAGAGAGAAAAAAAATCAATTGTACTAACAAAAAGTGGATGTACCTGAACGGTGGTAGGCTGAACTCTAGACTCGGCGGAGACGATGGCGGAGGCAGCGGCGTTAACTGTTTCAACGCTGTCGTTTACACTTCTCATCTTCGATTTTTAAGCTTAAATCGATGCGTCAATAACATCAGCTTCATGAAAAAACTTTAAATCTCTCGTTTTTTAACTCTGAAGATTCAATCAAATCTCAACAATGATTTGGAGACGACTTTCAGTGAAATAAAAAATAATAAAACAAAAACAAAAATTTAAAAAAACCTTGATTTTTTTCCTTTTAATTAATTCATAATAGATCAAGCTAGCTCAGGTTTGGGGGGTTTTTTTTGTGCCTTCTCTTCCGGTTCAGTTCCCATCCAGTCGTTTTCCTCCAGTTTTCATCCATTTTGCACCGAGTTATTGCCACGTCATCGTAAAAGATGATTGGGACCCACTACTTCTAGTTTTCTTTCCTTCTTTTTTCGTTTGTTGCTATGCTCTTTTTTTTTCGGTTGGTCTTTTTTTAAATTATATTATTGCTTGTTAATATTTAATAATTTATGGACTTATTTGGGAAGTTCATGAATGAACCTCCAACCAATCAAAAAAGTTCTTATATTTTGTTTTAATCTTTTTTATGATAAAATGTATCATTTCTTTAGAAATTATGCTCATAATTTTATGCCCCACTCCCAAAAAAGGAAATTTTAATTATTTACGACAATTATGAATGTAAAAATTTTATTATTATTTGTGTAATTATTTACGACAATTATGAATATAAAATTTTTATTATTATTTGTGTAATTCAGTTAAAGTCACTAGTTAATTAATCATCAACTCTATTAATAAAATTTATAAAAATATTTTTATATGAATAAGATAATCTATATTGTTATTTAAGTATGTAATTGAGTTGGTGTCACGAATCAAGTCAATGACTTGATTAATAAAATTATAAAAATACCCTTATATGTATAAGGTTATTAATTATGCCAATTGAATTATTAGCATGTACTATTAAAGGTATAAAATAATTTCATTAATACTATCTGTGATATCAACTCAATCATACGATATTAATAAATTATTAGTATGTATAAAATAATTTTATTAGTATCATTAAAGGTAAACCGACAAAAATACTAACACATACTTTTGCCCTTTTAAGATATAGTTTTCACACGATAAAATTTATTGTATATTAATTATGTCAATTGAATATTAGCATGTACCAAAAATCCTAAAATTAATATGTTTTATGTACTAATCACGTTGATTATAATTGAACATTGTATTTTCATATCTAATTGAATTTTAATTAAATTAATATTGTTGTTATTATAACAATTAAAAATGTAAATTTAAATGTAGTTTAAGTATTTTCTAATCTCATCCTCTAAATTGTGAAGCTCAATCAACCATCTAATTTTTAAATAAACTAATCATTGAAAATTTAAATTGTATACACATAAATTTTGAATTAAAATATAAACTAAAATCATAATTAAATTCAACCACGACTTGTAATCTATTGACTAAATGTTTATCTTTCATAAGAATAGCACAAGTTTAAATATTCATTTTATAAAAAAAAACATATTTATTTTTATGACTTAAAACGTGATTTCACCATAAACTATAACACTTCTCCCATTTTGGTGTTTTAGAAAATTACAATTGAATATCACCACTGTTAATCCCATTAGTTGAATTTGATTTTCAAAAGAAAAAATTGTAGAAATTATTTTTTGTAAAAAAACATTTTATAGTTATTAAATTTTCTAGAATTTTATTTATTATATGTTTTAAATTTTCTAAATTCAAATGATTTTTCATTTTTTAAAATTTTAAAATGGTTAGATATATTTTGTTTTTTTTTGGTAAAAAAGTAATTATTGAAATTTTGTCTTTAGAGATTATGAATATATTAAATTTTGACCCTTTTTCTTGTGATTCCTAAACTTCAACTTTGTTTTTCTATTTTTACATTTTTCAAATTTTTATTTTTAATTTATATTTATATATTTTAATAGTTTCTAAACCTTATAAAGTTATATATTTTTGGAATTAGACAGGTTTTATAAATTTCTAAATTGTCTTTTCAATTTTGTAATTTTACAACTTTTCAGTTTTAGTATTTATATTGATATATTTTATTATTTCTAAAATTATATTTTACGAAATCAACTTTTTCTATTTTCAATATTTAAAAAATTATATATTAATTTTATCTACTTAAGTATCAGAAAATTATTTTATAAACTCTCCTTACTACATTATTTATGATCTCTATCAATTAAAATAGATATATCATATTTTTTTTCATATCATCCATAATCTCTCTTTAACATGAGTAATGTAATAAAGAGAGTTTATAAAATAATTTTTCTAAGGAACACGTCACGCATTTTAATTGTTTGAAAGTTTGTATTTTAGTATATGCCATGTCTCAACAATTTTTAACATGTTAATTTTATTGGAATCAAACGGTTAATAGAATGTAACATTAAATATAAATTTGAAAGAAATAAAAAGTTTAAAAAAATGGTATAATCAAAAGCTTTTTTTTTAAATAGTGGAATATAGTCCCACAAGGAAGTTTAACACTGAAGAAACATAACGTTTCGCAAATTTCGTCCCGTAGCTAGGAGATTGACGAAATTACCCTTCGATTTTATTAGAAATTCACACGATGCCATTCAGTTATTGCAAATAATGCCAGAAGGGTGTGAGAAACTCGTGATTTATTGTAATGTGCCGTTGCTGTGTTGCATTTGCCATCTGTCTCCAATGCCGATGACAAGTTTTGAAACGCTCGTTTTTAAAATATTTTAATCACATTCTTAAAATATTAATCTTATATTAATAAAATTATTTAATTATTAAATTTATTAAATAAAGCTTCTAATCTTATGTGTTATAATTTAAAATAAAAATAAAAAATATTCTAAAATATTAATTTTAAGGTTTTTGAAGTTTTTAATGAAATTATATTTCATTCTCCTTTTTCAATTTTGATTTTAAAATTATGCAACAATTTTTTAAAATTGTATCACATAAAATTTTATGTGCAATTTAATGATTAAATTAATAATTTTAATAATATAAGGATGTGATTGATATAATATTTATAATTAAAAATATAATTAAAATATTTTAAAATTAATTTAAAATAAGAGCCAATAAAATTAACTCGATTTTAATAAAAAAAACAAAACAAAAATCTTGAAACTGGGACAAAAGACGAGCAACAGTTGGCAAAAAAGCCGCTAAAATTGCTAATATCGGAGAAGAGAGTATTTTTCGATTCATAAGCCCAACAGAAAAAGCAAGCAATTCCGTTACTTTAAAAAAAAATCGTTGTTACATTGGAACAAGGGAACTCTTTTGTCAAAGGTGCGCACGTGTGGTCATCCACTTGTTGTTGAGATTATGGGTTATCGTGAATTACGTAGGACAGTGACCCCCGTTTTTTATAACTAAAACTTTGCACGGTTGCTTGCTTTTTGCTTCCCTTTTCTATCGTTACCCCGTTATCTTCTTTTTTTTCTGCCTCTCTTTTGATAGCGATACCTCAACTCCCTTTCTTCTTTTGGTTCTTTCCCCTCGTCCCCCTTTTTCCCTTCTTCATTTCTTCTTTTTCATTATTATTATTATTTCTTGAATATCAAAATGAAATCTTTTTCGATAATGACACTAATTAACACTAATTTTGTGACCCTCGCTATATATATATATATGAAAATATATTTACAAAATAGATTAAAATATGCAATAAGTCTTTATATTTTGTATAAAATTAAAATTTAGTCTTTATACTTTTAATTTTAAAATTTAGTCTCTATTTTTTGATTTCAAAATTTAAGACTAATTATTAATCTTTATTAAAACTATTTTGTTAAATTCAACTTTAATTACAAGGTCATTTTTTAGTTACATGGCTACTAAATGATATTTTTTATTTCAAAATATCACGCCAACAAATTTAACAAAAAATTAACGACTTTAACATTTAGATATGAATTTTAAAATCTAAAAATAAAGATTCTAAATTCTTAAAATAAAAATACAAATATTAAATTCTTAATTTGTAAATAGTATAGGAACTTATGGTATGTTTTGACCTATAAAATATTAATGAAATTTTGGCTTAAATCACAATGTTGATAATTTCAGGTAGGGGTTAATCTGAAAGAGTAAGCAAAGGCTTTGGTCTCCCTTCAAATAGAAATTTTTTCATATAAGTCCTTATTAAATTATTAAATTAAATATTAATTTGTAGTAAAATTATATTTTGACTCTTAAAATAAATAAAATTATGTTTAATCCTTTTAAAAATATGAAATCGTAAATTAATACATTGTAAAATTATATTCGATCTCTCAAAATTTTATTATTCAATTCCATTCCTAAAAATTATTGAATCCACCTAATTTTAGAAGTTTTATAATTTGAGTTGAAGTATTTTAGGTTTAAATTATTTCCTTATAGTTTTTATTTAATATATATATATATATATATTAACACTCTCATTCAATATATTTTATAAATGAATGACAATATAAAAATTATTTTAGATAATATAAAATTCTAAAATTTGAGAATTTTATATAAAATTAGATTTATTTTAGACTTGAAAATAGTAATAAGAGCTAATTAATGTTTTTAATTTATTTTATTATTCATGCACTCTAAACAAAATATGATGTGGTATATTATTACTTAGTGATTAAAAGGAGACTTTTTAATATCATCTTATCTAAGATAAATTCTTAAAAATTTCACGTTATAACTTTAATGTCAATTTACAATGTTATCGATTTGCACTTACTAATAATATTAAAAATGATTAAATTATGTCAAACTAAAGTATAATAATCATATCTTAAGTCTTAATCTGTATTAAGTGATTAAAATTCTTGATGAGACACTCATTTGACACAAATTTAAATTGTATGACCCCATCATTTAATATTATATAATATTTATTTATTTATTTATTAAATCTAAACATAATAAAGGGACTAAATTAAAATCAGGCTAATTTAATTACAAATAAGTTAAGAAAGAATCATTTTATTATTACTTTTTTTACCTACTTTTTACTTTTTACTTTTCCTTTTATAACTTTTTACTTTGATTTTGTTAGCTTTCTACCTAAGACTAAAAGATGATAGTGATGGTGGAAAAGTTGAAATGCATAAGGCAATGATTCATATATCAACTTCTAATCTTATAATATAAGATTTTTTTGTAGATGTGCCTTTTAAATCATGTTTGCCTTTATTCTCTTTCATATATATACATATATATACACATTAATAATGGGCTTATAAAGTTCCAAATTATGATGATTCACTTTCCTAGTTCCCACTCGTGTAGGTTATGAAAAAGGTAAAAACTTTTTTGTTGCAATCAAAAGTAACAAAATGTTTGTTTATTATTACTTAAACTACAATGAAAAAAAAAAAACTAAATACATAAATCAAAAATGATAATTGTTTCAATATGTTTTTGTTATGGTATTTACTTTTACTCGATTTTCAAATTAACCCAATTTTTATACTAATTTACAATTCGGTCAGTATGTCCAGTTTACAGATATATAGTTCATCACCATGCAGTTTGCATCATCATATAGGTAAATCCCTTACTCAAGAAACACATATTTGACTTATAATAGGATACGTGTTGACCTGCATGGGGATTTATCCAATCTTAATATATCAAATCATGAAACTGTGCGTGCCATATAAATAAGAAATTAACTTTTATGATTAGGACACACAAAAACATTCAACATGTTTTTTTTTAAGTAAATTTTGAATTTATTTTTTTGGATGAAATAAAACTGACCCCTTTAAAGGGAATGTCAGGTTTTCATCTATGTAAAATATCATAACATTATGTGATATCTTTACATTACTCTTAATTAACAAACATCACCTTAAAATAAATTTCACGATAGATGACAAAATTGAAGTTTGAGTAATAAATTTATTATTGTAAGATTTTAGTTGAATTATAGACCAAATAGAGTCAAAAGTGATTGAATTTAAGGTAATTAAATTATTAATTTAATAGTAAATTATAGTAAAATAATTAATGTTCATTCAATAATTATTTTGCATTAAAATTAGTCACATAAAATAATTGTTTCTCTAGAGTTACACATAAAATCAACAGAAAATTTTAATCTATACTCATACTTTTTTCATCAATCTAATGGTTAACTCAAATAAGAAATGATTATATGAATAAATGAGATTTATATTATATTTTATAGATTTATCATCATATTTTATCCTGATTTAAGATTTTATCCCGAATTTTAAAATTTTAATTTGAATTGATTTTTAGGATAAAATGTTGAAATTCAAGATAAAAATATTGATGTAAGATAAATCTATTAGAAAAGATCTGATAACACACGTGTTTCATTTACATATCTTTTCCTCTCCAAACAAATATATATATTTTTTTGAAGATAATATTATTTCAAAAATCTTAGAATTTCTATTTATATAACATAGATTCTGGTTTGCATTATATCATGACCTTAAGTCCAAAGACGTAAATGGAGGAAGGTGTTGACCTTGCCCACTTTCAAGGTAAAATTGTCTTGTAGCCTTTCAAACTTTTAAAAATTATAAATTAATATAATGTTAATTTTACATTTTAATCTCTTAAAAATTTATGAATCATCTCTGGCCTCAATTTTCTAATCGCCTTCCCTAAATAATTAAAAGAAAACAGTTCTTAATATGAGCAAATATTTATTAACAAGAAAAAGAATTATCTTCGTTAATTAAAATATTACTTTTTATATATTTTATTCCTATATTAAGTAATTAAGCAAATAAGGCATTTAAAAGAAAAGTGGGTCCAACGAGAGAGCGCAAAGCAATGGATATTTTAGAAACTGACCCGGAAATTGGGTGGATGCGTGTGGTTATGGGCCTACAAGGCAAAAGCTAAACCGGCACACCACATGTAGAAAGTAGGTGAAAGGGTTTCTATCCAAATTTGTATACAACTTTCAAATAAAAATAAAATCCCAATCCCATCACATATTACAAAAATTCCACCAACACTATTATTTTTTTTTTCTATTTAATTTGAAAATACAATAATTTAATAATTAAAGCAACCTCAATAAATAATTAATTATTTAAATAAAAAGCAAGAGAGGCGATTTATCTCACACCATCGTGTATGGCTTTCTTTTGAAGATAGAATGGAATGTTTTGTGGGGTCTTTTTTTTTTTTTTTTTTTTCTTTTTCACTTTAAACGTTTATAATGAATTACATTTTGGAAATAAATTATAGAATACATTGAAATTGAATATTATAATGTATATATTTATGCTATTTTCAATATCAAAATAATATTTAATATACTTTTAAAAATTTTACTTGCGAGTAAGATTAAGTTCACACAAAATATATATACACTACAATTGCAGATGATAAAACTCAAAATCGAGTCAAATATGCTAATTATACCAAAACTTCATTAGTAAAGTTTCTTTTTGTTATATATATATATATATATATATATAATTAATGATTTGTATTGTATAAAATTTAACATATACAATCAATTTTTTTATAATAACCACCAGTTGTAATGACATTTTGTTGTAAGAATCAAGTTTTTAGAAAATTAATTTTTATGTTTTATTTTAACTCTCTATAATAACTTTTTGCTTATGATAGCAACGTTCATAATTATGAAGTACATTGTTTTATTAAATTAGTTATCTATAATAACACATGGTCTAAAATTTTAAATAAAGTTATAGTTATTTCATATAAGTAAGCATATTAACTATCATTTATTAAATGAAAATAATCTTAATTTAAATATTATTTCAATAAAATGATTAAATTTTACGTGAAGAGATAAGTTAATTGTACTAGGTTGTGATTTATTAATATGATTTTTTATGTGATAGAATGGATTATAAATTGTTATTTTCTAAACTTAAGTTTAATATTTAATTTAAAGTGTTTATAATAATTTTTTTTAAATTTCAACTTATATATTTAAATTCACGGAATGAAACTATTATCATCTCAATCAATAATTAAATGTATTAATCATAAATTTAAAAGAAATTCATTATAAATTAAACAATCAATCTCAACTCTCTCTTTTTCATTTTAGGTGAAATAGTACTTATTGGGTTTTGTTTTGTTTTTTTAATTTTACTACTATAAATAAAACACATTCAATAGTATAATATTAGTATAAATATATATTCGAATCATTATAACATAAAATCAAATTAACATAAAAATACAATTGAAATAAATCGAAAAAAATGAATAAAATCTATATATAACATTTGCACATGATGGAACTGGATTAATTCATACTAGTGAAACCAAAACCTAGATGCTCAACAACCTATCCTAAAAAATATAATAGAAAAGAAAGGAAGCCAAAGATGAACATGATTCCATTGACAGAAGGGGACGAGCAGTTTAGTCCATGTAATTGAAACAGATGTACTACGAAAGTCAAACAAAAACATCTGCTGATGTTTTGTTTTTAAGTCATTTGTTCATTGAACTGCTTGAGAAAAGCCCAATACTTATGCCTGAATCAAGTCCAGACTCAGTCATGTCTCGGCCCAACCATGTAAACTGAGCCACACACATCGGCTACCAAGCCTTCAGAGCATGAATGAAGCGCACTAAAGGATTGAAGGCATTCAAAGAAAGCGGATCGGTGCCTGGCTACTCTAATCTATCCTGTCACTTAAAAAAGGCATCAAGAATTTACGTGCACCTCTATTAAATACTGAATTTTCTAAAGTTGAGTGCTTGGATACTTAACATGACCGGGTTTGTTACATTATCTTTACTGCCTTTTGGTATGTTATTTTTACTAATGGTGTTTAAACGGTTATTTACACGGCGTCGTTGAGGGATGTCCGGCGTACGTTCGAGGATTGCAACAAGGTGCTAGGGATATTTGAAGACCAACTAAAATAAATTATCATGTTTCGAATAAACTTAATCAATAATCTAAATTTTAAAAAAGATTAATTAATTTTCAACTAAAATAGATTCAATAATCCAACGATAAATCAAATTAATTTGGTTAAGCCGATTAATTTAATCGAAATTTGGACGCGTAATAATGTTTATAGCATAATTTACTCGACGTGTAAGTTGTAAGAAAAAACATTGCGTGCATTTCAACCCACCATTAAGAAAAGCATGACGTCAATAATAACTGCTTACTGCAAATGTCATGGCCCACGCACTCCCAAAGACAACATCCATAAAACCAACCCAACAATGACACGTCGTTACATCAAATGTCTCTTTTTATAATATATTGCATTCAATTTGTAACGACATAAATTAATTAACATTAGGTGGAAACGAGTAGAACCGTCTAGAGAATTTAAAAATCATCAGCACCACCAACGTCGTCGTATCCAAGATCATCTTCAACCTTCTCCGCCACCTCATCTACGATATGATCCTCCACCGCATCCACACCTTCTGCTAACGCCAGTCCACCCAATGCCCCTGCAACCGCACCCACCGCCAAACCTGTTCCCATCCCTCCAAACTTACTCTTCTTCTCCTCTTGCCCGTAAGAAGTATACCCTCCATTTCCCATGCTCAATGGAGCCTGACCGTACGGCGGCGGGACGTTGTAATTGTAACCACTGTAGGGGTAGCCAGCTGGTGGAGATTCATAGTAAGGATTTCGTGGCTGTTGACCGTACGGGTAACCATAAGCCGGCGGAGCTGCCGGTGGTGTTGGGACCTGGTAGAGAGGTGCACGGTACGGATCAGGCTCGTGATACCGTGACTCTCTGATCAAAACCTTGACGTCAACTTTGCCTTGAGGCCTCCCGGAGGGACGTTTCAGCTGGAGTGTTTTCTTGTGGCGTTCACCGAAGCCGGCGTCATCGAGAACTTCACGGAGCTTGAGCTTAGTTGAGCCGATGAGAGGCTTGGTGTCTTCCTCGGAGCCGGCGTGTACAACGTCGATGAAGAGGGTTGTATCGTCGTCGATGGGAGCATAGAGAGGGAGGACGAGAGTTTCGTTCCAGGTGGGACTGGTGTCACCTTCCTCGTCGACTTTAGTGGAAAACTTGTAATTTGGGTCAACCCAAACGACGACGTAGGGCCTGATCGGACCGTAGCGCCAGTTCACGTTTTTGAGGTTCGTGGCGGAGGTGAGGGTTACTTCTATTTCATGCGGATAGGCCATGATATTTCTGGTTCAGTTTTGGAGAGCAATAGACAAAGTGATGATGGCTGAGGTTGAGCCGAGGGCCATTTTATACAGGTTCCATCAACCGGAGAGACGAGTCTTACAAGTTTCTTCTGTAGCAAATTACTCTTTTGACCTTGGCTGACAGGTGGCCTATTTTAACTGGATTCTTGGTTTATTAATTATTATTAATCTATTATGTTTGAATTATGTAAATATATATGTTGTCAGTAATAAACAGTTCTTATATAATTTCTTTGATGATACGTATAAGAGGGATAATTGCTTCTAGGATATCTAATTAACGAAATTTAATTTTTATGTTTTGAGTTAATTATTATTAGGTTTAAGCATTTTGAAATTGAAATCATCATCCAAACATAATATTGCTTTATAATTATAAATAATTATACTTAAATTTAATTACAATAGATAATTAGTTCATTTAAGAAAAGTTGAATGTGAATTAAAATCATAAAATTCTAAAATTGCATTAAAAAAGAAGAAGATAAAATTGAATTGTTGAGTGATTATTTTGTAATTTTTTATTATTGATCATCAAAATATCAATATTTAACCCAAATTAATAATTTTTAGTTAAATTTATCAATAATCAAATACCTATTTTTATAATTTTAATAGTTGTATGGTTAAAATATATAATTAAGTGATTACTATTGTAATTTATTCAAAATTAAAATTAAAAAGAGGAACACGGATTATTGCCAAACGAAGGCATGTTGTTGGTCCTAAACAAATGGGGACAACATACTCGTTATCCGCAAACAAATTGTGGCTTGTTGATGTGCTTTTGACGGCGGGTTGGTTTTTGCATTAATCTAAATAGGATTTAAGTAATAAATTTTATGTTGGAATGTTGAGATAAAAAAAATTAAATTTTAATAACTAAGTTAAAATTAATTTATTTTAAAAATAAAGACATAAAAATCGATGTTTTAAGTATGAAAATATAATATGTTTGAATAAGTTAAGAAATATTGAGACTCTTATATGATGTTTTTGAATTATCGTTTCTATTAAATTTAATAATGTAATATTCAATTTTAAAGATTTGTCTAAATAACAATTAAAATCCCACCAAAATACTTAGTTGAAGTGAATCCCATCAAAAGAATAGATATTGGTTTCCACTTGTATGGCACCCAAGTAGTTGTCATGCAGACTAAATGATCTTAAAAGATTTACATGTATCTCGCTAGTCATGTTTAAATACCCGTGCAAGAGATTCACTATGATTCATCCTTTAAGTTCCCTCATATAGATACTTGTCCATGGAATTATAAGTGAAAGGAGGGGAGAAGCATGCGGATATTATGGAGCCTTGGTCGACTTAATTAAGTCAACTATATCGCTAGATAACCTGGAACGAGTGAAGGTAGAAGAAGCGCTGTTACATAAAATTGCCAACGCAGTTGCGTGCAAAGGGAAGGACCGCGTTGAAAGATGCGAGGTTTTCGGCAAATGACGGGCCCGGATGAGCATGGCGGGTTTAAGTTAAAGCCTCTGAGCCAAAGCGTTGTAGAGTTGATTCGCGCTAAATTCAATATCGATAACCGTGTCAAATTGAGATTCACTGTTAAAGAAAAAAACGATGGTGTTAATTTTAGCTGGATTAGTCAAACACTCACCGTCGCATCTGCTTGTCGTTAACTTCACTTCTCACTTTTCTCTCTCTAATATTATCATTAATTGTTATTAAATATTAATTTTTTAACGTATTTTCCATTGAAAAAAAAATTCCCACCAAACCCAGATAATAATAAAAAATAGAGTGCTTGGATTCAAGGAAATTTCTGTGCCCACATTTTATTTAGTTTATTATTTATTATTTTTTATTTGGCTTGCCGTTATAGACAATGGAATTTTCCCGTCACATTAAAAACAATCAGCGGGCTCTACTTTATGGCTTATTTATTTGAATATTTTCATTATAGGATATTTTACCGGGTAGTTCAATTTTTGGATTACGTGTTGGAATCTGATTGGGTCTTCGTACCAACTACGTTACTTGCAATGTAGCGTAACGTTGTTGAAGACGAATGGGTTTATGTATGGCTGGCACTATGGCGATGTCATTGATTTTCACTTTTACCTGTACATGTTTGGATTTCATTTTAGATATTTTATTTTAAACCTTTTATTTTATTGTATAATTTTGAATTTTCAAACGAAGCATGATATTATATATATAACATAATAGATTAGATAATTCATAATTAAATATTGTTATGCCATAAAAAATTAAGATAAATATCAAATTCATATATAAATTTTAGTTCAATATATAATTTGATACATAAATATTAATTTAATATAAATATACACGTGAAATATGTATGTATAAAATTTTACTTTTATTCAATTGTATATATTTAAAGCAATATATACATACATTCATTTTCATGTCGATTAATATAATTATTTATGTATGTAATATATTAAAGTAAAATAATATTAATTGATAATATTTAATTATTTGGGAAAATTAAATCAAATAAAAAATTATGTATAAAATCGCACAAAACTAAAATTTATGTATAATATTATACGTGAAATTAAAATTTATGTATAATTTTAATATTTATCTCTTAAATTTTATTTAAAATCATGTCACTAATAAATAACATTCGTATGTATCAAACTATTATTTAAATAGAATCTTATGTAATAATTTTATGGTCAAAAATATTTACCGCCTCAAATACGTTTAAACAAATCTTTAAATATTTAGAAAAAGTATAAAATTTTTATTAAACAATTTGATTACCAGATGAGTATAAAGGCTAAGTTAGTAGGTGTTTAGGTATAACTACCCTATTTAACACTAAAGTCTGGCTAGATTTTAACTCACTCCACATCATTATTTTCTATTTGAATATTTTAAAGTGGATATCATCTTTCAGTTTAAGATTTAAGATTTGAATATAAAAAAAATTATGTTATATAATTACGAGGTGTGTTGTGGTGGTTGCTCATATTATTTCTTAATTATATAGTTAGGAGTTTAATTCTTGTTGAATAAAATGGAGTATATTTCGTGATCAATCGTTTACCTCTTCGAAATGCACCCGTAATAAAAAAATTAATTAGTACTCTTAGTCAATACTCGAGTTTTGACCCCAAAAAAATCACGTTATACCTTATATTTTTTATCCCCCCTCTACTCATCCTTGTTAATATATATTAACTAAACTAATTCATGTATCTATGTTGGTATTACAATCGTGTTTAATCTATTTTAAATTTACAGGATTTTAATATTTTATTAATTTATATTATATAAATTTTGAGCCGCTTACGTTATAATTTTATTTATTTATGGGATTAGGTAATCTGATTTAATGTTAACTTAAGTAATAGATATGAAGATTGAATACAAATGCGTTTATAAAGATTTTAATGTAATTAATAGTTAAAATAAATTACCTTTGCATCAATAAACTCAAACATAAATGCCCTTAATTTATAAAATTAAAATATAAATAAAAAATAAATATATTAAATTTTAAGTCTAAACTCAAACATATTAATCTTTCATTGAAAAAATATTAAAAAAATTGTAATATTATTTACTTTAAAATAAAAACAAAACAATTAAATAAATTTGGGTTAGGGTGAAATGAAGTTAAGTCTTTTATTAAATTTCGGATGCGAAATAAAGGCATTTTTTTTCTTAAGAGTTTGGGTCAAGTTGGGTTGGGCAAAAATTTGTCGGCCTTGTTGCCATCCTTAATTACAGGGGCATAACTGACAAGCGCCCTGACCCCTATAAAATAGAAAATTTTCTATTTAGATTCTTTAAATTTTTAAATTAGTAAAGATAAAATAATATTTTGGTTCCTAAAAATGATAAATTTTGATTTAATCTTTTAAAATTATAAAGATATGGACTATTAAAATGATGAAATTATATTTTACTATCGTAAAAATTATAATTAAATTTTGATCCTGAAAAGACTTTCGACTTCACCCCTGTCTAATTATATTATTATTAAAAATAATAATCACAAATGTTGAAAAATTGAAGTTAAATAATCCTAAAACTAACATAAAAAATAGTATTAAAAAAAAACTCAAAAGGGTATTAATGGAATGGAGTGATGATCATCTTAGACATGTCACCTAAAAGTTGGGTTAGACAAGCTATATGGCATCACAAAAAAGGGACTTTTTCTTGTAACCAAAAGTAAAAAGAATGTTTAATTTTATTTTTTAGGTTTGATCGACAGATTGAAAACAAGTGAGACTAACATGTTGAATTTCAAATGCCAGCTTCAAAATTTTAATTTTTCACCTTTTTAAGGAAAAAAAAATTAAACAAGTGAGACTAACATGTTGAATTTCAAATGCCAGCTTCAAAATTTTAATTTTTCACCTTTTTAAGGAAAAAAAAATTAACTCAATTGGTTTATTCAGTCAATTAAACTCATCAAAGGCGAAATACTCATGTCTCTTTAGTGGATGGTTGTACGATTATGAAAGGTTGAGGTGCTCTCGACTTTGTGAACTAAATCGTCAAGAGTATATTTGTTTTCGGTAGAGGACGGAAAACAAAATTTTGTCCTAAGAACAATACTTTTAATTATTGAGAATTTAATTGATTGCTCGAAAAAAAGGAATTTTTAATTTATAAAATAAAAAATAATAAGAACGAAATAAATGAAATTTTACAATGTCTCGGTGAGATTAAAACTGGACTTCAAAGTCGGCATCTTCAAATGTCAACTTCACCGTCGTAGTTTTTTTTTTTTTTCAGTTTTCAACATGAAATAAATTCTCTTTAAAAGAAAAACTAAATAAAATTGACAATGACATTCATATTCTTGTGAGAGTCAATCTTTCTTTCTTTCTTTACTAGGAATATAATTTGGCGTTGTGAAATTTAAATTTTAATATTTTAATTTATAAATATAAAATTATAATTATTTAATTATATAATATAAATTAATTATAATTAACTTTTAAAATTTTAAAAGTTTGAAAACTAAATGTGATTACAATATTTCAAGACATTCTTTAACAAAGAAAATATTTTAAAAGTTAAAATGATAAGTGAATTATATAATTTATATAGTTCAATATAAGGTTTTATTATTATAAAAATAATTTATTTACAACATTATTTATATTAATATTATTATTACGAATATCTTATTAAGTGGATGTCCATTATGATCAATATAAATTTTAATGTACTTTAAATTATAATAGTTATTGAAATTAGAGCTCTAATTCTTTTATCTTATTATCTTATAAATAAAGACTCGAAGAATCATTATAATCCTCATTGCTTTCATATTTCCTTTATTATTTATTCTCTCCATTTCTCTTTATTTTATAACAATTTTTGGCTCCTATTTTTTAATACATCGATTATATTTATTATAATATATATATTAGATAACAAAAACTTAAGCTATTAAATTATTAGTAATTTACGTTTTAGTCACTCAAATTTAAAAAGTTATAAAATAGCCACTAAATTATTCGAAAGTTGTTAAATTGTTTGAAATATTTTATTTAAGTCATTGAACTGTTAAGTTTTTTTATAAAAATTTGGATAGTGAGCTCCAAGTGACGATTCAACGATTGGTATAGTAGATAAATACACATCAATAAGTAGAAGAACATATTTTAGATTCAAGTTGATCCGACGGTCAATGTCAGAGATTGAAGAAGAAAGTTGTTTAGGCTTTGGTTTATAGTTTTGTGACATTCAAAGTTGTTTTCTTTAAAAATAAACTAAACAGGGGCGAATCTAACAAATTTTTAAGAGGAGCCGGAATTAAATTATATATTTTTACAATAGTAAAAATATAATTTCACCATTTTAGTAGCTTATAAATTACTAAATCAAATTTTTTTTTATCATTTCGTGATGTTAAAATGTAATTTTACCATTACTAATTTAAAACTTTATAAATTATAAAAGGAGCCTAAATAAAAAAAAATTTAGGGGGTCTCGCCCCTGAAACTAAACTTTAAAATAGAATGTGAATAAGAGCTTTTAAATTGTGTATACGGTGCAAACGAATATCATACAATAATGATTTTAACAATTTAATGATTTAAATGAAAACTTTCAATTAATTTAATGATATTTTGTAATTTTTTATATTTAATAATCAGTTATTAATAATTTAATGAGTTAGGTCTGCTTACCAAAATTTTATTTGGTCAAATGAGAGTGAATATTCAACCTGTTTGCGAATTCAAATATAGACTCAAACATCTAGGGCTCAAAGCCCAATCAAATTGGACATTTCACTCCTGTAAAAAGGAGCTTTGTATTAGATTTGGATGTCGATTAAAGTGTCTACCGTATTGGATTAAGTTTAGTTTAATACTTTTGAAAAGTCTTTTAAAAAGTCTTTGTGAAAAATCTTTTAAAAGACTTTGAAAAGTTTGCTTTAAAATTTGAGTGTTTAGATTGATGTCAAAAGTCTTTGAGAAATAAAATGTCCATTTTAGACATGTTATTATCAAGTAACAAATATACATTTAAATAAATTTTAAATTAGTTAATATTATTATATTTTAGTAAGAATATAAAAATTACTATAACTTGTTAATATTTTAATATATGAAATATAAATTTTAATTTTAAATATTTGTAAGTAATAAATATTAATTAGTTATTAAATTTAATTAGAATATATAAACTACATTTTAAATATTTAAATATAACCATTAAATATTTGTAATTAATATTTTAAAATATTTTTTATTTTAATTAATGATTTTAACACATTTATAATTAATCCCCACAAAAAAAGGAAAGTACTATGTTATTAGAGGATGAAAAGTAATTAAGCACTAAAAGTGCTTTTGGGAAGGAAAAGCTAAAATTTTAGCTTCTGTTTTAAATCTTTGAAAAGACTTACGAAAAGTTAAAATTCCAAATAAAAGCGAATGTTTCATGATTTTTCTTCCAAAATTGCTTTTGGAGTAAAGTCTTTTAAAAGTAATGAAATGGCCTAAGTTTGAGTTTGTATTTTTAAACTCTGACAGGCCTAAGTCGATGTATGTTATTGTCTTGAAATGATAAAAATATAAAATAATCTTACATTAATATATTTATAATAAAATTTATATAAAAGTAATTTTATGATTTTTAAACAATAAAATTGCTATTTAGGCGGGTTGATATGAGGCTTCAATTTATTTAGAATAGAATCACAGACTAACCCATGAATATTTTTAATCATGATGTTATGATGTGTATGTAAAAAATAAATTTATAAAAAATTAGTCGAATTATTGAGTGGAATGGTAAAAGTCTTGGACACAAAATATCATCCATGTCAAGTTCAACGTTTAGGCTATTGGTTATTTTAATTAATGTTTTTAATTGTTGTTAAAATTATATAAAAATATAAAAACACAAGCACCACTGTAATCATATTTACTATTTCTTTAAGGAAAAAAAAGCAAATTGTTTGCATTTTTTTATCTATGATAAATTTGTGTTATTAATTCAATGACACATTCAATATGTGAATGATTTTTTTTTGTAAAAAATATATTTATTAAAATTTTATATAAAAATAAATGAAACTTTTTGTTATCTCAAGATAAGGATTTCAAAAAATAAAGGCAATATTCCGTGTTTGATATTTTGGGAAATCGAGCCCTAACTTGCTGGGTTCCGATCTTTCATTAGACCCCAAATAATCGAATATCATTCTTAGATTTAAACACATCAATTTTGAAAGTCAAAGGATAAGCTCGATTTTTGGGATTTGAAATGTCGTACCCTAACTCACTGGGCGTGACATTTTACTTTCTCGAGATAAGAGGGTCTGATTGCTCATATTTCATTCAAGTTTTTCCTTTAAAATAAAAAGAATCGTATTTCAAAATTTTTTAAATTTTCGATATTAGGACATTAATTAATTAATTAAGTACCAATTATGGGCGTCACGATGGTGCTAATCCTTCCTCGTGCGTAACTGACTCCCGAACCTATTTTCTTAAAATTCGTAGACCAAAATATTTTATAAGGGTGGCCCAATCACACTTCAAAAAATATTAGTGGCGACTCCGTTTTTTTTTTAAAGTCGACCTGTTTTTAAATAAAAAAATAGTTTCGATAAAAATAAATGAAACTTTTTATTAAAATGACAAAATCGAAGGTTTTAAAAATAGTGTCTTAGATTCAATTATTATAGATGATTTTTTTTATGAATTTTATATAAAAAATCAAATATATTCATAATAATATAATTTAACTAGTTTATTATCCATACAATTTTAGTTTTATTTATTTAATATATATAAATTTTAGCTAATTAAAATATTTTAAAATAAAATCGACAAATACGTGTAACTCATTTTAACATACTAAGAATTATTTTTAATATTATAAATAAATGAAATTTTAATTGAAAATTAATTTACCTATTTATTAAGTATAAAAGGGTTTGTAATATTTTATTAGTGTAAATTTGGAAGGATGGAAACTTGTAATTTGAAATTAGGGTAATTACACAACGAGATGACTTCATAGAAAAAATCAACAAACCCGAATGACTGATTCGAAAAACATTAAGAATTGAAATGACCCGAATTAACCCGACGTAAGCAACCCGAATTAATCCGTCAAGTTGACTGGTTTGCGCGGACATGTTAAGGTATTTTTTATGTGTAGGATTTAGCCTCTCTTTGGATCTACCACGGCTATTCAGCCCAGCTACACAAGATCATGTTTGACAAATACTAATCCAGCGACCAAAAAGATCGAACGATCATAATCTTCAATGTACACGAGCGCACCCCATCCCTACCTCTTTAGAAATCTCATCTCCTCGACCCTGAAGCAGGCTTCAAGACTAGTGAACACTGTACATTGAAAAACTTCGAAAGCCCCAACGGAAATGGTGTCGTCTCTAAGACTACCGGCGCTCACCTCCCTCTTCTCTCCTTCCTTTACCCGCCGCTCCACGGTGTCTCTTCGGCGGCGTCTCCATCTCCGTCCGCCTCTGGCTGCTGGGTTCCCGGCCCAAAGCGCGGCGTCGAGTCCAACGGAAACCGAGGACCGAGTTGACAGTAAGAAGAGCGGCCGAGTCCAAGACCGGGGGAGTACTGACCGAGTCATCACGCCTCGGTCTCAGGACTTCAATGCTTGGTATCTTGATGTTATTGCTAATGCTGAGCTAGCTGATTATGGTCCCGTTCGTGGTACCATGGTTATTCGACCCTATGGTTACGCTATGTGGGAAGCAATTCAGGTCGCTTCATTTTCTTCCAAATTACACTAATAATTGCTCTTTTTATCTTTCGAAATTTTAGTTGATTTTGAAAATTTTGCAGGATTATTTGAATGTTAAATTCAAGGAGACTGGGCACTGTAACATGTACTTTCCACAGGTGATTTTCTTTTTGGGATAAGTTTTAAGCTATCATTTTGTATATTTGCTTTACCTACTTTAGCTTAATGGTTTGTGAAATTTACCGTGAATACAGTTTATTCCATACTCATTTATAGAGAAAGAAGCTAGCCATGTTGAGGGATTTAGTCCTGAATTAGCTCTTGTTACGATTGGAGGAGGAAAGGAACTCGAAGAGAAACTTGTGGTACACATTTAGTATTACCGAGAGTTATCAATGCAGTTTTATGGATTAGCTTAATTATATTCAGTGGTATACAAACTGAATGACTTTTTAATGAAAATGCTGGTTCATGAGTAACCATGATGGCATGACCTGAGTTTTGCCTTTGATTGTTATACTTCCTGAGGTTGTGACAGGTTCGACCTACCAGTGAAACTATAGTAAATCATATGTTTACACAGTGGATTCACAGTTATCGTGATCTCCCTCTAATGATCAATCAGGTATAAGCTTAGTAATATATATTTGGCCTGTTTATACAGTTTTGCAGGGTTGCCACTTACTGTGTTTCCCTTGTTTTGTTCCATTCAGTGGGCAAATGTCACAAGATGGGAGATGCGGACGAAACCATTTGTAAGGACCCTTGAATTTCTTTGGCAGGAAGGTCACACAGCTCATGCCACACTGGAAGAGGCAGAAAAAGAGGTTTATGTCACTTTACCTATGGCTTAGACATGATGAATTTAGATGGTATTGTTTTTATTTAAAGGATTGGATGCTTCTAAACTGCAGGCACTGCAAATGATTGATGTCTATACAAAGTTTGCTTATGAGCAAGCTGCAATACCTGTAATTGCAGGTAGAAAATCTAAAGTGGAAACATTTGCTGGTGCTGACAAAACCTATACAATAGAGGCTATGATGGGTGATCGCAAGGCCTTGCAAGCTGGAACCAGCCACAATCTTGGGCAAAACTTCTCCCGCGCTTTTGGGACACAGGTGATATATACATGGGGTGCTCCTTTTTTTATATCTTTTTCATTCCTGATATGGATATGCATGCAGGGAGCAAATAATTTGTTTACCAATGAAGTTTAATGTTAAGGAAATTGCTGGCAAGCAATGCACTTCTGTTATTTACTTTCACATAGATGAAATATGTACCTGCTATCTTTTTGTGGTTAACTCTTTAAACCTTCGGTTATTATTGAATATAGGCACTGTCATGGATTTTTTCCACTTAATGACACATTTGTTTTTGGGAGACATTTTCCAGGATTACACAGGCTTCTGTTATTGGTTGTCTAGGGATGCTTTAGGTTTTTTTTTCCCTCATGTTCTCATTGTTGTAGTAATTTATTGTTTTACTGTCTCTGCTCTTGGTCCTAGCAATTTCAGAAAGTCAATCCAAAAGCCAGGCAAGTTTAGTATATATTTTTAAGAAGATTATAACACTGCTTAGACACTGTAGGATGGAGGACATTTTTGTACTTAGCTGTCCGTTTTATTCATTTATGATTGTCCTTCCACAAAGGGCTTGCAGCAATTTTCTTTTCTATTTGTTTCTAGCAGGCATAGGCCTTTCAAATGCTAAAGTGAATGATCGATCCCTTTTGTTGCATATTGTGCTGGCCATTGTATTGGTAACTCTATAATTAATAAAGGCTTTTGACTGAAAGTTATGCTTGGGCAGTTCACTGATGAAAATGGACTAAGGCAATATGTGTGGCAAACATCTTGGGCAATCAGCACAAGGTTTGTTGGTGGTATTATAATGACCCATGGAGATGATGCTGGCCTGATGCTTCCTCCGAGAATTGCACCAATACAGGTATGTAATGATAAACTGTAATAGATGGCCTGAACTGTTGCCGGCATTAGTTGATTGGTCCTTTTCTTATCAAAGGCAATGGTAAATATGCTGGTGATATAAAATTATGGCGCTGAGACTGCTAGTCAATTGTAAGCGATCTTGGGATTCTGTTTGCTGTAGAAGAAGCATGTTATTCTTTTAAGAAGTTACACAAAATGCAGTGTCAGACCCTTTTGGTAGCTATGGTTCAGCCTGTAAGGTGGAGCGTATAAGTAGAATGATATTTATGGTGGAACTATGTTTGCAAACAACTTACTGGATATTAGATTATCTTCATGCGATTTATCGATACACAATGTTGTTCTGAAGCTAAATAAATATTGGGAGAACCACTTGTGTAACATGTTTAAATAGTAGAGAGAGTGTATTTTTTTTTTTTTTTTTTGCTTTAGAAAATAGTAATAGTGGGTGTTGTTGTTATAGCTGTCTTGACAACAAATTTTGTTGGTTTATTAAATCTGCATATGGTCATTCACTGGGCTTTGTGTAACAAAAAGGAGTATCTTTCCCATCTATAAAAGCCTTGTCCTCCTAAGAATTGTATTTGAGATGTCCAAGTTCGAATTACCAGATCCCAACCATCGAGGTGTCCCTTAAAGATACTTCTTTTACCAATAATAATACTCAAAAAAGAAAGAAAAGGGAAGAGGAAAATATGTAGATAATTGGAGTCTACATCACCACATCCATTTTTATAATAGCTCAATTATTTTCTTTGAGACAAAACAGTCTCCATGTGTGGGCTTACCAGTTTAACCCGAAATGATGTCTCAATAGGGCATTAATGAGTCTGATGCTTATCTAGACTTCTTGATCTTAAGGGCAAAGATGCTTGTAAGTATTGAGGTGCTAGTGGTCTATTGTCCTTGCTTTCCTCGTAATTACTGTCTTTTAAACTAATTAGAGTTTTGGCTTTGCATATGATCTTCATTTATATCTTTTACTTGTTCCAGTCAAGTGTATGTAATAATGCCAGCCGTTGTCTGTTCCTGCAACACATAATCATCAGAATATGCTTATCTTCTTGGTTCAGTTGTTCATCTTTCAAGTGGTAATGCTTAATAAATTTTAAAAAAAGAAAAACCAAAAGGAAAAAAATGCCTTGAGTTTCTCTTACAAATTTTTATTATTTTTATGATGATTGTCTTTTTGTGTTGTCTATCATACGCTTTCAGGTGGTAATTGTACCTATTTGGAAGAAGGTTGATGAGAAAACACGAGTTCTAGATGCTGCATCTTCTGTTGCAGAAACTCTGAAAAATGCTGGACTTAAGGTTAAACTTGATGACACAGATCAGAGAACACCAGGATGGAAGTTCAATTTCTGGGAGATGAAGGTATCTTTACCTTAAAATGGGCAGCACTTATATTGGTTATTCCGAAGTATAAAGCTTATTTCTTAACTCTATGTTCTTCCTCAAGCTAAAAAACCGGGATAAGGAATCTCCTAGGAAGTTCATACAACTTCTGTCCATGATCCAGAAAATGTGTATGGATGAAGTTGTGATCCATCCCTTGAGTTTTTTGGGTGCTTATATTATTTTTCATGTGATGTAGTCTGATCTTATTTGCTTTGCAAAAAAATATATTTAACTTTCATCTGCCTCAAGCTTTAGATAATAATTTTGTAGGGAGTGCCTCTGAGGATTGAAATTGGTCCCCGTGATGTTTCAAGTGGGAGTGTGGTCATATCTAGAAGAGATATTCCTGGGAAGCAAGGGAAAGCTTTTGGAATATCAATGGAACCTTCAATATTGGAAGCTTATGTCAAAGACAGATTGGATGAGATCCAATCATCTCTTCTTCAGAGGGCAATATCTTTCCGGGACAGGTTTGTTTTCTTTCTCAAGCACTTATTAAGAGTTTTAACCCAAGGAGAACAAGACGGATAACAAATTTTTTGAGCTTTGATGTTCATTATGGCAACCCGGTAGCTATTTGGGTTGAATCAAGCTTATAAATGTACTATGTATGTGTATATGATGAGTTTGTGAAGCTAAAGCATGACCATTGAATTGGAAAACCTGCTCTTTCATTTGTAAACAACAGAAAAACTGCATAACTAGCTTCTTGTTTTTAGAGCTTACAAGAATAGCTGTCTTCAGTTCAATGGTAGACCTTGAAGGATTTAGGGATTAGTAGAATTGATGTTTTGATTAAAAGTACATTGTTCTGTAATTCTTACATCTACTTAATTAATTAAACCTGCAAAATCTCTTCAAAGTGTTGCCATTGGAAATTCTTATTATTGGCATTTCTAGAAACTATAAATAATAGGATGGGGATATTCAATTTCTGACAATGTCTTCGCTTTGTCTTAATAGATGTTCATCTGATAGATCGAATGTTTTCATGTTTACTACATGGATGTATTCTTGTATCTATCGCTCTTGGAAGCTTCAACTTCCTTGAGAGCTTCACAGAATTTTTTGAGTTGAGCAGAATCCATATGCTTCTCTGCACTCTGGACTTCTTTGCTCTTATTTCTAATGCTTCCTGGACTCTTTGCAGTAACATAGTGGATGTGAGCTCTTATGAAGAACTCAAAGAAGCAATATCTTTGGGCAAATGGGCTAGGGGTCCTTGGTCTGCTAGGTATACTACTCTTTATCATAGATGATAGCCATATTAGAACTATTTGACTATTGTTCATTTGACTATATATTTACTGAAACATGTGCATTTGTGAGTCCGACAGTATATTTCTATTGTGGCTGCAGTGATGCAGATGAGTTACGGATAAAAGAAGAAACAGGGGCAACAATTCGCTGTTTCCCCTTCGAACAGCCTCAGGGGACCAAAGCATGCTTGATGACAGGCAAGCCTGCTGATGAAGTAGCCATTTTTGCAAAATCTTATTAAGACTTAGGTAAAGTTTTCAAGCTCACAAACTATCTAGTTTCGCAGTTATATGTCCTGAATTTTGTCTAGGTTTTTTATACCCTCTTCCTCTCCTATATGAAAGACGTAGCTTTGATCACATTCACTGAAACAGCACACATAACTGTTTATACATTTTTAAAGCTGTCATTTGGTCATGTTCTTGCCTTGCTTTGGGGTTGATCTAGGACAACAATTTATAGATCCGGTTTGATATATAGTGATATTTATGTATAAAATGAGATTGGCTTATTTGCATTCTTTTTATCCGGTGTGTTATTTATTTTATAATAGTAGAGGGACTAATTTAATCAAATTTCTGTAATAGGAGGACTTGGTAGGTACTTTCACTTGCAAAATCACAGAGAAAATGGAGGAGCTAAATTAAGCTCCATGAGGAGCAGAAATTTGCTTTTATTTTATCCTGATGCTCGAGAATGAACAGAACATGACATTATACATATTTAGGTTATTGAAATTTTATGAATTACAACGTATAATTAGAAAATAAATAATATAAAAATATGCAACATCTATCATTAGATTGGTAAAAACATAGAAATATTTTTAATAATATAAAAAATACATTATAGTAAATGAAATGATATTTTGAAGTTTAAATATTTTATTTTATGGCGAGACAATGTGTTAAATGAAATATGATGATGAGAATTTTGAGTTACTCAAATCTTTCTTAAATTTTCTTATAAGTTTTAAAAATATATATTAATAAAAATAATAGATATATATTAAAATTTTAAACCTCTATAAAACCGAAACTCTATTTTGATGAGCGGGCAGAACGGTGTGGAGAAACTTTGGTAAAAAGAGACGCATTTGTCGGCAGTCATAATATAATATATGCCCACAATCATATCATAAAATTTGGGCAGTAGGCAGCGCCGATACAGATACAGTGCCTTATAATGAATTTCTTATTTGAAAAATAATAACTAAATCACTGTGATTCAATAATTGAGTTTAGAAACACTGTTTCAACACATTCTTATCTTCATATTATAATAATAAAAGGCAAATTTACGATGTATTTGGAAAGGGATCAATAATAGGTGAAGAATAAAGCACCAACCAACATTAAATTTTCAAACAAATTCGATAAATTCCACCACCGTCTTGTTACAACAAAAACAAAATTGGGCAAATTCCACCACCCCCACTGTCTTGTTGGCGACAAAGGATTACGCAAGCACAAAGTGCAGGCGAAGAACAAAAATAATTGAACAAAAAGGACATGGTAGTACTTGAATTTGAGTGCTTAAAGATGTTGGGTCTCAACGTTAACCAATCATGCCAAAGTCCCATCGGCATTTATGCTTTAAATTTTAAATTGATTCTGAATTTTAAATCTTCAAAATATCATTTGTATCAATAAGTCTCATAAACATTTTGATTTCCAAGTGAAAGAAAACATGTAATATGTAAGATCTAATCTATACTTGCAATAGGTACATTGGTATTTATTCATCGTATTTAAATTGTAATTTAATATTTAAATTAACGGCTAAATTAAAGAAAACAACTAATTTATATAATATTAATAATTTAAATTTTTAATTAGAATTTTTAAAATGTAGAGATCAAATATAAAATATAGTCTGCAAACTTTTAGTTCGTTTAATATAAAAATAAAACCTAAAATTATTATACCAATAAACCCTTAGTTAGAGGTGTTTATGGATCTGATCGGTCTTAGGCCCAATTTCAAAAAAATTTAAACTTAAGCTCAACTTGTTGAAATAAAACATTCCATTGTTTAAAAATAATAAAAATATTTTTATTTAAATCTAATTATAAAAACATATAAATATTAATATAACATGAATCGAAAAAAAGTTGAAAAATCCAATCCCATCTCAAAGCGAATTAGTCCAGTCAGACCCAGTTAGCCTTTCCACTCATGAACACTCCAACCTTGATTTAATCACAAGATTAAAGTCTTATGCTCAGATATTTGAATTTCATTACATATATGGATTCTCCTCCAAATTTATTTTAATTAGTTAATTAAAATTGAGTTGATTATACAACCATAATTGTAGAGACTATTAAATTAAAACTGTTATAACTTTTAAAATTTAAAATTATTATAATAAATAATAATAAAGATGGAGCATAGCAATGATTTATTTAGGAAACTAAAGAGGATGGAATGGATGACTAAGTTTGGAATATACAGATAAAATGGTTGCCAGTTGCCAACCATCCACCATGCACATTCTTATTGGGTGTGCACAAGAAGCTATTATAATCATTTTAGGTTTTTAGCTGGCTTGGCCTGGCAAGCACCACCTAGCTTCAATGACGTATTGATTTCGTGTTATTTTAGCCATCCATGACCACCAACTTCCTTTCCATATTAGACACCTGTTTGTTCGTGATTTTTGCATCTATTATTTTACAAATTACAACCCACCATTTTTTTTATTTGACCCTTTTTTTTGAAAGAATAGTGTCAGCTGAGAGTAATACAGTATCTATACTGTTGTAAAGGTACTATACTGAAAAATCTGTACATTTATATATATTTCAGTGTATGTTATATGTTTGGTGGGGAAACTTAATTCATACAGTGCCATTTTAGAAAACTCTAATGAGTCTACATTGAACTAATGCAATAAAAATTTGTGGACATGTGATGCATAAATAAATGCTACCATGAATGGGGCACAGGTTGCCCTACGCTTCTACCTAACTTAATTTATGATGGTAAATGTCTGGGTGAGTTAAAACAACCCACAATGCTGCCATTACTATGAGGAAGAAAAAGTAAGCTAAAGGTTCCATATTTTCTAATATACGGTCGTTGATGGGAAAATACAGTTTTGGCTGTTGATGGCAGCTCATGGGAGGCTGAGAGCCGTTCATTGTCTTCTAAGGGTGGGGAAAGACTTTTGATGGGGATTTTTTTTAAAAGAGAGAGTTTTCTTATTTGGGTCTTAAAGACTGAGTTATACAGTCTTTCAAGATAAATGTTGGATATACAAGGTCACGTGTAGGTCGCATGTGATCCATGCATAAGAAAGTCATGTAATATATTGATAAGATCATTTTTGAAATTAATCAAATCAATTTAAAAGTATTATGAAATTTTGTATTAAGAGTTAAATTTATTTTATTTAAAATTAATAAATTAATCTTTATATGTTAGATTAAAGAATAAATGTGTTTTATTAAAATTTTATCTATTTTTACTATTAAAACTAATCTCTATAAGTTAATGTAAGATATATATAGTACACCACATGTAATTTTTAATTATTCTGTTAATCATGTTAATTTTAATAGTAAAATAAATAAAATTTAAAAAATTTAATTTACTTTTTAATTTAACATAGATTAATTAAATTATTTTTAATAAAAAGTAAAATGCAATGTAGTAGTCGGTGAAAACATACAGTACAAGTTAAAAGTTAAAACCTAATAAAGTTTAAACATGAAAACTTCGATAAAAACGAGCAGCTTTGTGTAGCTTTGTTGTCGTCTCAGTGTCTTTCAGCAAGCAAGCAGTGTGGGAAGACAAAAAAAAAAAAAGGGTCAAATTTTTGTACATGTTTTTTTCTGACATTGTTTATTGGAATCAACTGAAAACGAGTTTAAAAGCGATTTGTCGATGCTCCACTGGATCATACTAGCCAAAATAAAAAGCACTTTGCACGAATGTGAACGGTTCAAAACAAAAATGCCTTGAAATATTACCCAGAAAAAAAGCATCAACTTCCATGGCCAAGTCCAGTTTCTTCACAAACATTCTCTCTTCTTCTAAACTACCTTCAATGGCTACTCAAAGCCTTTACCTTTTCTCTTTAACTTTGCTTTCACTCCTTTATTTAGCTAAACCTTTCGTCCCCACAAACCATTTTCTCCTCAACTGTGGATCACACGCCAACGCTTCACTTTTCAACCGTGTCTTCGTCTACGATTCGGCTAATCCCAGTTCGGTTTCCCTCTCGGAGGACCGATCCGTTTCAGTAACCGACCGAAACCCATCTCCGAATTCACCCATTTTGTACCGTACGGCCCGGGTTTTCACCGCCGAGTCGAGTTACAAGTTCATCGTCAAGAAAAACGGGACGGGAACTCACTTTGTACGCCTCCATTTCTCCCCGTTTCGAGCTCGAAATTTCGACTTGGGTTCTGCTAAGTTCAATGTTGTGGCTAATGGGTTCTTGCTAGTACGTGGTTTTAGTGTTTCCAATACGGTTTTAAAAGAATATATTTTGGAAATCGATGGTGAATTCCTTGAAATTACGTTTAGTCCTGTGAGTGATTCTGGTTTTGCTTTTGTTAATGCAATTGAAGTGTTTACAGCTCCTAAAGATTTCATAATCGATGATGGAGCTAGGTTGGTTAATAGTAATGGGATTGAAAACTACAAGAACTTAACATCCCAAGTTTTAGAGACTGTTCATAGGATCAATGTTGGGGGATTAAAATTGACTCCTTTTAATGATACTTTGTGGAGAACTTGGATCCCTGATGATGGGTTCCTTGTGTTTAAAACAGCTGCGAAACAAGCTGTTACTACACATGTGCCTAATTATCAAACTGGAGGTGCAAGCCCTGAAATAGCACCAGCTAACGTTTATATGACTGCACAGCAAATGAACAGAGATAATTTAACATTGAATGGTATATTCAATGTCACTTGGGATTTTCCAGTAGGTTCATTTGGTGCTTCATATTTGGTTAGGTTGCATTTTTGTGATATTGTTAGCCCTGCTCTTAATCAGCTCTACTTCAATGTGTATATCAATGATTATGCTGCTTATAGGGATTTGGATTTGTCGATGCTTACGTTTCATGTACTTTCTTCTCCGGTTTATTTAGATTTTGTTGTGGATTCGGAAGATTCCGGGGTCATACGTGTGAGTGTTGGACCTTCAGATTTGAGTACTCCTCCGAGAATTAATGCTATTCTAAATGGAGCAGAGATTATGAGGTTGGTGAATGTTAAAGGCTTGCATGGTGAGTCTAAGAAGAGAAACGTTTGGATTTTGGTGGGTCTCGTTGTTGGTGGGTTCGTTATCGTTTGTTTGGCTGTGGCTGCTGTTTTGCTTATATTTAAGTGCAAGAAGAAGAAGCCGAAACCGCCGAGACGAGTGGAAAGTGCTGGTTGGACACCGTTACGTGTTTTTGGGGGCAGTTCATATAGTAGAATGTCTGAAGGGACGGCTACTACGTCTCCGGGTCCTAATGGTAGCTTGAGAATCCCGTTTGTTGACATACAAGCAGCAACTAACAATTTTGATAAGAGTTTGATTATTGGAATGGGTGGATTCGGTATGGTCTACAAAGGGGTACTTAAAGACAATACTAAGGTTGCTGTGAAGAGAGGTGTCCCGGGGTCAAGGCAGGGTCTCCCGGAGTTTCAGACCGAGATAACTGTTTTCTCAAAGATTCGTCACCGGCATCTTGTTTCACTCGTTGGATATTGTGAAGAACAGTCGGAAATGATACTGGTCTATGAGTACATGGAAAACGGACCATTGAAGAATCATTTATACGGTTTAAAACATCCTCCATTGTCTTGGAAGCAAAGGCTTGAAATATGTATTGGCTCGGCTCGAGGTCTTCACTACCTTCATACTGGTTCAGCACAAGGTATCATTCACCGCGACATTAAATCTACCAATATATTGCTTGATGAGAATTTTGTGGCCAAGGTTGCTGACTTTGGTCTCTCGAGATCCGGTCCGTGTCTCAATGAAACACATGTAAGCACCGGTGTAAAGGGTAGCTTCGGTTATCTTGATCCCGAGTATTTCCGGAGACAACAGCTTACTGATAAATCTGATGTTTATTCATTTGGGGTCGTGCTTTTTGAGGTACTTTGTGCTCGGCCCGCTGTTGACCCATTGCTTGCCAGGGAACAGGTGAACTTAGCTGAGTGGGCAATGCAGTGGCAGAAAAAAAGCATGCTCGGCAAAATCATCGACCCCAACCTCGTGGGACAAATAAAGCCTAGCTGTTTGAAGAAATATGGTGAAACAGCTGAGAAATGCTTGGCTGATTATGGTGTTGATAGACCGACTATGGGTGATGTCTTGTGGAATTTGGAGCATGCACTTCGGCTTCAAGAATCAGGGCCCGACGAACCATGCGATGCCGAAGACGGCAACATGAATGGAATGGATCATCCAACACCTAGTATTATTACTACATCCGGTAATAACGAAACAGAGAAAGACGATCCAATTGGTAGTTTAGACTTAACGACGGGCCAAATATTTTCACAATTGATGACAAAGGAAGGCAGATAGTTTTAAGTAGCCAATTCTGCAGAGATACAATCAAAGGTCAATTTTTCATTCCCAAAATTTCTAATATACATATGTATATTGTATGTGTATGTGTCAATATATATAGATTGGAAGCTTCACCTTCTCTCTTCAATATTTTATTCTATTGTAGCAAAGTTGAATCCTAGCTGTCCTTTTTTTTTTTTTTTATCGTTCTTATGTAGTAGTCCGAAGTAATTGGTTTAAAATAGTTTATTTGCTTGATTATGCTGATGTTTTATTTGGATACTTGCATGATTTAAAATAGTCCAAAGTTGAACCTGTTTTGTCTGAGAAAAAAGGAAGTTTTGAGATGATGAAACTGAGACAAAAATGACCTGTCTAGCATTGTAGGCACATTCAAATTCATTTGATTATTTTGGCGATGAAAGCGGGACAGTTTTAATATGGTGGCCACTTGATCATTCAAGATCATTTTGCTTTCCTCCATTTAAGTTGGGGCAAGGGCATCAATACGATTAGAGCAAGTTCATTCATGCCTCAAAAAAAGGTTTTTGGAATCATTTGTGTTTTGCTTCCATTACTTAAAAATTAAGTTAATTCTTGTACTTTGAATCAACAGCAAATTGATCTTTTAAATTAAAAATTTCATGCCTGTCACATATATCTCATTCCGACATATAGAAATAAAATTTGAACTATAAAAATTAAATTTTTTAACAAAAACAGTTTACTCTTGAATTTAACATATAATAATTAATTTATCTATTTTTAAATATAAAAAATAAAATTAATTTGACTCCTAATATAAAACTTTCCTTGTACTTTTACACTCAAAAGCATCTTGAAAATCATTAATGTTGGGGAAAATGAAAAGGAGGGAAATTAGAACACTACCAAGAAACAGACCATTTGACAGTATGGTGCAACAAAGTTTAATATTTAAAGAAGCAACAAGCACCAGATGCGTGACAACGTCATGACATATATTTACAGATCCATTATTCAGATTTATGAATAAAAGATAAAAAGACAGCAAGCAACATGGAAAGTGGCAAACACAACAGCAAAATGCTAGACTAGCCTCTCAACATTCTGTCAAGCACGATGGTGTCTACTACTTCTGAGTCCTCTGTGATTTGCAGTGCTGAAACAGCCTGTGCTGCTATAAGACCAGCTGAAAGTTCTTCGTTTCCCCAGCCTCTATCCTCAAACCATGGTGCATGTAGATCCCTTCTGCAAGCTCCATACGTGAAGGACCAGTCACTGCTTCCAAACTCAGCCAACTCGCATCCACCACTATAAGCATTAGCGACCCACCCTTGAGAGGTTGTGTGAGCCTGATGGGGAAGTCTAGCTCTCCTTCCCCAATCCCAACGGTTGAACCCCTCGTCCTTGTTTACCATAATCTCACATGAATCCCCCGAGTCTTCACCAATCAGGACATGCAAAGCAACAGCCTCAGCAATTGCAGCACCATCCTCATCAAGCCTTTGCTGTTCTTCCTTCTTTTTCTGTTTCTTCTTCTCTAGTTCAGAGCGGATGGCTGCAGAAGTAGCAAGAGCTTTCTCCAAACGCCTTTTTTTCTTCTCAGCCTGTTTAATACGATCCAACTCATCCTTCACCTGTTTCTTTTTTGCTTTTCTCGCTACTGGTTGCACTTTATTGCATCCCTTGTTATCCATTAAAACTTAAACAGATTTTAAACCCACACTTCTGTTTACTCAGATTCTTTTTTCTGTAAAAGGGTTCCTCTAAATCGTATACATTTCCCTATAAACCTATCTGTTTTCCTCTTTCACCTTTTTTTTTCTTTAAAAAAACACTATGACGGCTATGTATCCCTAATATAAATTATATAAAATCAAGGCTACACAAACTCAGGTCTGCAAGAATATCTCATCTTACGGACAATGCAATCCCAAACAGAAACAACAGGGGAACACAGAAATGCAGAATGGTAAGGATTCACAGGATCATCTCTTGGTAGAATCCTTCCTAATTTCCCACAACCCTTGCATCTACCCATCTTTGTGCACACTTAGAACAACAATAAGCTTATCCCGTCGAAAAAAGTCAACAACAGTATTTCAGTTCAAACAACTCACATGGCCCTCGTCACTGCAGCAAAACAGGAAATCAGAACAAAAAACCAAACTTCATTGCAAATTACACTGACCCTCATGCATGGGAAAAGAGGCATATTATACACGGAAAAAAAAAGATATACTAAAAATTATAAAATTGCAATCTTTGATGATTAGCAGCTCAACCATAGAAACTCTTAAAAAGAAGCAATAAATTTGACTTAAATAACACACCAACAAAACTATCTGGCATCCATAGCCTAATTAAATAGAGATAGACACTTAGATGAACTAGTACAAGTCCGTCACGGACTCATAGTGACTGTATGATAAGCAACAGGTCAACGGTCAAGGCTATGCTGGAAGCATGTAAAAACCAGGCACATAGCTTTCCATTCAGTGTTAACATGTGAAGCCTCAACGGGTAACTAGAGGAGAAAAATGGAAAAGATATATAGCATAACCAAGTGAAACGAAGACAATTCCAGATAACTTACAGATCCCATAGTTTTAAATCTTTGCAAAAGGAAGATGAATTGAATAACCACCAAAACGATCTATAAAGAGGATAAGACAAATTTATTTAATTAACAATTTTTCTTCCTTTTTACCTCAATTTTCATTTTCAATGCTTCTTTCCCTAATTTTCTCGCAAACCAAACAGACGCAGTAACTGGATCCATCCTATTGTTCGTAATAAAACCCTAAATTCAGATTGAATATGCATACAGTTACTTAAATTGTGTGCTCTACTTCACCGAGATGCAAAAAAATACTCAAAACAAATCACTTTAAAAAATAAAATCAACATCAGATCCAAATACCCGTTACTAAGAAGCACACAAATCGAGAACCAAAGAAGCGAAAGAAACTTCGCCAGCCAAACAACCAAGAGATAAGATTTTAGATGAAAGTACTAACCTTATCAAGAAAGTTAAAAGGGGGAAACGGATCTCCACCGCTCCTTTAAATTTTGCCAAAATTAGAAAGCCCAAAAGAGATTGGTAATATCTAAAAAGAAATAAGCTGTTTGGATCTGAAGAAAAAAGAGAGAAAGTACAGAAGGGGAGAAGAGGGTTAAAAATAACTGGGGCGGAACAATCAGTGAGTAGAGAGCAAAGTACGCAGCGGTTGTCTTCGGCCAATGACTGTTCGACACGTTGTGAATGAATTTCGAGGGTAAATCTAGAATGTCTTGACTTTTTCTCCCACGGATGTTTCCGGTGCGCTGTCACGGCTGATATCATGCCACGTGGCGAATATTTACGTGATGGATTATCCCTGGGCGTTGCGGGCCCGATTGGGTTAGGATAATAAGAACCGTCCGATGAGATTTCTTTGGATTCGAACGGATGGGATTATAGATCTGAAACGATTCAGGACACGGAAAAGGTTAAGTTCCGTAATGAACGACTCCAAGTCTCTAAGGGTAAAACTGTAAAGATTCACGACAAGATTAAAACAGAAAAAAACACACACACAAGAATCCAAAGCTCATGCGTTTTATCTTGATATGGTCTCCTTCCGATTTCAGGCCAGTAAAACATTGAAGAATAATTAGTTTTAACGGTGAAAATTGCGGTCAAAAACTGTTTTTTCACTAAAATGAAATACAATCGATGAGATTTAGATGGTTTTTTGTTTTTGGGAGCAACAATTATCAAAATATTTTTATTTATATTAATTATTTAAAAGTATATGAAAAATATATTAATTTATAATTTATGTATCATTATATTACATTATTTAAATATCAAAATTTATACTTCTTGTACCATCTTTATATTAAATTATTTAAATATCATATAACTTAAACTAATTTTTAACTTTTCACTATCATAAACAAAAAAGAAACTTTAACCTTCAACCATAATTTTTAACAACAACGAAGAACACCAAAATTTAATAAACCACACTTTTGCACAACACTTTTTTACTACGCTTTTTAAAAGTATTTTTTTCTTCTAAAAATCACTTTTCAACCGCAACAACAATGGAGAACTAGACCTTAGACTTTTTACTTTAATTTGGTAATTTTCAAATTCTATTATTTTTAAAATCTTATACGGTAAACATGTCAGTTTATTATTTTCACATAACACTTAGATAAAAATCGCATTATTTTACTTAATATATTTAGTGACTATCATTTGAGACTTGAGTCAGAGTTAAAATTTTAAATTTTGAAAAATATAGAGACCAATAATTACGAAATTGGAGAACAGGAACTAAACCCACAACTTACGAGACTAATAGCAGAACTTCATCAAATGAATTTAATTGTCACATTTTGGTTTAAGGACTGAAATTTCAAATTTCAAAAAAAAAAATGATTAAAATTGACTAGCTCAAAAAAAAATATAAGGTTTAAAATTCACAACCAAAAGATTAAAAGTTCAATCCTCACACATAAGATTCAAGAGTATAACATTTATATATTTTATCAATTTGACTCTTATTATTTTTAAAGTTAAATTTAACTTTAACATTTCTTTAAAAAATCTTATTTGACCATTTATTTTCAAAAAAAATTAAATTGTTATTTTTAACGAAAATATTTACTAAACATTAAAATTTTAAACATGACAATATAACAATCCACATGTTTTTTTTTTTTGAATTTCATGAATATAGTTTTTATTTTATAATTATTTATTACCGTCACATACATGTTTTAATTAATATTTTCTGTAAAAAATTATTCAACTATTTTTAAAATGTTGAAGACTTAAAAGAAAAATAATTATCAAATTGGCAAAAAAAAAAAAAAAAACCTTCAATATGATGCTTTTATCTTATTACAGTAAATGTGTCGGAATTATTACACAACTTCTTAATCAAAAGGAATTGATTCCAAGGCATTCATGCCACTATAAAAATTCATAGCGGATATTATTACAGAGCTGAAAGTCTGAAACAAGACTTCTTAAACTTCTATCTCTAGTATCTAATCCAATTAAGTTCCTGAGGTCTACCAATTTCGCCATCACCTATTTAAATCTCGAAATAACATGTCTCACTGAAAATACAAACCTTAAAGACAAAAATGTTGGAAAGAACAATCATAAACCCCAAACATAGATCGTAAAATGAACAAGAAAAAAATTAAAACAAAAATGAATTAGGCAAACATATACAAGTCCATCATGTTCATGATATTTAGTAACAATACATTGGGAGTTACACAACTTAGTTGTGGAAACAAACTACACCGGTGCAGAGATGGAAAAAAGAACTGGTCAATTTTGACATGCTATGCCACAAATAAAACGAAATTCAATCACCATATCTATAGCTTTTTCAAAACTATAATCCAGCAATGACCATGCCACCTTCCTCCTTTAGATACCCTTCAATTTGTTGCAATGCCTAACAATACAGTGATACCATTTAGCCAAACATTTTAATCGGATACGAGAAAATATAGGACAAAGAGAAAGAAAAGACCTCGATTGCAATCTCTGTTGGAGTAATATCTGATACATCTCTATAACCTAGTTTGCCTGCAATTTCTGAATTTTTTGGAACACTAGTTTAAAGAAAAATCATCCAGAGATAAACGTAAACACCTTAGCAACAAGTGAAGATACAAGGAGAATATGGCGGAAAAAGAAGTAAAGAAGGAAAGACAATGACATCACATGGTATCTCATATCTTTGAAGAAAGTAAACAAGCTGAAGGTAAATAAGCATTGATGCATTTCAAGCAACCAGATAACAGAGACTTCACACGATCTCGTCTAAACAAAACATAGTCTAAGACAGGTTTAACTACACATACCTTCCAATGAAACCCGGGCATTTGCTTTAGCATAATTTTTACCCCTCAGCTCCAAAAGGTAAGACAGCCGTTTTAAAGCCTGTAAAGGGTCAGAACGTCAAAAACTTGCTAGACCATGTAAACCAAGTCCACACAAGGAAAGAAAATAAAATCAGCAACAGACTACCTTTGTATAGGGATCGCCATGTTCATAATGCAAAAGGGGACGAGAATGAGTACCTACTGCAGCAATCCTCTGTGCCAAGGCTTCCAAAGGTACATCTAACCAGACAACAATCCCCTTCTTTTGCATATAATCCCTGATAAACCAAACAAAAGGGTTTCAGATTGTTATAGTTTATGCAACAGAAAATCGAACCGATGGAGAGAGAAGTATCTAAACTAATTAAATTCCTGTTTACCAGTTCACATCCCATACAACTGCACCTCCGCCAGTAGAAACAACAAGTTGTTTCTTTGAAGAGAGCCTCTGCAATACCTCAGTCTTGTAGACAAGAAGAAGAATATAAAAGATTCAGTTCAATTGGAAAAATGCGCAATATATTAGACAAGAAGTATGATGACCAAATTGGTCCTACATGCAATCATAAACAATAGTCCTAGAATAAGAGATGATAGAGACTAAAATCAGTTAGCAACTTGTCTAATGCTTTTCTTTTGGAAATTTGCTATCTCCGGCTTACAGTGGCCTCCCCTTTATATTAGTGAAACTCAGCCAAAACCAACTTCTGAATGTTGGTCAAATTTACATGTCTGCAATAATATTCTATCGCAAATGGCTTAATAGAAAGGTTTCTATTGACATAATAAGCTAATTTCATACTTCCAACATGTTAAAAAAAAAAAAAGGCTGAAAACTCATGTCATCCAATTCTGCATATGACCAGCAGCACACATCCTACTTAAAGTGAGATTAATACTGGTTTGCAATCTTCAACCATTGCACATAAAGGCAGACATTAACCCTTGTATCTATACTCAGTTTTAGCTAAAGAAGACATTAAAATAAACTTAAAATAAAAAATAAAAAAATAAAAGGCTCAAACCAACTCAACAAAAAAATAATAATAATAAAATAAAAGGCATAATGCCAAAAATATAATTTTAGGAAATCGATGACTTACTTTTCTACATGACCATCAACATAAGTAATGATTCAAGTAAGATACACTGAAGAAATGAAAGAATATGTGCATACAGAGAGAGTTTGCTGGCTTACCTCTTTTTCTGAAGAATCTCTCACCATGAAGCTTAAATATTTCGGCTACCGACATTCCATTCACCTCCTGCTCTATTAACGCATCACTGAAAATTGTAGAATAAAGATATTCTTGAAACACAGATTAAAAAGCCCATTTAGCAGTCTTATAATTGGTAGACATCCACGAAGAAATACCACTTCTGATATTCAACCAAGACAATTAATGTATCAAAAATAGACCAAGTCCATGGACAGTGGGGTCTAATCTGATCATACCAATGCCTAAATAATTTAATTAATGCATGATCACCCATCATTAGCTCTTGTGACCAAGACCACTAATTCCACCCTACAAACTATAGAGGACAATATGCAATAAAGAAGAACTAGTAAACTCATGAGGAATGTTTCCATAGCTTCTGCATATTATTTTTCTTCTTTCCAGTATCTTGTTGGAGAATGAAGATGATGCATGACCTTCTATTTATATTATAATATTTATTTCATGTATTAGATAGACAGCTAGGGTTATTAGTTATATTTACGATTTAAACCTAGGGCCTAGTAACTTCACTTGCAGGGAAGAAAGCCTATATAAATAAGTTGTAGGCTTTATAGACATAACCATTATTCTTATTATTTTTCTTTGAAATAATATAAAGAAACTAAAGGTTTTTTTAAACCCTAAGTTTTCTGGAGTTCTAGCTTCTTCCTTACCTTTTTGTTCAGACCAAATTCTTTTATTGATTCACTGGTGCATTTCCCCCTTAAACCACATCAATTTTGGTATCAAAGCATCAGAAGATTGTAACTATAGGACTCACGAAGAACAAACAATTCACAGTACAAACCTGTCACAAAATGAATAACTGAGTACGTTAGACAGAATTTTTCCCACTGTAGTTTTTCCAGAACCCATCAATCCTGCACATTCATGTTCATAAAGTTTAGATACCAAAGAAAGTAAATCTTTGACAATATAAACTTAAAGAACTTGGACAAAAGAAACTGACCAACAAGATATATACTGTGCCCATTTAAATATGGCTCAACCTCTAGTGACTTATTCTGCAAATTTTATTCACATCATGTAAGATACAGTGGCAGAACAAATCTCAGATGCAGCACAAGTTAGCTTCCGTTTTCAATGGTTGAGGCCTTAACTAAAAACTATATATATTACCAGAAATAGAAGCCAAAACACTAAATGGAAGAGATAAAAGATTAAAAAATAAAAAGAGGTATCTAATCACCATATTATAATTTATAACTAATTTTTTTTAAATAATTACAGGGAATTTTATCATACCTTTAACACTAAAGCTTCATCATAAGGTGCATGAACGCTACCAGTTTCAATTGTTGAAGCTGTGAAATAACATTTTAAAACATAACATCATAGGAGTCAATCATATGTGTGATAAAATTTAAAATTCTCTAGAACAATTTAGCCACCTAGGATCTGAGTTGTACTGCTCTCACTTTGGATAATCTCAACATCAACATAACATGTTAGTTTCATCCTATGTTAAAACAACATGAAATCCAAGAAAGATTAAACAGTACAACTTAGCAGAAAAGCGAGAACAGGAAAGGAGATTTATATTTGACAGAAAGCAGAAACAAAATGAATTCTGATCTATGCTCCAAGTATTACAAACAAAACCTTGCATCATAATCTGTACATTAAAAAAAAAACAATGGACTTTACTATCAGTTCAATAGTAAATTTATGGTGTCGTTTGCAAAGGTGTCCATAATTTCTTTCCTGTCTATTTTCTTTAAAAATGTTGTTATCTTTTATTCCAATATGATACCTTATTTGGCCCATTTAAGAACTTGAAATAGATTTTGAAACAGACAGGACTTAAATAATTGAATCAATTGTATAAAATATGATAAATGACATTACAATAATCATAAAACTGACATATAAATTTTTTTTTTTTCCATTTAAGTACCTGAAAAGTTCTTAGAGGAAGAGCAGGAAACCTCGAAAGAGACCGATCTAAACTGATTAGAAGATGTCAGAACCGGAAAGTGCGCCGAAACAACCAGCCAGGCCTTGTGTTCTTGCTTTGCTATCCGACCAAACCGCAAAGAACCAGTCGAGTTCCTCCCAAACCTTTCTGACTCAATCCATGTCGGATAATTCAACTTGCATGCAACTCCTGCCTCCATTCTCAGCCCCTAACCGCCCTCGATTCAATAAAATTTTCAAAAAAATAAATATTCTCAGTTTTTCTTTTACTATTTAATTCAAGACAAATTTTATGCAGAAATTAGTTAATAATAAAGCTAATTAAAATTTATGTAACATTTTAATAAATGCAATTTGCTTTTTATTGACATTGATGCATTTTAAAGCGGAGACTGAAGAATGGAAACTGTATACAAATTTTATATACACCTCTATTTAGCAGCTCAACCAAAGAACCTCTTAAAAAGAAGCAATAGATTGAACTTAAATAACACACCAACAAAATTATCCGGCATCCTAGCCTAATTAAACAGAGATGGACACTTAAATGAACTAGTTCAAGTTGGTCATGGACTCATAGTGACTGTATGATAAGCAAAGGGTCAACGTTCTAGGTTATACTATAAGCATATAAAAATTTGGTACATAGCTTTCCATTCAGTGTTAACATGCGAAGCTTCAACGGGTAAATAGAGAAAACAAAAATGGAAAAGATATATAGCATACCCAAGAGAAATGAAGACTATTTCAGATAACTTACAGATCCCATAGTTTTAAATCTTCGCAAAACGGGTTCGGTTCATAATAAAAACCCTAATTCAGATTGAAGTTGCATGCAATTGCTGAAATTATGTGCTCTACTTCACCAAAAAAAAAAAAAAAACCCTCAAAACAATGCACATTAAAACATAAAATCAACATCAGATCCAAATAACGGAAAGAAACATCACCAGCCAAATTATCAAGAGATAAAGATGAAAGTACTAACCTTGTCAAGAAAGTTAAAAAGGGGAAACGAATCTCCACCGCTTCTTTAGAATTTGCCAAAACTAGAAAGCCCAAAAGGATTTCTGGAAATAAAGAAAATCAAAGAAAAAGTACAGATGAAAGAGAGAAGAGGGTCAAAAATAACTGGGTCGGAACTCGGATCAAATCAGTGAGTAGAGAGCAAAGTACGGTGGCATTTTGCCAATGGGGGTTCGACGCGTGGTGAATGAATTTGGTGCGGTAAATATGTCTTGGGTGCGCTGCCACGGCTGATGTATACTGTCTACCGTCAAGTAGTTTGGCGGGAAAGAAACGAGTGCAAAACTCGAGGGACTGATTTGATAATTCAATAACTCTTTAAGTCATTGGACCCTAAATTGCGGGTCTAATGGGCTGAAGTTGCTTCAACGAAGTGACAGATTGACCCAAAATATGAATGTTGCTGCAATAGCCCCAAGTCCTAATCTAATCGCAATTTTCGTTTGCAAATTCGAGTCAGTCTGATCAGATACAGGTGATGTTCATCTATATTTATATATCGTAATAATTAATTTTGATTGTAATTTTATTTTATGATTTTATTTATAGTTATATGTTGAGGAGGAACGTGCAATAAATATTTAAACAAGTGAACCGAACCAAAAAACATTAGATATATTTTAAAGTGTGGTTTAATTGGTTAATTCGATCAGTTTTAATTTTAATATTTTAAACTATTAAAATTTTAATTATTAAACCCATAAAATCATAACTCATTTACAGACCCAAAATTAGACCTTAAACTTAAATATTCATTAAAATTCAATATAATGCATTAAAACTTTTAAAACCAAAAATATCCATTAAAATTTAAAATCCAAATTGAATTGATTATTTTATTTTATTTTATGATATTTATTTTATCATTTAATATATAAGCTAAATACCAAAAAAAAATAAAAGCTAAGACTTTCAAATATTCAGATTAAATTTAAAAGTGATATGATGAAAATAAAACTTAAAAGAATTAAATTTAAAATTTAAAAAAACAATAAGGTGAAAATTTAAAGGAAATAAAAATATAAGCGCCTCAATTAGGGAAAAAAACTGTAAAAGTTGAATAAATTGAATCAAAAATTTTTTGTTTGGTTTGAGTTTTACTTTCTAAATTGATTTGGTTTATTCGATTTACATAAATAATTCGATTTATTTAGTTTTTGATATAAAAAAAAATTTAAATAGACCGAATGCACACCGAGTCATGAGTCGTATTGTACGTGGAAAAACCCCACTTTACCCTTTACTTTTTTAACAAGAGGGAATAATTATTTGATAAACAAATGATTGAATTTTTTAACTCCAGAAATAGAGTTAAGAGATACTCATGTGTCTCGTTTATTTATTTTTTAAATATCTATTCGGAAAATATTTGATACACTATCGGTGAAGTTTTTAAACTCCAGAAGTAAGGGCGTGTTAAATTTTCAAGGTTGTTTGTGGAATAAACAAAGTACATTACTAATGTACCAAATATTCACCCTATCTATTAAGGAAACAACTATTTAATTTGATTGATCCAAATTTAATTAGTATTATGATACCTTGAGAATTTTCATAAATAATTTTTGTAAAAAACCTACAATATTAGAGGTAAATAATTTTAATGTAAATATTATTATGATAAAAAGAAAGGAATTATTTTTAAATTAGAAAAAAATATTGTTCATAAGTTCAGAAATTTTATTTGCAATTGAACCGATATAGAATCAAGAATAATTAAAGAAGATGTGATGTAATGTTTTTAAAAATATAAAAAAATGTTAAAAAACTAATATTATACCAAATATTGTTATCCTTTATAAATACGAACTATAATCCTAAATAAATATTCAAGTGACACTCGTATGACTCTATTTTTTTTTTCTCTCTTGAATTGTTAAAGAAAAAAAAATTGAACTAAAACATTAAAAAATTCAATATATATCCTGCTTGGGTGGCGGCAACGAGATTGTCAGCACTCAAAAAGTATTTTTTTCAAACACGGATGTCAGAAGATGGAAGGTCGGCACAAAAAAATATTTTATTCACAAAATAACTGATGTCGGCATGGGAAATGCTGACACCCAAAAAATTTTATTATTTTTTGCTCCGATCCCGATGACAAGAAACATGGGATCAAAAAAAATAAAAATTTTGAACATGGGTGCCGACCACCACAATGTCGACGCCAATAAATACAAAAAAATAAAAATAAAAATTACTAGAGTGTCGGCCACTAGAAACATGGGATCAAATTAATTTACTTGGTTGACACCAGAAAAGTAGTGAAAAAAATTAATTTTATTTTTGACAGTGTCGATACTTGCACGCCTTCACCTAACAAAAAATATATTTTTTTGGACTGAAAAATGCCTATATTTTTTAAAAATTACATAGAAAATATGCATATTGGTGCAGGCTATTGCACTGCCAACACCAAAAAAAATATTTTTTCAATCCCAAATCCAATCATAAGGTAATGATTGGCAAGTGATTAAGTTGGACGCCAGCACAGCTTGTCACTATTTTTAAAGTTGAATCATTCTTATAAATATTTATTTTTTGGGGGTTAATTGGGTAAAAAGGCCCATTATTCCACTTATATACTATTTGTAGTGGTTTTATATTGTAATCTTAAAGCAAGACATTTGAATATAGTTGAACTTTTGAACATGCTTTCAAGTCTTGTGGTCTTTTATCCTTTCACTTTAAAGTAATTTTCTACTTAAAAGATACATGTCTTGTTTATTTTATTGTTTGTGTTTTATTGTGATTGATTTTGTGTTGATAGGATAAATTGTATCACTTGTTATTTGTCATAATTGTCAACTTGTGTTTATTAGGAGAGAAAGAATATTGATCGTGTTTTCACGGTTTTTTGATGATTCAGTATCTTTCCATCCATATTGCTGTAGGGAAATAATTGTATGAAACAGTGATATTATCCCTTTCCAATAGTTTTATGTCACATCAGTATTCTTATCCTGAATTTCAAGATTTTAATTTGGATTTAATTTTTTCGGGATAAAAATGTTGATGTGGCATAAATCTATTGGAAAATGGATACAGATGACGTGGCGCCATTGTTTCATACAATCCTTTCTCTATTGATGTATTAATTAGAATTATGATTATAATTGTAACATTAAAAAAATCAAAATTGTATCAACAAAAAACATTTAATAATTAAATAAGTAAAATTTTAAATTAGGATATGAAATTCAAAGTTGTATGGAGTGGTATGTTTTGATTTGTGTGGAGCGATAGGGAAGAGTATAAATCGGTTAAATTAGTTGTAGGATCGGTTAATTTGATCATGTTAGTCGATTATCTATTATTGAATATGATAATCAAACCGACAAACTTAACTGATTAAATGTTTAATATTTTTTAATTATTTCAAATATATTTATATTTTATAAAATATAAACTGGTTATGTTGGTTATTTTCATTGTTTTAAATATATACTTTTTAATTTATAGTATTAATAAAATTTATGACTAAATTGGTGTCACAAGTCAATCAAATATCAATTCAATTAAAATATTACAAAAATGACCTTCCTTCTTTAAAACAATTTATATTTGAAATGTGAAAGGTTATAACAACCGGGCATCAATCTTTAAGGTGCGACCTCTTTTATGCTATCCTACCTAAAAACTTATAACAACATGAAAAGTTAGGATTAGCAATTAAGTATATTTCAAATTTGAAATTGAGCAAATTGATTCTTTAAAAAAAAAAATCAAAGTAATTTAATCCCTGTCAATTTTAAAAGTGAACAATTAATAATACTTAGTCACGAGTTAATATTTTCAATCAGTTGTACATGATTTTGGTTGGCATAATAACAATTTAGCCCTTAAAATCTACACATTATATCAACTTGGTCCTAATTTAACAATTTTATTTCGCGATATTTGTGTAGATGTTAAGGCTAAAATTGTCGAATGTTTTAAATTTAAGGCCAAAATAACAAAACATGTAAACATTTAAGATTAAATTTGTTATTATACCAATCAAAATTATGTTTAATTAACATAAGATATTAACATCTATGATTAATTGTCCTCAGCTATTCACTTTCAAAATTGATAAAAATTAAATTACTTTAATTTTTAAAATAATCAAATTGTTCAATTTTGAAATCGAGAATAATTGAAAAAGTTGTTTTACCAAATATTTCAAGTTGAAAAGAACTCCCTTATTTGTAGAAACAAAACATGCATTCACCAAATGACTTGCATAAAACGCAACAATGAAAATCATTTTCAAGATTGGGACATTTGCAACAATGAATTTGCTAGTTTCAAGTTTTATCCAACTTTTTTTTTTTTTTTAAAAGTAAGTCATAGTGGACTTTACTAAAAGAAAAAAAGCAAAAAAAAAAAAATTTGCAGCAGAAAAATGGGACACCGATTGATAGAAACCAAAACATCCCCCACTTTAGTGGGAGGGTGAGGTGTTCGGTAGGGCGGTGGGAAAACTCCACTTTCAACAGCCCAACTTCGTGTATATATATATATATGTATATGCTAGCCAATTATCTAAAGCCACATTCATCAACAAAAAGTGTATATATGTTTGTAAATCAGTGCTTTAGTTAGGGATATTTTGGGAAAATATCAGTTTATCCGTAAATTGGCATGAATTGATAGAATTGAGTTTAAATATCGATTAAAGTGGAGTTTGAACCGAATTCTATAATATGTTTTTATTTATGAATTTTTAGTAATTTATTTGAATCAGACAGATTGGTTGGACAAGTTAAATCGAAAATTTATGGCTTAACCAGTTCAACTATTAATCTGGTTCTAAAAACGTTGATATTTTATTCTTAATTAGGTAGATATGTTTTGATATAAATTTGATAAGTAAATTTTCATTCAGATGTAATTCATATATTAGTGGATATTTAATGCATTGTTAGTGAACAATGACATTACACCTCTTCATTGGTGAAATAATAAAAAATAATGGATGATTAATTGTTTTAAACATAAATCTGGAATTCAAAATCTGAATCTCATTAGGAGGATAAAGTCATAACAGTAACGCAACTAATGTAACTCAAATCCATGCCACACTTAGAGCAATGAAAACCATTACCATCAACAGAGGTGAAGCCAGGGGAGGCTGGCATGGGCCCAGACCCCCTAAAATGTAATATTTCTGTTTAGGCTCTTAAATTTTTTAAAAAATTTTAAATTAATAAATGTAAAATTACACTTTGACCCCCTAAAATTATAAAAATTCGATTTAATCATTTACAAATTATAAATATATAAACTATAAAAAATTAAAATTTCATTCGCCCCTAAAAATTATCCTGTCTTCACCCCTGACCATCAAGCCAATACATAGCATTTATAAATTATGTATAATTAAATTTAAATTAGAATTATATATGTATACTTTTATTAAATTAAAGTTTATATATGTTGCACATTAGATTAAATTTCATAAATTATTGGATATTTAATCTAAAAATAATATTTTAGATTAATAAAAGCATATACTTTTATAAATTGTTTCCTAATATATCATATTATTTGTTGATAATGTATATATTAATATTGAATTAAACTATAGCGTCATTATAAATTTTTTTTTTTTATTTCATCATAGTTGACTTATAGCTATAAATATGTATTCCATCAACTATAATTATTGTTTTTAGAATGAGATTAGAGTGGTTGGAATATCAATCCAAAATAAAGAGGCTAGATAGTTAAATTGACTAGATTGACCGAATCAATTTTTTTTAATTTTTAATATTTATGTTTTTTCAATAATTTATTAAATCAAATCAGACGATGAATTGAACCAATCAAATCAGTGATATGGTCGACTTGACCATCGGTTCGATTCCGAAAATCTTGACTATAACACGAATTCAAACAAATACAGAATACAATGGAAAGAACAAAACATAATCCATCCATGACATACAGACATATTAAGACTTGAGACCCACACATCGCAATTACAAATGGTGAGACTCGAACCTAAATATTTAAAGACCAAAGGCCTCCACTTAACCAACAATATCAATAAATAAGGGCGGCTGGGGGTGTCTAGAAGGGGCTTCACCCCCTAAGATAAGAAATTTTTATTTTTGATTATTTATAATTTATAAAATTTTAAGTTAGCATATATAAATTATACTTTAACCCCAAAATGATAAAATTTTGATTTAATATTTTAAAAACATATAAAACACATAAACTATTAAAATAGAGAAATTGCATTCTAATTCTCATAAAATATACAATTTAATTTCGACCTCAGAAAATTTTTTAGCTTCACCCTATAAATACATATAATTTAATTTTACTAAAATAATAACATCTGATTTATCTACAATTATAAACTTAAGGATGAAATTGAAATGTTTCAACGAATCAACTCAGTGTCAAACTCAATTATGCACGTGACACAACATAGACCTACAAATATCCATTATTAGTTTGGAGTTTTAGGTTATAGTCAATATCAAATGGTCAGTCGATCGACATATATATTATCATATAATTGCAAACTTCGACATTGGACTTTAGCCATCCAATATCATATAATATATTTATTTAAATGCCAATCCCAAAAGATGGCTTTTTTTTTTTCTTTGTTGACCTAAACGACGTGGTATGTTTTCCAATAACTTGTTTAATTTCCACGGGCATTTTGGTTAATGCAAAAACACAACGCAGATTTATTTAAGGGTTAATTTCACTAAATGCCTTAGTTTATTATTAAGATTTTTAAATTAATCCCTAAATTTTAAAATGTTTTAATCGAGATTTCAAAAGATTAATTTTGTATCAGTTATGTGATGTCCTTAGCCTGGCCGTCAAATTAAGTGTTAAATGTTAAGATATGTTGTGAAGCCTATTTAAAATATACGGATTAAATTATTAATTATATGTGTATAGGATTAGAAAAAAAAAATCAAAAACCCATTCGAAATGTGGTGTTTGAACAATTTTATTTAATAAGTTAAATTTTATTTTATTTAATTCATAATTAGTTATCATTTTATTATGAAAAAATAAATATTTTGTATTTGAAATAGTAAAAATAACTTAAAAATATTATGTAAATAATTACTTTTTGAAAAATAGTATTTAAAAGAGTTATAATTTTTTATTTACTTAAAAATATTTTTTAAAAAAACTATGATATTTTACCAAATAAAGTCCAAAAATGTAAAACAAAATCGATCTTGTCCAAACAAAAAAAAAAACCAAAACCCAAAATTAATATAAAAGATTGAGAACCCAATTGAGCCAAGCTGAATTATTACGGATGGTTCGAAAATAAATTGAATCGAACTGAATTCAACCTTACAATTTAGATATCACAAATGAAAAAAAAGGATATATATGTTACTAAAATTTAGGAATTAGAAAGGGTACATATTTTCTTCTTTTAAAACACATATTAGATCAAAATTAAACTATATATATATATATATATAAACGTATTTACAATTTGACTCACATAATTTAAATATATTTTACGGTAATTTTAGGCTGATTAGGCCGGAAAAAGAACTTGATTAATATAATATTAATATTTTAAATATTGGAACTAAATTATTTTAAAATATAAAATTCAGAAGTTGTAGTGCAATTAATCCATAGTAAATAAATTAAAAATGTATTTTGTGGTTACGAAGTAGAGTGCAAAGGGCACTAAGCTTACGTTTCCCCGCATTATTCAGCTTTGGAGGGGGGTCCTCTAAGTCGGAGATCGGCCGGTGCGCTGCTGAGTTTACACGTAGCCCATGAAATGGAAGCAAGTTTCAAGAAGAAAATCATGACCAATGCCGGTGCAGTCGTGTCACCGTCCACTAGCTATCACTTCTTTTTTTTTTTTGTCAATAATAAGTTTTCAAATTAGGTTTATCAGTCTTGTCGTCGACTTGTCTTGTTTATGTCCGGCCTCTCTCTCTAATTCCTCAAAGATCAACGTTCTCTCTCTCATTCCATCTGCATGAGATTTTTCATCATACAATAAAGACAAACAAGCTTACCTTTTCTCTGTAGTTTTATGAGAAATAATTGAATGAAATAATAATATCATATTATTTATATTTTTAATAGATTTATATCATATTAATATTTTTATTTTAAATTTTAATATTTTTATCTTGAAAAAGTTAAATTTAAATTAAAATTTTAAAATTTAAGATAAAATATTAAAATTTAAGATAAAAATATTGATGTGGCATAAATCTATTAAAAGAGATACATATAACGTGACATCAAAACAATTAAATACCTAAAAAAAAAAAATAACGTAAAATAGTTAATAACCAACAAATTTTCGGTACAATTTCAATGAATGACTCAATGTTTAAAAAATGATGAGAATTTAACTTTAGCTAATAGCTTAATTAGAGAGGCCAACCCTTTTAACAGTTTGGTCAAATACATAAAGTACATAATGCGATGTGATTAACCACCTTTTGAAAAATTAAATATTTCCCAATGATAATATATTAAATTAAAAGTTAATTGATTTCTATTTTGGCTTCACCATGATTACTCCAAATAATAATAAAAAAAAGTCTGTGAGCTTAGCTTTGGCCAATTAAAATAATTTAAGCTTATAATATTTTTTAAATAATTTTTTATAAAATATTTAAATTTACTCATAATTTCATCTCAATTCATAAATAAGAGGATAATACGTTTCAAAGCACTCAAACTCACTTCTTCCTGTATTGACAACAATGCTCCATGTCAATCAAACTAATACAAAGAGAGAAGATAAATATAATAAAAAACATAAAAAAGAGTTACGAGAAGTTTATACTTTCTAAGCCCAGGGATTAATTTATATTAATCCGATTACAATGCTTTTAATTAGATAATTAACACAAGTTAATTTCTTTTCCCAATATCTTTTGTCTCTTACCAAGCCAAACTCCACGTACAACTCATCAAATCAATTCAACACGAGTAAAAAGATAAAAGATAAAACATTAATCCAAACGAACCGTTTAGCTTGGTTGATAAAGTATATATTATTAGTAATTTAACGAAGTTATAAATGGTTGATTAAGTCTTAATTTGATTGGTATTGATATTATTGTTAATGTGGGAGAACGAGGGTTCGAGTGCGTTGAATCATATTATCCTCCTATTTAATAGTTGGGTTGAGGCTATATATAATTTTAAACATCGTATTGAAAAATACATGTATTATAAGAATCTATAATAACATTAATATTTAAAAAATAAAATAAAATTACGTAAAACCATTGATAAAATATAATCAATAAACCATTCTATGGTAAGGCTTGCCATGCCCACATATACCTTCTTTTTTGTGTGAAAATAATAATAATGCAGAAATTATATCAAATTAGTTTGGTCTAAAGTTCTCATCGCTTTATTTTGATTCAGAGGTACTAAGACATCATGAGGACAATTGTCATAAATTTGGAGTCTTGTTTTTCCTGACCAAATAGTCAGCGACCCCATTTTTTTTTATCTAGGAATACATTGAATTTGGGCCAACTTTAATTTCATAATTATTATCATCAATGGCTTTTATTTCCCACCGAATGAAATACAAAATAATATTGCAAATCAAGCAATGAATGTGTTGACAAATATAGAGATTTTGAGTACTAATGTTGGTCTAACACTATTTTAAATTTTTGTGTGGGGTAAAGGTGTTATGGAGGTTTTTGTATTTGGGGTTAAATTGTATTTTGTTTAATCTATTTAATAAATTAGTAAATTAGTCTTTATACGTCAAATTAAAAAGCACATTGATCATTTCTGTTAAAATTTACATTTATTTGTATTGTTAAAAACTAGTGTGGCGGTAGAATAACCAAAACGTGTGCCTCATTTTGATGTACAGAGAACTAATTTTTAATAGAATGACCAGTTTGGTCTTTGATCTAATATATATGGACAAATTTATCATTTTTAAAATAGAGTGGGTAAAATGTAATTCAATTTCTAGTATAAAAGTCTCTGTAATACTTTTACATGTGTGAGATAGTTAATTAGTTAAGTTATTTAATTCAAAATTTTGAAATCAAGATTTTACTATGGAGAATGAATCATTAATTGGTGTGAAAAGTGATTTAAATTGAATCATTAAGTTTCTAGAAGAGACCAAAGATGCAATTATCCATTCATTTAAGTGGTTAAAATGAACTAAATTAAAATATTATATTTTAAGAGAGACTAGAAAGGAGCGGTTGAAATAGTTAGTTAATCAGTTACAACTATAAAAAAAAAACAATAAAACTAAATCTAATTAGCAAGAGTACTAATTTTGTCAATAAAAAGATTTTACAAATAATTGTTTTTTTTTAAGGAATTTATGTACAATATATATATAGTTATTTGATTGCAAAAGAAAAATAAAATTGTATATATATTTATACATAGGCCCTCCTAGTAGGGTATAATAGGAAAAACAACAATGATAAAAACAAAGCTATTTTCCATTTTATGATAATGACAAAATATTTTTTTTCTCTACACTAGAGAGCCCTTTTAAAACAGTGAAATTATAATTATAATAATTCCATCATATGATTCATAAACTCTTGCTAGATTTTATTCTTCTATTGATCTCTTTCTCCAATTCTTCAAGTCCACCCAGTTCCTCTAGTTCCTGTTGCACATGATCATATAATTAAATTAAAAAAAAAGAGCAAACTTTTTATTTATTTATTAAAATTAAAGTTTTAGGTAATAGGTTACCTTAGGTCCTAGAAACAGCCCATATGGGACACCTTGGAATTTTTCTGAATGATGGAGCTGAAAAACGCCAAATAAATAAACTTATTTATTTAATTTTTAAAAGTTAAAATGTGTATATACATATAAAATTGTGTATTTTTATTTTTAGGAATTTAATTTTTTAAAAATATAAATTTCATGAAAAGTTATAAAATAGTCACTTAACTATTCAATTTTATCTTTTGTGGTCACTAACTAGCTAATGTAAAAATAGAAACACTCAAAAATCTAATATAGTTGGGTGACTAAAAAATAAAATTAAATCACTATTTTATAATTTTTCATAGTTAGATAATTAAAATAAAAATTATTAATAGTTAGATGACTATTTTAATTTTTTATAGTTGAAGCGACAAAAAATTATATAAAAAATAACTTTATATTGAATTTAACTTGACTAAATTCTTTAAAATAAATAAAAATAAAATTGAACTTTTTTAAATAAATGTGGTGCATGTTAATTAACCTGGTGAGCTGCAGCAACTTTTCTGAAATAAGGCACGTTGGCAATAGGTCCCACCGGGAATCTCTTATGCACGAGGCCATCGTGGACGAACATGTAAGCCATTCCAAACACAGTAATCCCAAGCCCCTGAAAGGGTATTATAGTCTTTTTGTTACTGAATAATACACATGCAGACAAAAAACAGTTTGCTAATCCCAAGCTATTTTAATCAGGAACTAAACCGTTAATCAAGGAATAATATAAACATGAAAGATTCAGAAAGATTACGATAATGAAAAAAAAGTAATAATTAAAGAGCAAAAAAATTCAAACAAACTTACAGCACCAAAACATAGACCAGGTACAAGTCCTTTGTTGAAGAAACCGTAAGACAGAAGGGCTATAGCTGGAACGGCGTTTATAATGGCGAAAACGTCGTTTAGTTCGAACGGACCTTCTCTTGGTCGATGGTGAGACTGCCCAATAAAAACCCTAATTTAGTAATTCATTCATATGGCTTTTTTATGGTCGGGTCGGGTCGGATTCTGTTTACCTCATGCATATGCCATAAGGAAGCATGCCAGAGAGCTCGATGTGCCCATCTAGCCCAAAACTCCATGCCTACCTGAAAACCAAATGAAACCCAGTTTTTTTTTTTTTTCAAGCAATGAAATGAAAGGTTTATTACAGAGAAAAATGGAAGACATTGAACTTACGGCGGCGCCAACAGATAGGGCAAATGTGCCGAACATTTCAGACAGGGGCACTTCTCCTCCCTTACAAAAAAAAAAATGAAACAACCTTGTTCAGTAATTTGATCGTGGTATTAAAAATAAAAAAGAGAGGAAAAAGGGAGAAGAAAATGGACCTCCATTTGCCATGAAAATCTGTAATAAACAGCCATGATAGCCATGGAAGTGATACCGAAACTAGACATGACAGCAGCGACCAAGTAAGTGAACCTTTCGGATTTTTTTCTAGCTAATTTCTCCGCCACATGTGGAGGTATTAAGATCTGTTTGTTCCCAAAATCCTCGGAACCGGATCCTTCTTCTACGAGATTCACTACGGTCTGGGGTTCAACATGTTTTTGTTCCTCCAACACGAAACAAATGGAAAGCCTTGTCTCCTTTCGAGCACCGTGTGTTAGCTGTGGGAGGCGAAGTAGAGGGTTGAAAACTAGCCTTCGCTTGGGTGAGGAATGAAATGAACAGAAAGGTTTAAGGGTACGGCGGCGGATAAGCCGGCCGCCATGGGAAATGAACTGCGAGAAGGTAAAAAACGGCGAAGCAATTAAGCTCCGGCGGAGGAGATGAAGGAGAAGAGAGATGGGTCGGTGCGCAGAGGGTAGATTGGGTCTTTTATAGAGGGAAAGGTTAAGTGCACGAAGACCACAACTTTGTGTGTGATTTTTGGGTATTGGGGAAGTTTATGGAATTAAAACACCCACTTCCTCGTCATCGCATATATATTTTTTAAAATTTAAACAATAAAGTTTAAAAAGGGTAAAAAATTGTTTTCTTCATTTTTCCTATCATATTGGCCATTACCACTATGATAGTATAATTCCGCTCTAGAGGTAACACGTGTAGTATATGTTAACTTATAAAGTTAGATTACTTATTATAAAATAATTAATTTTCAACCCTCAAAACCTTTTTGTATGGCAATTCAACCGACGTCTTTAGTTAGATGATCAATCTAATAAATAACTTAAAAAATCATAAAAAAAATAAAATTGTTCATTTATAGATGGATTCAATCTTTGTTTGGGTTAGTATATTTCTAAGTTCTCGATTGATCTAGCATCGATAATATTCCTATCTACTACAAGATGGCCCAACTTGATATGAGCAATATTTGGGTAAAGGTGTTAATGTGTTGGATCGAATTGAGTCAAGATTTAATATAAAATATATGGATAATATAATTTTTTGTCATTAAACTTAATAGTTTGGTTCACTTTAGTCCTTTTTTTTGGTACTTGAATTTGGCATCGAGATCCGTTTTGATCTTTGGATTTAGATTTTGTTAAGATTTGATGATGTGACGAATATTTTTGGAATATAACTGAATTGGTCGGTCAAATTATAACACTACAAACCCGGCCTAGAAGTTAGGCCCGAATCTGGCGTGTCACATTGAAGGAAGTTAAAAAGCTAAGCAATCGTTTAGAAAAGTTTTATCAGATTTTTGAACTCCGAGTTTGTTGTTTGTTTGAGAAAAACGTGATTTGCTAAATGACCGTTTAAAAGTTGTTATTATTTTGAAAAACTGTTTTGTTATGAAAGTTGAACTTGCATCGTTGCATAAGCATGATATTTTAGAAAACGATTGTTAATGTTTTAAGAAAATCCCGTATTTATAAGTTTAATGCTTATAAATAAGAACTCAAAAAAAAAACCAATGGCCTTATTACAAAATATTAACCCAAAATAAATAATCTTAAACTAAGGTAAAATCGAAATTACTAAAGTTCACGAGTAGTATCTCCAATGTATACCACCCCGAGTCCTCCACTTCGCCCCAATCCTCCATCACGAGAATTACTCAAACATTTAATAAAAAGAGGGGTGAGTTTACTAAACTCGGTGTGAACAACCTCACTTGGTAAGAACATGCATCACAACAATCCGGCGAAGCCCATTATAAGAATCATGGCAATTGGGCCTTAGCCCAAAATAACCTCAGTTGAGCCTTAACCCATATCATATGTCACAAAGAGATAGTGTATGCAATGCGATGCAAACCTAGCCCAACCTAATTTTCCATCCTCTACACGCCACCCGTATTCAATTTCAACACACCGTGGGATTTCTACAATCAACCCTCCATCCGCTACACGCTATTTTGACAGTCATGCAGTCAGTTATAATGCCGATCACTAGGTGACCACTATAATACCACGTAGCTTAGCCACCGAGACCTTATAATCAAGCGTGGCTTAGCCACCGATCACTATGTGACCTTATAATCAAGCGTGGCTTAGCCACCGATCACTATGTGACCTTATAATCAAGCACATCCCCTTAAATATTATATCCATATCCCATGCATAACATACATGTCATAATGAATGCAACATGCTATCAACAAGTAAAAGATTACCACATACATCCGCACGCAAGGAAAACGATACAGTTACGTACCTGGCATCCCTAATCTTACCCATAAGGGTATCACGACTGTCCACATAGCCTTTTTCTGGCTTTTCAACCCATACAATTAGTGATACAAATAAAATAAAGTGGGTGAAGTTTTTACACACAATCACGCTAATCAACCCCTAAGGGTATAACGATAATTTTACCTATCGAGGGTATTTTAGTAATTTACCTACCAAGGGTAATTCGATAATTTTATAAAATAGGGGTATTTCGATAATTTTACAAACCAAGGGTATTTCGATAATTTCACAAACTAAGGGTATTTTGATAATTTTACAAACCAGGGGTATTTTGGTAATTTTACAAACCAGGGGTATTTCAGTAATTTTACAAGCTAAGGGTATTTTGGTAATTTTAAAAACTAGGGGTATTTCGGTAATTTTATAAACTAGGGGTATTTCGATAATTTCACAAACTAGAATAATTCGATAATTTCACAAACCAAGGTTAATTCGGTTTCAATTTTAGTAAATCGAAATCGTTTAACGACCAACAGAAGGTCCACCGTCGCCTCGAACGACTTAAGTATTCTACACAGAGATAATGATACTGAATAGTCCTTAGGCCCATTCTCGACCTAAGTAGGCCCATACCTCTAGGCCCATTCAATTTAAACCTAGCCACATATATGAGATTCACACAGCCTAGTTCACTATCTACTACTTAATCATACAATTTACTCATATGGGCCCTCGGCCCATTAGGCCCATTTGGCCCTTTCGCCATCGTGGCCAACACACACCTTCAAGAATACTCATGGTGGCCTCAACTATCGCGTCGAAGCTTCCACACGCGCCGCACGCCGCTCGTGTGGCTACCATCGTCGTGTGACCCAGATTTCAAAGATTTGCCGCTCTACAAAGAGTAGAGAAAGTACACACCGATAGGAATCAAGCCGCTAAACCGCTCCGAGCACTCCTATGCCCAACGCCAACCGGTATGCTCATTCTCCTCCTAGGCGACTCTATATATAGCTAGCTAGCTTCTTTACCTCTTCTTCTTTTAAATCCAAATCAATCTTTCCGTCAATCGCAAAATAAATACTCCATTGCTTTCCATGAGATTCGAAACCAAGCTCCCTTGTAGCATAATCCACGTCGCTAACCACTTGGCCACAAGCTCCTCTTGTGACAAAAACCATGCACAACTAAATATAAATCTATGGCAAAATTCTAAAGTCCATATAAAAAGAAAACCAAAATGCAAGAGCCAAGACTTGAACCTTGGACCTCATTCCTTCCTTTTTGGCATCACCCCCTTGTCTCTTATATGGGGTCACTTTGCCACTACACCACACACTCCACTTGAGTCATTTTCTCCACATTTTATTCTTAAAGCCTACTACTAAGTTCAAGGGTTTTTTTTTTCACCTAAAACCAAAATTTCCCTAAAGCCAAAGTTTGAACCCGGGACTTCATAGATGTAACATCCTGAAATAGGGCCTAAACGGAATAGTGGTTGCGAAACCATGAATCCAAGCTATAAAAGTTTATTATGATTAATTATTATGATTTATCGAGTGATTAAATACATGTGTTAGAGTATTGATAAGAAATTTTATTAATTTCATGCTTAAATTGCCTATTAGGACTTATTTGCAAAAGTTGCTAAATAGGGTTCTAATTTATAGAGTACTTGATTGAAATGGGGTTTGAAGTAGGAGTCCTTAAATGGTAATTAGACTATTATATTTTCATAGACAAAAATGGACATATATAGGTGGAAAGAACCAAAGTTTTTAATGAAGGGTAATTTAGTCATTTGGTAATAAAAGGAATTAAAAGGAAAAAGATGGCAAAATATGCTCATCTTCTTCATTAGGCCGAATTTTCAAGTGGTCACCATAGCTAGGGTTTGTTTCAAGCTTCCAAGCTCCATAGTAAGTGATTCCAAGCCCCGGTAGCTCGATTTAGCTTATTCTATCAATAATTCATGCTAGGGTTCATATTTGGAAAAATACCCATAAGTGAAATGTGTTTATTTTGATGTTTTATGATAGAATATGAAGTCTGAAATTATGTTACAAATCTACCCCCTTAAAGAAATTTCGTCCTCGAAATTTCTAACTAACTAACAGTCGTACATCCTAACCTACAACATTACGCTCACGCTGCGCACTCTGATTCTAAAACAGTAATACACTTTCTAACTTAAGCTTGGAACCTCTTTACACAACCATATATCTAATATAAAAACAAACAGATATTTAACACTCATACATAAAAAAAATTTCATTCAAACATCACATCCAAAACATACACAGAATAAATACAGTCATTATAGCATAAAATAATAAGTAACAACAAAAACCCGGCCCAAAACGCCACGACCAGATCTGGTATGCTACGGGTTAAATGTTGAAAACTTTGCTTTGGAGGGTTTTGAAGTCTCAGTTCGTTTATTTAAGTATTCGTTAAATAAGTGATATTTGTAGAAAACCTTTGTAGTTTTTTTTTTTTTAGAACTTGTTTGAAAATCCCATTTTTTTTCCTTCTTATAATTAAGTCCTTGAACATAAATTTATAGAATGTAAACATTAACAAATATAAATTGATAACCTAAGCTATGGAGGCCTTATTACATAGATAATCCCAAAATTTAAAACTTAAAGGAAAACCGGAAATAGTTTATGGAAATAAAAGAGTTGATGGCCCCTCGAGTCCGCCTCGGCTCCCATGTCCACGATCTACTGCTCATCTAAAAAGTCAAGAAAATAAAAGGGTGAGTCACCAAGACTCGATGTAAAAACCGAAAACACATAAAAGGCTTGAGGCCCATTAAACACATTATGGGCCTTGGCCCATACACAATGGCAACAAAATATTTACATGCTACATGACTCAACCCAACCTAAAAGTCCATCCTCTACACACCAGCCCGTACCAGCCATCACACCTCGGGGATTTCTACAATCAACCCACGAACCGCTACACACCATATCGACAGCCATGCTGCCTATTCCTAACAATCAGGAATAAATTTAACGTGGCTTAGTCACCGATCACTATTGTGACCTAACTTTACAATTTGTGGTTTAACCACTGATCACCCAGTGACCTATTAACATGCTCTTCCCCTTCATCATATTAACCCCATCCCATGCATACATCTATGCAGAATCAAAACAATATACTACCTAAAAGTTCACAGACTATCACAAACTTCGATACACATAGAGTTTCTATGATTACGCATCCTAGCATCCCTTTCCTACCATTTTGGGTATCGACTCTCCATATACCTTTTTTTGGCTTTTAGCCCACAACATATATAGTACAGATTAACTAGTGTGATAGAGATCTACACACCTAATTACAGACAAGACGAGACTTTCTATGTCGACACTATCAGAAGCCGATACGACTGCTAACTGTCTAAGGTTTTGTTCTGAAGTCGGTCCACAACCCGGTGGCCAATCCTGCATCACGACTCGCTTCGCTTCTTAAATCTAGGGGTTGGATTTACGGGTCCAATTCCCTCTTTCGTTTGACTAGCGTTTGTATCCATGGAACAGATCTTAGTCAACAAACCGAATTAAAACATTGAATCGAATACAAACACAAATGTACATTCATAGTGCAGAAGTCCCTTACCTAGAAATCCCGAAAGAGATGAAGTTTAGTGACTAGCGATTTTCGGCTTTTAGATCTAGACGATCTACTTCGATTCCTGATGTGTCGCCCTAAAATAAGAACACAAGAACAATCAAAACATTACTCCAAGGATAATCTTATCACGCCAAGTAGCCTTTCGGCCTTGGCCTCAACAAAAAAAAAAATCGGAAGAAAAAAGTGAAGAGAGAATTCGACACTTACCTTAACACCAATAGATTTGACTAACCCTTAGAGATTCCAGCACTTAGCACGATAGAAGAAAGAAATCGGCAAGGGGAAAAGAGTGGACAAGGTATTCGACTAGTAGGAAAGAGTGGAGAAGAGAGTTAAAGTGAAGAGATTTGGCTTTAAAAGAGATCAAAAGAAAAGATGTAGAGAGAAATTGTGAGGTTTCGGCTTGTAGAGGGAAGCAGAGAAAAGAACAATGAAATTTTGGCTTTTGCATAAAAGTGGAGATGAGAGGGAAGAAAAGAAAAAAAAAAGAATAGGATCCAAATTTCGAAATTAAAGAGATATCCCCCTACTTAACCCAAATTTCGGCACCTACTACCTAAAAACCGAAAATGCCCCTTTTTAAAACTAAAACTAAGCTATTAATCAAGGGAAATTTCAGCACCCCTTGAACATATCAGAACCGATTCCTCCTCCACCTCAGTGTTGGAATTTTGGCCACCACTGCGACTAGCAGATAAATCCTAAATTTCCTCCCTTATCTCTATCTGATCACACCTCCAAAAGAAGCCTAGATAACACTACCTCTTCCTCCATTTATCTGCCATATTATCTGTATTATCTACTCAAATAAGTCCTACTATTTTCAAGCCTCATTGCCGTCCCATTGTACCCTCTTAAATGCCGAAAATTAACTAATTTTAATTAAAGTAATTGGGCTTCATGTGACTCGAACTTGGGCCTCCTCAGTTGACGCCACCTTATAGCTCCCTTAGGTAGCGCCACTACCGACTAGGCTACAAGCCCATTTTGTATTTTAAAATACAGATAACATCTTTTAAGCCCTATCCTAATTGGCTTTCTACTAACGTGTCCAAACAGAAAATTTGATTAAGGCCTCGGCCCAACCCTGAGCCCATTTTGGACCCCTAACACTCATATGAAACATAACCACACATTAAACGCAAAGGCCCATTAATTTAGGATGTTACACAAATAATTTGATTGAGAATTGATTGGTATGCTAATCCGAACAAAGTAGTTGAATCGATTGAATTGGAAAATATTCAAAAAATTCCCGAAGGCCCTTAATTAACAAAAGAACTTAGGGTTGGCCTCATCTCCTATTATGAAATGATTTGTCATTCCAATCTAACCTATTCAAGAAAGGTTAACAACGCTACCCCTTCCAACTCTGCAATACATCAGCCTTCCCATAGATTTTTTCCACAGTTACTATTAAACCAGTTCAATAATTTTTTTTAACTTTTTTTAATGAATTTTATTTAATTGTGTAATTATTGTTCATCTAGTAGTTGTACCACCTAGTCACCTGAAACTTTATATAATTTTAATTTTTTTGAACAATGGTATAGCACAAACTCAGAGTGTTATATCATCAAATTTTTATATTTTATATAAGTTCATGTACCAAAGTTGATTAAAAAAAATACATATGTACAAAAGCCAACCTAGTTATCAAGTTCATGACCAAATATTATATCATGCGCAAAATAAATTTCAAACCATATCCTGAGCTCGAGCTCAACCTACACAAAAGGCCCATATCATTGTTTAAAAATAATAATAATATATTTATTACAAAATAATATATACAATAAAATAAGTCAGGTAAAGTTTAAAAAATATAAATCCAGGCCGAGCAATCCAACCCATGAAAAATTTTATGTTTAAAACATATTCAAACTTAAATTAGAATAAATCCAAAGAGTCTTAGTACATATGCAATTTAAATATCAATAAATTAGAAAAAACAACTTGCACAAAAAATAAATTTTCAATTTTTTAATTACAAAATTAGAAAAACTATCATATTAGTCAATCTAAATAAGAGTCGTTCCTATTTTAATCATCTTAATTTTTTTTGTTAATGTAACACCCCAAACCCGACCCAAAACGCCACGACCAAATCTGGTATGCTACGGGTTAAATGTTGAAAACTTTACTTTGGAGGGTTTTGAAAATCTCGGTTCGTTTATGTAGGTATTCGTTAAATAAGTGAAATTTGTGGAAAACCTTTTTAGTTCTTTCTTTTTTTGTAGAACTTGTTTGAAAATCCCATTTTTTCCTTCTTATAATTAAGTCATTGAACATAAATTTATAGAATGTAAACACTAACAAATATAAATTGATAACCTAAGCTATGGAGGCCTTATTACCTAAATAATCCCAAAATTTAAAACTTAAAGGAAAACCGAAAATAGTTTATGGAAATAAAAGACTTGATGGCCCCTCGAGTCCGCATCGGCTCCCATGTCCACGATCTACTACTCATCTGAAAAGCCAGGGAAATAAAAGGGGTGAGTCACCAAGATTCAATGTGCAAAGCCCGAAAACACATAAAAGGCTTGAGGCCCTCAAACACATTATGGGCCTTGGCCCACACACAATGGCAACAAAATATTTACATGCTACATGGCCCAACCCAACCTAAAAGTCCATCCTCTACACACCAGCCCGCATGTACCATCACACCTCGGGGATTTCTACAATCAACCCACCAATCGCTACACACCATATTGACAGCAATGCTGCCTATTCCTAACAATCAGGAATAAATTTAACGTGGCTTAGCCACCGATCACTATTATGACCTAACTTTACAATTCGTGGTTTAACCACCGATCACCAAGTGACCTATTAACATGCTCTTCCCCTTCATCATATTAACCCCATCCCATGCATACATCTATGCAGAATCAAAACAATATACTACCTAAAAGATCACAGACTATCACAAACTTCGATACACATAGAAAAGTTTTTATGATTACGTACCAGGCATCCCTTGCCTACCCTTTTCGGGTATACGACTATCCATACAGCCTTTTTTTTTTTGGCTTTTAGACCATAACATATATAGTACAGATTAACTAGTGTGATAGAGATCTACACACCTGATTACGGATAAGACGAGACTTTCTATGTCAACACTATCAGAAGCCGATATGACTGCTAACTGTCTAAGGTTTTGTTCTGAAGCCAATCCACAACCCGTGGCCAATCCCATATCACGACACCGCCGCTTCTTAAATCTAGGGGTTGGATTTAAGGTCTAATTCCTCATTCGTTTGACTAGCGTTTGTATCCATGGAATGATCTTAGTTAACAAATCGGATTAAAACATTGAATCGAATACAAACACGAATGTACATTCATAGTGCAGAGGTCCCTTACCTAGAAATCCCGAATGAGATAGAGTTTAGAGACTATCGGTTTCTGGCTTTTAGATCTAGATGATCTACTTCGATTCTCGATGTGTCACTCCAAAATAAGAACATGAGAAAAATCAAAACATTACTCCAAGGATAATCTTATCACGCCAAGTAGCCTTTCGGCCTTGGCCTCAACAAAAAAAATCGGAAGAGAAAAAGTGAAGAGAGAATTTGGCACTTACCTTAACACCAACAGATTCGACTAGCCCTTAGAGATTCTAGCACTTAGCACGATATAAGAAAGAAATCGGCAAGGAGAAAAGAGTGGACAAGGTATTCGGCTAGTAGGAAAGAATGGAGAAGAGGGTTGAAGTGAAAAGATTCGGCTTTAGAAGAGATCAAAAGAAAAGATGTAGAGAGAAACTGTGAGGTTTCGGCTTGTAGAGGGAAGCAAAGAAAAGAATAATAGAATTTCGGCTTTTGCATAAAAGTAGAGATGAGAGGAAGAAAAGAAAAAAAAGAATAGGATTCAAATGTCTAATTGAAGATATATCCCCACTTAACCCAAATTTCAAGACCTACTACCTAAAAATCGAAAATTCCCTTTTAAAACTAAAACTAAGCTATTAATCAAGGAAATTTCAAGCACCCTTGAACATATCGTAACCGATTCCTCATCCCCTCGTTGTTGAAATTTTGGCCACCACAGTGACCAGCAGATAAATCCTAAATTTCCTTCCTTATCACTATCTGATCACACCTCCAAAAAAAGCCTAGATAACACTACCTCTTCCTCCCTTTATCTGTCATATTATCTGTATTATCTACTCAAATAAATCCTTCTATTTCCAAGCCTCATTGCCTTCCCACTCTACCCTCTTAAATGCTGAAAATTAACTTAATTTAATTAAAGTAATTGGGCTTCATGCAACTCGAACTTGGGCCTCATCAGTTGACGCCACTTTATGGCTCCCTTATGTAGCGCCACTACCTACTGGGCTACAAGCCCATTTTGTATTTTAAAATACAGATCACATCTTTTAAGCCCTATCCTAACTGGCTTTCCACTAGCGTGTCTAAATAGGAAATTCGATTAAGGCCTCGGCCCAACCCTGAGCCCATTTTAGACCCCTAACACTCACATTAAACATAACCACACATTAAATGCAAAGGCCCATTAATTTAGGATGTTACAGTTCTACCCCATTAAAGAAATTTTGGCCTCAAAATTACTCGATCGAAATAGATGCGGTATTATCGCCAGATCGCTTCCTCCGGTTCTCATGTAGCCTCCTCAGAATCGCGATTCCGCCATAGAACCCTAACCAAAGAAACCGTCTTCCTCCGCAATACTTTGACATCACGATCTAAAATTTTCACCGATTTCTCTTCAAAGGATAAATCGGGTCTTAATTCGATTTCTTCCACAGACACCACATGGGATGGATCCGAACAGACGCTTTAACATGAGACGTGGAATACATTGTGAATCGCTTAGCTCAGAAGGTAGCTCTAGCGATAGGCTACCATCCCAATCGTTTCAACGCCCGATAAGGTCCGATAAATCTGGGACTTAATTTATCTTTCCGCTCAAACCTCGATTTTTTCCATGGCGACACCTTCAAGAACACCTTGTCACCCACTGCAAACTCTATGTCCTTACGCTTCAAATCAGCATAGGACTTCTGTCTGTCCGACACTTCTTTTATTCGAGCCCAAATTAACTCAACCTTCTCATCTATCTCAATAACTAACTCCGACCCAAAATCCGACGTTCCCCTAATTCCGTCAAATAGGTAGGAGTATGACACTTCCGCCCATACAATACTTCATAGGAGCCATCTGAATACTAGACTGGTAGCCGTTGTTGTAAGCAAACTCTCAAAGGTATATACACGAATCGCAGAATGGGGAAATTATTCGAAAATTTGCAATCAAGTGATCCTAACAAACAATAAATATACTAACGGAACATCATATAGATATGTCACTTTTTGATTCTAGAGCTTCTTGGCATGAAAATAGAGTCCATATTAATTATGTATGAGATAAAAGATGGTATAAACAAAGATGAAATTAAAAGCAAATGCCATCACCTACCTTATTAAGTAATTTCAGACGTGTCATTGTCAAGCACCGATAACTTTACACGCACCACCATGATAAATTGTCTCGTGTCAATCTCGTAAGAAGAAAGCGACTTTCTCGCATCAAAAGATAAAATGTAACTTACGCTTTCTTTTTTTAATTATGAAGGAATGAAAATTTAAAAGTCCCACAAAATAAAAGAAAAGACTCCCAAATGAGAACGCCAAAACGAAACTACACCTTTTACCGATGACAAGGTAGCTATGCTAAATAGTCATACTACATCAAGACTTCACACTAGAACATTAAAACAAGAGAGGCATGCCATTATTCATTCCATTCTATTTCAAATTAAACAATGGAGACGTGATGTTCTAACAAAACATTGTGTTTTAGAGTATTGAGAAAGTATCATGGAACAACTTTGAACAAGCCAAATAAATCATACAACAGAGCATTACTCTCAAGTCAGAGATTACTTTACGACTTTGGGCATCCGCCACCACGTTAGCTTTACCCGGATGATACTCGATCGAGATGTCATAATCCTTTAACAACTCGATCCACCTCTTTTACCTTAGATTCAACTCTTTCTGGGTCAAAAGGTATTTTAGACTCTTGTGATCGGTATAAATGATGGATTTCTCCCCATACAGATAATGTCTCCAAATCTTCAAGGCAAAAACCACTGCCGCCAATTCCAAATCATGCGTGGGATAATTTAATTCGTACGGTCTTAACTGTCAAGATGCATACGCAACAACTTTTTCATCCTGCATCAATACGCATCCTAGTCCCGCGTGTGACGCATCATAGTAAATCAAGAACTCCCTTCTAGCCTCCAACTGAATCAACACCGAAACCTCCGTCAAAATCCCTTTTAACCTCTAGAAACTCTTTTGCTGCTTATTAGACCAAACAAACGGAACCCCTTTCCGTAACAACTTAGCCAATGGTACCGCAATTAAAGAAAACCCTTCCACAAACCTTCTAGAGTACCGCCGCACCAAGAAAACTCTGAATTTTCGCCACAGACCTAGGCGACTTCCAATCCAACACCGCTTCAATTTTTCGAGGGTCAACCTTAATCCCCTTTACCGACACAACGTGGCCTAGAAAAGTAACTTCACTTAACCAAAATTTGCACTTACTGAATTTGACATACAACTGCCTCTCCCTTAGAATCTGCAAGACCACTCGCAGATGTGAATCATACTCCTCTTCCGACCTTGAATAAACCAGGATATCATCTATAAATACCATGACAAACAGATCCAAGTAGGGTTGGAACACTCAGTTCATCATATAAATAAACGCTGCTGATGCGTTAGTCAACCCAAATGGCATCACCATGAATTCGTAGTGACCATAGCGAGTCCTGAATACCGTTTTATGAATATCCGCCTCCTTTACTTTAAGCTGATGGTACCCCGATCTCAGATCTATCTTCAAAAAGACTGAGGCCCCCTTCAACTGATCGAACAAGTCATCGATCCTTGGCAACAGGGTATTTGCTCTTAATTGTTAACTTATTCAACTGACGATAGTCAATGCTCATACGTATTGATCCATATTTCTTCTTAACAAATAACACTGGCGCTCCCCAATGCGACACACTTGGTCGAATAAACCCTCTATCTAGTAACTCCTGAATTTGCATTTTCAATTCCACCAACTCCTTCGGCGCCATTCTATATGGAGCAATAGATACTGGCGCTGTTCCCAAAAGAAGATCGATACCAAACTCCACTTCACGATCCGGGGGTAATCCCGGAAGCTCTTCTGAAAAAATATCAGAAAATTCTTTCACCGTCCTAACATCCCTGACAGTTGGCTTTCAGAGCTCGAACAAACATTAGAATTGCCCCGCATCCTTTCCTCACCATCCTTTCTGCTCTTAAGGCAGTCACAACATTTTACAAATAGTTCCTCCTTTCACTTATCACCAACACTTCGCCACCCTCTGGAGTTTTTAACACCACACGCTTGGCTGCACAATCTACATTAGCTTGATACCTCACCAGCCACTCCATGCCTAAGATTAAATCAAACTCCCCGAATGGTAATTCCATTAGATCAGTCAGGAAACTATTCCCTAAACTTCTAAAAATACCTCCTGATAAAGCTTATTTACCACCACAGAGTGTCCTAACGGGCTAATTACAGTCATCTCCCTAGAGGAAATCTTAGAATCTATGCTTAAAGTTCCAGACACCCTACTAGCAACATATGAATGCGTCGACCCAATATCAATCATTGCAATGTAAGGCAACCTAAAAATTACAAATGTACCGGTTATTACATCCGGTGTGTCAGCCTCCTCTCGATGTCTGGCAGCATAGACTAACCCCTACTGTCCTCGCCAAGAGTTTTCTCAGACCTCTACCGATGCCCCACTACCCGACCGAGCCATTACCACCCCTCGGCTAGACCATGACCTCTCTGGGTCAGCCGACCTCTTCGCTCCTGCTAGGCATTCTTCCGATCTGGGCTCTTCACTGCTCATATCATGACAGCTTTCTAACTTGGTGGTCCGTAGATCTACACCTAAAGCACCTCCCACTGCCCGTCCAATACTCACCTACATTGAATTTACCACATCGAGCACACTTCTGTGTCCGACAAGCAGCAGCAGGTCTCTCATCTCGTCTCGGCCCATCTGACCTAGGTCTTTTCTGAATACGCCCAACTGCCCCTGATGATCCAAAATTTATCTTACTTTCATCCCTATCTCTATCTCGGTTTAGTTTTTCTGTTCGCTTCACCTCCTCAACTATCTTAGTTTTTTCCATAAGGACAGCAAATTTTCTCTCCCGCTGTGGGGCTTTCAACACACGCAGATCATCGCTCAGACCGTCTTCAAATTGAACACACCGCTCATAGTCTGTGGCCACCATCCCTCGAGCATAACGGCTAAGGCGGAAGAATTTTGCTTCATATGTCGCCACTAACCTACTTCCCGAACCAAATTAAATGCTCATACAAGATCCACATAACTCGATCCAATGTACTTACTCAAATGCTATTTTGAAGAAATCCCGATGATACTGGTCAACCATCTGTACCATCCTTAACCGTAAGCCACCATTGATATGCTTCATCCCGTAGGAGAGATACAACCCTTTCAATTTTTCCTCTTCGTGAAATCAAGATCATCCATTATGCTCAACCGCCTCCAACCAATACTCACCGCACTTCTGGCTATACCGAAATTCCCTAAACACTTCGCCTTATTGGCTCTAAGTCATTCCGACACAAATTTTCGCCCTATGCCCATGCCTCGCCTAACAACCCTCTCTAAAACCCTTAACATCGCCTGAGATACCGCATCATCTCCGGCCGTCTGATCTTAAAATTCCACCTCCGCAGCTGGGGGTACTGGCATCTCGTCTCCTGACCCATAGCCAGATCCCACTGGTTCTAACACATCCATCCTGCCCCTACCACGACCACGCGCTGGACATCCACGACCCCTTGTACTCATTCTACCGATTCACGTTTATCTGATTAGAAATTTTATGAATTATTAATTTCTTTCACTAATTAACCACGAACAATCTTATGGACAGTAGTTTCAAGAGTAGTTCTTTCGAATTTGAAATTATAACTACGGGTTTCAGTCTCAAGTCTGAATTTTCTAGTTCTAGGAACCACATACATTCAACCATCATACATCAACATACAAGCAACATCCATGAACTCACATCCATCACATAAGGGTATTTTTGTCATTTCACTACCTAGGGGTACTTTCGTAATTTTATCCTACCGGGGTATTTTCGTAATTTTCCAAAATAGGGTATCTTGGTGATTTTACAGAATAGGGGTATTTTGTAATTTTGTAATCCGGAGGGTATTTCGATAATTTTGTAAACTGAAGGTATTTCGATAATTTCACAAATTTTGGTAATTTTACGAAATAGGGTGGCTGGTCCCTTTTGGGTTTTAGTTATAAATTTTGGCCCCTCAACAAGTCCTCGTGGCTAAGGTGAACAGTCACTACACACCAGGTAAGATTCCAGCAAAGAGGATGTGAGCCACTAGGGCCGCTTAAGTACCAAGCTCTCCCTGGATCCAATCTTAGACATGGGTATACCTGTTACCACACCCTAACCCAGCGACTTGTTCACGGACATGTTTAATTAGAATAAGTCTTATGAGATTTGAAGAATTGTTCAAACTAAGCCTAAAGTCCATCAAACTCTAATCATACTAGCCTACGTCCCTATGGAGCCCATCAAGCCCAACATGAATATCACATAATGAGTTTAAAATACTTACCTGCGTGGATCGGATGCCGGTAGACTCGAAGGCCATATCCCAATCGAAACTTTTCTCAAGTTCACCTCAATTTTACAAATCATTACTGGACCCATTTCGCAGCCCGAGTTTTGTAACCTTGGCTCTAATACCATAATTGTAACACTCTAAACCCGGCCTAGAAGTTAGGCCCGAATCTGGCATGTCACATTGAAGGAAGTTGAAAAGCTAAGCAATTGTTTAGAAAAGTTTTATCTGATTTTTGAACTCCGAGTTTGTTGTTTGTTTGATAAAAATGCAATTTGCTAAATGACCGTTTAAAAGTTGTTATTATTTTGAAAAAACTGTTTTGTTATGAAAGTTGAACTTACATCATTGCGTAAGCATGATATTTTAGAAAACGATTGTTAATGTTTTAAGAAAACCCCGTATTTATAAGTTTAACAATTATAAATAAAAACTAAAAAAAAAAACCAATGGCCTTATTACAAAATATTAATCCAAAATAAATAATCTTAAACTAAAGTAAAAATTAAAATTACTAAAGTTCACGAGTAGTATCTCCGATGTATAGCCACCCCCGAATCCTCCACGGCTCCCAGTCCTCCATCGCTGGGAATTACCTGAAACATTTAATAAAAAGAGGGGGTGAGTTTACGAAAACTCAGTGTGTACAACCCTCATCAAGAAGAACATGTATCACAACAATGGGCGAAGCCCATTACAAGAATTATGGTAATTAGGCCTTATGTAACACCCCTTCTCGTATTCGCTGTCGAATAGGGTACAAGGCATTACCGAGTTTACGATTTTTTTTCATATATAGCCCTTTATAAATATCTAACCTTCCTCGCAAATTTTAAATCGAGACCAATCCACATCAACCAATCCAATTCAACATATTTTTAAAATAGATTCATGCATATTTATAAGATAACATCAACACATACCAAGCTAATGCTTGCTAGCCATACCAATGGTGATTTTACATTCATTTTATATTAACATTACTTTATTAGCTTATACATGCCATTGATTTCCAAAATAAAGTTTCTTTATATACCGAAATCTTGAGGCTGATAGTGTGATGTATCTCCTCACCGAATCCGACCTCCGAGCTCTTAACACTACAAAACAGGAAAAGGAAATAGGGTAAGCACTTTGTGCTTAGTAAATCCATGTAACAAGAATTATACTTACCTAACATTTTCAATACAATGTAATAAACATTCATATATCCATTCAAGGCATTATTACCCTAACATACACAAGCTCAACATTCAAGTTAGTTCAATAATTTCCATGTATCAATAATATATACCATGATTGATGAGCTCACTGCTCATTCTCTGACAGTTTTAACTTGGTGGTCCTAGATCTACACCTAAAGCACCTCCCACCGCTGCCAATACTCACCTACATTGAATTTACCACATCGAGCACACTTCGTGTCCGAGCAAGCAGGAGGTCTCTATCTCGTCTCGCCCATCCGACCTAGGTCTTTTCGAATACGCCTAACCGCCTCGATGATCCAAAATTTATCTTACTTTCATCCCTATCTCTATCTCTGTTAGTTTTTCGTCGCTTCACCTCCTCAACTATCTTAGTTTTTTCCATAAGGACAAGAAATTTCTCTCTCCTGTGGGCTTTCAACACACGCAGATCATCGCTCGCACCGTCTTCAAATTGAACACACCGCTCATAGGTCATGGCCACCATCCTCGAGCATAACGGCTAAGGCGAAGAATTTTGCTTCATATGTCGCCACTAACCTACTTCCTGAACCAAATTCAGAATGCTCATATGCAAGCATCCACATAACTCGATCCAATGTACTTACTCTGAAATGCTATTTTGAAGAAATCCCAGATGATACGGTCAACCACTGTACCATCCTTAACCGTAAGCCACCATTGATATGCTTCATCCGTAGAGAGATACAACCCTTTCAATTTTTCCTCTTCGCATGAAATCAAGATCATCCATTATCGCTCAACCGCCTCCAACCAATACTCACGTTACTTGGCTATACCAAATTCCCTAAACACTTCGCCTCATTGGCTCTAAGTCACTCCGACACAAATTTTCGCTCCTATGCCCATGCCGCCTTAACAACCTCTCTAAAACCCTTAACATCGCTCGAGATACGCATCATCTCCTGTCGATCTTAAAATTCCACCTCCACATTTGGTATCGGCATCTCGCCTCCGACTCCATGGCCAGATCCCATCGGTTCTAACACATCCATCCCGCCTCTACTACGACCACGCACTGACATCCACGACCCTTGTACTCATTCTTACCGATTCACGTTTATCCGATTAGAAATTTTATGAATTATTAATTTCTTTCACTAATTAACCACGAACAATCTTATGGACGATGGTTTCAAGAGTAGTTCTTCAATTTGAAATTATAACTACGGGTTTCAGTCTCAAGTCCGAATTTTCTAGTTCTAGGAACCACATACATTCAACCATCATACATCAACATACAAGCAACATCCATGAACTCACATCCATCACATAAGGGTATTTTGTCATTTCACTACTAGAGGTACTTTCGAATTTTATCCTACGGGTATTTTCGTAATTTTCCAAAATAGGGTATCTTGGTGATTTTACGAATAGGGGTATTTTGTAATTTTGTAATCCGGGGTATTTCGATAATTTTGTAAACTCGAAGGTATTTCGATAATTTCACAAATTTTGGTAATTTTACAAATAGGTGGTCGGTCCTTTTGGGTTTTAGTTATAAATTTTGGCCCTCAACAAGTCCTCGTGGCTAAGGTGAACATACTACACACGGTAAGATTCCAGAAAGAGGATGTGAGCCACTAGGGCGCTTAAGTACCAAGCTCCTCGATCCAATCTGAACAGGGTATACTTTTTTTTTTTTTTTTTTTTTTTTTCCCTTACCTGGATCGGATCTGAGACTCAAGGCCATATCCCAATCAAACTTTTCTCAAGTTCACCTCAATTTTACAAATCATTTGACCCATTTCAATTTCAGTTTTGTAACCTTGGCTCTAATACCATAATTGTAACACTCTAAACCGCTACTAAGTTAGCCGAACGCATGTCACATTGAAGGAAGTTGAAAAGCTAAGCAATTGTTTAGAAAAGTTTTATCCGATTTTGAACTCCGAGTTTGTTGTTTGTTTGATAAAATGCAATTTGCTAAATGACCGCTTAAAAGTTGTTATTATTTTGAAAAAACTGCTTTGTTATGAAAGTTGAACTTACATCATTGCGTAAGCATGATATTTTAGAAAACGATTGTTAATGTTTTAAGAAAACCCGATTTATAAGTTTAACAATTATAAATAAAACTAAAAAAAACCAATGGCCTTATTACAAAATATTAATCCAAAATAAATAATCTTAAACTAAAGTAAAATTAAAATTACTAAAGTTCACGAGTAGTATCTCCGATGTATAGCCACCCCAATCCTCCACGGCTCCCGCCTCCATCATGGAATTACCAAACATTTAATAAAAAGGGGTGAGTTTACAAAACTCAGTGTACAACCTCATCAAGAAGAACATGTATCACAACAATGGCCGAGCCCATTAAGAATTATGGTAATTAGGCCTTATGTAACACCCCTTCTCGTATTCTGTCGAATAGGGTACAAGGCATTACCGAGTTTACGATTTTTTTTCATATATAGCCCTTTATAAATATCTAACCTTCCCGCAAATTTTAAATCGAGACCAATCCACATCAACCAATCCAATTCAACATATTTTTAAAATAGATTCATGCATATTTATAAGATAACATCAACACATACCAAGTTAATGCTTCTAGCCATACCAATGGTACTTACATTCATTTTATATTAACATTACTTTATTAGCTTATACATGCCATTGATTTCCAAAATAAAGTTTCTTTATATACCGAAATCTTGAGGCTGATGTGATGTATCTCCCACCGAATCCGACCTCCGAGCTCTTAACACTACAAAACAGGAAAAGGAAATAGGTAAGCACTTTGTGCTTAGTAAATCCATGTAACAAGAATTATACTTACCTAACATTTTCAATACAATGTAATAAACATTCATATATCCATTCAAGGCATTATTACCCTAACATACACAAGCTCAACATTCAAGTTAGTTCAATAATTTCCATGTATCAATAATATATACCATGATTGATGAGCTCATCAATACCATGATTTCCGCTTTTTTGTTATATTTCCATATTTATCCCATTGAATTACTCAAATTTCGATGGATTTTCGAGGTACACTTTAGTGTACAACCGAGTCCGCAATTCATATTCATGTGCACATTTTCATTTCAGAGAGCACCTCCAAACCTCATCCTTAATGGATTACCACCAGCTAAATCCTAGAATGTAAACTCATAGAGTATTGCTGGATTACCACTGGCTAAATCCGAACGGCAATTACTCTAATGAGCTTGGATCAATTACACCAAAGCAATTCGACCCTAATTGGATTACCCGTCCAGCTAAATCTATTTTCTACATATTTTTGGGAGGGCTATATCAGATAGGATCACCCGTCCAGCTAGATCCATTTTACCGCAATTCATTTTCAAAGATCCATCGAATTTTCCTTTCATTCAACCGATTTCTTCCCTTTTTATCAAATATATCAATGTTTCATCAATCTTCATACAATGAACATTCAAATTATATTCACATCAATAACATACATTTCAAGCATTTAACAAGATAATTCAAGTTACATGAACTTACCTCGATACTAGTTCGATATAAAATCTACTAATCCGGACTTTTTCCTTTCCTCGATCTAGCTTCAGATTTGAGTTTTTGGATATAAATGAATAAATTCAATCATCAATTCAATACATTTCATGTTCACATGTACCATTTTCTATAATTCTATTATTATTTTTAGTTCATTCAAAACTATCTACTTGAGTCATAGTCACTAAATTATTTTTATCTTGAGCTACAGAACTTAAAATTTAGATCCGTTAATTTTTCTAAAACTAGACTCACATATCTTCTTCCCATAAAATTTTCAGAATTTTGGTTTAGCCAATAAGTACAGTTTATTCTTTAAAGTCACCCTATTCTGCTGTTTGACAGTTCTGACCCTTCTTCACTAAAAATTAATTATCTCTTCATAAAGGATTCGATGATGTTCCGCTTATTTATATTGACGCTTCAAGGTCGCAGAGCCACCATCCTCGAGCATAACGGCTAAGGCGTAAGAATTTCGCTTCATATCTGCCACTGACCTACTTCCCGAACCAAATTCAGAATGCTTCTACAGCATCCACATAACTCGATCCAATGTACTTACTTTGAAATGCTATTTAAAGAAATCCTAGATGATACGTCAACCACTGTACCATCCTTAACCGTAAGCTACCATTGATATGCTTCATCCGTAGAGAGATAAACCCTTTAATTTTTCCTTTCCATGAAATCAAGATATCCATTATCGCTCAACCACCTCCAACCAATACTCGTTTACTTTCGGCTATACCAAATTCCCTAAACACTTCGCCTTATGGCTCTAAGTCACTCGACACAAATTTTGGCTCCTGTGCCCATGCCGCTCTAACAACCTCTCTAAAACCCTTAACATCGCTCGAGGTACTGCATTATCTCCTGTCGATCTTAAATTCCACCTCCCGTAAGTGCGGAGCATCTCGTCTCGATCCATGGCCAGATCCTCTGGTTCTGACACAGCCATCCTGCCCCTACTACGACCACGGGCAGGACGTCCACGATCCCTTGTACTTATTTTACCGATTCATGTTTATCTGATTAGAAATTTTATGAATTATTAATTTCTTTCACCGATTAACCACGAACAATCTTATGGACAGTAGTTTCAGGAGTAGTTCTTTCGAATTCGAAATTATGACTACGGGTTTCAGTCTCAAGTCTGAATCTCCTAGTTCTAGGTACCACATACATTCAACCATCATACATCAACATACAAGCAGCATCCATGAACTCACATTCATCACATAAGGGTATTTTCGTCATTTCACTATCTAAAAGTACTTTCGTAATTTTATCCTATCGGGGTATTTTTGTAATTTTTTAAAATAGGGTATCTTGGTGATTATATAGAATAGGGGTCTTTTGTAATTTTGCAATCCGGGGAGTATTTTGGTAGTTTTGTAAACGAAGGTATTTCGTAATTTCACAAATTTTGGTAATTTTACGAAATAGGTGGTGGTCCTTTTGGTTTTAGTTATAAATTTTGGCCCTCAACAAGTCCTCGTGGCTAAGGTGAACATCACTAGGCACACGGTAAGATTCCAAGAAGAGGATGTGAGCCACTAGGCTTAAGTACCAAGCTCTCCTAGATCCAATCTTGACATGGGTATACTTTACACACCCTAACCCAAATGACTTGCTCACGGACATGTTTAATTAGAATAAGTCTTATGAGATTTGAAGAATTGTTCAAACTAAGCCTAAAGTCCTTCAAACTCTAATCATACTAGCCTACGTCCCTATGGAGCCCATCAAGCCCAAGATGCATATCACATAATGAGTTTAGAATACTTACTGCGTGGATCGGATCTGTAAACTCAAGCTATATCTCAACGAAACTTTTCTCAAGTTCACCTCAATTTTAAAATCATTCTGGACCCATTTGAGCTAGGTTTTGTAACCTTGGCTCTGATACCATAATTGTAAAACCCCAAACCTGGCTTAGAAGTTAGGCCCGAATCTAGCATGTCACATTGAAGGAAGTTGAAAAGCTAAGCAATTGTTTAGAAAAGTTTTATCAGATTTTTGAACTCCGAGTTTATTATTTGTTTGAGAAAAATGCGATTTGCTAAATGACCGTTTAAAAGTTGTTATTATTTTGAAAAACTATTTTTGTTATGAAAGTTGAACTTACATCATTGCGTAAGCATGATATTTTAGAAAAATTATTAATGTTTTAAGAAAACCTCGTATTTATAAGTTTAACAATTATAAATAAAACTAAAAAAAATAAACCAATGGCCTTATTACAAAATATTAATCCAAAATAAATAATCTTAAACTAAGGTAAAATCAAAATTACTAAAGTTCACGAGTAGTATCTCCGATGTATAGCCACCCCGAATCCTCCACGGCTCCCAATCCTCCATCGTTGGGAATTACCAAACATTTAATACAAAGAGGGGTGAGTTACTAAACTCAGTGTGTACAACCCTCATCAGTAAGAACATGCATTACAACAATCCGGCAAGCCCATTACAAGATTATGGTAATTAGGCCTTAGTCAAAACCCTCATTGTAGTCCTTAACCCATATGCAGATGTCACCGAGTTAATGTATTTTCAATATATAGCAACCCAATTTAACTAAATTTTCCATTCTTAACCTTCCCGCAAATTTTCAACATCACACAGATTCACATCAACCATATCCAATTCAACATCATTTTGAAAATAGATTCATGCATATTTATAAGATAACATCAACACATACCAAGCTTAATGCATCATTAGCCTATACCAATGGTACCTTACATTCATTTTACTATATAACATTACTTAATATTAGCTTATACATGCCATTGATTTCAAAATAAAGTTTCTTTAATACCAAATCTTGAGGCGATAGTGTGATGTATCTCCCTAATCGAATCCGACCTCCGAGCTCTTAACACTACAAAAGTGAAAAGGAAATAGGGTAAGCACTTTGTGCTTAGTAAATCCATGTAACAAGAATTATACTTACCTAACATTTTCAATACAATGTAATAAACATTCATATATCCATTCAAGGCATTATTACCCTAACATACACAAGCTCAACATTCAAGTTAGTTCAATAATTTCCATGTATCAATAATATATACCATGATTGATGAGCTCATCAATACCATGATTTCCGTTTTTGTATATTTCCATATTTATCCCATTGAATTACTCAAATTTCGATGGATTTTCAAGGTACACTTTAGTGTACAAACCGAGTCCGTCAATTCATATTCATGCACATTTTCATTTCAGAGAGCACACTTCATGAACCTCATCTCTACAAATGGATTACTACAATCGGAGCTAAACTCCAGTAATGTAAACTCATAGAGTATTGCTCGGATTACTATCTAGCTAAATCACAGCAATTACTCTAATGAGCTTGGATCCATTACCACTCAAAGCAATTCAACCCTAATTGGATTACCGTCCAAGCTAAATCTATTTTCTACATATTTTTGGGAGGGCTATATCAGATAGGATCACCCGTCCGCTAGATCCATTTTACCGCAATTCATTTTCAAAGATCCATCGAATTTTCCTTTCATTCAACCGATTTCTTCCCTTTATCAAATATATCAATGTTTCATCAATCTTCATACAATGAACATTCAAATTATATTCACATCAATAACATACATTTCAAGCATTTAACAAGATAATTCAAGTTACATGAACTTACCTCGATACTAGTTCGTATATAAAATCTACTAATCCGGACTTTTTCCTTTCCTCGATCTAGCTTCAGATTTGAGTTTTTGGATATAAATGAATAAATTCAATCATCAATTCAATACATTTCATGTTCACATGTACCATTTTCTATAATTCTATTATTATTTTTAGTTCATTCAAAACTATCTACTTGAGTCATAGTCACTAAATTATTTTTATCTTGAGCTACAGAACTTAAAATTTAGATCCGTTAATTTTTCTAAAACTAGACTCACATATCTTCTTCCCATAAAATTTTCAGAATTTTGGTTTAGCCAATAAGTACAGTTTATTCTTTAAAGTCACCCTATTCTGCTGTTTGACAGTTCTGACCCTTCTTCACTAAAAATTAATTATCTCTTCATAAAGGATTCGATGATGTTCGTTATTTATATTGAAAATAAACTCATTAATAATTTTAAACATATAAATTTAAGCCCTAATTATTTTTATCCAATTTTTGATGATTTTCTAAATTTAAAACAGGGGAACCCAAATTCATTCTGACCTTGTCTCACAAAATTTATTATATCTCATGATTTACATATCTATTGCTTACACTTTCTTTTATGAGAAACTAGACTCAATAATATTTAATTTCATATTTTTTCATCTTCTAATTCGATTTATACAATTTATGGTGATTTTCAAATTTAGTCTACTGCTGCTGTCCAAAACTGTTTTAGTGCAAACTGCTTATTACCAATTTCCCTAAGCTTTCAATAAATGATAATTTCATCTCCTCAATTAACTTCTCAATTGAGCTGATTTCTCTCAATTAAAACTTTATTCTATCACTTTAAACTACTTTATAAACTTTGGAAATCATAATTTCAGTAATAGACTTTAATTCCAAATATTTTCACAATTTAGATCCTAAAATCAATTTCTATTGGAATTACCTAATAAAATCATCTCATAAACAATTTAAAACTTAAATTTCATGCTAATTCATCATAAACTTATCATAAGCTTACAGCACTCAACCATGGAAACTTTCAATTTCATCCATGAAATCAAAACTAATGAATTTAATAGTAGGACCTAGTTGTAAAAGTCTTAAAAACACAAAATTACAAGAAACAGGCAAGGATTAACTTATTTGCAGTAAAAATATGAAAACCAGCTAAGGAAACCCTTCTATGGTGTTTTACTGATGAGAATGCAGAAAATAAAGAGAAATCTAGATAATTTCACTTTAGTCCTAGCTTTATTAAGTAAATTTTGCAATATTCCAATTTTGCCCTTAATTCTCCTTATTTTCTTGCTGATTTCATACCCTTGTTGTCCAGCCCAAATAGACCTTGGGTCTATTTTCCTTTAAGCCCTCTTTCTTTTATCATTTAAACTATTTAATCATTTTTCATAATTTTGTATTTGTTACAATTTAGTCTTTTCATTTAATTACATATTTACGAAAACTCAGTGTGTACAACCTCATCAAGAAGAACATGTATCACAACAATCAACCAAGCCCATTACAGTAACTATGGTAATTAGGCCTTATGTAACACCCCCTTCTCGTATTCGTTGTCAGAATAGGGTACAAGGCATTACCAGAGTTTACGATTTTTTTTTCATATATAGCCCCTTTATAAATATCTAACCTTCCCTGCAAATTTTAAATCGAGACCAATCCACATCAACCAATCCAATTCAACATATTTTTAAAATAGATTCATGCATATTTATAAGATAACATCAACACATACCAAGCCAATGCTTGCTAGCCATACCAATGGCTGACCTTACATTCATTTTATATTAACATTACTTTATTAGCTTATACATGCCATTGATTTCCAAAATAAAGTTTCTTTATATACCGAAATCTTGAGGCTGATAGTGTGATGTATCTCCTACCGAATCCGACCTCCGAGCTCTTAACACTACAAAACAGGGAAAAGGAAACAGGGTAAGCACTTTGTGCTTAGTAAATCCATGTAACAAGAATTATACTTACCTAACATTTTCAATACAATGTAATAAACATTCATATATCCATTCAAGGCATTATTACCCTAACATACACAAGCTCAACATTCAAGTTAGTTCAATAATTTCCATGTATCAATAATATATACCATGATTGATGAGCTCATCAATACCATGATTTCCGCTTTTTGTTATATTTCCATATTTATCCCATTGAATTACTCGAAATTTCGATGGATTTTCAGAGGTACACTTTAGTGTACAACCGAGTCCGTCAATTCATATTCATGTGCGACATTTTCATTTCAGAGAGCACACTCCATGAACCTCATCCTTACAATGGATTACTACCCGAGCTAAATCCTCAGAATGTAAACTCATAGAGTATTGTCTGGATTACCACCAAAGCTAAATCCTCAAGAACGGCAATTACTCTAATGAGCTTGGATCCAATTACCACCAAAGCAATTCAGACCCTAATTGGATTACCGTCCGGCTAAATCTATTTTCTACATATTTTTGGGAGGGCTATATCAGATAGGATCACCCGTCCAAGCTAGATCCATTTTACCGCCAATTCATTTTCAAAGATCCATCGAATTTTCCTTTCATTCAACCGATTTCTTCCTTTTTATCAAATATATCAATGTTTCATCAATCTTCATACAATGAACATTCAAATTATATTCACATCAATAACATACATTTCAAGCATTTAACAAGATAATTCAAGTTACATGAACTTACCTCGATACTAGTTCGTATATAAAATCTACTAATCCGGGACTTTTTCCTTTCCTCGATCTAGCTTCGTATTTGAGTTTTTGGATATAAATGAATAAATTCAATCATCAATTCAATACATTTCATGTTCACATGTACCATTTTCTATAATTCTATTATTATTTTTAGTTCATTCAAAACTATCTACTTGAGTCATAGTCACTAAATTATTTTTATCTTGAGCTACAGAACTTAAAATTTAGATCCGTTAATTTTTTCTAAAACTAGACTCACATATCTTCTTCCCATAAAATTTTCAGAATTTTTGGTTTAGCCAATAAGTACAGTTTATTCTTTAAAGTCACCCCTATTCTGCTGTTTGACAGTTCTGACCCTTCTTCACTAAAAATTAATTATCTCTTCATAAAGGATTCGGATGATGTTCCCGTTTATTTATATTGAAAATAAACTCATTAATAATTTTAAACATATAAATTTAAGCCCCTAATTATTTTTATCCAATTTTTGATGATTTTCTAAATTTAAAACAGGGGAACCCAAATTCATTCTGACCTTGTCTCACAAAATTTATTATATCTCATGATTTACATATCTATTGCTTACACCGTTTCTTTTATGAGAAACTAGACTCAATAATATTTAATTTCATATTTTTTTCATCTTCTAATTCGATTTATACAATTTATGGTGATTTTTCAAATTTAGTCTACTGCTGCTGTCCAAAACTGTTTTAGTGCAAACTGCTTATTACCAATTTCCCCCTAAGCTTTCAATAAATGATAATTTCATCTCTGCTCAATTAACTTCTCAATTGAGCTGATTTCTCTCAATTAAAACTTTATTCTATCACTTTAAACTACTTTATAAACTTTGGAAATCATAATTTCAGTAATAGACTTTAATTCCAAATATTTTCACAATTTAGATCCTAAAAATCAATTTCTATTGGAATTACCTAATAAAATCATCTCATAAACAATTTAAAACTTAAATTTCATGCTAATTCATCATAAACTTATCATAAGCTTACAGCACTCAACCATGGAAACTTTCAATTTCATCCATGAAATCAAAACTAATGAATTTAATAGTAGGACCTAGTTGTAAAAGTCTTAAAAACACAAAAATTACAAGAAACAGGCAAGGATTAACTTATTTGCAGTAAAAATATGAAAAACCAGCTTAAGGAAACCCTTCTATGGTGTTTTTACTGATGAGAATGCAGAAAAATAAAGAGAAATCTAGATAATTTCACTTTAGTCCTAGCTTTATTAAGTAAATTTTGCAATATTCCAATTTTGCCCTTAATTCTCCTTATTTTCTTGCTGATTTCATACCCTTGTTGTCCAGCCCAAATAGACCTTGGGTCTATTTTCCTTTTAAGCCCTCTTTCTTTTATCATTTAAACTATTTAATCATTTTCATAATTTTGTATTTGTTACAATTTAGTCTTTTCATTTAATTACATACTCAAACGTTAAAATTTTCTAACTAAATTTTAGTACCACATTACTAACATTTTATAAATACTTATAAAAATATTTCCTACCCAATTTTATGAGATCAAGGTCTCGATACCTTGTTTTTACCCAATTCTTTCAATAATTCCTTTTCTAACAACCACTAAATCGGTAAAATTTTTCATCGATATTTTAATACGATTTTCCTATCATATAAATATTCATGCAAAAATATTAAAATAAATTTCTCTTTAAATCAAATTTATGGTTACGAAACCATTGTTCCGATAACCTTGAATTTAGGCCATTACACCTTAGCCCAAAATAGCCTCGGTTAAGCCTCAACCCATATCATATGTCACAGCAGATAATGTATGCAATACGATGCAAACCTAGCCCAACCTAATTTTCCATCCTCTACACGCCACCCGTACCAGCCCAACACACCGTGGGGATTTCTACAATCAACCCTCCATCCGCTACAATCTATTTTGACAGTCATGTTGTCAGTTATAATGCTGATCACTAGGTGACCAATATAATACCACGTAGCTTAGCCACCGATCACTATGTGACATTATAATCAAGCGTGGCTTAGCCACCGATCACTATGTGACCTTATAATCAAGCACTTCCCCTTAAATATTATATCCATATCCCTTGCATAACATGCATGTCATAATGAATGCAACATGCTATCAACAAGCAAAAGATTACCACATACATCTGTGCACGCAAGGAAAACGATACAGTCACGTACCTGGCATCCCTAATCTTACCTATAAGGGTATCACGACTGTCCACACAGCCTTTTCCAGCTTTTTAGCCCATACAATTAGTGATACAAATAAAATAAAGTGGGTGAAGTTTTTACACACAATCACGCAAATCAACCACTAAGGGTATAACGATAATTTTACCTACCGAGGGTATTTCAGTAATTTACCTACCAAGGGTAATTTAGTAATTTCACAAACTAGGGGTATTTCGGTAATTTTGTAAACTAGGGGTATTTCAGTAATTTGCAAACCAGGGGTATTTTGATAATTTCAAAAACCAAGGGTATTTCGATAATTTTATAAGCCAGGGGTATTTCAGTAATTTTACAAGCCAAGGGTATTTCAGTAATTTTACAATCCAGGGGTATTGCGGTAATTTTGCAAACTAAGGGTAATTCGGTAATTTCACAAATCAGGGTGTTAACGACCCAACAGAAGGTCCACTGTCACCTCGAACGACTTAAGTATTCGACACAGAGATAATGATACAAATTGGCCTAAGATCCATTCTCAGCCCAAGTGGGCCCACACCCTCGTGTGGCCCATTCAGCCCAAACCTAGCCACATATTCACAGAGTCTAGTTCACTATCTACTACTCAATTGTACAATTTACTCATATAGGCCCCTACCCATTAGGCCCATTGGGCCCTACAAGAATACTCATGGTTGCTTCGACTATCGCGTCAAGCTTTCACGCGCTTTCGCACGCTCGGTGTAACTACCATCTTCGTGTGATCGGTATTTCGATTTGCCGCTTCTACGCCTAGAGTAGAGAGAGTACACACCGATAGAATCAAGCCGCTTAAACCGCGCTCCGAGCACTCCCACGCCCAACGCCAACCGGTATGCTCCTTCTCCTCCTAGGCAGCTCTATACATAGCTAGCTTCTCACCTTCCTTCTTTGTATCTTTCAGATTTGGGATCCCTTTAAATCCAAATCAAACTCTTTCCGTCCAATCTGCAAAATAAATACTCCATTGCTTTCCATGAGATTCGAACCCAAGCTCCCTTGTAGCATAATCCACGCCACTAACCACTTGGCCACAAGCTCCTCTTATGACTAAAACCATGCGCAACTAAATTTAAATCTATGGCAAAATTCTAAAATCCATATAAAAAGAAAACCAAAATGCAAGAGCCAAGACTTGAACCTTGGACCACATTCCTTCCTTTTTGGCGTCACCCCCTTATCTCTTATATGGCGTCATTTTGCCACTACACCACACACTCCACTTGTGTCATTTTCTTCACATTTTATTCTTAAAGCCTACTACTAACTTCCAGGTTTTTTTTCACCTAAAACCAAAATTTCCCTAAAGCCAAAGTTTGAACCCGGGACTTCATAGAAGCCCCGTAACCTTCTAAAATTACTCGCCTATTAGATCCAACTTTCATTAAAGCCGTTCTCTTATTCCCAAAAATTTTAAACCCTCTTACGCTTAAGGCCCAATGGGCCCAATCCTACTAGGCCAACTTTGGGATGTTACAGTTAATTTAGTTACCCGAAAAATGCAATTGATCAATTTAGTCACTGTACCATTAGATGGAAATAGAATATTGATTATGCATTTTCTATTTTGGTTACTCTAAATAGGAATCGTTTCTATTTTAATCACTCGAAAATTAGGGTAAACTACTTAGTTAGTCATTTTAAACAATAGCCATTCCTATTTGGTCACCCAAAAAAATACGTGAATATATACCATTAGTTTTTTGTTACCATTTTAACAGTGGAATAGTTGGTCACCCAATTTTTAGGGCACTTTCATTTTGATCACCCAAAATGAAATCCTTGCAATTTCATCACCTAATTTTTAAGGTGCTTTCGTTTTAGTCACCCAAGCATTAAATTTCTAATGACGGTTGATTGTATACACCATATCATGTTTATACTTTCATTTTGGTCACCCAATTTTTAGATCATTTTTGTTTTAGTCACCCAAAAATATCATTTTTAAAGTATTTATTAGGGCCAAAAAAATTAAGGATTAAAGTGGAAAAGCGGGTGAAACTAAAATAATACATTAAAATTGGTCAAACTATAATTGTTTATCCCTTGCCAAAAGTTCAATTTTTTTTCGCTATTGAAAATTTAAATTTCTAAACATCAAAACCAATTGAATAAATTATTTAAAAATGTATCATTGATAGTGTTAGTCGATTTGTCTCTATAATACTAAAATTAATTTAATTAATTTAATTTAATATTTATATAAATTTTAAAAATATTTTATGTTTCCAAACAAAAATAAAGTTAAATAATTCATATTTAATAATTGTCACAAAATTTCTTTTAATTATATGATATTGAATCTTTTATGCTAAGCTAAAAGTAAAGAAACAATCTTTGCAATTAATTTAATTATTTAATTTTATCTTACTTGCGAACAAAACCTAGAAAAAAAAATTGTATTTCTTTACTTGAACAAAGAACAAGCCATTAATTTAATTAATTACAATAATTTTTTCTTTGTTTTTAGCTTAATATTGAAGATTCGAGACCATATAATCAAAAGAAATTTAAGTTTCATAGACTATTATGAAATACGAGTTAATTGATTTGATTTCATCAAGTATAATCTAGAAATATAGAATAAAACTTTAAAATTTAGAAGAGATTAAATTAATTAATTTCAATATTGTAGTAACAAATCGGTTGACATTATCAAGGGATAAAATTATTTTCAAAAATTTATTTAATTTATTTTGATGTTTTAAAATTCAAAATTTTAATATTAAAAAATAGAATTTTCAGCTATGTAATGAGTATAAGTTAACAAAATTTTAATTATTATTTTAATTTCTATTATTTTTACGTTCGATCAATACTTAAAAATATATTTTTGTGACAAAAATAAAAGTGTAAATATGATGTGACATGTACAGCTAACCACTGTTAAAGATTTAACGCTTAGATGACTAAAATGAAAACGGCTTAAAAGTTGAGTGATGAATTTATAAGGATTTCATTTAGGTGTCCTAAAAGTTGGATGAGCAACTAGTGAATTTACCCTTTACTTTAAAGTGTTTACTGAATGGAAGGTTAAGCAGGCAGGGAAGAGAAGTGGGGGCCATTTCTGTTAAACAAATCAAATGGTAGCCTTAAAAAATAATTGACCGCACAACCTGAATTGAACTTTGTCTTAACTGTCATGCCACGTAGTCAGCAGTACAGTTGCCAACTAACCTACCTATCATTACCTTTTAGGAGATGTTGTGGTTACCACGTGGGATTCGTTTATTGGGTATTATTAGAACACGCTTTCTCCTTTTAGCCGTTGAGTCGACCACCTGGCTAGAGGTTCTTCCACCCACAGATTCCCTTTGGATCACTAGTGCTAAGCTTTTTTTTAACCCAAGCTTCAACTTGTTGGCTCAGCTTGTCTTCGGTCCGGTTAGGGTCCTGTCTGCATTCAACAAGTTGTTTGCTGGACTTGGGTTTTTTTCAGCCAATGAATTTTTGAATGGTTGTTTGAATTAGGTTAGATAAAAAAATAATTGAGATATCGGTTTAGAGAAAGAAATTAGATTGATTAATTTAAAAATTAAAAATTAATTTTTATATTTATAATTTTAATAAATTATTTAATTAAATCATACGGACCATTAAAATTGATTAATTAATAATTTATTAAATCTTATTCTTCTGTAAAATAGATTATGCGTTGGAATATATTAATATAAATAATACAACTCTTCAATAAAATAAAATAAAAATATTGAAGGAGTTATACATGAATATTCTTAAATTTGTTATATATTTACTTTTCATTTTGTTATATCAACAACTATTGGTCTGAAAATTTGAAGGTTGTATAAAATCTTTAGAAAAAATGAAATCAGCTTTGTTTGATTTTTGAAAATATTTTATATTTATATTTTCATTTTAAAAATAATTTTTATTTTCGAACCTTCAAAATTTTAAAACATGTTTGATAAATATAATAAAAAATATATAACTATTTTTTATAATAAAATGCGAGGAATAAAATATAAAATCACATTTACATGAAATTTTGAATTATTATAATTAATTTTTAATTACATTTAAATAAATTTAGAGATATTTATTTACTAATCTTCAACTCTCTTTTTTCACCAATGAGGTGACGGAATATTATTCAATGGCCTAACATTAAATGTAAAATCAAATTAAAGACTAGCAATACAATTTTTGATAAAAAGAAGGTTAAATTCTTACTTTATCAAAGTTATAGATTTGATGATTTTAGTTTTTTTCAATTATTACTAAATGATAATTATTAAATTTATTAATTTAAATTTTATTATTTTAAAATTTGATGTGACAAATATTTTATCATATGTATCATGTCATCATTGTTATTTCATTACTCACCAATTAATGGTCTAATAATTATCAATTGCGTCAAAACTGAAATTTTAAAATTCAAAAAATATAGACTTAAAACAATTCAATCAAAAAGTATATACTAAGTCTACTACTGTACATACAGTACAAAACTAGTAATTGAATCAAGGGCGGATCCAATAGGCTGGCAGGGCCCCAATCCCCTAAAGTAGAAATTTTTTTATTTAGGTTATTTATAATTTATAAAATTTTAAATTAGTAATAGTAAAATTATATTTTTGTCCCCCAAAATGATAAAAATTTAATTTAATTCTCTAAAAGTTATAAAAATATAAACTATTAAAATGACAAATTATATTTTTAATATCATAAAAATATATAATTTAATTTCATCTTCAAAATTTTTTTATTTTTACTTCGTCCTTGCCCTTAAGTCATGTTTTTAGTTCCACCACTGAATTGAATTAAGCCAAGTAAGCATAAAATCACTGTCAATTGAAAACATAGTAAGTGAAAGGGTAAACTGCACTAGTAGTCATCCAACTATTAGCATGTTTATTTTTGGTTATCTAACTATGAAAAATTATAAAATAATCATCAAACTATTCGATTTTTTCTTTTTGGTCACAAATTGTTAAATAGCTAATGGGACGATGAGATGGAAGCTTTCAAAATTAGTAAATAACAACTTTAACCTCAACATTTATATATTGCGTCAATTTAGTTTTGATATTAAAAGTTTAACCCTCAAGGCTTACACATTGTGTAATCTATTTTTTTCAATATTACTTTTATTTGTGACACTTTCACCTAAAAAGCTAAAAAAAATGTATCTACTAAATTTGATTGGAAATTTACCAAAAATTGAAACACCCAAAAATCTAAGATGATAATTTTCACATTTTTTATTCTTTTAAAATCAACCCTTAATGTTACAAATAAAAGTAAAACTGCAAAATTAACCCTTAAATTATAAAATGTGTAAATATTGAGGACTAATTTTTTTAAAATCAAGACTGAATTGACACATGTTATATTTTTAAAAGCTACCAAATTATTTTCCCATTTGTAATTTAATGACTGGTGAGAAAAAAAAATTTAAATAGTTTGGTGACTAAAAAATAAACAAGTCAAATAATTAGATGATTATTTTATAACTTTTCATAATTAAGCGAGAAAGAAAATATTAATACTTGAATGACTACCGGTGAAATTTACCTAAAAGAGATTCGCTTAGGCATGCAAATGTAGGCTTCGTCCTTTTTATTCCAATGAACGTTACAAATTGATTCTCACAATAGAGCTCACATCTCAACATGGAGTTTTCAATAAAATCTCAGGTAATGTATTTCTTTGCAATTTGCACTTCTTTAATTTATCTTTTTCCTTTCTTGAAAATATTGATGTTCTATTATTTAACTTTGATGGTGATCGATAAAATGCGACAAAGAAACTGAAACCTGTTCGTTGATTTGATTAGGTGTTTGAGACACTGATCTCGGCTATATTTTTATTGGAATTACTGAGACCGACTGTAGCAGAATTTCGAGCAGTGGGGCTTGCGACGAGCACCATCACGTTTCCGGCGCTGAATTGCCGCAAACATAGCGCAGTATTGACTGATTTTGGCGGGATCGGCGATGGTAAAACATCTAACACGAAGGCGTTCGAAGCTGCGATTATGAATCTAAGCCAAGTGGCGCCGGACGGTGGTGCACAGCTTATTGTGCCGCCAGGGAAATGGCTAACTGGAAGCTTTAATCTCACCAGCCATTTTACGCTTTTTGTACATAAAGATGCTGTTATTCTTGGATCTCAGGTACCATTTTTGAGCCTTGAATATCTCGCTCACTCATCTCGATACTTTGCTGATTTAATTGCAAGCGTGGCCACTAAACTTTAAACCATTTGAAGTAAGCTTCATATTTAAAATTTGTGAATTCAAATTATAAACACATTCTTACGTATTGTAAGAATTGTTTGGATTTGATTTTTTTTTAATTTGTTAGATTTAATTACTCAATATAATAAGTATACACGTATTTATTTTAAATATATTGTATTTATATGTTAAATTTGAATAATCATTTAATGTCTAAGCTAATACTTAGGTCGATAGTAAGACTTGATTAGTACTTTGAGCATTTAATTAAACATTTTAAAATTTGAGACTAATTTAGAATCTGAGCTAAAATTTGAGGATATTTAGTGAAACTAACTCTTTTTAAGTTTTTTTTAGTTGTTTGCTTTGCCGAAATTTGCCACTTTCAGGTTTAGAAATACCATCTACTTCTTCATTTTATAATTCTATAATTTCTGGTTTTGATTTCAGTTAGGTCATAAAATTATCGGCCTCTTCCGTTAGTAACATGGTATCAAAAGTGTGTGCGTGGGTCAACAAACTACCAAATTTCCAGGGACCGGAAATTTGGTTTGATCTTATTGAATTTGCTACATATGTTAAAACTGTAAATATCTGAATCAAACCCAATTTTATCATTTATTTTTTGATTAATTTTTATTTTATATAATGTTTTATTTTTAAATAACAAAAAAACCTATGTAAGATGATATTTTTAAAGGCTTTGTGAATAAAAAAGTTTTGTTTAATTTAATAAATATATTAAAAATTATTTGTATAGTAACCAACATAGCATGATAAAACATTATCACCTTCACTTTTTCTTGATAAGAATTTGAATAACTTTGAAGGAGATACATAATCTAGTTTGATCTTGTTTAAAAGCAATGTGAAGGTGATAATCATTAATCCTGCTTGATGCTTGCTTAAACTAATCTTTGAAAATAACAAACAGGATGAATCGGAGTGGCCGCCTGTTGCGCTTTTGCCTTCGTACGGTAGGGGAAGGGATGCCCCTGTTGGAAGGCTCAGCAGCCTTATTTTTGGCACCAACCTCACTGATGTTGTCATTACAGGTAACCCAAAAACACATTTAGCTTCTCAAGCTTTTAATCATGTGGGGGGATTAATTATATGGCTTGTAACACAAGGTAACAACGGCACCATCGATGGCCAAGGTTCATATTGGTGGAAACTGTTCAGGGACAATAAAATGACAGTAACCAGACCTTACATGATCGAGATCATGTACTCGAAACATGTCCAGATATCGAATCTAACGTTGGTTAACTCCCCATCATGGAACGTTCATCCCATATACAGCAGTGATATAATAATCCAACACTTGACGGTTTTTGCACCGGTTGATTCTCCCAACACTGATGGAATAGACCCAGGTTTGTTTTGTTTTTGGATTCGCAGGTACAACATGTCTGTCATAGTTGATATGATGTTTTGACGGTGTATGTTTTTTGTTTCAGATTCGTGCACGAATACCCGAATCGAAGACAGTTTCGTCGTCTCTGGAGACGATTGCATCGCTGTTAAAAGTGGCTGGGATGAATACGGGATCAAATTCAACATGCCGACCAAACAACTAGTGATCAGAAGGTTCGCTTGCATTTCCCCGAGCAGTGCCACCATTGCTCTCGGGAGCGAGATGTCTGGCGGGATTGAAGATGTAAGAGTCGAGGACGTAACGGCGATCAATACGGAATCTGGTGTGAGGATCAAAACTGGGGTGGGAAGAGGAGCTTACGTCAAAGACGTTTACGTTAGGAACATGACGTTGAATACGATGAAGTATGTGTTTTGGATGACGGGTGACTACGGCTCGCATCCGGATGCGGAGTTCGACCAAAACGCGTTCCCTGTGATCAGAGGGATCAATTATAGAGACATTGTGGCCGATAACGTCACCCAATCGGCACAACTGGACGGAATCGGAAAGCATCCATTCACGGATATTTGCATTTCCAATGTCAATATCAAATTGGCTGCAAAGCCAAAGGGGGTGCAATGGAACTGCAGTGATGTTCAAGGAGTTACCAATCATGTAAGGCCTGAACCATGTAACTTGTTGCCTCGAAAGGAAATTGATTGTCCCTTCGCTAAGGATAGACTGCCCATTGAAGATGTCCAGTTAAAAACTTGTTCGATCACCGGAAACTTTTAATAATTTTATCTATTTTGTAGTTTGAAATTAGTCTTATTCAAGTGCAGCTAATATTAAAAAACTTTTCCGATTGTGATCTGTTCTAGGAACGTTTCAGTTCATATATTAGGTGCTTAGGAAAATGGTTGATAGGTGTTTTTTTAAGGCTTTAGGTATAGAATATAGTACGAGTTAAATATATGGGCAGATGAGCCTAGCGGTCCAAGATTTCTACTCGTAAATTGGGTTGGGCTAAGTTCAAGCTATAAAATGAATATTGTTATATTAACACGTTTTATGAGTCCGGATCAACTAGGCTCACGGACAGCTCAGCCCCTTCTCTAAATGAAATATATTTTATTTATTTATTTTTATAGATCAAATCTAAAAATTCTCTTTTTGGTTTTCCTATTACTTTGATTAAAACAAAAATAGATGTTTATATTGGGTTCAATCTTTGAGGATTATTAATATAAGAATTAAATCTTTTAAAATAATTATATAGGAGTCTAATATTTACAAAATAAATATTTTAACGGAAGTCAAATATTTTAGAATGATTAAATAAAAGGTAAACTTTAAATGAGTGCTTTTCAAAATAATATATCAAATATCAAATTATATTTTTATCTTTAAGGAATATTTTATTCTAAACACATTAATAATCATTTGATTTTTACTCAAATTAAATTGAAAAATCTAAACATTTTTATAAAGATTAAGCCTAATTTATTTAACCTTTACATTTACAATATTCTAAATTGAATGTTTAGCCATTAAAATTTAATCCTTTATACAACCCATAAGCTTGTGCGAGCTTATACTCTTTTTTTTTTAATATTTTAGAAGTATATTATTTTTATCAAAATTTTTAATTACATATGTTTAATATTTATTATTCATATTAAAAACATAAGGATAAATTGAATCAGTGGAGCATATACTAATCAACGATCATCCACAAAAACGGTTACCTAAATGGGAACATTCGAGATAATCATAGCTGGCGCGAACATTCGAGACTCTCTTCCTAAACCGCCGGTTCACCCAGTCCAACAAAAACGTCACCGCAAAAAACAATTCAAATTCATAAACGACATCCGTTGACTCGCGTACAAACAGAAAGAATCACCAAAACGCCATCGTTTCATAGAACCATCCAGAACCCCTCACACGCCCCTTCTTTTCCCTCGCTAAAAAATATACGCTGAGAAGAAGGGACTAGAAGAACTTCATTCAAGATATAAATACCTTCAAATTCTTTTCTCTGAAATCAGATCAGTTCTCTGTTATACAAAGCAAAGTATCAAACCCTTAGCTTCCTTTGCTCACTTTTCTTTTTCAAATTTGCTTTGTTTTTCTGTTGTGTTTGGTTGTGTACGAGGGAAATGGCGGACGTGCAGATGGCTGATGCAGAGACCTTTGCCTTTCAGGCTGAGATCAATCAGCTTTTGAGTTTGATCATCAATACTTTTTACAGTAACAAGGAGATTTTCCTTCGTGAGCTTATCAGCAATGCCTCTGACGTACGTATTCTTTATCTCTTCTGTTTTTGCGTTTTCTTTTCTGTTTAATAAATATTCCTACGCTTATGTTCTCTTATGTGTGTTAGAATGAAAATCTGTACGCTAAGGCTTGCATTGGGGTGCTTGATGTTTGAAATGTACTTTTTTCTGATTGGCCTAGTGTTTGGCGCCCTTTTTTGTTCAAAGTGGTGATTTGCTCTTTGATGATATTTTGTGGATGGTAAATCAATTTATTTTACCGAGTTTTAGGGATTGTAATTCGTAGTGGTTAGGTAACTTCATTTTCTGTAGAAGATGCGCATTCATGTATCTGTTTAAAGTTCAGATTCCTTTATTATCTGCAATTTTATTTTGAGTGCTACTATTGAAATTTGATTTAGTTTAGTTATTTGATAGATATTCGAATAATTTTGATCTTCTGGAAGTTCAATATAAAAACATTTTATAATAGATTTTGATGTTTTAATTGTAATTGCTTTTTTAACTAAATTTTTTTATAATTGTTACTCTGGAAATAAAATGAATTTGAAATCAAAATTATCCAATATAGATGTGAACTCGTTTTGAATTTAGCTATAGATCTTAGAATATTACGATCTAAGTTTTCTTTATGTGATGGTGTGTAGGCATTGGATAAAATTCGATTCGAAAGCTTGACTGATAAGAGCAAACTAGATGCTCAACCTGAGCTTTTCATTAGGCTTGTACCAGACAAGGTTAACAAGACCCTCTCCATCATCGACAGTGGTATTGGGATGACTAAAGCAGGTAATATGTCGCTTTGTATTCACATTCTTAAAATCGCCTGCCATAGTGTTGATAGTTTGCGGTAATTGGTACTACCATAGATTCTTGACTTGAGCTTTGTTGTTCGTATATGCAGATTTGGTGAATAACTTGGGTACAATTGCAAGGTCTGGTACCAAGGAGTTCATGGAAGCATTGCAAGCTGGAGCTGATGTTAGTATGATTGGACAATTCGGTGTTGGTTTCTACTCTGCTTACCTAGTTGCTGAGAAAGTCATTGTGACCACAAAGCACAATGATGACGAGCAGTACATTTGGGAGTCTCAAGCTGGTGGCTCTTTCACGGTTACCAGGGATGTTAATGGAGAGCAACTCGGTAGGGGTACTAAAATAACCCTTTTCCTTAAGGAGGATCAGGTAAACATTTTGCTTATTTTTTAATGAAAATGAACTTTAGTGTTTATAATTTAGGAAAGCTAAATGGTTGTTTCTAAATTGAATTTACAGCTTGAGTACTTGGAGGAAAGGAGGATTAAGGACCTTGTGAAGAAGCACTCTGAATTCATTAGCTATCCGATATACCTCTGGACCGAGAAGACAACCGAGAAAGAAATTAGTGACGATGAGGAAGATGAACCCAAGAAAGATGAGGAAGGAAATGTCGAGGATGTGGAAGAGGATGAGTCGAAATCGAAGAAGAAGAAGAAGATCAAGGAAGTTTCTCATGAATGGCAGCTCATCAACAAGCAGAAACCGATCTGGTTGCGAAAACCCGAGGAGATCAGTAAAGAGGAGTATGCCTCTTTCTACAAGAGCTTGACTAATGATTGGGAGGATCATCTTGCTGTCAAGCATTTCTCTGTTGAAGGTCAGCTCGAGTTTAAGGCGATTCTGTTTGTACCGAAGAGGGCCCCATTCGATCTCTTTGACACGAGGAAGAAGATGAACAACATCAAGCTATATGTTAGGAGGGTGTTCATTATGGACAATTGTGAGGAGCTTATCCCTGAATACCTTGGATTCGTGAAAGGTGTCGTGGATTCCGATGACTTGCCTCTTAACATCTCTCGTGAGATGCTACAACAGAACAAGATTTTGAAGGTGATTAGGAAAAACCTGGTGAAGAAATGTATTGAGATGTTCAACGAGATTGCTGAGAACAAGGAGGACTACAACAAATTTTACGATGCTTTTTCGAAGAACCTGAAGTTGGGTATTCACGAAGACAGCCAAAACAGGGCTAAGTTGGCTGATTTGCTCCGATACCACTCCACGAAGAGCGGTGACGAGTTGACGAGCTTGAAAGACTACGTCACCAGAATGAAGGAGGGCCAGAAGGATATTTATTACATCACTGGTGAAAGCAAGAAGGCCGTTGAGAACTCTCCGTTCTTGGAGAAACTGAAAAAGAGGGGATACGAAGTTCTTTTCATGGTGGATGCCATTGATGAGTATGCGGTCGGACAGTTGAAGGAATACGACGGCAAGAAGCTTGTCTCTGCTACAAAGGAAGGTTTAAAGCTCGAGGACGAGACGGAGGAGGAGAAAAAGAAAAAGGAGGAAAAAAAGAAGTCTTTTGAAGATCTCTGCAAGACAATCAAAGATATCTTAGGTGACAAAGTGGAGAAAGTTGTTGTCTCCGACAGGATTGTCGACTCACCTTGCTGTCTGGTCACCGGAGAGTACGGATGGACTGCTAACATGGAAAGGATCATGAAAGCACAAGCATTGAGAGATAATAGCATGAGTTCTTACATGTCCAGCAAGAAAACAATGGAGATTAATCCCGATAATGGAATAATGGAAGAGTTAAGGAAGAGAGCTGAAGCCGATAAGAATGATAAGTCCGTTAAGGATCTCGTACTGTTGCTGTTCGAGACTGCTTTGTTGACCTCTGGGTTCAGCTTGGATGATCCGAACACGTTCGCAGGTAGAATCCATAGAATGCTGAAGCTGGGTCTAAGTATTGAGGAGGATGAGACCGGTGGTGATGATGCGGACATGCCTACTCTTGAGGAAGATGAAGCTGAGGGAAGCAAGATGGAAGAGGTGGATTAAAAAAAATCATAATTAATTTCACTTTTCTGCTTTCTGATGATTTCATGGTTTTGGTTTATGTCAAAAAATGGAGTCCTACAGGGAGTTGTTTGTGTGTCTTCTCTAGTCACTTTTTTCTTTTCCTTGTTCAAATGTTATTAATGATCTAAAATATTAAGCAAAATGCTGTTCAGTTTTCGTACTTTTTCTGTAACTTGCATTATAGATTAGAAAAGAGTAAATAATGAATCGAAGGTAAAAAACATAGACGATCAAGTCAAGCTCAATGAAAAGAATAAAATTCTAAATCCTATTAGCATGGTTAAATTATTGGACCAGATGGTACTGTACAATAACTTCCCCCACAGAGTCTAAAGGCCGCCCTTTCACCGAGGATGTTATTATATATTTTTATCTAAAGGTATTAAAATCATGATTATAATAAAATTAAAACTCATAACATTTTAAAATATTTAATTTTTCTATTCAAAACATTTGATTTTTATCAAATATCATTACAGTGAAATTTGAATTATCTCAAAACCTCATTTTATAAATATATTTATGTTTTAAATTCAGTATAATCCTAAATAATTTCACCGCCTACCCAGATTTCAAAGCAAGGAAAAAAATTACAGCCAACATATCGATGGTAAAAGGGAATAAACTGCGGCCCATTTAAGCACTAAGGCCGATATAACACATGAAATTTACCCTGAAAGCAGGCTGGGAATCTGCTGGGGCACCTCCGTTATCACCACCCCCTCGCCGAGGATCTCCACGATAACCATTTCTATCACCCAACCTCGAATGTTCTTGTTCAAATCGAGGAAGCTCTCTAAACAAGCCAAATAAATCGTTACTGAGAGCAATCACCGGGAACGATAAAAGAAAACTAGAATGATTTACCATCTAAAAGAGATTTTACCAACTTAAATTAAAATTTTCGAACATCAATTTTATAATTTTTTAAAAATTGTGTGACTAAAATATAAATTAATTAACAGTTTAATAAATTTACGTGTCATTCATTCTTTTTTAATTTAAACTATTTGTTCTCAAAATAATTAACTTTTTCAATTTAGTACTTAAATTTTTATTACGTGTCATTCATTCTTTTTTAATTTGAACTATTTGTTCTCAAAATAATTAACTTTTTCAATTTAGTACTTAAATTTTATTACGTGTCATTCATTCTTTTTTAATTTGAACTATTTGTTCTCAAAATAATTAACTTTTTCAATTTAGTACTTAAATTTTTCTTAGCTGCATAACTGCTTTTACATAAATAGTGGGGTTGAAATGAACTTTAATGTATCAAAGCATTATGAATCTGTTTATTACCGAAAGTAAATTTCAAGTATCAACATTTCGAATTTAAGACATTAATTTTTTGAATATTTAAATTTGTTAGAAACTGCATTTAGTTCAAACAAATTAAATTTAAAAATAAAATAAGTTCCGAGTAATATCAACATCCTAAACTAATATCTGCATCCATCCTAGTAAAACAAATACTATATCAATCTGTTTTATTTTAGATAAACTATTAAAATAGTCATTTTGTTTATCTCGGATTACATTTTAATCACTTATGTTTGAAATATTACGTTTTAGTCACTTAGTTAACATAAAAGTATTTTAGTCATTGAACCGTTAATTACATTAACGGTATAATGACAAGCTAACATGACACGTTAAATTATTATTTCAAACAAAAATTTAGGTTAAATTATACAATTAGTCCTCATATTTTTTATTTTGAGTAATTTAAAATTTTTTATCCTCTTCTGCTTTCCTTCTGTTTTCTTTCTTTCTCCATCTCTTTTAATATAATTTTTATGTTTTCTATTTGTTAAAATTAAAGAAAAATAAAAAAATTAAATTGTTTAAAAAATAAATATCCATAAATATCCTTGCAGTAAAAACGTATAAAGCTTTAAGTGTAAAAACATATATATAGAAATAAATAAAGCGAAGATATTTGTGACTGGAAAAGAATGAGTTCTTTTCAATATACAATATATTTTGATTGAGATGGTTGATGTTGATGTTGATGGCAATTATTAAATTCATAAATATCTAACTTAATATCTCTAAGCAAAAATAATAAAAATTCTTAATGCAAAAAATCTTCTTTCCGGGTCTTTCATTCTGGGAGCGGTGAAGATGTTGTCACTGATCTTAAACAATAGAGGGGAGAGATCCCAAAATAATGGGCACTACTCGGAAAAGGCCTCCGACGAGAAAGGCAATGCCCTAACGCAAAGCTAAACATTATTTTTCTGAAAGCGATTCCCATGACGTCGAAAAAACAATCGGAGAGTGGTGAAGAGCTACCCAACAATCAAAGTAAAGACAAAAAAAAGAATGGTATGACTAGTCCAGAAGGTTGCCAGTGACGTTGAAAATATCCCACCGGTGAAGGAAAAATACAATGAGATACGACTGACAAAAACCAACAACGATGCAACCCTCGATTAACCAAATAAAAGCAAAATTCCCCCAAAGACGTAAAAGTTTGCGGGTTTTGGAGACAACAAAGCATTGTATGATCCAATTATTTGACCATATTAGGTGACCTTTGCTATTTTCGTATCTTAAAAATTTCAATCCTGCATTTCTAAACACTTTATTAAGATACACCCTGAATTTTTACCCTATCAAATAAAATACTAACATTTCCAGTGATTTTTATTATTAACGAATACGTAACTGAATTTATTTTATTTATTCCAAATAAAAAGTTAATGCATTTATCTCCCATGATTAAGTTTAAAAATATTTAACATCTATTTGTAATAAAATATAATTTGAATTTGAATCTGACAACATTTTAAATTTCAAATTTTAGTAAAAACGTATTGTACAACAGATATCAAAAGCAATTTTGTCTAACAATTTATGGTTGTGTGAAAATAATTCCCAAAAAATATACATACAAAACCAATCTAAGAAAAAAGTTTACCCTTCACTCAAACCCCAAAGAGCCATGCTAAACCCCAAATCTCACCCCCAGAAATTTCTGGGAAGAAAAGATCAGCTTTTTACAGCTCTATTCCGCTTAGAGGAGTCCAATGACCGAGCTTGAATAATGTTTTTTCTATCTCACAACCGATTCAGCTCGAATTCAGTTTAAATAATAAAAAAAATACTATTAAATTTATTTAATATTTTGGATGGTGAAACAAGCTTTTGGGCTGGCCGGGTTGGCCCCAAAACAGGCCTAAGTTCGAAACTTTTTTAAATCCAAACTGCAACTCAACCCGACCCGACTAGACTATGGACGGCTCTAATGCATACAATGCAATAAACAGTGAAAAAACAGATTTTTGTATATAATATAACCCAAAGCAGCAATAGCGGCAGCTTCTTACACAAATACTATGTGCATATACCAACATAGCATATATATATATATATTATATATATAAACAAGAAGTCAAAACTTGAATACACAAGACACTGTATTGTACAAAATACCCCCTTCAAAAAAAAAAAAAACCAAAAAGATAAGCACTGTACACTCTCTTTGCCATTCTTTTTCCTTTCATTCTGCTGCACCCAGTTCTCTCACAGTGTATATACACGACCGCAGAATGGGGGAAATTATTCGGAAAATTTGCAGCCGGTGATCCTAACAAACAATAAATATACTAACGGAACATCATATAGTATATGTCGCTTTTTGATTCTAGAGCTTCTTGGCATGAAAATAGAGTCCATATTAATTATGTATGAGATAAAAGATGGTATAAACAAAGATGAAATTAAAAGCAAATGCCATCACCTACCTTATTAAGTAATTTCCAGACAGGTCATTGTCAAGTACCGACAGCTTTACACGCACCACCATGATAAATTGTCTCTGTGTCAATCTCGTAGGAAGAAAGCAGCTTTCTCTGCATCAAAAGATAAAAATGTAACTTACGTTTTCTTTTTTTTAATTATGAAGGGAATGAAAAATTTAAAAGTCCCACAAAATAAAAGAAAAGACTCCCAGCAAGAACGTTAAAACGAAACTACACCTTTTACCAGATAACAAGCAGGGCTATGCTAAATAGTCATGCTACATCAAGACTTCACACTATAACATTAAAACAAGAGAGGCATGCCATTATTCATTCCATTCTATTTCAGCTAAACAGCGGAGACGTGATGTTCTAACAAAACATTTTGTGTTTTAGAGTATTGAGAAAGTATCATGGAACTACTTTGAACAAGCCAAATAAATCACACAACAGAGCATTACACTCGAGATAGATCTATAATATCAAAAGAATTCATCATTTCTTAGTCAAACTGTCATATTTATAACATAAAACTCATGGCAGTTTACATGGCAGAAAGCACAGGGATGCAAACTGCCGAAACCAAAGATGATGGCCCACTGATTTATGCTAGGCAATAATGCAATACAAATCATATCTGCCAAAGGAAATATCTTGGTATTCAACCATTTGACCCATTATAAAAAGAGCAACAGTACTATGAAGAGATCTACCAAAGCAAAGAAGGATACCAAGTACCAGAGCATTACAAATTTCACTAATCTAGTTGCCTCACCCTGGAGAAAGAAGTAACCATCAGTAAGAGCTAGAAACTCACATGATCCTCGAAATCAGGACTTGTCAGATTGATGGAGAGGTTTCTCATCAACAACAGTACCTGAATAAAAGAATGAAATATAAGCAATGACAAATGTTGCATGATCAAGCAAGATTGTATAAAATGTCATGTTCACACATATATACCGTTTCAATGTCTATGGGATCCATCTTTTTAAGTTTCTGCAGATGACCGGTAGTGTTTGGATCAAAGATACTGCCAATAAAACTGTATACTTGAACAAAGTCAGGCAACACTGCATCAAGCAAAAAGCCATTTTAAAGGATGTGAGGATAATATAACTTCAAAAATTAAAATATTCAATTAGCACTAACACAAACCTCTTAGTGCATGACCATGATTTCCCTGATTAGTCATCTCTCCAATTTGTCGCCTCTGTGGGGTGCTCATTGAGCTGCCCCTAGATTTATTGGCCATTCCAGAACCTATAATTGAAAGTATACATCAAATAATCAAAACCTTGACTCCTAAGGGGTCACTGCCACCATAAATGAAATGATAGAATTAGGAAGAATAAGAAACCTTTTTTAGCTTGTGAGAAACTGATGGTTTGTTCATTGTGTGTCCAGGAAGACGCAACAGTAACAGGGTTCATAAGCATCAATGAGGGATCAGATCTCAGAACACATCCAGTGTCAACTAATGCATTTGATGATTGAAGAGACCCTGATGCTTGTGGCTGTGCATGAACTGCCAGATGTGACACAGAGAGTCAGGATTTCTTATGTTGAGTTTTTTTCTGTGATCACTGATCATACTTTGGATAAAATATTCTCACCATTTTTTGAGGCTTTCTGTGGATATGGATGAGCTGCTTTCCTTTTAGGTCGAGGTGGAGGTAGGTGTTCATTTGTTCCATTCTTCTGAACTTTTAGAAAATATTTCTGGGCATGACTACGAATCTACAAAAAAAAAGGGCACGTCATTTTAAATGTTTGTTATGGGCATTGTCGCCCACAGATAATTGTTAAAAACAAACAACCTCTAATTAGAAACTACACTGGTTTTCACATCATCACATATTTGTTGCCTCTTACCGAAACATCAGAAAGCCTAGGATCCACGAGAGAGATTACTAACTATGATTGAAAGGAATAAAAGATACCCTTCATTCCTCAACCACCCTCCCGCTTCTTTCCTTTCAAACTGCAAAACGAAACTCGACTGGAAGGAATAAAAGATATCCTTCATTCCTCAACCACCCTCCTGCCTCATTCCTTTCAAACTGCAAAACGCAACTTGTCTAAAGTAACAAAAGGTTAGATACATTACAGCTTACCTGAATAACAGTCTTTGACCCGACAAATGCTTCGATCTTTTTCCAGTCACGGTCAAATCTGAGCATAATCAATCGAACAGCAACAATTAGCAAGAGCAGGAAAATCTTTTCGATGAACAAACTCATGCAAAGTGCATAATTCAAAAACTCAGAACCAATGATACATATTATACTATAACAGTTTTAGCCAGATTTGGTGCATGAATTCAAATATATGCAACAAAGGCTTTATCAAAATTCAGTGCCTTTTCACTTGTCCATAACAAATTACAGTCATCCAAGTATCCAATTTTCAACTAATAAGTATAAAATTCTTTTCAACAAGAACCGATTTAGAAATTTCAAATCAGCTTCTTAGTAATTAAGGGAGAAAAACAAAAGCCTTCAATATCAAATTCAAGTCAAAAGGTTAAAACCGACACGCAAAATAACAAACGTAAACAATTTCCAAACGAAAAAGGGAAAAAACCCTAATTTGAAAAGAAGCAAAGGAATCTCATATAATTAGAGAGAAAAGATTTATAATTTACAGCTGGAGAGCCTCGAGGAACTTGTCGTGTTCAGGTTCAGTCCAGCTCTCTCTGGACTTGGTTATGGTGTAGGGCTTTCGGATTTTCTTATTCGGATCCTCGGAAGATGAAACGGTGGAAGCCGCCGCATCTGTGGCGGCGAAGGGTCCGAGGCCTGGCAACGCCATTCCGGTAGGATCCACGTAAAACCCTCGGCCGGGTTCGGGTTTTTCGATACCATGTCAGATTTTTGGGAGGGTTTCTTTTTTTTTTTTTCCCTTAACTTTAGCTTTTCTGAAGTACAACGAACGATGTGGCGTTTGGAGAAGGCAGCTGAGTTTGTATATAAAGGGCTCTCAGGATGTGGATTAGATGCTACGTGGCCTCCATTCGAGATGTAAACATAGCGAATACCAGTCTGCCACGTGTATTTTTATTGTTTATACGTTATTTTTTTTTTTTTTTGCTAACAGTTCTTAAGAGGCATTTCATAATATTACCTGCCATTTTAATTTATAATTAGAAATAATTTATTAATTACTATTAAAAAAATTAGATGCCTTATAAGCAATATATATGCTCATCATAAATTATGTTATCTGTTGTAATTAAAATTAATTCAGACAATACATTCAATTTTTAAAATAATTTTTAAATTTTGTTGCCAATATAATAAAAATAAAAATTTTAAAATTATAATTATTCCAAATAAAACGTTATTAACGCAGCATCAGCAACGACAACTATGTGTAATTTATTAGTTTAAGAAGACATTCCAACAACCTGCGGCATCTTTGTTTAAAAGTAAATCACTTATTAAAAGACCCTTTTTGGCCAACTTTATGTTTTACCCTCTCTTTTTTTTATTATATCGAACCAAAATTATTTTTAATTAAATAGTTGAACGAAAAAAATTAAATAAATTTTTTTGAGAAATTAAAATATAATTTTATTATATAAATTTACAAGAAAATGAAATTACAATTTTTCGTTTTAGGTGTAGGGGCTGTCTGCTCCCTTTTAACATTTCTATGTAAAAATATGGATACAGATGATTTCAACTATGTTCGGGCAACAAGATTCAACCATCAGAAAATTCAGTCTTTGCTTGATAGAATGGGAAGAAAATTGAAGGGTAGAAAATTAGAATAATTGAAAAATTAATTTTTCTTTTTCATAGGTGTGTTTGGTAAAATAAAATTTTCTTTTTATTCATTACTTTATAAAATTGAAAAATGAGAGTAAACAGTAAAGAAAATAAAATATTTGAAAAGTGTATAAATTTAAATTAATATACATTTTCTCTCATTTTCTCTCATCTCGTAATTTTAAAAATGATCATCCATCGTATATTTTTTTCTCTCACTTTTCTTCTCAACTAAGTACACTCAAATTTTATTATCCTTCTAATTTTCCAATCTTTCTCCCGTCTCTCTATTTTTCCATTCAATCAAACACACATTTAGTGCGAAAGCAATGTCATGACCTATTATACAATAGATACCATGCATGAAACTTGTTAATGTTAAGTTGCTCGTTAATTGTACGCTAACTTATAATTAAAGAAATGATTAGAAACACAAAATGATTGTGCATTTTGAAATTGTAAATTGAATATAAAACAGATTCTTTAATGGTATAGAAACTAAATTATTCCATTTAAAGGTCTGTTTGTTTGCGGTATTTCATTTTTCGGAAAACATTTTCCGTCTTTTATTATGTTTGTTTGACCAAAGGAATTGATTTTCCGGAAAATCAATTACAGAAACACGAAAAATTTCCCTTCTTTGTGTAAAATGTCTTATAGATTTCTTTTCTGTAAGACATTTTCCAGAAAACACACCCTCAGTCGCTCAGTTCCTTCTCATTTCATTTCCTCCTTATTTCCTCTCCGTCCATCAACGTCAGCCTCTCCTCCTCATCGGTGTGCTTCTTGTTTTTGGGTTATCAACAGGTTCTTTTCTCCTTTTCTCTGTCTATTGTTTTTGTTCATCGAATGTAGATTTCTACTCATATTTGTTAGCGTTTTGTAGCCTCTGGTGTTTGGCTTGTCTTGGGCTTTTGGAATTCTAGTTCAGTGTTGGTTTCTGGAGGCTTGTTCCGGGCTTCTCATCGGTTCCATTTTCTGCTCCAATTCAGGTGTAACACCCCTTACCCGAGACCGTTGCCGGAGTCGAGCACGAGGCATTACTAAACTTAACTTACTGATTCGGGGCATAAAAATTGAAACTGTCCATCTGCGTCATGTTAAGTTAATCAATTATAACTTGAGTTACGAAACTCAAATCTAGATCCGTAAATTTTTCCTGAAACTAGACTCATATATATTCTTACTATAATTTTTCCAGAATTTTGGTGTGGCCAATTAGTACAGTTTATTAGTTAAAGTCTCCCTGTTACACAGACCGACAGTTCTGACCCTCCGTACTAAAAATCAATTATCTCATAATATACAACTCTTTTCCCTACACGTTCTTTTTATAAAATAAACTCAATAAGCTTTAATTCTATATCTCATGGCCAACATAATTCCATTTCTACTAGTTTTGGTGATTTTTCAAAATCACGTCACTGCTTCTGTCCAAACTGTTCCCCATGTATATAATTACATAATTTCTTTAAAATAACTATCAACTAGGCATTTCATAGCATCCAAAACATGTTCTTAATTAACCATTTTAATGGCTAATCATTACCAAACATTTACAAGTCAATCTTAAGCCATATCATAAGGACATACACACAAAATGGCTAAGTCCCTATACATGCCATAACTTTAAACGTTCGAGTCACAAAATACCAATATAATCCTTTGATAGTGCGTAACGATCTCCGACGTCTTTGTGATTCCCGAGTTGGCTTGTAATACTATAAAAAAAATTAAAGAATGGGAGTAAGCATAAAGCTTAATAAGTTTACATGTAAATAAATAACAACATTCTTAATCAATTATCTTATTCTTTTATTATCAAGATCACTTAAGCTTTTAACTCAATATACTTAAACTTGTATTCTTACATGTACCTTTTAACATGAATTTGCCTTACCTTACCTTTTTAGCTTGAACTTGTCTTACCTTTACTTTGGTATACTCTTTGAATTTTACCGTTGAACCACTTGGAATACTAAGGATACGCGGGTACCTTTCCTTATGAAACTTAACTATTGCCATGTCTTAACATGGTCTTACGTGGTATTCTTGCCTTATGAACTCACCTATGCCATGCCTTGGCATGGTCTTACATGGGACCTTTGCCTTATAGTAACATATCAATGCCATGTCTTGACATGGTCTTACATGATTTCCTTAAACCCTAATGTCATGACATTTGTATCCTACACATTCCTAAGGTTCAACCGAACTTCCAGGATAACTTTCGAGATAACTTTTCCGTCAATTCATACTTGAGTCTTTAAATAATAAATTTACAGAATAAATATGTAAATACTGAATTTAATAGTATTAAATATAAAATAATAGAATATTGCATTTATTTACTGCAAACTTACCTCGAAACAAAATACGATCAACTATATCGATTTAGTCCTCTATCTTTTTCTTTCCTTGATCTAACTCTGGATTTTGTTCTTCTTGATCTATAATAGCAAATTTAGCTTATTTAATACTCACATTCATCAAAACAGTCCTTAACTCTTAACTTTGGAAAAATTACAATTTTGCCCCTAAACTTTTACATATTTACACATTTTCCCCAAAGCTCGAAAATTAAACTTTATCCCTTATTCTTATGTTTTATGACATGATGATCATTTTTCCCTTCTATGGAAACATCAAATTCTCACTCTGACTTGAACTTATGAACATTAGGTATTTTTACCGATTAAGCCGTTTTACTCGTTTTCACTTAAAATCACTTAGCAAAAGTTATTTAACATAATTTTAGACTTCATATTCTATCATAAAACATCAAAATAAACACATTTCACCTTTGGGTATTTTTCCAAATATGAACCCTAGCATGAATTATTGATAGAATAAGCTAAATCGAGCTACCGGGGCTTCAAAAATGTAAAGAACATTAAAAACGGGGATTGGAATCACTTACTATGGAGCTTGGAAGCTTGAAACAAACCCTAGCTATGGTGACCACTTGAAAATTCGGCCTAGTGAAGAAGATGAGCATATTTTGCCATCTTTTTCCCTTTTAATTCCTTTTTATTACCAAATGACTAAATTACCCTTCATTAAAAACTTTGGTTCTTTCCACCTATAGATGTCCATTTTTGTCCATGAAAATATAATGGTCTAATTACCATTTAAGGACTCCTACTTCAAACCTCCATTTCAATCAAGTACTCTATAAATTAGAACCCCTATTTAGCAACTTTTGCAAACAAGTCCTAATAGGCAATTTAAGCATGAAATTAATAAAATTTCTTATCAATACTCTAACACATGTATTTAATCACTCGATAAATTATAATAATTAATCATAATAAACTTTTATAGCTTGGATTCATGGTTTCGCAACCACTATTCCGTTTAGGCCCTATTTCGGGATGTTACATTTCTCCCCCCTTTAGGGATTTTCGTCCCCAAAATCTTACCATAAAGAGGTTTGGAGTCTTGTTTTCGATAATCTCTTGGGCTCCCATGTAGCCTCTTCTATCCCATGCCTATTTCATAATACTTTCACAAGTGCAATACTTTTGTTCCTTAATTGCTTAACCTCTCGAGCTAGAATTTTTACCGGTTCCTCATCGTAAGTCATATCTGGCTGAATCTCAACCTCTGTTTGTAAAATCACATGCGATGGATCTGAACGATAACGACGTAGCATAGAAACATGAAACACATTATGAATCTTCTCTAACTCAGTCGGCAAAGCTAACCGATATACCAATGGCCCAACTCTCTCGATCACCTCAAACGGTCCAATAAAACGGGGACTTAATTTACCTTTCTTGCCAAATCTGGGAACTTTCTTCCAAGGGGATACTTTCAAAATACCTGTCACCAACTTGAAATTCAATTTCTTTTCTTTTCAAATCTGCATAGGATTTGTCTATCTGAAGTCGCTTTCAAGCAATCTCGATGACTTTTACTTTCTCTTCATTTCTTTGACTAGATCAACCCCGTAAATCTGATTTTCCTTAAGCTCTATCCAATACAAAGGCGTGCGACATTTACGTCCATACAAAGTTTCATAAGGTGCCATCTTCAGACTCGATTGATAACTATTATTGTAGGCAAACTCTATTAACGACAAATATTTCTCTCAACTACCTTGAAATTCCAATACGCAACATCTAAGCATATCTTCAAGTACCTGAATAACTCTTTCTGATTGACCATCAGTCTGAGGATGGAAAGCTGTACTAAAACTCAACTTTGTACCTAAAGCTTCCTGCAATTTCTTCCAAAACCGTGAAGTAAATCTCGGATCTCTATCTGAGATAATTGATAACGGTACTCCATGTAGTCTCACAATCTCTGAAATATACAACTTGGCCAACTTGTCAAGTGAATAATCTATACGAACTGGGATAAAATGAGCTGACTTTGTTAACTTATCAATCACAACCCATACTGCATCTTTCTTTCTCGGTGCCGAAAGTAATCCTATCACAAAATCCATAGTAACTCGGTCCCATTTTCACTTGAGAACTAATACAGGCTGCAATAAACCTGAAGGTACCTGATGTTCGGCCTTTACCTGCTGACAAATCAAACATCTAGAAACAAACTCGATATGTCTCTTTTCATTCCTCTCCACCAATACATTTTCTTCAAATCATTATACATCTTTGTACTACAGGTTAATAGACCAAGAAGCTGTATGTGCTTCTGTAAAACCTTCCGAATAAGATCATCATTCTTTGGTACACATACCTGCTCTCTAAACATCAAACAACCGTCGATCGATCCGAAAATCGACTCTACACGACTCAGACCGAACCCTTTTGGCTTGCAACTCATCATCATCCTTCGAGCTTCAAAATTTCTTCAAGAAACATCGGTTTAGCTCTCAACTCGGCTAAAATAGAACCATCATCCGACAAGGCCAAACTAGTGTGCAAAGCTCTCAATGCAAATAACGATTTTCTACTCAAAGCATCAAGAACAACGTTTGCCTTACCCGGTGATAATCGATCACTAGTTCATAATCTTTAATCAACTCTAGCCATCTTCTTTGCCTCAAGTTTAGATCTTTCGAGTCATCAAGTATTTCAAACTTTTATGATCGGTGAATATTCGGCATTTCTCACCATACAAATGATGTCTCCAGTTTTCAATGCAAATACAATAGCGACTAACTCTAAATCATGTGTCCGATAATTTTCTCATGTGGTTTTAACTGTCTAGAGGCATAAGCAATTACCCTTCCTTCCCGCATAAGTACACAGCCTAGTCCATGTAAGAATACATCACTGTAAATCACAAACTCTTTACCCGGTTCTGGTTGTACTAAGATAGGAGCTTTAGTCAAAAATACCTTTAACTTATCGAAACTCTGCTGACACTTCTCAGTCCATTCAAACTTGACATCTTTCTGTAGCAATCTTGTCAATGGAGTAGCTATCATGGAAAATCCCTCTACAAATCGTCTATAATAACCGGCAAGACCAAGAAAACTTCTGACCTCTGATACATTCTTGGGAGGCTTCCAATCGACAATGGCTGAAATCTTATTCAGATCAACTTTAATACCTTCACTTGAAACAATGTGTCCAAGAAAATAAACTTCCGTAACTGAACTCACTTTTGCTAAACTTGGCATAAAGTGATTATCTCTCAAAATCAGAAAAGTTTCTCAAATGCTCGCATGCTCGGTCTCATCACGAGAATAAATCAAGATGTCATCAATAAACACAACTACAAACTTGTCCAAGGAAGGTCTAAAAATTCGGTTCATTAAATCCATGAAGATGGCAGGAGCATTGGTTAAAACAAATGGCATCACAAGAAACTCATAATGACCATACCTAGTTCGGCGCGCTTTGAACATCGACTCTTTAACTCATGAATCGATAGTATCCGGATCTCAAGTCTATCTTGGAAAACACAGTGGCTCCTTTCAGTTGATCAAACAAGTCATCTATTCTAGGCAATGGATATTTGTTCTTTATAGTTACCTTGTTAAGCTGCCGATAGTCTATGCACAATCTCATGGAACCGCTCATTCTTTTCACAAATAACATCGGCGCCCTAATGGTGAATAACTAGGTCTTACAAAGCCTTTATCGCTTAATTCATAGTGAGCTTTCAATTCTTTCAATTCTATCAAGCCATTCTACAAAGAGCAATAGAAATAGGTGTGGTAGCTGGAATCAATTCAATACCAAACTCAACTTCTTTGATAGGAGGCAAACCTGGTAGTTCTTCCGGAAACACATCAGGAAACTCATTTATCATAGGCACTGATTCAATTTTCAACTCTGGGTCTTTAGTATTCAACACAAAAGCAAGATAAGCTTCGCATCCTTTCCTTAAACATTTCTGAGCAGACATAATAGAAATCATGGAAATTGAACTACCTGACTCATCTGAATTAACCCAAAAAATCTCACTATTTTCACATTTCAACTCAATGAATTTCTTTCCACAATTCACTATCACATCATGTGCAGTTAACCAATCCATACCAAGAATCACATCAAACTCATCAAATGGCAATAGCATGAGATCAGCCAGAAAACAATAACCTCTAATCATCAAAGGGCATTTTTTACACACTTTGTTTACTAACACATCTTGACCAAATGGATTTGATACTTTAATCACAAATTTCAGAACTCTATGGGCATGTTCATGCTAGGCATTAATTTCATGCAAACATAGGAATGGGTTGAACCCGGATCAATCAAAGCAATAACATTAACATCATGAAGAGAAAATGTACCCGTAATTACATCGGGGGAGGATGCCTCTTCACGAGTACGGATAGCATAAGTCCTTGCGGGTGCTCTAACATCTGATCTCGTTGCTGTATCCCTAAATGTACCTCTACCTGCCCCTACTCCTGGATTTCTCTGAGGTCTGACTCTAACGGCGGCATTACCTGATCTTGCACTTGGTATTACTTCTTTTTTTACCATATCAGGACACTCCCGAATGAAATGATCCGGTGTACCACATTGAAAACAACCAACCTCAGTCGCTCGACATTGACCTGGATGACGTCGACCACATTGAGGACACTCAGGTCTATTAGGCTTTTGAATACCCGGCTGAAAAATTAGATCTCGTAGAGAACTCTCTAGGCCTCTTGGATGTAGACCGAAATGACTTGCTCATCTATCTTTCTTCGTATCTTGTATCTCAATTTCACTTTACCCTTTCTTTTCAACAACTCATCCGCCTTACGAGCTCATCAACTAAAACAACAAACTCTTTTATCTCTAGAACACCAACTGATAGTCGGATATCATCATTGAGCCCATCCTCAAATCTTTTGCACATGATAGCCTCTGTAGACACACACTCTCGAGCATAATTACTGAGTCGGACAAATTCATGTTCATAGTCGATCACATCATCTTACCTGCTTTAATTCAAGGAACTCTTTTCTTTTCTGGTCAATAAACCTCTGACTGATGTACTTCTTACGAAACTCCTCCTGAAAAAAATTCTAGGTAACTCTTTCTTTCGGTACTACTGATACAAGTGTCTTCCACCACTGGTAGGCTGAATCTCTAAGTGACACTACACATTTAATACACTCTTCCGTATGCAGGATAACTCGTCAAAAACTCGATAGTATTTTCGAGCCAAAATTCACTTTCTCTCATCATCATCTTTAGCACCCGAAACTCTTCAGCCCCTTGTTTTCTGATTTTGTCAACGGTGGCTTCTCTCTTCTGACTGTATCTATGACTGGGGAAGCTACATAGGTGGTATTTGGATCATGAGGGGGTGGAGGTCTAACGGCCGGGTTCGTACGAACGAACTCAGCAAACCATTCATTCATAGCTTGGAAGAAGGCTTCGAGCCCTCCTCCCCGACTAACTGTACGGGCCTTTCATGACTATCTTGTGGCACCGTCCCCTCAGCGGGAGTGGGTGCACTACTCTACATCATCTGCACTACTCGTTCGGGATCCATAACTATAAAAGAAAAATATTTTTAAATCGTCAAGAGTCGCCACACTATCAAAATATAAGTATGGCATGTATAGATAGACTCTTACTCATACTAAATATTCGAGAATCGACTAAACCTTGCTCTGAAATCAATAAATGTAACACCCTTACCCGAGACCGCTCTTGGAGTCGAGCACGAGGCATTACTAAACTTAACTTACTGATTCAGGGCATAAAAATTGAAACTGTCCATCTGCGTCATGTTAAGTAAATCAATTATAACTTGAGTTACGAAACTCGAAATCTAGATCCGTAAATTTTTACTGAAACTAGACTCATATATATTCTTACTATAATTTTTCCAGAATTTTTGGTGTGGCCAATTAGTACAGTTTATTAGTTAAAGTCTCCCCTGTTACATAGACCGATAGTTTTGACCCCTCTGTACTAAAAATCAATTATCTCATAATATATAACTCTTTTTCCTACACCTTCTTTTTTAATAAAAATAGACTCAATAAGCTTTAATTCTATATCTCATGGCCAACATAATTCCATTTCTACTAGTTTTGGTGATTTTTCAAAATCACGTCACTGCTGCTGTCCAAACTGTTCCCCTGCATATAATTACATAATTTCTTTAAAATAACTATCAACTAGGCATTTCATAGCATCCAAAACATGTTCTTAATTAACCATTTTAATGGCTAATCATTACCAAACATTTACAAGCCAATCTTAAGCCATATCATAAGGACATACACACAAAATGGCTAAGTCTCTATACATGCCATAACTTAAAACGTTCGAGTCACAAAATACCAATATAATCCTTTGATAGTGCGTAACGATCTCCGCGTCTTTGTGATTCCCGAGTTGGCTTGTAATACTATAAAAAAAAATTAAAGAATGGGAGTAAGCATAAAGCTTAGTAAGTTTACATGTAAATAAATTACAACATTCTTAATCAATTATCTTATTCTTTTCTTATTAAGATCACTTAAGCTTTTAACTCAATATACTTAAACTTGTATTCTTACCTGTACCTTTCAACATGAATTTGCATTACCTTACCTTTTTAGCTTGAACTTGTCTTACCTTTACTTTGGTATACTCTTTGAATTTTCCCGTTGAACCACTTGGAATACTAAGGATATGCGGGTACCTTTCCTTATGAAACTTAATCATTGCCATGTCTTGACATGGTATTACGTCAGTATCCTTGCCTTATGAACTCACCAATGCCATGCCTTGGCATGGTCTTACATGGGACCTTTGCCTTATAGTAACATATCAATTCCATGTCTTGACATGGTCTTACATGATTTCCTTAAACCCTAATGTCATGACATTTGTATCCTACACATTCCTAAGGTTCAACCTAACTTCCCGGATAACTTTCCGAGATAACTTTTCCGTCAATTCATACTTGAGTCTTTAAATAATAAATTTACAGAATAAATATGTAAATACTAAATTTAACAGTATTAAATATAAAATAATAGAATATTGCATTTATTTATTGCAAACTTACCTCGAAACAAAATACGATCAACTATATCGATTTAGTCCTCTATCTTTTCTTTCCTTGAATCAACTCGATTTCGTTCTTCTTGATCTATAATAGCAAATTTAGCTTATTTAATACTCACATTCATCAAAACAATCCTTAACTCTTAACTTTGGCAAAATTACAATTTTGCTCCTAAACTTTACATATTTACACATTTGCCCCAAAGCTCGAAATTAAACTTTATCCCTTATTCTTATGTTTTATGACATGCTGATCATTTTTCCTTCTATGGAAACATCAAATTCTCACTCTAACTTGTACTTATGAACATTAGGTATTTTTACTGATTAAGTCGTTTTACTCGTTTAACATAATTTCAGACTTCATATTCTATCATAAAACATCAAAATAAACACATTTCACCTATGGGTATTTTTCCAAATATGAACCCTAGCATGAATTATTGATAGAATAAGCTAAATCGAGCTACCGGGGCTTCAAAAATATAAAGAACATTAAAAACGGGGCTTGGAATCACTTACTATGGAGCTTGGAAGCTTGAAACAAACCCTAGCTATGGTGACTACTTGAAAATTTGGCCTAATGAAGAATATGAGCATATTTTGCCATCTTTTTCCCTTTTAATTCCTTTTTATTACCAAATAACTAAATTACCCTTCATTAAAAACTTTGGTTCTTTCCACCTATATATGTCCATTTTTGTCCATGAAAATATAATGGTCTAATTCCATTTAAGGACTCCTACTTCAAACCCCCATTTCAATCAAGTACTCTATAAATTAGAACCCCTATTTAGCAACTTTTGCAAACAAGTCCTAATAGGCAATTTAAGCATGAAATTAATAAAATTTCTTATCAATACTCTAACACATGTATTTAATCACTCGATAAATCATAATAATTAATCATAATAAACTTTTATAGCTTGGATTCATGGTTTCGCAACCACTATTCCGTTTAGGCCCTATTTCGGGATGTTACATCAGGAGGTTCAGTGGGTCTCATTTTTTGTTGGTTAGTCTGAGGGCTCTGATATTTGTGTCGTGGCTCGTGGGTAGCGCATTTTTTCGATTTGATCTCTCTCGTGCACTCGGAGCTTTGTGGGAACTTTGTTTTGGCCTTTGGTTTTCGGGGGCTCGACTGAGTTTGTTTGTACAGCAAGCCGGAGTCAGGTTTGCGCTTTGTTCTCGATTTTGTTGGTTGTATTGACTTATCTGCTTTAGATTGGTAGAGCATTGACTTCTTTTTCACATATTGCCTCCTGTTTGATTGTTTGTGTAGACATGTTTTTCTTCAAAGCTACAATTGTATCTGGTTTCTTTTATGCTCCATGTCGATCCATATAGTTCAAACTCGTCGGCATCACAAGCGATTATGGATTGAACACGCAGACAGTATTTCTTGTTTAGCAGTGTATAATGGGTTAGTTTATTCAAGTTCATGGGATAAAACACTTAAAGTTTGGAGTATATCTGATTTGAAGTGTTTATAATCCATTAAATTAAAGCACATGATGATGCTATAAATAGCTTAGTAGCTTGTAAAGGAATTGTGTATTCAGCATCTGCATATGGGAAAATAAAAGTTTGGGGAAAACATGGGAACACCTCTCATTCATTGCAAGGGATTTTAGAGGGTCATAAAGATGTTTCATTGAATACAATTATTGTTTCAAATGATGGAAAATGGGTCTATGGAGGTGGTTCAGATGGGTATATTATGGGGTGGGAAGGGAATGCCAATTTTAGTGCCTGACGGGAGAGGTTTTGTGTAGTGGTTCAACTGATAAAACCATAAGTATTTAGAAGCGAGAGGCTTATGGTAAACTTCGTAAAATTGGTGTCATTAATGGTCATCAAGGACCAATCAAATGTTTGCAGGCATCACCCTGTAATGTTGGCAATGGTTTTGACAAGACAGTAAGAGTCTGGTGGGTGCCCAAGAGGGTTGCTATATAAGTTAGTCATCAAATTTTTTTTTTTTTTGTTTGTAATGAAGTACTGCTTCCTCTTTTAATCGTTTGTAGTATGGTTTAGAGGTTCATGTTTTAATGTGCAATTTTTTAGGGTATATTTGTCAGTGATCGATTTTTTGTCTTATTGTTTTCATACAGATTTTTTGAATTATTGTGAATTGTAATTAGTAATTTGGGAAAATAAAAAAATAAAGAATGTAATAGTTTACTTTATTTGTTCAATGATTGAGAATAATAGCAGCTTTGTTTTGTTTAATGAAGAATTAACATTTGTTGTCTGAATCATGTGTTTGCTAATTAAGGACAAAGAAATCAGGTATTAAGTAATAATTTGCGGTCATTACATGATTGATGATTGTGTTAGGCAGAAATTAGTTAATTGAATTAGAGGACAAACTTTATGAAAAATTTAAGTAATTATAAATTTGGAGACTCCATAATATCTAGCAATTTATGTAAAATAATTTAAAATATAAATTTATTATTATATATATAAATTTATTAATATATATATATATAAAAACAGCTTTTCTAAAAAATATTTTCAGAAAATTTGTTAAACAGAAGAAAATATTTTATATATATTCATCTAAACACCAAAAAATAAATTATTTTCTGGAAAATATTCTACTTACAAACTAACAGAGTCATAATAATAGATGGATTAAATTGAGTAGTTTTATTATTTGGATTTGGGCAATGAGGTTACGGTACACCAGGATGCATAGGATTTTGTCTACACCAACCCAATCCAAGTGGAGGAGAGGGCCGGCGCTAAGATGAAAAGGACAAGAAAAGAGATGGGACTTGTTCTCACCAAAGGGCACGTGCCGAAAACAAGAAGCATAGGAGAGGAGATGTACGGTGATGATGAATTCCAATACGCTAAGTGGCCAGCAGCAAAACCACGTGATTTTGCGGCATAAGATATTTTGGTGTGGGACCCAATTTAAGTTGCTCAGTTCTTCAGTTTTATGTTGCTTTTAATTTATATTTTTGTGTCATGAGATATTTCAGCCTTTCAAAACACCCCATTTGGGAAAGCCCGACAATAGATTTTGCTTTGCATTTATCTTTTACTCACGTTTGTGTACAAGGAATATCCCTCTCCCTCTCCATCTCCAAATCATAAAATTTAAAATTTGAAATAAATTAACATTAAAAATTCAATATAATCATAAATATAAATACATTTCGAACCATTTTACGTAAAATTAAATCAATAAAAAGTATAATAAAAGAAAATCGAACGAAACTAAATAAAATCCATCACAATTATATATGATTGTACTAAAACTTGAATTTTAAAAATCCGGGGCTTGACCATGACTAATAATGTCAATATTTTATTATTAAATTCGAGTTTATTTAATTTAAAACTCTAAGATTGTATACTTTTTTTTCCATTACCGGTGAAAGATTCATTAAAAAATGGTCCATCTGAAAAGAAAATGTTATATGAAAAGTAAATTTTCAAAAATTGAAGATTTTGATTGCTAAATCATGTATTTTCATAAAAAAATTTAGGTAATTATTTTCAAAAGATTATATATTAAAAGCTATTGAGAAACTGCGGAAAAATCAATCAAGTCACAATATTAATTTTGCATTTAATTAAGCTTCTAGTTTTAAATAAAATAATTAATTTAACCTCTCCATTAATAATTTTCGTTATTGATCACGTTCATTATTAAAATAAATTGATGAACTAATCAGATAATGACACGTGACGATTTCAAATTTAATTTAATATTTTCTTACAAAACATAAAAAAATATTTTTTAGAATAAGATAATCAAAAATTAAGGAAAAGTTATAAAAATTATAAAAATATAAAAGTAAAATTTTCTAAAATTTTAAATTGATATAAATTTATAAAAAAGTATAAAATATTATAAATATTACAAAATAATATAAAATATAAAATATAAAATTAAATAAAACATATTTAAAATTTTATAAGAGCGTATTAAATTTCTATCAAAATCATAAAAATTATTTAAAATTATCGAAATTGATATAAACTTATAAATATTATTTAAAAAATTATAAAAACTTTAATTGGACTAGATTAGTCAATTAGATTGAAATCAATAAGGGAATCAGTCCGAAGAAAAATATTAAGACCAGTTGGCCTAAGAACTGAACGATTGAATCAATTTTTTTTTTCATCTTTTATTTAATTGAATTTGATGGACCAGTCGAACTAGAAAACCATTGGCCTGATCAATTTGACCACAAATTCAGTTTTGAAAATATTGGTCAGAATATTTCATTTTGGCATATGCTAATAGTTAGATAATGAAATTTTTGTTTGATAAAATATATTAAAAAATAAAAAATAGTTCAATCATCTGATTTCCAGGTCAATCGATCTAATAGCTTTCTTCGGACTGCTACCCTTATTGATTTTGGTTTAATCGGTTCAACCAACCGATCCAATCCAATTCAAGTTTTTATGATTTTTTAATAATTTTTATAAGTTTATATAAATTTTAATATTTTAATATACATTTTATAAAATTTTAAATATGTTTTATTAATTTTATAAAAATTTATACTTTATTATAATTTTTATAAATTTATATCAAATTTAATAAAAATAATATTTTTTATAAAATTTTTCATATTTTTAATAAATTTTATGGGTAAAATATTATATTAAACTAGAAGCTCTCACATGTCACTATCCGATTGGTCTATCAATTAATTTTATTTGTGAACATGGCCAATGACAAAAATCATTAATGGAAGGGAATTAATTAATTATTTTAATTAACAATAAGAACTTAATTAATACAATATATTTTTTTCTTATGAGCGTATTATTATTATTATTATTATTATTATTATTATTAATAACAAAAAGGTAGAGATAAGGAGAAATCACGACCAATAAATTTATAAATTAAGATTGAACGACTCATGGGCCATACAATTAATTTTCATTAATGGTCGTTTTCATTAAATAAATCCAAGTAATTAATTTTTTAAACCAATCAAACATGAAGACTTGCACTCCAATTAAAGCCCAATGAAACAAAAGCAAAAAAGCAACGCATGTTTTAGATTGGGCTCCAAGGCCAGTCCATCTTAACATTTGCCACGTGTTAAAATAATTATAAAAATTAAAACGAAAAAGATTAATTTTTCAATTTTAAATTCATCCACGAGAAAATTAATTTTCAATAAATAATAATTATTTCTTTTTAAAAATAAATTTGTATATCAAAATTTCTAAGTTATTTTCATTGTTTAAATATAATTTTTTATATTATAAAAATATTGTAAATTAAATTAAATTAAATTTTGATTTAATCTAAATGATGGCAATTTTTGAGCTTATATTCTAGAAATTATTCAAAAAAAAACTTTGGTTCTAAATCTATCTGTGTGTTCAACTGAGTCAAGTTGAAGTCAAAAGCTTAGTAGATATTATTTTTGCCCAGGCTAAACTTAAAACATGGGCAAACAGTGACGCCATGAGGTAAATTTTGGACTGATTTTTAGGAGATTTTAATAAATTTTAGAAGTTTAACGAGATTTTTAAAAAATTATAAGAGGTTATAATTAAGTTTTCTAAATTTCCTAAAATTTTGAAGGCTTCCCAACACCCCATCAAGATCCGCCTTTGAATATATATATATCAAACAATAAATATATTTCAAGAAATGAAATGTTTCGATGGTAATTAAACAGAACATAACTCAAAAAAATTTACTCAAAACTCGACATGTCTAATTTCTTTTCTTCAAATTTATTTTTCGATATTCTCTTTTAATCAAAGCTTTTTCATATTTCAAGACGAATCTTTTAAATTTTGATGTGTAACTCAATTATTGAACAATTCTACTTAGTTTGAATCAATTTTCAATATCTCAATAAATTTTCAACCCTATTTCATGAATTTACTTATATTATTTTAGATTTCACAAATACTATTGAAAATATGATGATGACTCATTTATTTATATATTTTTTATTTTGTACTATACTCTATAGGATGTATGCCATGTCTAAGAGTGAAGTTAAAATTTTTTTACGGATCAAAATTAAATTATAATTTTTACGATAGTAAAAATATAATTTTACTATTTTAATAGTTTTTATCTTTATAAATTTTAAATAATTAAATTAAATTTTTATCATTTTTAAAGAGTTATAATATAATTTTATATTTATTAATTTAAAATTTTAAATATTTTAAAAGACTTGTCCCGATTTCGCCCATGACCATTCCCTAGAGATTGGAGACAAATGAGAGGCTCACGGTCGCCTTGTCACTGTCCCACCCCTAATATTTTAAAATTATATTTTTAGTCGCTTTTGATTTCTAATTCTAATTCTACGGCTACAAAGCCCTAACGCTTACAGACAAATTTTCACTGAAACTTATTAGGCGGTGAAAATGAAGTAATATAAGTGCGAACACGTTGACAAATCTTACTTGTCGTTGAAGGAGACGATGTTGGAAACCGACAGATCCGTCTAAACAAAAATACTACTTAAAACTGAATCTCCAAAACAGCCTTCAACGAACATAGATTGGGAAGACTCTTGTAAGAACAGACCATCTTCTCATCATCTCCGTTTTACTCCATTTATATTCATATTTTAATTAATTATATGTTTTTTAGGTCTTATAATTTTGGTTTTATATATATATATTATATTTACAAGCATTGATGTCCAGCCGATAATAATGTTTAAATGGAACTTTAATTTAAATAATAAATAAATTTGTGAATTTAAATTAGAATAATTAAAAAGTAGAAATACATGAGAAAAATAAAATAGCTGTCATCTGACCGAGTCGTGGTGTCTTAACCCCATATGAGAAAGGACCTTTTTTCTAGTAATATCGTTAAAAAGGAGACAGAAAATAATATTTTGACCCATCCACCACTTTCATCATCACCTTTGAAATTTAAAAATCCAATGGATGATAAAAGATGGAATATTTGGTATCATTGAATATTTGTTTTGTTTAAGGGATAAATTATTCAAAATACTAAAAAAAATAAAAAATTATAAAATTGGGCTGATTTTTAGAAAATTTACGGAAAATGGCCATTTTCCATCAAAACGATCCACGTCAGCGCGTTTTGAGGGGAAATGGCAGGAAAGTGAGTCCCCAGGGGCGCGCTTTAGTCCTGCAATGGTCAAAAAAAGGTCAAAATTTTTAAATTTTAAATTTAAAAAAATTAAACAAATTCTATTTTATAAAAGATATTAAAATTAAATTACAAAAACACATAAGCAACTATTATTTTATTAAATATGTAGTAACTATTTTTTGAAAACGAGGTCGACTTGGATTTTGAAAATGAAAACAAATGTGGGAGTTGCCACCAATCCTTTTTGATGAGGTGTGATGGGTCACCTCGTAAAGCGGTTGTTTAATAAACAGTTTGATTTACCAAAACAACGATTTTGGTCTACGAAACTCAGAAAATGAATTCGGGAGTCGGTTACGTACGAGAAAGGGTTAGCACCCTCGATACGCCCAAAGTTGGTACCTAATTGATTAATTAATGCCTTAATGTCAAAAATTGGAATAGATTTTAAAAATACAAATCCTTTTAGAAAATGTTTGGATAATTCGAATTGGATATCGAAATTCTCTTGTTCTGAAGAGATGAAATACCACATCTAGTACGTTAGGGCACGATGTTTCAACCCTCGACACCAAGATCATTTCATGATTTCCGAAATTCATACATTACAATTTTAAAAGGGTATTCCACTATTTGGCCAAACCCAAAAATCGAAACCCAGCACGATTGGGCACGATTCCTAGAATTTCCAAATAAATAATAATAATAAAATAATAATAATAATATGATTTTTAAAGAAAACAAATAAATAAATAAATTTATTGAGCAAATCAGGACTATATTGAAAATAGAATAAAGATCTAGGGGTTAAAATTGTAATAAATCAAGAAAAGGGGGAACAAGGACCACATCGCTACGCGTAAACTTGTGAGAATCAAATGGGTAAATAACCCACCACGATGCGCATGACGTTTGGTGCGGTGACTAAATCAAAAAGCGGCGTAATGTTCGGGCAAAATTAAAATTAAAAAATTAAATTAGTGCGATTAAACAATCGTGCAACGTGGGAGGACCAAATGCAAATTTACCCATTTAGGGTAAAAACGCGCGGATCCCCTACTATACGGGTCGGGTCGCACGTGTAATGGCCTAAATTCAAGGTTATCGGAACAATGGTTTCGTAACCATAAGTCTGATTTAAAGAGAAGTTTATTTTTATACTTTTGCATGAATATTTATATGATAGGAAAATCATATTAAAATATTTATAGAAAAATTTTACCGATTTAGTGGTTAGTTAGAAAAATAAATTATTGAAAGAATTAGGTAAAAACAAGTATCGAGACCTTGATCTCATAAGATTGAGTAGAAAATATTATTATAAATATTTATAAAATGTTAGTAATGTAATATTAAATTTTCGTTAGAAAATTTTAACATTTGGGTAGGTAATTAAATAAAAAGGACTAAATTGTAACAAATGCAAAATTATGAGAAATGATTAAATAGTTTAAATGATAAAGGAAAGAGGGCTTAAAAGGAAAATAGACCAAAGGTCTATTTGGGCTGGACGGCAAGGGCATGAAATCAGCAAGAAAATAAGGAGAATTAAGGGCAAAATTGGAATATTGCAAAATTTACTTAACAAAGCTAGGACTAAAGTGGAATTATCTAGATTTCTCTTTATTTTTCTGCATTCTCATCAGAAAAAACACCATAGAAGGGTTTCCTTAAGCTTTTTTTTTATATTTTTACTGCAAGTAAGTTCAATTCTTGATTAATTCTTGAAATTTTTGTGTTTTTGTGACTTTTACAACTAGGTCCACTTGTTGAATTCATTAGTTTTAGATTTTATGAATGAATTTGGAAGTTGCTATGAATATGTGCTGGAAGTATATGATTATTTAGCATGGAATTAGATCTTTAAATTGTTTATATGTTGATTTTGTTGAAAGAATTGAATAGAAAGTGAATGTTTGGGGACCTAATTTTAAAAGAGTTTGAAGTTAGCGTTTTATGTGGAAATTCTGAATTTCAATAGTTTTGAAATAACTTATAATATCTATGTAAAGTATTAATTTAGAAAGATTAGCTTAATTGAGGGGTTAATTGAGTAAGGACTGAATTGTATGAACTGTGAAATTTGGGGCAAAATAGAAATCCATACTTTGCACTAAAACAGTTTTGGACAGCAGCAGTAGACTAACTTTGAAAAATCACTATAAATTATAGAAATCGAATTAGAAGATGAACAAAATATGAAATTAAAACTTATTAAGTCTAGTTTCTCATAGAAGAAACGGTGTAAGCAATAGATTTGTAAATCATGATATATAATAAATTTTGTGAGACAAGGTCAGAATGAATTCTGTTTCCCCTGTTCTGACTTTATAAAATCATAAAAAATTGGATAAAAATAATTAGGGGCTTAAATTTATATGTTTAGAATCCTGAATGAGTCTATTTTCAATATAAATAAACAAGAACATCATCCGAATCCTGTATGAAGAGATAATTAATTTTTAGTGAAGAAGGGTCAGAACTGTCAAACAGCATAACATGGGTGAATTTAAAGAATAAACTATACTTATTGGCTAAACCAAAAATTATAAAAATTTTATGGTAAGAAGATACATGAGTCTAGTTTTAAAGAAAATTAGCGGATCCTAATTTGAAGTTCTGTAGCTCAAGATAAAAATAATTTAGTGACTATGACTCAAGTAGACAGTTTTGAATGAACTAAAAAATAATAATAGAATTATAGAGAATGCTACATGTGAACATGAAATGTATCGAATTGATGATTGAATTTATTTATTTAGATCCGGAAAACTCAAATACGAAGCTAGATCGAGGAAAGGAAAAAATCCTGGATTAGTAGATTTTGTATATGAACTAGTATCGAGGTAAGTTCATGTAACTTGAATTATATTCTTAAATGTTTGAAATGTATGTTATTGATATGAATATAATTTGAATGTTCATTTTATGAAAATTGATGAAACATTGATATATTTGATAAAAAGGGGAAGAAATCCCGGTTGAATGAAAAGAAAATTAAATGGATCTCTGGAAAAAATTGACGGTAAAAAGGATCTAGCCCGGACGGGTGATCCTATCCTGATATAGCCCTCCCGAAGAATATGTGTAAAATGGATTTAGCCCGGACGGGTAATCCAAATTAGGGTCTGAATTTAGCCTGGACTGGTAATTCAAAACCAAGCTCATTAGAGTAATTGTCATTGCAGGGGATTTAGCCTGGACTGGTAATCCCGCTGTAAAGATGAGGTTCGTGGGAGTGTGCTCTTTGAAATGGAAAATGTGTGCACATGAATATGAATTGACGGGCCCAGAAATTGTACACTAAAAGTGTACTTTTGAAAATCCATAAAAATTCCAATAAATTCAACGGAATAAATATGGAAATATAACAAAGAAATGGAAATCATAGTATTGATAAGCTCATCAATCATGGTACATATTATTGATACATGGAAATTATTGGACTAACTTGAATGTTGAGTTTGTGTATGTTAGGTTAATAGTGCATTGAATGGATATATGAATGTTTATTGCATTGTATTGAAAATATTAGTTAAGTATAAATCTTGTTACATGGGCTTACTAAGCACAAAGTGCTTACCCTGTTTCCTTTTCCCCTGTTTTGTAGTGTTAAGAGCTCGGAGGTCGGATTTGGTAGGAGACATATCACACTATCAACCCCAAGATTTTGGTATATAAAGAAATTTTATTTTGGAAATCAATGGCATGTATAAGCTAATAAAGTAGATGTTAATATGAAATGAATGTAAGGTCAACCATTGGTATCGCTAAAATATTTTAGTTTTAGTATGTGATGAGGTTATTTTATAAATATGCATGAATCTATTTTGAAAATATATTGAATTGATTTGATTGATGTAGATTGGTTTCAGTTTAAAATTTACAGGGAAGGCTAGATATTTATAAAGGGGTTATGTTGAGTAAAAAAAAAATATTATTCATAAACTCGGTAATGCCTCATACCCTATTCCAACAACGAATACGGGTAGAGGGTGTTACAGGTTCCACCTAATTAAATAAATTGTTAGGATACAATTATACTATAAATCTACATAATAATTGTAAAATATAACATTAAATTTACCTCGTTATCAGTGGGAATGAATATGGGTGGTCGAGTAGAGGACGTAAAAATGGAAATCAAAATCATGCCCATGATTGCAGAATGATAGGCAACCTCCGATTTTAGCTTTACTCGGCGTCGCCAAGACATCTCCGATACAACCTCGATAGCACGGCAGACCCCAACTCAATTCACCTACGCTCTAAAATCAACAAGTTTCAACAGCCATCTTAAGTGTACGAGGTTTCTAGAAAGGTCCGGCGTCAGATAGCCTCCAATTATCTGAAGAATGTATGCCCGAGCATGCCGTATTCGCTCTATTTCGGCCAAACCCTCATTCAGCTCCGAGAATGTGTCCGTAACCAGACCATCTCGATCCGACCTCCCTGAATTTTATCCGGAATGGCACCCAGAAGCTCGTAACATACGGCCATCAAATCACCAGAAGTTGTGGACCCGGTGACTACTGACCCGTCCATTGGCAATCCCAACTGCAACTGCAAATCTTCCAGAGTGATGGTACACTCTCCGCATGGAAGATGAAAAGTGTGCGTCTCGGGTCTCCACCTCTCTATCAACGACCGATCAAAAGCGGCTCCAACTTGAACCTCCAAATATCGTGGCCACGTGCAAAAACCCGCTTCCGCAGTAATTCTCGATCAACGGCGATGGGGACCATGCATATTGCGAATATAACATTCAACACCCGATCTACAATCGTTTAAAAAATTATAAAATAAATATTAATTAAAATTACATAGACCTAAAAAATATTTAATAATATTGAAAAATTAAAACTTACCATTTGTATTTGCTCGATGGAGATGTGCTTGTTGTCTAGACGAAGTAATTATCCGGCCATTATAATACGATAGAAAATTTTAAAATTTTCCCAAAAAATATATTAAAAAATTAAAAAAGGCTTTTTTGTAACTAGTAATGGACTATTTTGAAATTTTAGAGGAAGTTTGAAGGACTTAAAGAGAAATTTGAGAGAAGAATGAGTAAGGATTAGAGTGTGAAAAAAATAAAAGGGTGGGGTGTTTATAGTTTTTTTTTCGTTGGGCCAACGGTCAAAAAAAATTGACCGTTATTTTTTTTTTACCGTTGGAGGCTAAAGCGTATCCCTGTAGCTTTTTCTGCCATTTCCTCAAAACGCTACCGACGTGGACGTGTTTTGAGGGGAAATGGCCTTTTTCCGGATATTTTTAAGAAACTGGTCCAATTCCGTAATTTTTTATTTTTTTGGTATATTTGGGTATTTTACCCGAGATTAAGTGCGTTGAAGCGTGTTATTTTTTTATCCAAGTATTGAGAAAGGGTTATGTGTGATTGTAAGTATTATATAAAAAAAATACATATGATACGAATCTATAATGAAATTAATGTTTGATAACAAATATTTAAATATCATGAATTTAGATATTTTATTTTATTTTATTTTAATTATAATGAAATCTATATATAAAATTCTTAAAGAGTCAAACATCCGTTATTCGTAATTAAGCCTTAACTTAATTGATATTGTTGTTATCATAGTAATAAAAAGGTGTGGGTTCGAGCGTATTATAATTATGTATTTTTTTCTTATATTTATGAGTTAAGAGATTATGGATAAAAATATGTATTGTATAAAAATAATTGGTATTGTTAGAAAATATGGCTTCAAGTGCACTTAAGCATATTTTTTTTTAAGCACGGTATAAAAAAAGGTAAATTATACTTAATGCACTAAATTATTAGTAAGTTTATATCTTGACCACTCAACTTTAAAAAGTTACAAAATGGTCATTGAATTATTTGAAATTTTTTATTTAAGTCACTGGACTATTAAAATCGTCACTATATAGTTTTTTTTTTTTCACGCTGTTTACGCCAATCAAAAGTTCTCATTCCTCTCTCAATTACAATTCGGTTTTTGTCATGAAATAGCTTCGAATTTTACAAATGTACAAAACCAAATTCCAAATAAACTTTTTCTTCAATCTTAGACACTGACCGTTAGATTGAATTGGATTTAAGATATATTATTTCACATGTCGATGGGTACTGATCTATCGTACTAATTATCGAATCATCAATTAGAGCTCATTAATTAATTTAAAAAAAAGACTTAATAGTCCATAAAGCTAATAACTTAAATAAAAACTTTTAAATAATATAATTATTATTTTATAAAAAGTTAAATTTAAAAAAAAAAAAACTTCTTGCTTTCATCTGAAAAATTGAAACAGAATATTGATGATTACACATACAGCAGTTCCTTACATTTCTTAAGCGGACAAACTCGACCAGATTTTCCTTTAACACGTGATTGAGAAATAAGGATGAGCATCAAAACCTGCCAAACCCTGTTCTGTTGTTTCAACCCAAATTGTTGATCGATTCACAGAGGAAGAGGAAGAAGGAGTTGGGACCCAAGAAAATAGTGAGTTGACTAAATTCATCCACTTGCTGGACTCTCAATAGTGAAAGAAAAAAACACATAACAGTCTGTCACGGTGTCCCACTGGACTTGACCCACTAAACTGGAAGTTTGTAGAAATTTCACGTTTCCTTTTTCTGTATATTTTCTTCTTTAAAAAAAGGGGCTTGAATTTGATTATATGAAACGACGTCGTTTAGGTGGATGTATCTTCGACGAACAAAGCAAGTAATAGGCAACGAAATTGCATTAAATTGGCCGAAATGGCAATGACTTGACTTAAAGGTTGACTTGGCTCTTATAAAATTTGCTTAACCTTAAAGCTTTTCCATCATTCCTTATCCCACTTCACTTCTAAGTTCCTTCTCTTCCCATCTCTTATTTTCTTCCCAAAGCTCCAAAATGAAGGTTAGATTTTCATGTCTTTAATTTGTTATTAATTTTAATTATATAGATAAAATAATACTTGTACTCCTTTCATTTTCTTAAAGGTTTACGTAAAGGTTTTGTTTTTCGACAGAAAATTGTGTTGAAGGTGAATTTGCACAACGAGAAATGCAGACAGAAAGGCATGAAGATAGCCTCTGGTCTTTCAGGTAATATTATATCTATTATCACAAATTCGAAAACCCTAAATCTTGAACCTTGCCAAAAAAAAAAAAAACCAACTGTTTTTTTTTTTTTTTAGGGGTTGAGTCGGTTGCGATAGACAAGGACCAAAAATTGACAGTAATAGGAGATGTGGATCCAGTTAAGGCAGCGCAGAAATTAGGCAAGTTATGCCATACTGAAATAGTTTCGGTCGGACCGGCAAAAGGGTCGGAGAAGAAGGACGATCCCAAGAAAGACGAACAAAAGAAACAAGCGGAACCAAAGAAAGACCCACCGAAAGAAATTTTACTACAATACCCGCATACAATGATATGTCACCCTCCATACTATCCTCCGTTTCCCGATTATTACTGTAAACCTATCGAGGAATATCCACCTCTTTGCATTATCTTGTAATTTTTTTGGTGTTTTAGATATCAAAATTGTAATATTTATATAATGATTAATAAATAAGACAAATTAATAGAAATATCTTTTCTAATTTCTGTAACTACTATCAATGTTAATTTGCAAAAGTTCTGGTTTAGCCCGGGCAAGTTTTTTTTATAATTTCTAGTTTTATTTAGTCAGTGACGAAGTCAGAAAATTTACGATAGTCGTAAAAATATAATTTTAATATTTTAATAATTTATATCTTTATAATTTTAAAAATTAAATTAAATTTTATTATTTTTAAAGGATAAAATGTAATTTTATCGTTATTAATTTAAAATTTTATAAATTATAAAAATATCTTGTAGCCTCTTAGCTACACCATAATCCTTACGTAAGTATTTTCAAATTCTGGTTTCCTAGGGTTAATTTCAAAAGTTCTATTTTAACCTAGTAAATATTTTCATATTCTAATTTCATCCAACTTCATTTTCCAAAACTTCTGTTCTTTTTATTTTTCGTTTTATCAAAAAAATGGTTGAGTTTCAAGATTGTCGTCGAAATTGAATCTACTTTCAATAAAATGGGCCAAAGCTTGAAGTTGCAATCAAGGTATTTTCACTTTTCATTTATCAAAAGTCGAATCTGTTTCCAGAAAAAAATATTGGGTCGAGTCTCAAGATTATTGTCAAAGCTCTTTCAGTTGTTGTTTTATCATGAATCGAATTCGTTTTAAAATAGATCGAGCCTTGTGATTAATGTCGAGTTCCTTTAAGTTGTTGTTCTATCAAAAGTCAAATCTATTCTCAAAAAATTGGTCAAGCCTTAATACTGACCTTGACACTTTATCATAATTTGGTCTCTTTATTTTTACAGTATCATTAGTTAGTCTAAATGATTAATATTATTAATTATTTTAATCACGATACAGAGGTTAATTTATCTTAAGAACACAATTTCAACCAAAAATAAATATTGAGTGTTTTTATGAAAAAAAAATCATAATCAATATTTTCAACGTTTATTATTATTATTATTATTATTATTATTATTATTATTATTATTATTATTATTATTATTATTAAATTTTAAAATATCACTCCTAGAGTTTAATAGGAGTTTAATAATTATAACAACAAGACTTGATTTTTAAATTGAAAAATAGATATACTAAATTTCAAATATATGAAATTTAGAACGATTTCAAATATATTTTAACCTTTAAATTTTCTTTCTGAATTTTGATATAAACAAAAACAAACAAAACATATTAATTAAGGTTGAGCAAAATCCGATTTAATTAAAAAACTAGATAAAAAATTAAAATTTGAATTAAATAGTTTGAGTTATTCAGATCAACTTAAATAAAAAATCAAAATTTTAGTTTAACTCTAATATAAATTATACAATTTTAATTATTCAAAATCCGAATAAAAAAATGTAAAACTACGTCGTTTTGATAAATGTTTACCTTTCTAAAGTCAAAATCGTTAAATTAAAAGGCAAAACTAGTTATTTTAATAAATGTTTACCCATTAGCCTTACTTATGTAGTTAAATAATTTTGTGCTTCGTCTACTAATTAAATATAAAATTAAGTATAAATAATATAATTTGTTAACTCGACTCGACTCGCATTTTTTTAACTCAATTAAAAAAAATTCAAATTGAGTTCAATTACTAAAATATGATTCGCAAACTTGATTAACTTAAAATTCTTTTACTCGATTTAACTCGACTCAATTGAATATTCACCCTTAATATCAACCATACAAGATAAGAATAAAAGAAATATAAACAATTGCATGTATTTATATATCACAGTCACAGTGTTCTAATTGGCAAGTAAAGTAGAAGGTTTATAGAAGTTTGAAAATTCCATGTCTTTTTATATAAATATTTGCTTCTTCAGAAAAGCAGGAATTTCAAAAAAAAGGGGGGTTGATTTGATTGTCGGAAGCGACGACTTTTAGCATCGGTGTATCTTCCACGAACAAAGCAAGTAATTGGCAATGACTCGACTTAAAGATTGACTTCGCTCTCTATAAATTTCTCAAACTAAAACCTTTTTCCATCATTCCCAAAGCCAAACCTGCTTTACTTCTACATCTCATTTTCTTCAAATTTTTTGCTAAAAAATTATCCCCAAAGCTTGAAGATGAAGGTTAGATTTCCATTTATTTAATTTGTTACTTTCAGTTATTGTGCAATTTCAAAAAAAAAAAACTGAAACTGGTATTGTTTTTGTTTTTGTTTTTGTTTTAAATTATTATTATTATTACAGAAAGTGGTGTTGAAATTGGATTTACACAACGAGAAATGCAAACAGAAAGCCATGAAGATAGCCTCTGGTCTTTCAGGTAATATTATATCTATTACCACAAATTCGACAAACCCTTAATCTTGAACATTGCCAAAAAAAAAAAAAAAAACTAACTGGTTTTTGTTGTTTTTGTTGTTGTTGCAGGGGTTGAGTCGGTTTCAATAGACAAGGACCATAAATTGACGGTAACAGGAGATGTGGATCCAGTTAAGGCAGCGCAGAAATTAGGCAAGTTATGCCATACTGAAATAGTTTCGGTGGGACCGGCAAAAGTGCCGGAGAAGAAGAAAGAAGAGCCCAAGAAAGAGGAACCAAAGAAACCAGATGAAGTAACGTACCCGTATACAATGATATGTCACCCATTAACAGCTCAATACTACACTTCGGCACCCAATTATTATGCTTGTTGTACACCTGTTGAGGAACATTCACCTGGTTGCGTTATTTCCTAAAGTTTCGGTTTTTTAACTATCAAATTCATATTTTTATAGGAATGAAGAAGAAAAACACCACTCTTTTCTCCCTTTCTGTATGGTATGGTGGGTTTACCGTTAAGTTTTTAGGTATACAGAATACAGATGCTGTAATTTTTAGTAATGGGAAATTAAATTACTATTTTGGATTTTTTTTATATTTTCATTAATTTTACATAAATTTGATTAATAACAAATTTATCTCTTATAATTTATACATTCTATTAATTTGGTCATAATAAAACAAATTTAACATACAATATTTTAGAATCAATCAAATTAATAAAATATATAAATATTGAGAGTTAAATTTATTATTATACCAATTATATTTATGCACAATTGACTAAAGATATTATCTCACTCCCAAATTTGGTAGGGAACAAATTGCTTTAATTTTTTTCTTTTCAAAAACTAATTTGCCCAATTCAAAAGTAAGAGAGACTTTAAGGACTTTTTACGGAAAATTTTCCAAGTGTGTATATTTTCATCTTCAAAAAAGAAGACAAACGTAATAATAAGTTACAGTTTTCATATTTTGTCAATTTGATTCTTATAATTTTTTAAAAATTAAATTTACCCATTAATCTTTTAAAAAAGAATAGAATCACTTTTTTTAACGAAAATACTGATTAAAATTAATCTTTACGATTTTAGTCTTGACCTTTTTTGGTAACAATTAAATCTGTTTGGTCAAGTTTTGTTATTAGTCTTGTATTGTGCGTTAGTTATAGATTTAGCTCACATTCACCAATTGGATCATTCTTAGTGGTTACATCTTTTGAATTTTTAAATTTTAGTCTTAATGCAAACAACAAGAATTAAATTTATTAATTAATTTTTGTAAGTAATGTGTAAAAATAACAAACTAACATAATATTACACGTATAATAATAAGTTTGACACGTAATATTTTAAAAATAACATAACAAATTTAATGCTTTTCAATTGGTTAGGGCTAAAATTTTTAAATTCTAAAAGTACTAAATCAAAATTTGACCTGCAACTCATGCAAAGTAAAAGGTCTAACGCAGAATTTGACCTTAAATTATTGTACAAGGGAATTGTACGGAAGTAAAATTTCAATGCATACAATCATTAAAATTTGAAATTTATGAATTCTTTTTTTTTGGGCATAATTTAAGTTAATACATAAATAATCACTTGGATAATATGCTAATATTTAATTAAATTTTTAAAATTTAAAATTATTAAAATTTTTAAATATAAATTCAATTTATTTTAAATTTTGAATCTAATTCATCTCAAACATATTTTACAATATTACTAGAATGAAATCAGATCAATTGGATTATAAAATTCTGATATATTAATTCCCTAAACGAATTGCTCGAAATTAATAAATAATAAATAAATAATTAATTAAAATTAAATTGATTTAACCAGTTTAAATTGTTATAATTTTATAGAAACCGAGTAAAGTGGGAAGGTTTATAGAAACTTCTTCCACTATCAATTTTTCAAAGCGACCTCTTTTTCTTCTTCAAAACTGAAGGCGGCCCTTTTGCTTTCAAAAAGGTTGATTGCGTAAAACGACGTCGTTTCGTCGACGTATCTTCCACGAACCTGAGCGAAGTTTTTAAGGCAGGCAAGCAGCCATGTGTATAACTTGACTACTGTTTGACTTGTCTCCTTATATATTCCGCAAAAACCTTCAGCTATTTCCCGTCAAACCCAAAGCTTCTCCTACACTTTTACTTTCCTCTCTCTTTTTTCCCCCTCTATTATTTCTCTTTCAATTTTTGTTACACAAATTATCCCTAAAGCTTGAAAATGAAGGTGAGATTTCCATTTCTTTATTTTTTTTTTTCTTACATAATATAAATGTATATATGTTTACCGAAACTGGTTTTGTTTTCTTACAGAAAGTGGTGCTGAAATTGGATTTTCACGACAACAAATGCAGACAGAAAGCCATGAAAACAGCCTCTGGTCTTTCAGGTATTGTATATTTGTGTCTGTTATCACCAGCTTAAAAGACCCAGATCTTGAAGCCAGACAAAAAAAAAAAAAAAACACTAACTTAACTGAAATTTTTTGGGGCGTTGCAGGGGTTGAATCAGTTGCCCTGGACAAGGACCAAAAACTCACACTCACGGGAGACATTGATCCAGTCGTGGCAGTAAGGAAACTAAGGAAGGTATGTTACACTGAAATAGTCTCGGTCGGACCGGCGAAAGAGCCGGAGAAGAAGAAAGAAGAGCCCAAGAAAGACGAACCGAAAAAACCGGCGGATACGAGCAAAGATCCACCCAAAGGCGCGGTGGTACAGTACGTTTATCACCCCTCAATGCCCCAATACTATCCGCCGGTACCCGATTATTACAGTTACGGCAAAAGTGTGGAGGAAGATCCGGCTGGTTGTGTTATCTGCTAAAATTTTTGTTCTTTATATATACATATATTAGTTGGAAAACTCAATGAAGAAGAAGATGAAAAAAAAAAAAACTCATTTTGGATTGGTCTTTTTTCTTTTTAAATTCTGTTTTTGTACAGCATGGTGGATTGATTTTAGTTTTGTTCCCACATATGTTGTATAATATTTTTATTAGTAATGGAAAATTAAAATTATTACTTTTGGATATTTTATTTACGATATATCGAATTTTATCTCGAACAATATAAATATTATTAGAGTATGTGAATTTAAATATATTAAAATATATTATTATTCTATTTGTAAATTTCGGCACGATAATTATTTTTCTTTGAATTTTAAACTCTTGCATCATTTTCTGCTTAGGTAACCAGGAATTTGTAGAAAAGGGTGAATTTTTAAATTAATTATATAAATCCAATGATTTGTTAAACCAAAATGATCAAATTAACAAATCGACAATTTGAAGGACGCGTTGAAAGGTGTTGAGATTTGGTCTACGATATATACTTTTCCGCTTAACACAAATTTTAAATGGGTAAATTACACATAAGGTCATTGAATTGTTAGTTAATTTATGTTTTAGATACATAATTTTAAAAAATTACAAAATAATCGTTAAACTATTCAAAAAGTTTTTATTCAAGTCATTGAGATTTTAAAATCGTTTTTGTATGGCCTTTTGCGCCAATTTAGTTTTTTTATGAATAACTTTAAATGTTATTGACCATCGGTTCAACTTAGATTTAAGGTATATTCATCTACTTTACAATTGGTTTTGATTCACCATATTAGTCGTTGAATCGTCGCTTTGAGCTCGCTAGTCGAACTTTAAGAAAAAAAAAAAAAACCTTAACAGTTAGTGACTTAAATAAAAAACTTTTAAATAGTTCAGTGACCATTTGTAACTTTTTGAAATTGAATAACTAAAATATAAATTTACTAATAGTTTAATGATCTTAGGTGTAGTTTACCTATTTTAAATTGATCTCTAAACTTTTAAACACTTTAATTAAAGCCTCAAAGAAATATTATTGTACCATTTAAGTCTTGTCATTAGTTTTAATATGAAAGTGTTAAAAAGATCTTAAATTTTTAGTCTTATTTAAATAAAATGTTATAAATTAAATATATAATAATAATTTCAATCCTTAATGTTTATTTATTTTGTAATTTAGTCTTTCAACCTTTAAATTTTAATCAAATTACTTGATTTTAGATAGAAAATTGATTGAACTATTAAAAGTTCAATGACATTAATGTGACCACCAACGTGACAATCCACGTCTAATTTATAAAAATACTTTAAAAACTAACAAATTTAAAAAAGCTAATAAAACTTTTAGAATTTTTTTCATATTAAGAACAAAATATATACAAAATGTCACGTGAGTTATTTTGTCAATATCATTAAAATTTTAATAGTTCAATTAATTTATCCGTAAAAAAAGTAAACAATTTGATTTATTTTAAAGATTGAGAGCGTAAATAACCCAAAAATTTTAAATCAAAATGATAAAATAAATAAACCTTATAATATAAATTTATCTGTATATCTAAATTAAAACATGACTATAACTTCTTTATTTTTTAAGTGTATCTTACGTTAAAACTAGAGGTGATCATGGATTGGGCTACTCGGCCTAGCCTAACGACCCGTCCAAAAAATGGGAGGGTTCTGGTAAAAATATAGGCCCGAAATATGGGTTTGGACAAAAAAATGAGGCCCGTTTAGAAAACGAGCTGGGCCTCGAGTAAAATTTTTTTGGCTCGGCCCGAATCATATATTAAATATATATTTTATTTTTAATCAAATATACTTTTTAAATTTACATATTTTTTATTTGTTTTTTATTTGTTTTAATATTTGTTTTAAATTTATTTATTTAATGAACAAAGCTAAAAAAGTTTAATATGGGTCGGGCTCGAGTTTATCAATTTTCTTTCGAGCGATTTGGACAAATTTTATACTTATATTTGAGCGAATGAGCTCTAGCCTAGAAAATGGGCCTAAAATTTTATCTAAACCAAGCTCGCACTAACCCCACCCATAATCACCTCTAACTAAAACCAAACCGATATGAAAATATGACTAATTAACGAATCATTTAGAAAATGGAGGGATAGTTTTAGAGGCTTTTGGGGTTAAATTTTAAAATATCACCCCTAGAATTTAATAGGAGTTTAATAATTATAACAACAAGACTTGATTTTTAAATTGAAAAATAGATATACTAAATTTTAAATATATGAAATTTAGAACGATTTAAAATATATTTTAACCTTTAAATTTTTTTTCTGAAATTTGACATAAACAAAACAAACAAAAACATATCAACTAAGGTTGAGCAAAATCCGATTTAATTAAAAAAACTCGATAAAAAATTAAAATTTGAATTAAATAGTTTGAGTTATTCAGATCAACTTAAATAAAAAATCAAAATTTTTAATTTAACTCTAATATGAATTACACAGTTTTAATTATTCGAAAATTTGAATAATAAAAGATAAAACTACGTCGTTTTGATAAATATTTACATTTCTAAAGTCAAAATCGTTAAATTAAAAGGCAAAACTAGTTGTTTTAATAAATGTTTACCCATTAGCCTTACTTATGTAGTTAAATAATTTTGTGCTTCGTCTACTAGTTAAATATAACATTAAGTATAAATAATATAATTTGTTAACTCGACTCGACTCGCATTTTTTTGACTCAATTCAAAAAAAAAAAATTCAAATTGAGTTCAGTTACTAAAATATGATTCGCAAACTTGATTAACTTAAAATTTTTTTACTCGATTTAACTCGACTCAATCGACCATACAAGATAAGAATAAAAGGAAATATAAACACTTGCATGTATTTATATATCACATTCACAGTGTTCTAATTGGCAAGTAAAGTAGAAGGTTTATAGAAGTTTGAAAATTCCATGTCTTTTTACATAAATATTTGCTTCTTCAGAAAAGCAGGAATTTCAAAAAAAAGGGGGGTTGATTTGATTGTCGGAAGCGACGACGTTTAGCATCGGTGTATCTTCCACGAACAAAGCAAGTAATTGGCAATGACTCGACTTAAAGGTTGACTTCGCTCTCTATAAATTTCTCAAACTAAAACCTTTTTCCATCATTCCCAAAGCCAAACCTGCTTTACTTCTACATCTCATTTTCTTCAATTTTTTTGCTAAAAAATTATCCCCAAAGCTTGAAGATGAAGGTTAGATTTCCATTTATTTAATTTGTTGCTTTCAGTTATTGTGCAATGTCAAAAAAAAAAAAAAACTGAAACTGGTATTGTTTTTGTTTTTGTTTTTGTTTTAAATTATTATTATTATTACAGAAAGTGGTGTTGAAATTGGATTTACACAACGAGAAATGCAAACAGAAAGCCATGAAGATAGCCTCTGGTCTTTCAGGTAATAATATTATATCTATTACCACAAATTCGACAAACCCTTAATCTTGAACATTGCCAAAAAAAAAAAAAAAAAAACTAACTGGTTTTTGTTGTTTTTGTTTTGTTGTTGTTGCAGGGTTGAGTCGGTTTCAATAGACAAGGACCATAAATTGACGGTAACAGGAGATGTGGATCCAGTTAAGGCAGCGCAGAAATTAGGCAAGTTATGCCATACTGAAATAGTTTCGGTGGGACCGGCAAAAGTGCCGGAGAAGAAGAAAGAAGAGCCAAGAAAGAGGAACCAAAGAAACCAGATGAAGTAACGTACCCGTATACAATGATATGTCACCCATTAACAGCTCAATACTACACTTCGGCACCCAATTATTATGCTTGTTGTACACCTGTTGAGGAACATTCACCTGGTTGCGTTATTTCCTAAAGTTTCGGTTTTTAACTATCAAATTCATATTTTATAGGGATGAAGAAGAAAACACCACTCTTTTCTCCCTTTCTGTATGGTATGGTGGGTTTACTGTTAAGTTTTTGGGTATACAGAATACGGATGCTGTAATTTCTTAGTAATGGGAAATTAAATTACTATTTTGGATATTTTATGATTGTGATAGTATTTTTTATATTTTTATTAATTTTACATAAATTTGATTAATAATAAATTTAGCTCTTGTAATTTATACATTCTATCAATTTGGTCATAATAAAACAAATTTAACATACAATATTTTAGAATCAATCAAATTAATAAAATATATAAATATTGAGGTTAAATTTATTATAATACCAATCATATTTATGCACAATTGACTAAAGATATTATCTCACTCCCAAATTTGGTAGGAACAAATTGCTTTAATTTTTTCTTTTAAATAAACTAATTTGCCCAATTCAAAAGTACGAGACATTAAGGACTTTTTACGGAAAATTTTCCAAGTGTGTATATTTTCATCTTCAAAAAAAAAAGACAAACGTAATAATAAGTTACGTTTTCATATTTTGTCAATTTGATTCTTATAATTTTTAAAATTAAATTTACCCATTAATCTTTTAAAAAAGAATAGAATCACTTTTTTTAAAGAAAATACTGATTAAAATTAATCTTTACGATTTTAGTCTTGACCCTTTTTGGTAACAATTAAATCTGTTTGGTCAAGTTTTGCTATTAGTCTTGTATTGTGCGTTAGTTATAGATTTAGTTCACATTCACCAATTGGATCATTCTTCGTGGTTACATCTTTTGAATTTTAAAATTTTAGTCTTAATGCAAACAACAGTAGTTAAATTTATTAATTGATTATTTGTAAGTAATGTGTAAAAATAACAAACTAACATAATATTTACACGTGTAATAATAAGTTTGACACGTAATATTTTAAAAATAACATAACAAATTTAATGCTTATCAATTGGTTAGGGCTAAAATTTTTAAATTCTAAAAGTACTAAATCAAAATTTGACCTGCAACTCGTGCAAAGTAAAAGGTCTAAAGCAGAATTTGACCTTAAATTATTGTACAAGGGAAGTGTACGGAAGTAAAATTTCAATGCATACAATCATTAAAATTTGAAATTTATAAATTCATTTTTTGGGGCATGATTTAAGTTAATACATAAATAATCACTTGGATAATATGCTAATATTTAATTAATTTTTAAAATTTAAAATTTTAAAATTTTTAAATATAAATTCAATTTATTTTAAATTTTGAATCTAATTCATCTCAAACATATTTTACAATATTACTAGAATGAAATCGATCAATTGGATTATAAAATTCCGATATATTAATTCCCTAAACGAATTGCTCGAAATTAATAAATAATAAATAATTAATTAATTAAAATTAAATTGATTTAGGGCTCCTTTGGATGCCCGTTTGCCTCCAGTGTGGTGAGATTGGCCTAAATAATTGTCTTGCTTTGCTTTCTTTGTCTTTGTTTGGTTCAAAGACAAGGTTCGATGAAAATCCATCTCCACCATGACCGTCTACTAAAATCAACCGGGAGTGAAAGCGGCAATTAAAGGTCGGTGAGCGGTTGGTGTTTTCATCGGACAAAAATACCAATACTTTTATTTATTATTTTACTATTTTATCCTTGAAAGTCAAAATAATTTCTTTCCCAACCTTATATGTTTTCAGATTTGGGAAAAAATCAGTCGTTTCTCCCTTCTTTTTGCGTGGAAGCAATGATCGATATCTTGGTAGAGTGCATGTTTTCTTTTATCTCTTTGCATTAGAACTGTTATAGGTTAGACCACATACTCATACTGCAGTTTGATTTAGAACACATACTCGTACTGCAGTTTGATTTTCTTTAGCCTGCTCAATTGCTTCAATAATGTTATCTTTGATTTTCTTCTGTTCATATTGTTGTAGGGTAACATGATTTTCTTCTACTCTTGAGCATTTTTATTTGTTCTGTTCTTATTCTGTTTCTTTGGGTTAAATTGGAAAGTTTGCACATGCTCCAATGAATTTTAATTGTATGTGGAACATCTTGTTCACGGTGACGGACAATGAAATCATCTGTTGTTAACTTGCTAGTTTAATATGCTTGCTTGTAATGTTTCTTCTAAATACAGAACATTGAGCATGGAGATATAAATCCTAATAATTTGATTACTAGCACGGGTACGGTGAAGATAGGGGATTTCAGTGTCAGCCAGGTTTTGGAGGTAATGGTTTTACTTCACTTGTAAATTCCCTCAAATTAGTGAGTTGTAACCGGAATTAGTGAGATGGATCCTGTTAGATGGTCTGGTTGAAAATGGAGATGCCTGCTGGTATGGTTGCAGACATTGCTTATACATTTCCAAATATTATACAAGTTCATAAATGATATGCCTTTCTGCTTTTAATACTGCCATAGCTTATAATAAGGTTCCATTCAAACCTTAAGGTTATTATTGTAAAAGAGCTATATATGTTTAGGCTTTGACAAAAGTAATTACAGGACAATTCTCTTTTAATGATTTGTCTTTCCATCCTTGAAATTAAGTCGATATACCTAAATGGATAGTGTTCCTCCAATTATTTGTTTCATTACATAATTCATGTAGAATTGTTGCTTTTTGTCTACGCTTGTTTAGAAGCGTTGTCGAACATCTTGCTTTATCTTGCAAAATACTTCATTGTATTATCAATAATTAACCCTCATTCGCCTACCTAGATATGCATTATTTAGGATGCTTTTCCATACCCATGAATCCTGAATTTTCCTTTTGTTTGGAGAAAGTTATTCTTTATGCAATATTTCTTGACTAAAGTTTATTGAATGAGCCGACTATCACCGTTAGTGATCCTCCAAGCAAGTTTAGCCAATAGTACTTTGTTTATTGCATGCATGTTTCGATTCAAGGCCACCTATCGATTTGTTTGAGCAAATTCTATTCCAATTGATGAAATGCATTGCCCTTTTGTCGTTCATCACCCCGAACATTCTTTTAAATTTCATGTGACAAATTTTTTTTTAATCTTGAGTTGAGATTTATCATAATTGATTCTTAAAGGTAAAATTTATGTTCATATTTGGAAGGTGCCAATTATTTATCTACTCACTCTTAGTTAGATGGCAATTATTTAGGTTTGCATATTTGGAAGGTGCTTGCACTTGAACTTAAAATAATGTTTGAGTTTGTTCGCTGTCGAGCTTCACATGGTTGTTTTGATTGCTTTGGTTTGGTCTTGCTAATTAGTTCTCTAAAAGGCAATGTTTTGAATATCACCTCATTGGTTTATGATTTTATCAATAAATTACTCAGAGTTAAGCTAGTAGATTTTGGGCTTATTTTGCGGTAAGGTTGGATGATATTGAAACCAAGAGGCATAAAAGAGTTTAGTTTTTCGCATCGTCGGTGCTTTTTCTTGATTCTTGTTTGAAGTTGAAAGATTTGGCTTATGATAAATGAAAGAATAAGATGAGAAGAATATGATTCGAGATTTGTACTGCTAAAACTTATATGAATTACTATTTCCAAGAAAATGGAATCGTTTTACTCTTAACCGGTTAGGATACATTTGATTGGAACTCCTTTGAGTTCCATTAGGTTCTATGTACGTGACTTACTTGATGGTTTTCAATGTATATATCTGAATATACTCCATTTTTTCCCAAAGTAGATCTCAACATGTTTTATATGTTTTTCTAAGCCTTAAGGGATCTAACTATATAAGAGTTGTGGGTTTAAAAATGTTTAATATTCTGCTTTTTGTTATATATTTTCAAAATTATTATTATTTTTATTTGGGAATAATAAAAATCGATAGGTAAATATATAGGACGACCATTAGTATATTCCACTTGTTGCTATTAGTATATTCCCTTTTAATTTGTCTTTGAAGGAAATTCATTTTTAATCAATCATAATGTGAAACCATGTACTTTTTTTTCAAGGTAAAAAAAAAGAGAAGAAAGCACCTTGTTTCACATTATATATTATACGTATACTTCATATTTTTGCTATAATGTAATTGTTCTTATATTAATTAAACAATTTTTTTAACATAACATGACAGTCAAATTTTATTCAACGGTAGAAAAAGGAGATGTAATATTTTGAAACTAAAATCTTAAAAAATAAACATTATTGAATGATAGAAAGGAGAGTCCAAAGAGTAGGATAAGTTAGGTCCGTGGTGTTTTTATTTTGATTATCAAATTACATAAACTTTCAATTTCATTGTTATATTTTGGTAATTCTTTATTAAACCATTAATGGGAATGATGATGTGGTATTTTTTATTTATATAATAACACATTTGATTTTAAGAATTTATAAATTTTATTGATTTGATCTTTAAACTCATGTTCTATGAAAAGAAAAAAGCAGATAGGTGATAATCAAATATAAAACATCAATTATGATAAATACAATGAAGAGAATCGAAAATAATGATTTTAACAAAACATCCTACCCACCTTTGTTATAAAATCGTGGTTGAAGATGTTTCTGTGATGGTCGTCTATTAATTAACTCTATTCATTTGCATAATTTTAATAAATTAAATTTCATTTGACTGACTTCAATTAAGTACAGCTTTACACGAGTTTGGATTTAATCATGTTTTTTATTCTAGAGGTAATCTGTTTTAAATTGACCCAAACATCTGTTAAAGTTGAAACTAGCTAGGGGTGCATTTGATTGGAACTCCTTTGAGTTCCATTAGGTTCTATGTACGCAGCTTACTTGATGGTTTTCAATGTATATATCTGAATATACTCCAGCTTTTTTTCCCAAAGTAGATCTCAACATGTTCTATATTATAGATATAAAGGTCATAATTATTAATGTTGTTTCAATCTATTTGTCTGGCAGATAAAATCAAACAGTTTGGAAGGACCTTGTTCATAAGGTATAATTCTTCCTAATTTCTTCTTACTTATATTTGTTGAAATGATATTAGTTTAGTTGAAATGATTTAAGAGCTTTTATAGCTTTTTAAAAGTGTTTGACCCTCTTACATATAAAAGCTTTTAAGTTAGATGCTTAAATTAAATGTCGATTGCTTCTAGCTCATCAATGGTGGTTTACTTATAGTAACTGGACTCGATACTTTTCCCCCATATATAGAGTTAGCAATGAGTGAAAAAACAGGCATATTAGGACTTAAGAAAGTCAAATGCTTCAATAAAGAAAAAGAAGAAAACAGAGGAAGAAACAAAAAAGAAAGGGAGATTAAATGCTGTAAATAGTGGAGAATAAAGCAAAGAAACAGTAACTATGTTACAAGGACTAAGAACAATTGAGAAAGAATATGAAACCATAAAGAATAAGACAAGCACGAAAATTTTTTATCTTGTTAAGTAATTTATAGTATAAACTTTTCATCTTTTAAGTTTGAGTTATTCAATCTTCAGATATAATAGATGGTAAAGACACGAAAATTTGTGGAAGGAGAAAGTACCTTAGCAACAAAAGCTATTTGGGATGATGAGCTGACGTTGATATTTTGTGAACTTTGCATGGATGAAGTCAATGCTGGTAATAGACCGACAACTCATCTAAACTCAAAAGGATGGGAAAATGTCGTTGCTCTTTTCAAGCAAAACACAAAAAATTATGGAAAACTCATAATGTTTCAAATTTGGGTCTAGTCGAACGAAGAGTTTCGAGATCACAAATTGACGAGTAAAATTCTATTTTTATTATATTTTTATGGTCTACAATTTTATGGAAAGATTTCGTAAAAATTTCGTTCAAAAATTTTGACGTTTGAGCACTCAATATAGTCAAAAGGACTAAATTGTAAAAAGTGCAAAAGTTGAGTTCTATATATTAGAGGTGCCAAATTGCTATGAGTTTTAAATTGGAGGCCCTTAAAAGGTAATTAGACCATTTAATAACTTAATGGACAAAATGGGCATGAATAGGACAAAAGTGAAAGAAAAGTCTTAAGGGTATTTTAGTCATTTAGTATTTTAAATGAATAAAAAAGACAAAATACAAGAAAAAAATCTGCTCATCTTCTTCAAGTTGCTGCCAAAAATTTCTAGACTCCATGGCTAAGGGTTTCAAGCTTTTCAAGCTTCATAGTAAGTGTTTTTGAGCCCGCTTTTAATGTTCATTGTATTTTGAAATCCGGTAACTTAGTCTAGCTATTTTTACCATTATTTTGAGCTAGATTTTATTTTAAAATTTACCCATGTTGAATAATTGTGAATTTTGATGAATTATGGTATATTATGCATGTCTATGATTAGAGAAACGAGTTTTATTAGATGATTTTCAATGAAATCGATAAAAGGGGTTAAATTGTAAAAGTTATAAATTGGTCATAAGTGTGTGAACTAGTGAGAATTTGATGTTTCCATAGAAGAGAAAAATGATCAGCATGTTATAAAACATAAGAATAAGGGCTGAAGTTTAATTTTCGAGTATTGGGGCAAAAGTGCAAATATGTAAAACTTTAGGGGCAAAAATGTAATTTTGAAAAGTTGAGTTAAGGATTGTTTTGAACAGTAAATTAATTAAATAAGTGAAATGTGATGTTTTAGACTCCGAAAAATGAGATTTGGACCTAGAACGGGAGGAAAATTGGAAATCGGGAAAGTTGGTAAAATGGCCGTTTTGGTATCGAGGTAAGTTCATATGTTTAACAAGCATTTAATGATGTAAGTTTGAATGTTAGATTGAAATTTTAGTTATTAATACTTTAGTATTGATTTTCTAATATAATTATAATGTTCGATATTGACTCGACATTTTAATGAAAATTAGTATAAATTACATGTAAGATCAAATTAGAAAGATGGCTTTGTGTAATATCCAGAAAGTATTGAATAGAATAATTTGGGGAGGATAAGTTAAATTGATGATGTGATGAGATTGAGAATGTAATTATGTAAGTTTGTATGTAAATAAATCATCGTTTTTACTTACGTTTTCATATTTTGATAAATGGTATGAACTGTGGTTGAATATTTGATGTAATTGACAAAATATCGACAAGTGAGAAATTTCCCGGTTGAACCTTAGGAATAAAAATGGATACGAGTGACATGTTCACTTGAAACTTATGTGAAATCTAAGTGGAATAAGTGATCCGGGTGCTGGTCCGTACGTTCTACCGGTGGCTGAGTTATCTGATATGTGTTACGGATACTCGACAGCTTGTGTGAGCAGCACTGAGTAGTTACGTATTGACCGACAGCTTGTGTGAGCAGACCCGAGATTGTGATTATGTGAAATGGCTGCTAGTCTTATAAGTTCTACCAGTGGCTGGGTAATACTGCATGTGTTGCGGATGCCTGACAGCTTGTGTGAGCAGCACTGAGTAGTTACATATGACCGACAGCTTGTGTGAGCAGACCCGCGAATATGAATAGCTCGAGAATGAGCCTATGTGTGATAACTGATATGAAGTAGCTTTGGCTACAAGTGTGGCACTATGTGCAATATTCCGATGTATCCGTTAATATTCCAATGAGTTCAACGGAAAATTGACTAAGTGAAAATACAATGTGGCTATGTAACGACTAAGTGTAATTGAATATGATTATGTGATGAATAAGTGCAAGTATATCCGTGTAAACTTGTGAGCAATGTGCTCGATATGTGATCGAACTTTGGTAAGATTGATACGGAGTAAGTGTTCCAATAAAAGTTACTATAAAGAAAACATGAAAAAGTAAAATTTAGAAATAAAACAGTTTTGGACAGCAACAGTAGAGAAATTTTGAAAAATCACCAAAAGTGGTAGAAATGGAATTAGTAATTGAGTGAGATATTAAATTAAATCTTATTGAGTCTATTTTCATATGAAATAAACAGAGAAAGCAAAGAAATTCTGTATTTTGAGATATTTATATTTTTGTGAGACTAGTTCAGAGTAATTTTGAGATCCCCTGTTCTGACTTGGAAAAATCATTAAAAATTGTACAAAAATAATTTTGGGACATATTTTATATGGTTATATTCCTTAATGAGTGTAGTTTCAAATGAAATAAATTATAACATCATTTGAATTCTTCACAAGGAGAAAATTGATTCGTAGTGAAAAGTGGTCAGAATAGATGAACAGTGAAATAGAGGAAATTTTAATGAATAAACTGTACTAATTGGCTAAGCCAAAAATTCTGGAAATTTTATGGTATGAAGATATATGAGTCTAGTCTTAGTGAAAATTAGCGGTTTGAAATTTGGAGCTCTGTAGCTCAAGAAATAAATAATTTAGTGACAGTGATTCAAGTAGACAAATTAATGTGAACGTGAGTAATAAGGTATAAGCATGTGACTTAATGATTGTATCACTTTGAGAACTTGTTGTGAGGATTTGTCATGTTAAGGCTTTGATAAGGCTACAAATGAGTAACTTGGGAAAGTAAAAACTTAGCATTATTTATGCAAGTTATGACAACTTAGTAGTAAGCTAAATTCATTGCTAATGCTTATTATTATTACATGTGAACTTACTAAGCTTTATAAGCTTACCCTTTTCTTTCCCATGTTATAGAGTCCTACTAAACAAGCTCGGGTTTGAGGTCGTCGGAGATCGCTTCACACTATCAAGCTGTCTATGGGTATCTTTATTTATAAATGATTTAAGTTATGGCATGTATAGGGGCTTGAATAAGTCATTTTGTATATGTGTTAATTAATTTGACCAAATGTATTGTTAAGTCTGGTAATGCCTCGTACTTGGTTCCGGCACAGGATACGGGTAGTGGTGTTACATTTAGTAGTATCAGAGCTATGGTTTAGTCGATTCTCGGACTACCATAGTGAGTGTGAGAGTCTAGCCATACATGTCATAATGAGCTATGATAGTGTGACGACTCCCGACACTGATGTAAATTATTTTATTAGACAGATGCGCACTTCAACCGAGCTAAATTTGATAGTACAAACAGTGTGTTTATGATGAGATATAATTGTTGATGAATTGAGAATAAAATGACAATGCGAAAAGTGATTAAATGATCAAATTGAGCGGAACGTCGGATTTGAGTACTTCTGATCAGTGACAAGTGACAAGTGATAAGTGGTAGCTTTAGCTACACTTATCTGATCAATGATAAGTGACAAGTGATAAATGTGATCCGCGTAAGACCGTGGCAGGGCTATGGCTTCGGAAAGTAATAAGTGATCATACGGAAGACCATAGTTATACTATGGCAAAGTGGAAGTGAAGTACTCAATTTTCCGTAACCGTTCCCTAATTTAATTAAGGATGGTAAGTGAAAAAAAAAAAGGGCCCAAAAGAGTTAAAGTAAATGTTTTGGGCATATGAATATGAACTTGATACTTACTGATTCTGTATTCAGATGTTGATATGTCGATGTAATTAAGTTGAATGTTAAGTATTCAGATTCACGATATCGGTGATAATATTAAAATGATAATAAGCGGGACTATTGTGAATTTCAGATCAGGTTTCCCTCAATATTCAGATCAAGAGATATGCTAGTGGGTTGTTTTTGAACGTTTGACGGAATTAGTATAATAATTTCAATATGTATCGATTCTTTATTTGACAAAATTGACTGAATTATATTGGGATTTAGATCAATGACAGAGTGTTTCTAAAAGTATCGTCTTAAAAAGGGGTTATTTAGTGATGTTGGAAATTGTGAGAAAGATATTAAACTTCATTCCGGTAAGATTTTCGGGGACGAAAAATCCTAAAAGGGGGGAGAGTTGTAACAGCCCAAATTTGGGTCTAGTCGGAACAGTAGTTTCGAGATCACAAATTCGATGAGTAAAATTCTATTTTTATTATATTTTTATGGTCTACAATTTTACGGAAAGATTTCGGAAAAATTTCGTTCAAAAATTTTGACGTTTGAGCACTCAATTTAGTCAAAAGGACTAAATTGTAAAAAGTGCAAAAGTTGAGTTCTATATATTAGAGGTGTCAAATTGCTATGAATTTTAAATTGAAGGCCCTTAAAAGGTAATTAGACCATTTAATAACTTGATGGACAAAATGGGCATGAATAGGACAAAAGTGAAAGAAAAGTCTTAAGGGTATTTTAGTCATTTAGTATTTTAAATGAATAAAAAGACAAAATACAAGAAAAAAATCTGCTCATCTTCTTCAAGTTGCTGCCGAAAATTTCTAGACTCCATGGCTAAGGGTTTCAAGCTTTTCAAGCTTCATAGTAAGTGTTTTTGAGCCCGCTTTTAATGTTCATTGTATTTTTGAAATCCGGTAACTTAGTCTAGCTATTTTACCATTATTTTGAGCTAGATTTTATTTTAAAATTTACCCATGTTGAATAATTGTGAATTTTGATGAATTATGGTGTATTATGCATGTCTATGATTAGAGAAACGAGTTTTATTAGATAATTTTCGATGAAATCGTATAAAAGGGGTTAAATTGTAAAAGTTATAAATTGGTCATAAGTGTGTGAACTAGTGAGAATTTGATGTTTCCATAGAAGAGAAAATGATCAGCATGTTATAAAACATAAGAATAAGGGCTGAAGTTTAATTTTCGAGTATTGGGGCAAAAGTGCAAATATGTAAAAGTTTAGGGCAAAATGTAATTTTGAAAAGTTGAGTTAAGGATTGTTTTGAACAGTAAATTAATTAAATAAGTGAAATGTGATGTTTTAGACTCGAAAAATGAGATTTGGACCTAGAACGGAGGAAAATTGGAAATCGGAAAGTTGGTAAAATGGCCGTTTTGGTATCGAGGTAAGTTCATATGTTTAATAAGCATTTAATGATGCAAGTTTGAATGTTAGATTGAAATTTTAGTTATTAATACTTTAGTATTGATTTTCTAATATAATTATAATGTTCGATATTGACTCGACATTTTAATGAAAATTAGTATAAATTACATGTAAGATCAAATTAAAAGATGGCTTTGTGTAATATCCGAAAAGTATTGAATAGAATAATTTGGGAGGATAAGTTAAATTGATGATGTGATGAGATTGAGAATGTAATTATGTAAGTTTGTATGTAAATAAATCATCGTTTTTACTTACGTTTTCATATTTTGATAAATGGTATGAACGTGGTTGAATATTTGATGTAATTGACAAAATATCAACAAGTGAGAAATTTCCAGTTGAACCTTAGGAATAAAATGGATACGAGTGACATGTTCACTTGAAACTTATGTGAAATCTAAGTGGAATAAGTGATCCGGTCTTTGGTCCGACGTTCTACCGGTGGTGAAGTTATCGATATATGTTACGGATACTCGATGACTTGTGTGAGCAAAGACCGAGTAGTTACGTATTGACCGACAGCTTGTGTGAGCAGACCCGAGATTGTGATTATGTGAAACGGGTGCTGGTCTTATAAGTTCTACCAGTGGCTAGGTAATCCTGCATGTGTTGCGGATACTGACGACTTGTGTGCAAAGACTGACTAGTTACATATGACCGACTACTTGTGTGAGCGGACCATGAATATGAATAGCTCGAGAACGAGCCTATGTGTGATAACTGATATGAAGTAGCTTTGGCTACAAGTGTGGCACTATGTGCAATATTCCGATGTATCCGTTAATATTCCAATGAGTTCAACGGGAAATTGACTAAGTGAAAATACAATGTGGCTATGTAACGACTAAGTGTAATTGAATATGATTATGTGATGAATAAGTGCAAGTATATCCGTGTAAACTTGTGAGCAATGTGCTCGATATGTGATCGAACTTTGGTAAGATTGATACGGAGTAAGTGTTCCAATAAAAGTTACTATAAAGAAAACATGAAAAAGTGAAATTTAGAAATAAAACAGTTTTGGACAACAACAGTATAGAAACTTTTAAAAATCACCAAAAATGGTAGAAATGTAATTAGTAATTGAGTGAGATATTAAATTAAAGCTTATTGAGTCTATTTTCATATGAAATAAACAGAGAAAGCAAAGAAATTCTGTATTTTGAGATATTTATATTTTGTGAGACTAGTTTAGAGTAATTTTGAGATCCCTATTCGACTTGGAAAAATCATTAAAATTGTACAAAAATAATTTTGGGACATAATTTATATGGTTATATTACTTAATGAGTGTAGTTTCAAATGAAACAAATTATAATCATTTGAGTTCTGCATAAGGAGAAAATTGATTCGTAGTGAAAAGTGGTCAGAATAGATGAATAGTGAAATAGAGGAAATTTTAATGAATAAACTGTACTAATTGGCTAAGCCAAAAATTTTGGAAATTTTATCGTATGAAGATATATGAGTCTAGTCTCAGGGAAAATTAGCGGTTTGAAATTTGGAGCTCTGTAGCTCAAGAAATAAATAATTTAGTGACAATGATTCAAGTAGACAAATTAATGTGAACATGAGTAATAAGGTATAAGCATGTGATTTAATGATTGTATCACTTTGAGAACTTGTTGTGAGGATTTGTCATGTTAAGGCTTTGATAAGACTACAAATGCGTAACTTGGGAAAGTAAAAACTTAGCATTATTTATGCAAGTTATGACACTTAGTAGTAAGCTAAATTCATTGCTAATGCTTATTATTATTACATGTGAACTTACTAAGCTTTATAAGCTTACCCTTTTCTTTCCCATGCTACTGAGTCCTACTAAACAAGCTCGGGTTTGAGGTCGCTGGAGATCACTTCACACTATCAAGCTATCTATGGGTATCTTTATTTATAAATGATTTAAGTTATGGCATGTATAGGGCTTGAATAAGTCATTTTGTATATGTGTTAATTAAATTGACCAAATGTATTGTTAAGTCTGGTAATGCCTCGTACTTGGTTCCGGTACAGGATACGGGTAGGAGTGTTACAAAACCCCAATTGAAAAATAAGTGGGATACATTAAAAAAGGAATGGAGGTTATGGAGGGAGTTGCTTAAGGAATCTACAGGTATTGGATGGTGTCCATCTAAAAAGACGGTTGATGCTACCGAAGAATGGTGGGCTGAAAAAATACAGGTTAGTGTTAACTTTATCATTATTTTAATGCATAAATTTTTACAAATATAAAAATCTTAGTATAACATTTAATATTTAACATGTTATGTAGGAAAATCCTGATTTTAAAGGATTTAAGAAGAAAGGAATTGAACCACAATTGAATGATTTAATGTGGCAAATGTTTGGTGGCATTGTAGCCACGAGAGAGAATGCATGGGCACCTGCTTCTGGTGTTCTTCCAAGTGGGGTTCCTATGGGAGATGATACACCTAATGAGGGATTTGGTGATTCAGATGAAAATAGCAATGAGGATGAAGGTATTCCTACTAATGAGGTACCATCAAACCCTTCTCATGAAACTCTTTATCAAAGAAAGAAAACACTTGGAGTTGTACATGGTAAAGGAAAAAAAATCAAGTTCAAGTAGAAAATCATCCAAAAATTCATTAGCTACTCATATTGAGAAATTGTGTGAGAGTATGGCTAGTCCAAGGAAGTCAGGTTTCAAATTATTTTCCTCACTCTCAATATACTATTTCAAGTGCAATGGATGCTTTGCGTGATTTGGAAGATGAAATTCCAAAAAGATGAACTGCACTATTTTGCCATCAAAATGTTCCAAATACCGGTGAAACGAGAAGTGTTTTGAACTTAGATCCGATGTTAGGGTTTGGTGGCTTGACGTGAGTATGCTGAACAAAATCCAATTGCATCATTTTCATCATTGGTAGCAACATCCTCATTTCCCTTCTAACCATACCATCCACAACCTCCACCATAAGCTCCTTAGCTTTATTATTGTAATATAACTAGACTAATCTTTTATATGTGAAACAAATGTATGATCTACTTTTTTATATGTAAAACTAATGTATGATCTACTTTTTATATGCAAAACTAATGTGTGATCTACTTTTTATAGTAAAATTAATGTATGATATTTTTATGTTTGGTATTTTTATGCTATGCTTTTATTCAATTTTGTTGTGTTGTATAGAATGTCACAAGTTATTAATTTATTTTCATTTTATTACTTTTTCAGTTATGGATGAATTTAGCAATATGTATAATAGTTTTATATGAATTATGATACCCATGAATTAAGTGAAGAAGTTCAACGAAGAATAGCCACAATTGTTACACAAGTTGAGCACAACAATTATCATGAAGAGGAAGAACAAGTGTTAAGCAGTGTATTGGTACACCATGAAACTTATATCACTATGCAACCGTGTATGAATTCAAATTATACAGGTCAAATGTGGGTGGACGAAGTATTAAATGGGCATGATGATCGTTGCATGAATAGTTTTAGGATGCCAAAAAATATATTTCACAGCTTATTGCGTGATTTGCAAAAAAATTATGGCTTAAAGCATGGGAAGGTATCTGCGATGGAGAAGTTGGCATTATCATTGTACATTCTTGGAAATAGAGAATCAAATTCAAATGCAGCAGAGCGATTTCAACGATCTAGGGAAACTGTTAGTCGAATTTTTACTGATATGTTGCATATATTTGCTCGAATGGGAATAGACACGATTAAACCCACTGAAGGTCAATTCGAGGAAGTACCGAACCATGTCGTAACCATTTTTTTGTGAAACAGTAAACGACGCGGTCGACTCGATTTTTTTTTTAAAAAGAAAAGGAAAGGAGTCGCCACCGATCTTTATTTGGTGTGATCGGATCACCTTTGTTTCAATAAAACATTTAATTTCCTAAAACAGTGCTTTTTGGTCCACGAACTTTGAGAAAACGGGTTCGGAAGTCTATTACGTGCAAGGAAGGATTAGCACCCTCGACACGCCCAAAATTGGTACCAAACTGATTGATTGATGTCCTTTTTGTTGAAAACTTTGAAAGGGTTCGAAAATACGATGCTTTTTATTTTCAAAATTTGATGGAATTGAAAGGGACGTTAAGACTCTCTTATTATCAAAGAGATAAAGCATCGTGTCCAGTAAGTTAGGGCGCAATACTTTAGACTCCCGAAACTAAACTCGTCTTTTAAAACTTGATTTTCGTTTTTGAAGAGGATATTCCGTTATTCGTTAAATGAGAAACTAGAACCCAGTAAGTTAGGGCTCGATTTCTGAGATTTCAAATCGGAAGATTGCCTCTATTTTTAGGAAAAAGAAGCTTATCTCGAAGTATCTAGATGTCGAGTCCGATGAAGTTAGTATGACGTTTCAAATTTTCGATATTAAGTATTTTGTTTTAAAATTTAAATTGCAATTTCAAAAGAGATATCCCGTTGTTTAGCTTTAAACGAGGAAAATCGAAGCCCAAAGAAGTTAGGGCTTGATCTTCTCGAACCTTTAATACGAAATATCGATTGTTATAAAATTGAGGCATCGAGAAAAAATTAGTGAGAAGCAAGCGATGGTAGAAAGTACGATGGTAATAATATTAACAACACAAGATGCGAAAATAAAAGATAATAAGTAAAGAGAATACGAATAATAGTATCTAACGAATGAATAATGAGACGGTACATGCAAGAGATACGGTAATAATAATAATATACACATTATATAAAAAAGGATAATATAACGACTACAATAATATAATATATAAGATATAATGATGGTAAACATATTATAATAACAATAGTAAAATGTAATGGAGAATAAGTATATACATTATGTGATACAATAGCAATAATAGTATTATAACATATATACATATATGCATAGCAAGATTTATAGGAGATAGATTTGATAATATACAAAACAATTTAAAACTAGTCTTAGGATGATGATGATAATAATAATAATAATAATAATAATAATAATAATATATTGGAACGAAAATGACAAATAAATAAAATAAAAACAATGATAAAATAAATAATAATGAAAATGTAAAGAAAAATAAATAATGACGATAGTAACAATAATAACAATTAGTAAACAAAATAATAAGAGATATATAGATATGTAAAAAAAAATAATAATAACATAGTAATAGTGCTAATAATAATATAATAATATGGTTATAAAAGCGGTAATAAAATAATAAAAATTAATAATAATAATAATCATAATAAAATAGAAATAAAATTGATAGAATGAGAAGTGATAATAACAAAGATAATAGTAGTAATAAAATATAAAATAATAGCGACGATAAAAGTAATAATAGTAAATAATAAAGTTTCAAAATAATTTAAAGAGGATCAAATTGCATTTAAAACGAAAGTTTGGGGCTGATTCAAAACCAAATATAAAGGAAAGGGCCTATTTGATACTGCCAGAGTTACATGGGGACCAAAAGGCAATAAGCCCTTCAATCAAAACGCAGCATGACTCAGGGACTAGATTATGAATGGAATAAATCGGGGTAAAATTTGAAAATAATAAAACTTAATTAAAAGAAGTCAAAAAAGCGGAAGGGCCATTTATGCAATTTCCCTTTGGTTTAAAAACACGGATCTTGAGGCGGGTCGGGTCGGTCGGATCGGGTCAAGGCCAAAACGACGTTGTTTTGGGGTTAAAGGCCAACCCCCAAAACGACGTCGTTTTGAAGGGCTATATAAGGCCCTAAACCCCCAAAAAAATTCATTTTTCTGTCTATTTTAAAAAAAAAATCCTTCTTTCTCTTTGTTTTCTCTGCAGAAAGAGGGGGAGATCCGGTGGTTTTTCGACTGACGTCCGTCATTGCATGCATGACCACCACCGTACAGTGGCTGAAATTCGAAAAAGGTATTATTTTTTTCTTTTTATATATATATATATTTTTTTAATAATATAACAATATATATGTCTACTAAAAAATGCAATAAAAAAATAACTTTCGAAAATAAAAGAAAAAATCACCTTTAGCCCCTGTTTCTTTTGATTTTAACGGATCTTTTGTGTTTTTTCTACTTCCGGTGTTTGGATCTGTTGTTTTTCGCGTTTCAAAATTTCTTTTTTTTTTTTGTTTTTGAATCGTCATCCCTTTTTTGATCGAGAGAAGAAAAAAAAACCCCTTTTTTGCGTTTTGAATCTCTGTCTATTTTTTCTCAAAAAATAAAAATCGTTTTTACAACGTTTGAATCGGCTTTTTATAGCCTTTACAATTTGCTTCTCTGCTCTATTGCGTGTTCTTTCGTTTTTGCAGGGCATGGGGAGCAGGTGGAGGGTCGGTGGCCGACTCTGTCAAGCGGAGTGGAGCGAGTTAGGTCGAGGGGGTGGTTCTGCAGAGGCGAGATCAAGTGGGGCGGCGACACCTAGGTTCCTTAGGGTTCCTAGAACCCTAAGTTTGTGTTTAGGCTATTGGGCCAATGGTCATTGGGCCAATCGGTAGAAATTGGGCTTGGTAGATTGGGTTTTTATAAAATGGGTTTGTTGGGTTGTACAAATGGGCCGAATGAAATTGGGCTTGTATAACGCCCTCTTTGCTCATTGTCGTGCAACGGAATGGAGCAAAGACTTTCAAAAGGCCAATTTTGTCCGGTCTCACGAAGTCTTGACTTCTTTTGTAGCCTCATTTCGTCCCATCGATCTTATTGTTTTGATCCACTCTATTGCGCAACTTCGAGGTATAGGATTTTCGTTTTAATCGCTCACCGCGATTTGCTCTCGCAACATCGAGAATCGCCAAGTCTGCTATCCTCAATCTGATCCTACAAACTCGGGGACCACCGGACCGATGTCTTTGACCGCTTCCGTAACTCGAGAATGTCAAATCTACTTTCTTCAATCTGATCCCTGTAAACTTAGGGATCCCCAGATTGATTTCTTTGATTTAATTCTTACTCCACGGAAACTTCGAGGAAATAAGAATTCAGGGAGAAGAGATCCGTAGTCTCCATCTTCTCTACTGAAACTTCAAAGAAATAAGGACTTATCCTCATTGTTAACTCAGGGAGACAGGTTTGTAATCTCGACCTACTCCACTGGAACTTCGAGGGAATGAGAATTGGGAGAAGAGATTTGTAATCTCCATCTTCTCTGAAACTTCAGAGAATTAAGGATGTAACCTCATTGTTAACTCGTGGAGACGGATTTGTAATCTCAACCTACTCCACGGAACTTCGAGGAAATAAGAATTGTGGAGAAGAGATTTGTAATCTCCATCTTCTCTCTTGAAACTTCAAAGAATTAAGGATGTAACCTCATTGTTAACTCGGGAGACGGATTTGTAATCTCAACCTACTCCACGGAACTTCGAGGAAATAAGAATTGTGGAGAATAGATTTGTAATCTACATCTTCTCTTACTAAAACTTCAAAGGAATAATGACTTATCCTCATTGTTAACTCAGGGAGACGGGATTTGTAATCTCAACCTACTCCACTGGAACGTCGAGGAAATGAGAATTCAGGGAGAAGAGATTTGTAATCTCTATCTTCTCTGCTGAAACTTCGAAGAATTAAGGATATAACCTCATTGTTAACTCAGGGAGACGGGATTTGTAATCTCAACCTACTCCATGGGAACTTTGAGGAAATAAGAATTCAGGGAGAAGAGATTTGTAATCTCCATCTTCTCTTACTGAAACTTCAAAGAATTAAGGATGTAACCTCATTGTTAACTCGGGAGACGGATTTGTAATCTCAACCTCATCGACCGAACGTCGAGGAAATGAGAATTCAGAACTTTTCAATTTGCTTCCTTACTATCTTCAGGAAGACTTCCATCTTCAGCCTGCTCCCCTACCATCTCGAAGGAGCAATTTGCTTCCTTACTATCTTCAGAAAGACTTCAATCTTCAGTCTGCCCCACTACCATCTTGAGGGAACGAAATCTGCACTTTCTAATGTGCTTCCTTACTATCTTCAGGAAGACTTCAATCTTCAGTCTGCTCCACTATCATCTCGAGGGAACAAAATCTGAACTTCAATATCGTTACACTGTTCTTTGAGGAACCTGTCCTGTAGAATAAATTTTATGTGCTTATGCTTATGCAAATGATGAAGATGTTATAATCAAAATGACTCAAAGCCCCCTAACTACATGTGTTATGGACGACACTTTCATGAATGCAGAATGTCGTGAGCATGATCTTTTTACAATGATTAGGATGCAACGATCAGAATGAATCAAATGCTCCTAACTAAATGACAATGGATGACATTTGCATGAATACAGAATGTCATGAGAATGGTCTTTTTATGACGATTAGGATGCAATGAGTCGAATGCTCCTAACTAATCGTGCTTTGATGTATGAATGCAAAATGAAATGATCCATTTTTAAATGCTTAGGGTCATCATTGCTCGTAGTCCATTAATGTTCTATCACTGATACGTTATCATGATTTCTCGTTCAGCTAGTATCTTTGATAGAAAACCCAAAGAAATGATCATATTATGCTCAACAAGCTTGACCATTGTAATTTCGTGGTCCTTCCATCGTACTCTTCGGGACGTAAAATTTGCATCTCTCACTGCAACTTTAGGAGAATAACATTTGGTTTCTTCTATCCATCCTGCTGTAACTCCGAGGTATAGGGTCAATTTGATCTGTTACACCATTCACTGGTGTAATGACTAGATGTGTAGGTCTGATATGTGCATGAATGCAGAGTATCATTTTTCTTTTCTCGAGAATGATCCCTTTGTACTGCTGGGTTGACATTGCTCGTTATCTGTCAAGGTCGTATCACCGGTGAAATGTATTGTCTTTTTGTTCAACCAATAAAAGGTCCAAAGAGATAATCATCTTTCTCCAATATTTCTAAACCTTGAGCTGAGTGAGTTCTAAACAATAGTCCTATTTCAGGTCCTTGTATTACTCAGAAGCTTCCAGAGTAATATGCAAAACTCCTTTTATGAAAGTATTATTAGTCCATTAATCGTTATTTCAATGCCAAATGCCTGAAAAAGATTGTAACAATGGACAAAAAGGAAGCGATTGGGAGCATAGCTCAAACAAACAAGTTAATCAAAGCTAGCGAATGCAATTAAGAAGGAAATTTATCGGTGGTTTTTTGAAAGGAATAAAATAACCACAAGTAACAAAAATGGGTAAAATGGAAACTAAGTGCCGGATATCGCAGCCTTAAGCTTCTCTGCTCCAACTTCTTGAGGACCATTTTGAGCTTAATATGTGTTTAGGGATCCAGTACTTTGTCGATGCCCCAAGACGTAACATATTTCTTGAGCGTAGCAAGACTCATCAGATGCCCTACTTTCAATCAAAATTTTGAGCTGCCCTTCTCGGTTTTCAACTCAAATACCCTTTGGTCTCAAAGCGCCCTTTGCGGGTTTTCGCCTTGGCCTCACCTTTTTCTTTTTTCTTTTTTCGTGTTTTTTCATTTTTTGTGTTTTTTTTTGTAAAACTTTTTTATCGAATCTGAACTCACCGGATTGGGCAGGTCCTTGCCATCCGTCTTGGTTAACACCCATTTTTCCCGAGAACAGGCCCTCTTTGCTGTATAAGGCATTTTTCCTCGGAGTTCTTTTGGATAAGAAGAATCTCTCTTAATGCTAGGTCCTCTTCCTGAAATTCTCTTGAGCGAACCTTTTTGTCAAACCCGTATCCATTTTTGGTACATTTGACCATGCTGAATACTTTCCTGCTGAATGTTTTTTTTTTTATAACTGCCGACTTTGTAATTTTGGCATATGAAGCGACCTTCACCCTCTCAGTGAGGTAACCAATGACCATGAATATGAATCGATGTTGGCTAAAAACTTTTGAGGAGACTGGCTTGTTAACATCCATGCTTCATATAGGGAACATGGAGAAGGCATGCCTTCCTCGACTTAGCATTTTATGGCATAACAGATGCAATTTCCTTTTCTTGGTGAACCAATAGCCGAGCCTCTTGATTAACTAGGTCATTTAACAAAGATACCCATGTTTTAGTAGTTTGGCATGCCTTGATATGATCGTGCGAAAACATCTTGAATTCCTGAAAATAGCTCAACGATGCATTGCCTTATTCCTACTAGGAGCTATACTTCCATCTTCATCTCCTTCGTTAGTTCATTGCGTCTGCTGACACTTCATAAGGTAGGATCTACCATTGGGGAAGTAAGTCGCAATCTTTGTCATCTTCAAAGCCCTTAGATCCTCTAGATACATATCTCACTAAAAAGGAGTCGATGTATGCCGCTCATGTCATTGATATCTGGGGCCCATTGTGGCGTAAAATCCAAAGAATAAATGATACTAAGGATGATTATTCGTATGATATGGTCATGAGTGAAAAATATTTAGTATGAAATGTAATGAATGAAAATATTTACTTAGAAAGATGCATTTATTGAAATAAAATTCGGACACAAGCCTACTTCTCAAAGAAATCTTATTGCTTCTAGGCTTGAAGCAACAAGTGTGTTTCGCACATTACTCTAGATTAAAAATACAATGTTTCTTCCACAGTCTTCATTGTTCAAAACACTCTCAAGTACGAAAAGGCAGATACTCGAAAAACTTTTATTCCTCGGTTCCCTTCGGGTATACCATTGCTCCGTCATCGAACTTCACAATACCCATGTTGATGAAATTTTCCACCAATTTCTTGAAAGTAAGGCAATTTTCTATCGAATAGCCTGTGATCCCCGCGTGGTACTCACATTGAGTGCTTGGGTCATACCATTTTGGGTACAGAGGTTGCATCTGTTTTGGATATTGGGGGGACACAACGTGTGCATCAAATAAACTTTGATACAACTCCTTACACGTTATAGGGATTGACGTAAATTAGAATTTTTCAATGTTTTTCCTTGTGCGAGATTCTTTCCTTGATGAACCTTGATACTCAGTAGTCACCATTTTTGGCTGATTTGGGTCCCCCATATTTGTATTATTCACCTCGTCATCCTTTTCTAGGAGCGTGCCTTCTATCGGTTTCCTCCGCTTCAATCTTGCCGATCGATTGCATGTTCGATCATTTTCCCGCCATTACCATGTCGGAAAGCTCTTAGTGGTACTCCCTATCATATGGGTTATGAAAGGAGCCTTCAGGGTGTTGATGAAGAGCATGGTTGTTTTCTTTTCTAAAAGGGGCGGTTGGACCTGCATGGCGACCTCCCTCCATCTTTGCGCGTATTGTTTGAAACTCTCATTTTGTCTTTTTTCCATGCTTTGCAAAGTAATTCTATCCGGTGCCATGTCCGTAACATGGCTGAAATGCTTTAGAAATGCTTGAGCCAGACTTCTCCAGGAACTAATGTTGACCCGACTAAGCTGGTTATACCATCTAGCAGCTGCGCCCACTAAACTTTCTTGGAAACAGTGGATTAAGAGTTGATCATTGTTCACGTAGCCAGCCGTTCGCCTGCAGAACATGGTGATGTGGGCCTCCGGACAGCTAGTCCCACTGTATTTGTCAAATTCAGGCATTTTAGACTTTGGCAGAAGTACCAAGTCCGGGACCAAACTTAAGTCTTTAGCGTCTACCCCGTGACGGTAGTCAGCAGTCTCCATTTCTTTAAACTTCTCTTCTAACCACTTGCAACGGTCATCAAGTTACCTTGACAGGTCGATTCTGGCTTGGTCTATTTTTTCCATTTCGTCAGGGACCACAGGGTTAGCTGGACTATCTCCTGGGTTAGCTCCTGAGCCAGCTTGAAAGTTCGTGGGCAGTCTAGAATCAGCTTGCCCCAGTTGAGGCCTAATTGTGACAGATGGCCTTTGAGGATACTCTTCAGGCTGTATCGGCGCATGTGGTGGGGTAAAACCCAAAGAAATACCTTCGCTTTCTTCCCCTGTAATTGCCATGGGACCTTTAACTTTGTCCATTGCCCCACTCAACATTTGGGCCATTTGAGCCATCGTGCTCTTTTGAGCGTCCAACATCTGATCCCTCATCTCTTGTTGGAGTTTTTCCATTTGCTCTTGCATCTGGTCTTGTAGGTCTTTCTGGAATTGTTCAAATTTTTGATCCATTTTCTTTGTCTTAGCAGGAGTCCCGTAGTAATGTTCGGTTCCCAAATTTTCTCTTTCCTCTCTCTTGTTTCTGATAATCTTAACCAATTAGGCTCCTTTTTATAAATTTGAATGCATGTAATATGATGCAATGCAAATGCATGAATGCAGGAAGAAGACATCGATTCTGATCAACTTCATTTTAGAAAACTTTATTAGAAGGCAAAACCCTTTACGTAAAGCAGATTACAAATATGCTTTCACCCTAAGACCTAAGGTTTTGATTTTTCCAAGCAGGGAGGTTAGCTCTTGATCATGACCCGGCGGTAGCTCATATCTCATGCTCAATATACCCTCGAATCTGGATTGTCGCTTCACCCATGAGGTAGTTCCGACTTCTAACTTGCTCGCAAGAATGGCGAAGCTTCTCCTTCCAGCGCCTTTCTCTCGTTTCCAGAAGCTCAATCTGGAGCTCACTACTGTGTAATACCGATTCTAGCTCTTCAACCTTACCTTTCATTTCCTCGATTCATTCGAGCTTGACTTGATTGGCTTTCCGAGTCTTGACTTCGATGTGGTGTAGAAACCGCCCCAGCTCAGCTATTCTAGATTTTAGTCCTTTTTTTCTAATTGGCTTGGCTCTAACCATGTGTGAGCGGCCGCATTGTCTTCTACTTTATCAAGAAATTTGCTTTTCATAACCAGTTCTCTAACTCAGAAATTGACCGTGAATCGATGCCTCTTAAAATATGAAATGATATGCACAAAAGAATGAAACACAACAAGGTAGTGCCATGAATATAAATCAAGTAAAATAAACAAACACCTATCTGGGTGACCATTAAGGTTTGACACAGCTCTACCGCTCCTAGGGTTTGCTATATGCAGTTTAGTTCTAAAGTTCGAGGTACCCGAACCAGCAGATTCCTCGATCCTCACCCATTATAGGCTCATACGGATCGAGTTCGGTTCAGGGGAATACATTTCCCTATGGCCATGCGGAAGTGAAAACTTCACGAAGACATAGGTACAAATGTATCCCGAAAGCAGTCCACTAGCCCATGCGGAGGTGAAGACCTCACGAAGGCATAGCTTCTTGCTCCCACTTAAAGGTGTGACCACAACGGTCATGCAATGCAATGCCAAAGTATTTACAAGACCAATATTGAAAGTGCATTAAAAGAAGCATGATTTTCCAAAACCATTTTATTCAAAAGGACAAAAATCAATCAATCTATGGCTTGACCCTCGATTCCCCAGTGGAGTCGCCAAGCTGTCGTAACCATTTTTTTGTGAAACAGTAAACGACGCGGTCGACTCAATTTTTTTTTGAAAAAAGAAAAGGAAAGGAGTCGCCACCGATCTTTATTTGGTATGATCAGATCACCTTTGTTTTAATAAAACATTTAATTTACTAAAACAATGCTTTTTGGTCCACGAACTTTGAGAAAATGGGTTCGGAAGTCTATTACGTGCGAGGAAGGATTAGCACCCTCGACACGCCCAAAATTGGTACCAAACTGATTGATTGATGTCCTTTTTGTTGAAAACTTTGAAAGGGTTCAAAATACGATGCTTTTATTTTCAAAATTTGATGGAATTGAAAGGACGTTAAGACTCTCTTATTATCAAAGAGATAAAGCATCGTGTCCGATGAAGTTAGGCGCAATACTTAAGACTCAAACTAAACTCGTCTTTTAAAACTTGATTTTTGTTTTGAAGAGGATATTCAAGATTAGTTAAATGAGAAATCGGAACCCAAGAAGTTAGGGCTCGATTTCTCGAGATTTCAAATACTAAGATTGCCTCTATTTTTAGGAAAAAAAAGCTTATCTCGAAGTATCTAGATGTCGAGTCCAGTAAGTTAGGGCACGACGTTTCGAATTTCTGATATTAAGTATTTTGTTTTAAAATTTAAATTGCAATTTCAAAAGAGATATCCCGTTGTTTAGCTTTAAACGAGGAAAACCGAAGCCCAGTAAGTTAGGGCTTGATCTTCTCGAACCTTTAATACGAAATATCAATTGTTATAAAATTGATGCATCGAGAAAAAATTAGTGAGAAGCAAGCGATGGTAGAAAGTACGATGGTAATAATATTAATAACACAAAATGCGAAAACAAAAGATAATAAGCAAAGAGAATACTGAATAATAGTATTTAACGAATGAATAATGAGACATGTACATGCAAGAGATACGGTAATAATAATAATATACATTATATAAAAAAGATAATATAACGACTATAATAATATAATATATAAGATATAATGATGGTAAACATATTATAATAATAATAGTAAAATGTAATGGAGAATAAGTATATACATTATGTGATACAATAGCAATAATAGTATTATAACATATATACGTATATGCATAGCAAGATTTATAGGAGATAGATTTGATAATATACAAAACAATTTAAAACTAGTCTTTGGATGATAATAATAATAATAATAATAATAGTAATAATAATAATATATTGGAACGAAAATGACAAATAAATAAAATAAAAAACAATGATAAAATAAATAATAATGAAAATGTAAAGAAAAATAAATAATGACGATAGTAACAATAATAACAATTAGTAAACAAAATAATAAGAGATAGATAGATATGTAAAAAAAATAATAATAACATAGTAATAGTGCTAATAATAATATAATAATAATATGGTTATAAAAGCGATAATAAAATAATAAAATAAATAATAATAATAATCATAATAAAATAGAAATAAAATGATAGAGTGAGAAGTGATAATAACAAAGATAATAGTAGTAATAAAATATAAAATAATAGCGATTTATAAAAGTAATAATAGTAAATAATAAAGTTTCAAAATAATTTAAAGAGGATCAAATTGCATTTAAAACGAAAGTTTGGGGTGATTCAAACCAAATATAAAAGAAAGGGCCTATTTGATACGCTCGAGTTACATGGGGGACCAAAAAGGCAATAAGCCTCTTGATCAAAAACGCACCGCACTCTCCAGGACTAGATTGCGAACTGGAATAAATCGTGGGGTAAAATTTGAAAATAATAAAAACTTAATTAAAAGAAGTCAAAAAAAGTGGAAGGGCCATTTGCGCAATTTCCCCTTTAGTTTAAAAACACGCGGATCCTGAGGCGGGTCGGGTCGGTCGGATTGGGTCAAGGCCAAAACGACGTCGTTTTGGGGTTAAAGGCCAGCCCCCAAAACGACGTCGTTTTGAAGGGATATATAAGGCCCTAAACCCCCAAAAAATTTCATTTTGCTGTCCATTTTAAAAAAAAAAAAATCCTTCTTTCTCTTTTTTTTTCTCTGTAGAAAGGGGGGAGATCCGGTGGTTTTTCGACCGACGTCTGTCAGCCATGCATCGTCGCCTAAAATTCAAAAAGGTATTATTTTTTTCTTTTTATATATATATTTTAATAATATAACAATATATATGTCTACTAAAAAATGCAATAAAAAAATAACTTTCGAAAATAAAAGAAAAAATCACCTTTAGCCTCTGTTTCTTTTGATTTTAACGGATCTTTTGTGTTTTTTCTACTTCCGGTGTTTGGATCTGTTGTTTTTCGTGTTTCGAAATTTCTTTTTTTTTGTTTTCAAATCGTCGTCCCTTTTTTGATCGAGAGAAGAAAAAACCATTTTTGCGTTTGAATCTCATCTATTTTTTCTCAAAAAACAAAAGCCGTTTTTACAACGTTTGAATCGGCTTTTTATAGCCTTTACAATTTGCTTCTCCTTACATTGCGTGTTCTTTCGCTTTTGCAGGCATCGAGAAGCGGTGGAGGTCGGTGGCCGACTCTGCCGATGGCGGTGGGCGATTAGGTCGAGGGGGGGTGGTTCGCAGCAGAGGCGAGATCAAATGGGCGGCGGCATTTAGGTTCCTTAGGTTCTGGAACCCTAAGTTTGTGTTTAGGCTATTGGGCTAATGGGTGTTGAATAACGGTAGAAATTGGGCTTGGTAGATTGGGTTTTATAAAATGGGTTTGTTGGGTTGTACAAATGGGTCGGGCGAAATTGGGCTTGTACAAACCATATTCGACATGATATAAGATATTGGCCTCACTTTAAGGTAAAAATTACACAATCTTTATATTTTTAAAATATAAATTATTTCTAACTTTTATCTCATTACTTGTATTTATTTTAAAGGATTGTATTGGGCCATAGATTGAACACACATAAAAGCATGCATTTCGCCTTCTTGTCAAATACCTTATATCGGACGGAAAGGTGAACCAACTCAAAATATTATGGCGGTTGTGACTTCAACATGTGCTTCATTTTGCATTTCACAGTTGGGAAGGAACAAAGACATGACAAGAGAATTTTTTGCAAGCACTTAGAAAACAAGAGTTAAAGTTTCCACACCTCCACCGTGTCGAACTTTAATTTTAATTAATCTTTATATAAAACAATATTAAAATTTTTATTTTATTTTTAAACTTGATATTATGTTTTAATTTTTTGTAGGAAAATATTATCTTGTGGATTCGAAATCGCAAATGGCGTGTTTTCTAGGTCCATATAGGGAATGATATCATTTACGACTTTCATCGAGGTAATCATCGAGCATCGGAAAAAAGAAATCTTTAATCATGCCCATTCTTCGTTACGCTCGTGATTGAACGACCATTTGGAGTGTGGAAAAAAAATGGCCAATATTAAGAGATATTCCAAGCTATTCATTCGACAAGCAAGTTTTAATAGTTAATGCAACAATGGTTTTGCATAATTACATTCAAGACATGCTTGGTCAAATGATGAGGATTTTCGACAATTTGAGAATATACCCGACGTGCCAATCTCTTTAGGCCATTTTGACGAGAGGTGAATCAAGTTCTTCTAGCGATGAAAGTGACATTGAAATTACAATGTTAAGAAACCATTGCAAATAGTTTAATGAATCAATATTTGTAAAAACAATTTTGTATCAGAACCTAATTTCTAGTAATAATGAAACTTGTTATGTCTTATGTTACTATTTTTTTATTAAAAATCATTCGGTTAGATATTTCAAAATTTGATCCAAGTATAATGTTACTATTTGCAAAAATAATATTTATCATTGTTATAAAAATATTTAACTATAAAAATTAAAATAATTTTATTTTATCTAATAAATAATTTAAATTGATTATATAATGCATTAAAATATTTATAATAAAATATTAGAAGATACATTTTAATATTTTATTAAATAAATTTATAAATTCACATACTTTAATAATTTTATATAAGTAAAATAATTTAAAACTCCTATTATATATCAATTTAATCAATGTACTTAATAGTCATTTTTATTTTCACCTCACTGCTACAATTGCGTTTAAATCCAAACACACACTCCACCACTATTTTTAATCTCATTTCTTCAATGGTGTCAATCTCACCGCCATAAAGAATTAATCTCACCGCCACCGCTATTTTTAACCTCACCGAAAGTAAATACACCGCCTATCTAAACTAGCCCTTAACCAGTTTAAATTGTTATAATTTTATAGAAACCGAGTAAAGTGGGAAGGTTTATAGAAACTTCTTCCACTATCAATTTTTCAAAGCGACCTCTTTTTCTTCTTCAAAACTGAAGGCGGCCCTTTTGCTTTCAAAAAGGTTGATTGCGTAAAACGACGTCGTTTCGTCGACGTATCTTCCACGAACCTGAGCGATGTTTTTAAGAGAGGCAAGCAGCCATGTGTATAACTTGACTACTGTTTGACTTGTCTCCTTATATATTCCGCAAAAACCTTCAGCTATTTCCCGTCAAACCCAAAGCTTCTCCTACACTTTTACCTTCCTCTCTCTTTTTTCCCCCTCTATTATTTCTCTTTCAATTTTTGTTACACAAATTATCCCCAAAGCTTGAAAATGAAGGTGAGATTTCCATTTCTTTATTTTGTTTTCTTACATAATATAAATGTATATATGTTTACCGAAACTGGTTTTGTTTTCTTACAGAAAGTGGTGCTGAAATTGGATTTTCACGACAACAAATGCAGACAGAAAGCCATGAAAACAGCCTCTGGTCTTTCAGGTATTGTATATTTGTATCTGTTATCACCAGCTTAAAAGACCCAGATCTTGAAGCCAGAAAAAAAAAAAAAAAAAAACACTAACTTAACTGAAATTTTTTGGGGCGTTGCAGGGGTTGAATCAGTTGCCCTGGACAAGGACCAAAAACTCACACTCACGGGAGACGTTGATCCAGTCGTGGCAGTAAGGAAACTAAGGAAGGTATGTTACACTGAAATAGTCTCGGTCGGACCGGCGAAAGAGCCGGAGAAGAAGAAAGAAGAGCCCAAGAAAGACGAACCGAAAAAACCGGCGGATACGAGCAAAGATCCGCCCAAAGGCGCGGTGGTACAGTACGTTTATCACCCCTCAATGCCCCAATACTATCCGCCGGTACCCGATTATTACAGTTACGGCAAAAGTGTGGAGGAAGATCCGGCTGGTTGTGTTATCTGCTAAAATTTTTGTTCTTTATATATACATATATTAGTTGGAAAACTCAATGAAGAAGAAGATGAAAAAAAAAAAAACTCATTTTGGATTGGTCTTTTTCTTTTAAATTCTGTTTTGTACAGCATGGTGGATTGATTTTAGTTTTGTTCCCACATATGTTGTATAATATTTTATTAGTAATGGAAAATTAAAATTATTACTTTTGGATATTTTATTTACGATATATCGAATTTTATCTCGAATAATATAAATATTATTATCGATGTAAAAGTATGTAAATTTAAATATATTAAAATATATTATTATTCTATTTATAAATTTCGGCACGATAATTATTTTTCTTTGAATTTTAAACTCTTGCATCATTTTCTGCTTGGGCAACCAGGAATTTGTAGAAAAGGGTGAATTTTTAAATTAATTATATAAATCCAATGATTTGTTAAACCAAAATGATCAAATTAACAAATCGACAATTTGAAGGACGCGTTGAAAGGTGTTGAGATTTGGTCTACGATATATACTTTTCCGCTTAACACAAATTTTAAATGGGTAAATTACACCTAAGGTCATTGAATTGTTAGTTAATTTATGTTTTAGATATATAATTTTAAAAAATTACAAAAAAAATTGTTAAACTATTCGAAAAGTTTTTGTTCAAGTCATTGAGATTTTAAAATCGTTTTTATATGGCCTTTTTCTATTCAAACTACCTGCGCCAATTTAGTTTTTTTATGAATAACTTTAAATGTTACTGACCATCGGTTCAACTTAGATTTAAGATATGTTCATCTACTTTACAATTGGTTCTGATTCATCATATTAGTTGTTGAATCGTCACTTTGAGCTCGCTAGTCGAACTTTAAAAAAAAAACCTTAACAGTTAGTGACTTAAATAAAAAACTTTCAAATAGTTCAGTGACCATTTGTAACTTTTTGAAATTGAATAATCAAAATATAAATTTACTAATAGTTTAATGATCTTAGGTGGAGTTTACCTATTTTAAATTGATCTCTAAACTTTTAAACACTTTAATTAAAGCCTCAAAGAAATATTATTGTACCATTTAAGTCTTGTCATTAGTTTTAATATGAAAGTGTTAAAAATATCTTAAATTTTTAGTCTTATTTAAATAAAATGTTATAAATTAAATATATAATAATAATTTCAATCCTTAATGTTTATTTATTTTGTAATTTAATCTCTCAACCTTTAAATTTTAGTCAAATTACTTGATTTTGGATAGAAAAATTGATTAAACTATTAAAAGTTCAATGACATTAATGTGACCACCAACGTGACAATCCACGTCTAATTTATAAAATTACTTTAAAAACTAACAAATTTAAAAAAGTTAATAAAAACTTTTAGAAATTTTTTCATATTAAGAACAAAATATATACAAAATGTCACGTGAGTTGTTTTGTCAATATCATTAAAATTTTAATAGTTCAATTAATTTATCCGTAAAAAAGTAAACAATTAGATTTATTTTTAAAGATTGAGAGCGTAAATAACCCAAAAATTTAAATCAAAATGATAAAATAAATAAACCTTATAATATAAATTTATCTGTATATCTAAATTAAAACATGACTATAACTTCTTTATTTTTTAAGTGTATCTTACGTTAAAACTAGAGGTGATCATGGATTGGGCTACTCGGCCTAGCCTGACGACCCGTCCAAAAAATGGGAGGGTTCGGATAAAAATATAGGCCCGTTTAGAAAACGGGCTGGGCCTCGAGTAAAATTTTTTTGGCTTGGCCCGAATCATATATTAAATATATATTTTATTTTTAATCAAATATACTTTTTAAATTTACATATTTTTTATTTGTTTTTATTTATTTTAATATTTGTTTTAAATTTTTTTATTTAATGAACAAAGCTAAAAAAGTTTAATATGGGTCGGGCTCGAGTTTATCAATTTTTTTCGGGCCAGACTTGGATAAATTTTTAAACTCATATTTCGAGCCGGGCTGAGCTCGAGCCTAGAAAATAGGCCTAAAATTTTATCTGAATCAAACCCGACACGAACTCCACCCATAATCACCTTTAACTAAAACCAAACTGATATGAAAATATGACTAATTAACGAATCATTTAGAAAATGGAGGGATAGTTTTAGAGGCTTTTGGGGTTAAATTAATTAATTTTCTTTTAATTTCGTCGATTACGTGTTGATTGGTTCAAAGGTTAAAAAATAGGAAAAGCAAGCGAAATAGAACACGTTTTGATGAAAAAGATCTGAAAACGGAAGCTAAAACCTAATGTATTTTAGCTCCACTCGTTTCCATCTTTATCTTCATTCCCTCCTCTGCTTGACGTGACGTCATAATAATAATTTTGGTCTTTCGTCTTTATATAGATAGCACGTCTCTTGTCTTATAGTATCACTTGGCAAGTCAAATATTACAATTTGTCCCTTAAAATAATAAATTTTTAATTTAAATTTTCTATAATTTATAAAATTTAAATTAATAATTATAAAATTGTGCTTTACCCTCTAAAATAATAAAAATTAATTTTTTAAAATTATAAAAATATAAACTATTAAAATAATAAAATTATATTTTTATTTATCGTAAAAATATATCATTTAATTTTGATTCTCCTCAAAAAAACATTTAGTTTTACAGTTGGTGCCTCCTATGTGCCCTTGTTTATGTTTTGGGTAGTATTGTTTGACGATACAATCCTTTTGTTGCGATAACAAATAAGTGAGATGAAATACGATATTACGAAGAATGTTAGGCACATTGTTTGAAAGTCCTGAATAATTTTAATGAGATAAAAAATAAATCAAATCACTTTATAATATATTATCATTCATATAATTAATTCTTAGTAATCTATAAGCCTATTAAAGGGATAGATATTAATCATAAATTTTAAAATTGTTTTATACTCAATGCGATAATTAACCTACTAACTACTGGTTAAAGTAAGAGAAACTATTGTCATCTTATCTAATTTTGTAATTTTTTTATTCGATAATAAAAACAATATTAATGCCATAATTATTCTTACATATGTTGAATGCACTGAAAAAGATGTAAATTTTGATTTATAAACACTAAAAAAGGAGCAACGAGACCGATGTTGATCGACGCAATTGGCATTTTACAAGTGCCCGTTGTTTTCGAAAATGTCCATTATTTATTTTCTCCAATCCCAGAAATCTTCAATGGGTCGCAATCAATCCCTCGTCTCAGCATCGATGAATGATGGACCCTAAAAGTTAAAAATAATTAGTGTAGGAGTCAACAATGGCAGCCAAGTATTACATAATCTTTTTATTATATTTTAGATTGAGTTTTTAATTTTTATTTTAAAAAATAAAGTAATTAATCCATTCAACCAACCTTACTACTCCTTTGGAATCTAATAAATTTAAAGGTGTGACGACGATTAGACAAGGAAATCATTTGTCCAAGGAAAAAAAGTTGAGAGCTTTTTGATTTTTTTTTTTGGTCCAAATTTCATCCAAAAAGCCAACACTTTAACATTATTAGGTTTTTTTACTGAAATGGGATGGAAAAAATAAAAAATACTAAAATAGGATGGGATTTCGGTTTTTTATCGAAATGGGGTAACTAGGGTGGTCACGCCACTCCCATAGGCGGCACCACCTCAGACGCCTTCACCGCAATAAAAAACAGTTAGAACAGTGAGACATGCAGGGAAAAGAAGAAAAAAATAGTGGAAAGCCGACACCACTTTCTTCTTCTTTTGCTTCTTTTTCTGCTGCTTCTGCTTCTTCTTTCTTTCTTCTTCCTCTTTCTTTTTCCGACGCCACCACCTTCTTCTCCTTTTCTTCCGCTTCTTTTTCTGCTTGCTACATTGCTTTGCTTTGCTTCACATTTCGGGGTGAATTATCTACTATTGGTGCCTTCCTGCAAGGCCATTGTCCCGACTTTGGTGCCACCTCTGGCGTCTATTGTCCAAAGCGCCGCCTATGGCGATCCATTGTTCGTGTTACGTCGATGACATCATTTGGTACCCATTTCGGTAAATAATCAAAATCCCATCCCATTTTGGTATTTTTATTTTTTTCCACCCCATTTCATAAAAACCCACATTATTATTTTCTACACTTTTAAAAGACTTTTTTAGGATAAATTATTAAAGTAATTATTTTTATAATTTAATTTAGATTACATTTTAGTGACTTACGTTATCGCATTATAATATTTTAGTCACTGAGTCGTTAATTGTCATTAACGGTGTAACGTTAAGTTGACATGACACGTTAAATAATCATTTCAAACAAAAATTTTAAATTAATTTCTACAATTGGTCCTCGTATTTTTTATTTGAACAATTTAATTTTTTCTTTTATGTTATTTTAACTTTCATTTTTTTTATTCTCTTCTACTTCTCTCTTTTTTTCCTTTCTTCATTTCTTTTAATACAATTTTTCTATATTCTCTATTTATTAAAACTAGTCCTTATATATATATATATTTAACAATTTAATTTTTAACTTTTGATTATTTAAAATAATAATAAATACGTTCCTAATAGCAATACTGATCCTGTCTAAATCGAATGCACTGCACACTTACCCTGCATCATTAACATTATTAAATTAAACATCCGATTTTAGCCTAAAAAAAACTTTAAACAAGAAGCATTGGATCCATCACAGCAATTGGGTAATTAACATAATCCAAATATTTATGTATATTATAACTTTTCAGATCCATTAGATTCGAAGATAAAAATATTGATGGTGATTAGGGAGGGAAATAAAGAGGATTAGGTAGGATTAAAATGGTTTTTTTAATTATTTTATTTAATTGCGAACGTGAAAATAATATCAATTTCTTGTGGTCTAATTATAAAGTTATACTCTCTATTTTATGAAAATTAATTTTCTTTGAATTTGTCAAATTTTAATTATCCTATTTCAAGAAAAAATTAAGGAATTTGTCGAGACTTAAATGAATAATAATTATCAGTGTTAATTTATATTTGACGGTACGGCAAAATAAAAAATTCAACCATCGTATTTTGAACAATTTTAGTTCACAAATTAAAAGATCGTGATTATCTAAAACTAAAAGTGCTAAGAGATTCCAAAATAATTCTAGAACTCGAGTCAAAACCAAAAAAAAAAATATTTTATTATTTTAAATTTTAATAAACATATATTTATATATTTTACAATTAAATCTAATATAAATATTAAAAAAATCTAATTTAAAATTGAGTTAGATTGAAATCGGGTTGGATCGATCAATTTGAGCAAAACACCTAACCCGTGGATAAAAAATTTGCCCAAACTGAATTAATATTTTTTAGTTTTATGGGTAAAAGTAACACAAAACTTCTTATAAAATTGATTGGTAAATTAGCTGCTGCATGTTAGATGGATGGGCAAAATAGTCTCCCCGGTAAATTGTGGTGTTTATATATAAGGTATAATAATAAATTTAGCTCTCAATATTTACACATTTATTCAAATTGACCCTTACTCATTTATTAGAAGTAAATTGGAAAATTTTAAAACTAAAAAACTAATAGGTCAAAAACGGCTTTATAACAAATTAAAAAATCAATTAAGCCCTTTTGAAGTTTAAAATTTATTTAAAATCATAAAACTATAAACAAGAGTTATGAAAATTTTAAAATTATAAAATTTTATTAAAATATAACAATATCGACCCATTAAAATCTAATGATTATAATATTTTTAAAAATTGTCCCTTGCTCTTTTATTGGGTTGGTATTATTGTTTTAACAAAAAATATAATTATAAATTTTTATAATCTTTTTTAGCTTGTTTTAAATATAACTATTATAATTTTGAATCTTAAAATGTAACACCCTTGACCCGTGTTTGACGGCGAACAGTGTGAGGCATTATCGGACTTAAACACAAGTAAACATACAAAATCGAGACGTAATTTCCATCCAAATTTAAAACTTTTCACATACATTCATATTTTTCCTAAAACGAACCTACGAGGCCCAAAACATACATTGGAAGTAGTTTGGGACTAAATCGAGAACTTTAGAAAATCACACAACACTTAAAATTTGTTTCCACTAAAACGGAGGTCACACGCCTGTGTGACCCTTGGACACGCTCGTGCTACAGGCCGTGTTCAAAATAGGGTGCTCTCTGACTTGTGCCATACGCCCGTGCCACACGCCCGTGTGCTAGGCCGTGTGGTCGATTTAATTTTCATAAATTTTCATAAAATAGGTGCAAACTTCACACAGTCAGGGCACACGCCTGTGTTAAAACACACTTTTACTACATATTTTATAACTTTTACAAATAGGTCCTTTAAGCATTTTCATCAAAAATCACTTTAAGTACAAGTTGTTTATCTAATACCAAAAATTCATTTTCTACCATTGGACATCAAAGTACACAAATTTATATCATGGGTCAAACCCTAGACCTTGATTATTCATTAAATCAATGGTAGAAATAGATAGATCGAGTGATAACGACTTCAAAAATGTAAAGAACATTAAAAACGGGGCAAGAACGGACTTACAATTGAGCTTGAAAGTTGGCCAAACCCTAGCTATATCTTCCTTCTAATTTTCTGCACAAGGGGAGAAGATGGATAAGATTTTGGCTTGATTTTTAGCTTTTTAATTCATTTAATTACCAAATGACTAAAATGCCCTTCACTTAAAACTTTGAAATTTTATCTCACCATGTCCATTTTTGTCCACTATCTTAACAAATGGTATAATTCCATCTAAGGACCTTCAATTTAAATTTTCATAGCAATTAGACACATCTAGCATGTAGAACTCAACTTTTGTACTTTTTACAATTTAGTTCTTTTTACTAAATTGAGTGCTCAAACGTTAAAATTTTCGAACGAAATTTTCACGAAACTATTCTATAAAACTTTAGACAATAGAAATGTAATCAAAAAATTTTTACTACATCATATTTGTAGCCCATAAACCACTATTTCGACTAGACCCAAAATCAACATGTTACATAAAGAGTACATTTTAATGCAAATTTTTTAGCTTTGTACCCCACCATCCAAATTTATTAGTTTTGTCTTGGCCCTCCATCACATAATTCATAGTTTTACCTCTACAGTGTGTGTGTCACAAGTCACAGTTTGAAGTCTGTGACCTAGGCACAAAGAACGTCTCATGGAGGTCTACATATTAAATAATACTCATTTAATCCACCTGAACTGACCCAACTTAAAGAACAAGTGACGAAACTCATTTACTTGAAGCCTTAGTGGCTCGACTCAATGAGGTAATTATGGGAAATTAATAAATTAACAAATTAATTCATTTCTTTGAATTTGTCAAATTTTAATTATCCTATTTCAAGAAAAAATAAGGTATTCATTATGACTTAAAAAGAACAATAATTATATGTGTCAAATTATAGTTGGTGGTACGACAAACAAAAAATAATTTCAATCATAGCATTTTGAACGATTTTGGTTCATAAGTTAAAAATCATGATTATCTAAAATTAAAAGTGTCTATGAGATTTCAAAAGATTTCTAGGCTTGAACTCGAGCCAAACCCATAAAAAAACATCATATTATTTTAAAATTTTTAACAAACATATATTTCTATATATTTACAATTAAAAAATAACAAAAAATTCATAAAACTTCAAAAAGATTAGCATGATGTAGATTTTTCAAGTTGTTATGTTTAAAATTTTAATATTTTAGTTCGTTTTACATTAAAAATAATAATTTATCTTTTTTAAAACATCATTGGTCAAATTTGATTATGTTTAAAATGTGAAGCGAAAATTTAGCTTTTAAAGAAAGAATAAAAGTGAAATTTTAGAAAAAAAAATATTGTAAACTTTAAGTGATACATTCTTCATTAGTTTAAATGTACTTAACATTTTGTATAAATTTATGAAGGAAAACAACAAAAAATTCATAAAAAACTATAAAAAAAAAAGAACGTTAGGGATTTCCACTAAAAATAGTAGCGAGATTGAAAAATTAAATTCCCGCTGAGTTAGTAGCAGTGGAGGGAAAAAAGTAGAGGAAAACAAACAGAAAGAGAAATGGGAAAGAAGAGAAATGCGAGCACAATGGACGACGTTGATCGATTGTTCGAATGTTTCAAGTGTGGCATCTCTCCTCCTCGTAAGTTCCTCTCCTTTTTCCTTAATATTGTGTGTGTGTGTTTTCCCCCATTTTTTTTTTTTTATATTTGTTAAGTGAATTACACTGCAAAATTTGAAATCCGATAGTCGACAATGATTTTCATGAAGCGTGATAGTTTATCAAATCGTTTATGAGAGATTCGTTGTATTTTCATTGAATTTCAAATTTTATTAGTAAAAAAGTTTCAAGTTAGGGCAATATATTGCAATCTTCATCATCATTGGTTATCGAATTAGTGTATGAGTTGGTACCGATTTTAGTCCACTGCAAATTTACGTGATTTTAATGTGTTTGTACAAATTAAAGAAAAGCAAAAGAGGGAATAATAAAGTGTCTTGATTTATTTTTAACTAGAGTCTGCTGTAAGGGAAAGGAAAGGGTGTAGAAGCAAGATGAATCAAGGAAATTCAACCAGAAAGGTCTCCGCGTCACCTTGTTCGCCTTCCCTATCTGAACAAAGAAAGGCAACTGCAACCAGTGCACAACTCTCTGTCGAGAAGGTATTTTAAGTTGAATTGGCTTTCTTTTGTTTAAACTTATAGTTTACTGGTTATGCAAGATTTGTGTATTTGGGACAAACAGAGTCCTGAAAGGTAGTCTCTTTAACTTAGACTTGTTTGTTGCCAAATCGGTTTTTCTTTGCTATATTAATGTAGAAATTGACTTAACTTCATGTTTCCTTTAGTGTGTTTCAACAGCAGTTCAGCCAGGAAAATTTAGCCGTGGGAAACAGTTCTCGCCAGTTATATTTTATGGGTCTCCACATGGCGTTCCTCCAAAAAGACCATTGAGTTTGCTGCGCTTGTTACGTGAAATTCACATTGATCTCAGTGAACAAGAAAAATCGAATTTAAGGTAGTTGTTTGACTCCATTTCAGCACTTCTAGGATTCATGTTACATCAACTATTTTGACTAGAAAGCATTCATTGTCTCTTTTCTTATTATTCTTCGAATTTAAGGTAGTTGTTTGACTCCATTTCAGCACTTCTAGGATTCATGTTACATCAACTATTTTGACTAGAAAGCATTCATTGTCTCTTTTCTTATTATTCTTTATTTATTGACTCGGCTCTTATTACTCATCCCTTAGAACACAAGTATGGGCTACATTTCCAAGGCAGGATGAAGCAGTAAAGTTTGCTAAAGCACATGCAAATGCACATGTTTTTAGTTATCAAGATCACTATAGTGGACAAAGAAGATATCTTGCTTCTACATATGAGGAGTTCTGGAAGAGGTCTTTACTATTTATTCTTGCCTGTTCAGATTTGATTACTTCATGAGAATAATCCTTTTAAACTCTTTGTTTGTTGCTTTGTTATCCTGTCATTCCAGGTACAAAATAATGGAATCAAAACTTCGCCATCACTATGAAGTGATTCAGGAGGTAGAAATCTCTACATATGATTTCAGTTTTCCATTCTAGCCAATTTCCATTCATACAGTTTGTCTGTGCTTGAGTAGTAAAACCTGAAACTACCATGAGGAGATGTTTGACTCTTCTTGTTTGTCATTGACATTATTTTATTGATTGTGGCTGCATTGTTCTAGGGTTTCCCGTGCCACTTGTACTTTGATTTGGAGTTCAATAAGAGAGACAATTTGGGAAGGGATGGAGATGAAATGGTTGATCTCTTGATTTCTGTCATTCTAGAGGCCTTACTTGAAAAATACTCTATCAAAGGAAATCAGGATTGGGTGGTGGAGCTTGATTCCTCTACTGAAGGTACCGTTCTGGGGTGTCTATGATTTGTGCCCCTTAGAATTTGTGATATCTTTGTACTTCTGATAATAACAGCGAACATCATAGAAACGTGCATCAAATCATCTATTTTTCAAGACAAATGATTTGCTTTTATACCGGGGTTTGATTCTTAAACTTATATCGCATTGGTATAAATACTCAAATGCAGAGAAGTTTTCTCGCCATTTGATCATGCGGATGCCAACGACTGCTTTTAAGGACAACTCACATGTGGGTGCATTTGTTGCAGAGGTATGCCTTACTTAAAAATTAACTGTGTTAATTAATGTTATATATAGCATTGTTTTGTTGCCACCATCAGGGGAAACCTGCTATAGTTAATTTTCTTTCCTTTTTACTCTTATGCATCAAAATGCTAACCATTATCACTAGTTGTTGACATTTATCAGATATGCTCACGCATAGCAAGTGCAAAGGAAAGGGATGAAAGATTTGAAAAGTTATATGTAAAAAAAGATTCAACCTCTGATTCACCTGACCAACTTTTTGTGGACACTGCTGTCTATTCTAGAAATCGTTGCTTTCGCCTGGCTCTATCATCTAAGGCAGGAAAGAATTCCTTCCTCTTACCTACTGGGCGTTTCAAGTGTAAGGACATGGTATGCTAATTTACTTTCTTGAATCTTAAAACTTATATTGCAGTGACTTTAATTCTTGACAAGGAATTCTGCTGCTTTTTGTGTGTGTATTTATGCATGTTGGAAAAGATGCTCCATATACAGTACATGCAAATTTATTAAAATTTTCTAAAAATTTCTCTGTGACCATTTATATATGTCTGTAGTGCATGATTTATCCTTGCATGCCAGTAGAATGGGCATAAATCATAATTGTATGAAAGTTTTTAAAGTAAAAGTTACTATTAATATTTTGTTTTCTCAATATCTTAATCAGTATCTTATTTTCCTAATGATTGGCTTACCAGGGCTTGCTTTTGTTTACTAAGGAGATCTCATTCCCATTTTTATCCTTGCTTATCCTTAAAGAACAACAAAAAAGAAACAGCATTGTTCAGAATTTTACAGCCATGGAAATGTTGAATGAACACTGGTGCTGTAGGATGACATGCCATGAAGAATCGCAAACCAAAATATTCATTTCCTTATCAGAAGCTAACTGCTATAGCTTAAGAGATAGAGCTGCCTTCTAACATTAATTTTGAATAAACATATTTCGTTGAACAACAGGGTGAGGAGGACATGTTCATGACATCCTTGATTTGCAAAATGGATGATGATTGTGAGAAGCTTTTGGTCTGCAAAATGGAACTAGATTGTGTGAAGACTCTGCAGTTTGAGACAGAGGTGGTTTGACCTTTGCCTTGGGTTTCATCATTGTACTACATTGTCGTTTATTTTTCTGTCTTAGTATACGTTTTACATTAATTTACTTGCAACTTCCAATATTTTTGGTTTTAAAAGAAAAGCCAAACTTCAAAGCAATCAGCATTTACCCTCACATCTTGACTATACAGAAGCTTTTATGTCCTCTTTCTTACTGAATAGAAGAGAATTTTACTATTGTTTTGAGACATTGTCTGTTCACCATCCGAATTCTTCTGTTATGCAGGTAACTAGTAATTTTGGAAGATATTGCAGAGCTCCAGAAAACATTGGCATTAGTGATGTTTCTACAACATACCAAACGGGAAAGTCACCCTTCCCTTATTTGGATGAATTTATAGTATCGATTGCCTCCACCGGCAATGTACCAGGTTGTATTATGTACTTTTAACTTAAACAGCAAATGAATCAAGCATGCTTCAGTAATCTGGGGATAGTCTAATCCATGATTTCACAACGCTTAACAAAAAAAAAATTGTTATCTTTTTTCCTTCACATATCAGATACTGATTACCCCGGTAATTTGCTGTGATTATAGGGAAAATACGCTGCTGGTATTGGTTCTCTGAATACGGATTAGTCATCTACAGCATGTTGAGAAATCGATACTGTGAACGAATTGGTAGAGAGCATAAGAGCAACCATGGTATACTTTTATTTTAATCTGCAAGATGAGAACCAAATTGTCAATATTAGTTATAATTATTTGGTTCATCAATGCCATACGTTATATTTGTGTATGTGACAAAGTTCATCTTTGTTGTACTGCTTCAGTTATGTATGTTGTTGATATGAGAAGGGCAGCTTATTACCAGAAGTGTTACGATCCCGATTGCAAAGGTGCGAGAAACTACTCGTTGTCATTAGTTTCCCCTCTATGCATGACTGCCAATTTGCAATGTTGCCGATGATTGCAGGTTACCGATCTCCCCTACGTCCAATCCCGACAGACTGCATTCCTGATTCTTCATTTTTCTTTGATTCAAATGATGACGAGTCATTTACAAGCAACAATCTGGAATACCGATATGTCAACAACGACGAAGGTAGAGTTTTGCTTTACAGTAACGAAGGTGATTTAGACTACTGTACTAAAGATTCATGGTGGCTTGAAGCTATAAAAGTTGCAGACCATATTGAAAGTAAGCCGGAAAGATTAATGCTCGATGACACGGTTAGTTTACTTGATACAAACTAAACTTTCAACTGTTCTTTATGATGATTATGTTGCTGATCTTACCTTATTATAATGAAGCAATGTTATTTACTAATTTTTCCTAAAATCACTTTACCACCAGGAGAATATGAATGATGAAGATGATGAGTGGTGGATGGCAGCGGAAAGGACTGCAACACAGATTGAACTTACGCACTCGGGTTAATTTAAGGATTAAAAATAAATAGTTGATAAAATATTCATGTCTAACACATTCGAATACGAATAAATATAATATAAAATAGCTCGAATTTTACCAAATTGATTGTAAATTGTAATTGTACATACATATTTATATAGTTATAACACCATCCATAAGAGGTAGAGTCGTCAGACTAAGGAAAGTTTTTTTTTTTTTCCTTTGATATTTGTAAAATTATGTTGGAAGTGAGATATTTATGAACTAGATACGTTGATGCCCATTATTTAAGTGAAATTATATATTTTGAAAGTAAAAAAAAAAAATTGTAGGGTGGATTTTGTTTTAAGGTAGCGTATATATATTTTAATAAAGATATATTAAGTAAATTAGTTAATCTTAATTTGAATATAATTTAATCAAACAGCCCAAAATCACCTAAAATGAAATGACTCGAGAAAAAAGCTAAAAAATAAACTCAATTCGCACACTGACACAATCTAAATTTGGTGAAGTAGAACCAAACCCGCCAACCCGCGATTCTGAACCGAATTGCATTTTGGCTCTGCTAGCAGTTCGATGACGACGGCTGATTGTTGTCGTATCCACAACTGGGTTCCACCAATCTTATACAGCTGACACGTCTCAACATCATTTTCCCTTTTAAATCGACAAAGTCTTGGTCGTCTATTCTCAGGGTGGGATTTTCCGAAGTTTCAACCACTATCTGGTCTTCCTCTCCTCCCCCAATTTCCATCGTTCACCTAAGCTTTCACTAATGGCATCGAATCCTAACCCAATCTTTATTTCCTCCGATTCTCTTCACTCAATCCTTTCCCACAGCACCTTAATCCAACACTTCCATTCTTCTCTCCCCACCGTCTCCTCCGCCATTAACACCCCAATCCGTCAACACTACTCTCTTTCACCTTCCTCCTCTCTCCTCCTCATGCCTTCCTGGTCTTCAGCCCCATCTCTTCCTTACATAGGTGTTAAGCTCGTCACCCATTTCCCTCAAAACTCCACCATCAACTTACCCGGCATCCACGCTAATTACGTCCTCTTCTCCTCCACCACCGGCCAACCTTTAGCTTCAATGGACGGAACCCTTTTAACCCTTTACAGAACAGCTTCCGTTTCAGGCTTAGCTTCCAAAATATTAGCCAAAAAAAACAGCAAAATCCTCATCATGATCGGTGCAGGTGCTTTAGCACCTCATTTGATCAAAGCCCATTTATCATCAAACCCCAGTTTACAAAAAGTGATAATTTGGAACAGAACGATCAAAAAAGCCATCGATTTAGCCGGAACTCTACAGAAAAGCAACGAATTCGAAGGGGTTAGTTTCGAAACCAATGAATCGTTAGATGAAATCGTTCCATTAGGTGATATTATTAGTTGTGCTACGAATGCTGAAACGCCGCTTGTTAAAGGTGAGAGGTTGAAACATGGAGCGCACTTGGATTTAGTGGGCTCGTTTAGGGAAACTATGAAAGAATGTGATGATGAAGCGATTAAAAGAGGGAGAGTTTATGTCGATAATGAAGCGGCGCTTGTGGAAGCTGGGGAATTGGTAGGTGCTTTTGAAAGAGGAGTGATCGGGAAAGGAGATGTTGGGGGTAATTTAGTGGAGTTGATTGAAGGGAAGAAAGTTGGGAGGAAGGATTGTGAAGAGATTACTGTGTTTAAATCTGTTGGTTCGGGTGTTGTGGATTTGTTGGCCGCTCAATTGGTGTATGAAACTTGTATGAAGAAGAATAAATGTTGAAGACATGGTTTTTATTTTTTGGGCTCTTGGTTTGATTTTTGTTGTTGTGTGTTATGATAGGTATGGAACCTGTTTTTGTTTTACGATGGCCATGAATGAAAATAATTCAGCTTTTATGCTTTAGGGTTAATTCGTATCTGCCATTTGCATTTGTTGGATTGCCTCGAATCATTGTTTTAAAGGTGGTTGAACCGATGACATCCCTCATTTTCAGTTTAATTGATCAAATTTCGGTTTAATGATTTTAAGTTTAACCAATTTTATCGGTTTTTGATCCAACGGATGTAATCAACTTATTCAGTCTAATTCCAATAAATAATTTCAAATCGAAACCAAATTGACCTAAATCTAAAAATTTCCAAGTTCAAAATGACATGATAAGCAATCTGGATTAACTAAGCTTGAAGCTATTGCAACCCCAAAAATGTTTGAGATCAATAATCACCTAATCTGAAAAACTTAAATTTTAAACCCGAATCTAAAGTAACCCGAACTCAACTCAAAATAACACAAATCCGATACATCCAACTAATTTAAAAAAAAAAAAAACAACAGTACACTACTGTCTAATCCCTGTAGTATCATAGTTACTTTGAATCTCTGAAACTTTTACTCCTTAATTTAATCACTATTTTTTTTATAAAAAAGAGTTAAAAAAGATATTCTGAAAGAGAAAAAAAAAAAAAAGTAGGGTTTTATTCTTCTAAATGAAAAATGGAATTTATTTGTTTCATTCCTCATCTGAGCCTGAACCTTCAGAGCTTGAGCCTTTATTATGCACTGCACCATTAGCAGCAGGGCCCTTCTTTTTCGTATCCTTCTCCTCTTCCTCCTCTTCGCTGTATTCACTCTCATAATCGTCGTAGTCCTCTTCGTTCTCCTCTTCTTCTTCGATTCCATCCTCCAAAATAAGTCCTTCTGATGATACGAGACCACCCCGAGTGCCGGCTCTTGTTCTTTTCAGTATTTTAACCTTCAAGTTTGTCTTTTTATCGCAACCTATCCAGGAGTCACATAAGCAGTAACAAGTCAAGTTGTAGTTTCCTTCAGTTGGGGCGGGGAATCTACCCATCACCAATCTGGAACCACCTCGAACCTTCTCTATGGTTCTTTTGACAGCTTCGCTTGTCTCCTTGGCACTTGCTCCAGAAACCTCCATTGTCTCCTGAATTGTTTTGGAAGCAGTAGTTATTGCTGTAGCTTCGTCCATGAAGCTCACCTTTTGGGAAAACCATACATTGTTTGAGACAGAATCTGCAAGCAAGAACCAGAAATTTTCTTCCTTGTGGAATGGGAAATGGGGGGCATGGGGAAGAGCACCGATCAAGCCATTGCCACGCTCAAGGGTTATCCAAGCTTGAACTGTCACAACATCACCCTCTTGTATACCCTCTTCACCCTCGGTCTCACATGTGACTTCAACCGTTAAGGAAGGCATCATTTCCAATACCATCTCAACATCTTGTACTTCAGCAGGAGAAAATCCAGCTGCTTGAGTTAGAAGTTGAGCACGATCCTCCATAGTCATGTCTCGAAGGTCTTGAAACGTTCTTACCTTCTGTAACAGAGAATAAATAACTCCTAACCATGAGATCAAAGGAAATAACAAAAAGTAAATATGTAAATAAATCGGGGAAGGGGCCTAAGAGAAAGAAAACCTTCAAGCAGTTCTCTCTATTTTGTTCGTACAGATACCCCATTTATGTCTAATTACGGAAAGATTCAGTTGAAGCTCCCAAAATGAGTAGTATCTTCCTATGTATTTATCATTTTGCAAGGGTCAAAACCTACTTTCTAAGAGCCACGAAGATCGGTTACTCTAAGTAATCCAACTAATAAAAAACAAGATCAAACCTCTCTCTAAGTTATCCAACTTATGCAAAACTAGAAATATATGGCAAAGCTTAGCAAAAGAAATGGCATAATGGCATATGGCAAACCTAGACTAGAGCACAACTGATATCAAAATTTTGGGTATATTGCCCAAGTTCAAGTCCAACATCTATTTACAATATCTCAACCATAGAGAAAAAGACTGCACGAAAGCTCGTTGAGATCTAGCTCCTTTGACAATTGACAGCTAGACCTAGAAGGTGAAATGTTAAGTAGTAGCATTCGTGCTAAAAGTTTCGGACTTACCTTGCGAGCTATCTTTTTTACGACAGCCTCACTAAAATGTGGCAGCTGCAAGAAAGATGCAATGCCTTCACTAGATCCTCCAGTTGCCTTTCTTGCACTGAGTGGAACAGCCTGTATTGCATCAATCAACATAAATAACTCCAACAATTAATACGGACTAAAAAATAAGGCAATTGCAGCTAATCTCATAAATTAATTTTTCCGAGCTAGTATATTAAAAAATAAAAACCTTAGAAGGTACAATGCAATTGAGCTTACATTGAGAAAATTAAGAGATTTGAATATGACAATGGAAATGTTTGTTAAAAGCAAGAAAGGGAGGACATACTTAGACCAACTTTACTTATTTCAAAAATAGTTTAAGCTATAGTTTTGCGCTCAGAATTTTAATAGATGAAAATTAATAACAGGCTTATGCATGACTTAAAAATGATAAGCAGTAGCAAAATTTCCCAAGATAAGCACCTGAATAATACATTGAGAAAGCTCCACAACTCCTACAGCTGGTCTCAGCCATCCATGACCTTGGGCAGTATGAGGTATAAGTGCCATCTGCAATAGAGGATACATAATTAATAACAGAGAAATCGCACATGAAAGATACATATATCTGAGATCAATCTGAACAAAGAAAAAGTCATAGGCATACAAAATACAAGCTAGGAGGCTAAAGCATGACAACTTATTACCATGAGTAAAAATGCCTATTTTTATCTTCCAGACGAACTCATACTTAAATTTGATTACTTGTAATACTAATTGTTTGCAGTGGTTTTTCATAGAGCTGCTTATACATTTGTCTATAATTTGATCCTTCGCTCCAGAAATGATCTGCCCATCTGACTCTCTATTTCAGTGAATTTTCTTGAGGTCTTAAATATCCAAAATCCCTAGGCAGTGCAAGTTTTGACCTTTCAAATATCACTGTCATCATGCACATAGCCACACATGACTCTATTCAATTTGATTAATTTCTTGTGTACTTGAAAATTACTTAACTAAACAGAGAGTAGTTTCTATTAGCCAAATACAATCTTACACGTTCTTATTCTGAATATTAAAGATTTTCACAGCATCCACCCATGGAGATGGTTGTGTCTACATAGTAACAAGAAGAAGCATAAACTGCCTCTTTTATCTTTTCATTTGAGAACTGGGTTTTGCAGAAAGTACATAGTATGGAAGATCTAGAACATGTTCACAAGACATGATACCGTATAATAATCAGTCCTGGAAGTCTACTCAGACAGAAATGATAGGAAGGTTTAGATCTGACCTTCTGTAATTCTTCCAGGAGTCGAGGTGCAAGTTCTAGCATGCGCTTGAAATCACCAAGTAGAGCTGGAGATAAGGCAGCTGATTCACGGGTTAATTGTGCCTGAATCAACAGCTCAGTCTAGATAGAAAATGGCACAAAAGAAACCATAAGTAGCTTAGTCAGGAATCAGAATAATTACATTTGATTTTCTCAATACTAATAAATCTCAGCAGATAATTACCTTCACTATAGCAGGATGCTGTTTCCAAAATTTAGATTGCTCTTGCTTAATGTTCTTAAGGTCCAGATTCAACTCACTCCTAACTGACATAAACAGTTTCTGGAGAGGTTCATCATCGGTCCTACGAACTGGTATTTCCATATATTCAGCAGCCTTAATGAAGACTTCCATGACTTTGCTGTAAACCAGGTACCATAATTTATCAAATCATTTTGTAAAGAATTACACAAACAACTCCACAAATCCATATAGTGAGCGGACTAAAAATGGAATTCTACTAGACATCAGAAAATGTTAAAAACTATAGGTATCAGATTTCAAATTAACATTAAATCAAGGAGGAATTCAGCAGCCTCAGTAATGGTGCCCGATACATATTTTTTAAGATCCCTGAATACACCAATAACTTCATAAACACAAGGTACAAGATGATTATAATGAAAGCTTCAATGAAGAAGTGCTTATGTAACTAAAAAAATTAAGAAAGAGGAAGGGACATCACTATTTCCTAACTATAGCCCCCAGTCTCCAAAAAATATTGTAGACATGGTTAACACTAACTGCATTTTTTGGTAACCACCCCATCTGTACTAATTGATTCACTAGAGTTTGCAATTAGTGATCATAAATATTTTTAATTGCGACAAAGTACCTTGGGGCCAAAGAAGGTTTCATGAAATAATAGTAAGTTGATAGAGTTTGATGCATGACATAGTTTCCGGTATACTTTGATGACCTAGAGAGATATATGACAGCAATCACCAACGGCAAGAGAATACAGACACCAACGATCCAGAGTAAGAGAATGCCCCCATATGCTCCATCAATGTCCAGCAAGAACTGGGGAAGAGCAATGCCCATTTGAAAACCCTGCACCAAAAAGATATGGCATTATCTTAACTCTTAAAGAGGATTAGTTATCTTAATAATTAGAATTAAAATACATAGCTGCTTATTCTAAAAGATAAATTACTTGTCTTCCATCTGGATGTCCATATTTCTCAAAATTTTCACGGGATATAGGATCTGTGAGAGCCTGATAAGCCTTGGCTATGTACTCCACGAAATACTTGTGAGCCTCTGAAAAATTGATATAATTTAAACTATTAATGAATAAATGTTATCATTCAAATGCCTTTTCTTCTTGCTAATCTATAGGAATTCGTATAACTACACAACTAAAACACCTTCAACCTGGATCTGGATTTTTATCTGGATGGTATTGAACAGAAAGTCTCCTATATGCTTTCTTTATTTCAGAATCTGTAGCTCCAGGCTGCAACCCAAGTATACTGAAAGGCTCGAAAACTTGAATCTGAATAAAGAAAACAGTGTAGTTCAGTAAGTGCAACTCATAACAGAGATTTAAACTCAATGATTACAGAAGCATAAGACAACCAAAGGAACTCTAACAGCAAGATAAGAGCCAAAGAATCTTACATATGACTCATACTGTACTAATTGCATTTACCTCTTGGCTAATGCTCTTGATGTAATAAACCAAGAATATCATGATGACCCAGAGCAGCACCAGAGTCAAGTTACTACAAGTTGAGAAGTTCGAGATCTGCAAGAACAAGACCAATTAATTCCAAATATGAGGATGTACCATAATGCCAACAAAAAGTTTAAACTACCCATAAGTTAAATTTTGAATAATGAATTGAAGTGGCAACAGAAGAGCTTACCCGCTTAAATATGGATTTGCGGTACTTCCCTGAGCGAGAGCATTCTGCACACTGGCAATGAATTACCTTTGTTTTCTTGGATGCTGCTCGGCACAACTTCAGTATTGTATACGGCACCAAAGGCAGTGCCATTATTGTTAAAATGAAAATCGGAAACAATGCACTATTCTCTTCTGAAGCAGCCATGGCGATCTTCTACCTTAAACAAGTTCTAATCAGTTATTGGTAAAGTCAGCAACTCTGGCATAATCTACACTTCCTTCTACGACAATTAATTTAAAATGAAATTATCAAAAGAGCAAAAATCAATTACACAAAAAAATTCGAAAATGTCTCGTTTTAAATTTAATAAAATAGATTCAGCTTGCCAATTATTGGGGAAAAAAACTAAAAAACCCTAATTACTAACTGATAAATCTGGTAGCTAAAAAGAAATCAAGCCAAAGGAGTAGAGCTGCTAGCACCGCCAAAGTCGACCAACAGCTAATTAACTCAAACCAATTAGGATAACAAAATTAACAAACAAAATAAAGGAAACACTAAAAGAAACCTAAAATCTGAAATTGGCACAAAATTTTGAGGAAATTAGCTACAATTCGAATAAAATTTCTAGCTGCAATATATCATTCATGGTTATTGGAAATTTTAAAAAAAAAAAACCCCGTAAAATCTCAACATATTTACATAAAATTAAAAGAACAATGAAAGGGATAAAAGAAATTATTTAACCTTCGAAAATTAAATTTCAGATCGCGATCTGCTTCAGAGCCGACTTTGTGTAGGATGGCGTGAGAAAAAAATATAAAAATGTGTGCGAGAGAGTAATGTTCTTGGGCTTTTGTATTGGGCAGGGTTCGGTGTAGTTTTCCCAATTTAGCCTTCGAGAAAATTCATTAACTAAGGTTATTAATTGTCATATTAAATTTTTTTTTAAAATATGGTCACCACCTTTTGATAAGAGTACTACTGTATTTCCGTAAGAGTATTATGATGACTCGTGTATAGAACGACTAGTTTGCTTTTGATTTAATATATATGTACTAATTTATTTATTTTTTAAATAAAAAAGTAAAATGAAATTCAATTCTTAATATAAGATCCTCCACAATATTTTTACATTCGTATTGTATAATATAGTGGTTTAAGGTGATTTCCAAAAATAAAAGGGATACAAATAAGATAGACAACGTAGTTGTGACTGTAATATATAAACGATAAAGGCCAATACTGTCAAAGCTTTGTTGGGAAAGGCTGAGACTTACGTCTTTAAATATACACTCGAAGTCTTACTCTGCGTAAATGTCATGTGTAAATTTTCAATCTTACCATGCATGGTTACTGCAGATGGATTTTGTCAAATTCTTTATTTGTTTCTGCTTGTATGCTTTGTACGCTTAAACTCTCAACATATATACTTAAGTGATACTGATTTTGAAGAAAATCTATCTTGATCGTCGTCTAAAAATTAAAAATTTAATCAATCGTAACTTATATAAGAGTTAATTAAACCAAACATCTCTAACCCATGGCCTTTATTTTAAAACATTCTAATTACATTTTAATCTACCGATGTTTTATCAATAGGGTCTTTTTATTATTAAAATTGTTAATTTAATCATTAAACGATATGCCGATATTATATGACATAATTAAAAATTTTAAAAATAAACATTATAAAAAATTTGGTTTTGAGATTTTAAAACTTTTATAAAAATTATTGTTGATTTTTTTAACTTTTAATTTTAAAATTATATAACAACATTTTACTTTAAAAAAAACATTTTAAATTACATGACATAAGATTTTAGGATGATATCAAATTCGCCCAACTGCTGTGCTACAAATTGGATCCACCTTTATTCAAAAATTTAGGATAGATTTTAAAATATAATTAAAATTATTTTAAATTAATATTTTTATTTAAAAATAAAACGTAAGAATATTTTTAAGAGGCGGCTGTGGAGTATGGCCTATGGGTGATCAATTGCAACCGCCTTCAGATGAAAACAAACATCTTTTATTTTCTAATATTTTATCTATATCTAATATTTTTCAAACTTAATTTACTTTAAATTAAATTATTTAAAATAATTATTATTTTTAAATTATAAACAAACATCTTTTATTTTCTTACAAATTTTAATCATTTTATTTTTCATAAGTTAAAATTTTTTATTTTACCTAAAATTTCGAACCTTGAACTGAAATATAATATATATTGGTGTTTTTGGGTTTTAGCAAATTGATCATTACTCGATTGGCTTTCACATAGACTTCAACTGGGTCTGGTACAGTGAAAAGTTATGGATATATGATGAAATCCATAAAGTTGGGTAATATATTTCCATTTTTGGTTCATACAAAAAATAGAAAATCTCCATTTCGTGATGGACAAAGCACAAACAAAGGCCGAGAATGTTTCGATGTGATTTACTTTATTCATTTCTATTATTTGGATTGATTACAAAAAATCGTTTTCATAAAATCTAGACGGATTGATTTTTTTTTTTTTTGGACAAGTAATGCTACATTCATGTTATCATATCTTTTGCTTCCTTTTCTTTCTAGTGACGCTTCTAAAGGTCATCCTGCCAAACCCACAAAACTTAAAAGATATACATACACTACCCTTCTTTCCTTTTTCTAGTATTTTCTTTCACTATCTTCTTTGTTAAGTCAATTGCCAAACCCACACAACTTTCTGTGGTTGCATGATCCATGCTAATTTAGTACACATTAGTCATATCATTCATCTTATCCTACTTCCACAAAAAAGGGCATATGATAGCTATGGTTTCATAGAGTTTTTTTTTTTTATAAATCTAATCTAAACCCAATTGAAAGTAACTCAAGAAAATTTAGTCAAATAGCGTAGTTTTGTACATATAATATATAAAAATCAAAACATAATTACCTCAACATTTTAATCAAAACATTCAAAAGAAATAAAAGAAAAACCATTAAAATCACGTGTAAATTGGAAAAGGGTCACGTGCTCTGCCACATAGGTGGGATGAAGGAAGAGCCGTAAAAACAATGTCAAAGGGCTGAGATTGCCTCAAAACTCAAAGATTCCATAATCTCCATTAGCAAATTTAGTAATGTGAAACAGCTCACACCTGATAATTTCCCTCTCAGAAATATGATTTACGTAAAACGACGGGTGGAAGGGAAAAAAAGGATCCAATACTTTTCACTCACACAGTACGTTCGAATCATACACCGTTCAAAATTTTAATATTCCCGACTGAACAAAAAGTAAAGCTTCCCATTAAGAAAATGGCACACGAAAAAAAAGAAGGTATCCAACAAAAAATTAACGGTTCGAGATCTTTCAATAAAAGAAGGTTACAGAAAAGGCAAGCGACAAAGGTACAGTTGATTTTTTATTTTGAGATTTTGCCTGGGGTATGAGGGACCCACTAAATCACAATGGAAACGTGCCACGTGGGATTTGATCGTATGATCATGATTAGCTTACGCTGCTAAGGGGGGTAGGTGGACCAGGTCGCACTATGAGAATGATGTGTAGGGTGCCAAACAGCTGCTTTTTCCATTGAATTACTATCTCATATACAAAGAAGAGAGCCCAGGTCCTGAGCGGTGACCCGGTGGATCTCCACGCTAAGTCGCCTCAAAACTTTTAAAATCTGTACGCGCCGCCACGAGAGTGGCATAAAAGGAAAAGCAACTGCATCATGCGCAATTGTCACGTGTGAATTTTCAATTCTATCACAGTTAAATGCTTGTTTAGTAGCACTTAAAAAATACTTTATAGAAAAAATTGTGTTAAACAAGTTATTTTTTGCTAAAATTTTAGATTTTGAAAAATACTAAAATTTTAGTTTTCTCACTCAAAAATATTTTTGGTGTTTAATTACTTTTCACCCTCCAACAACATAATATTTTCTCTTCTTTTTCTTTTCTTGATGTTTAATTATAAATGTGTTAAAATCATTAATTAAAATTAAAAAATATTTTAAAATAATATAATTGTGTTAATATATAATTACAAATATTTAATGGTTATATTTAAATATTTAAAATATAACTTATATATTCTAATTAAAATTTATAAATAATTATTATTTATTACTTAAGAATATTTAAAATTTATATTTCATGTATTAAAATATTAACAATAAGTTATAATAATTTTTTATATTCTTATTAAAATATAAATACTATTAACTAATTTAAATATTATTTAAATGCATATTTATTAGTTGATAAAATCATGTCTAAAATAAACATTTTATTTTTAAAATCATTTTTCAACGCAATTAAATACTCAAACTTTAAGCAATGCCCATTTGAAAACCCTGCACCAAAAAGATATGGCATTATCTTAACTCTTAAAGAGGATTAGTTATCTTAATAATTAGAATTAAAATACATAGCTGCTTATTCTAAAAGATAAATTACTTGTCTTCCATCTGGATGTCCATATTTCTCAAAATTTTCACGGGATATAGGATCTGTGAGAGCCTGATAAGCCTTGGCTATGTACTCCACGAAATACTTGTGAGCCTCTGAAAAATTGATATAATTTAAACTATTAATGAATAAATGTTATCATTCAAATGCCTTTTCTTCTTGCTAATCTATAGGAATTCGTATAACTACACAACTAAAACACCTTCAACCTGGATCTGGATTTTTATCTGGATGGTATTGAACAGAAAGTCTCCTATATGCTTTCTTTATTTCAGAATCTGTAGCTCCAGGCTGCAACCCAAGTATACTGAAAGGCTCGAAAACTTGAATCTGAATAAAGAAAACAGTGTAGTTCAGTAAGTGCAACTCATAACAGAGATTTAAACTCAATGATTACAGAAGCATAAGACAACCAAAGGAACTCTAACAGCAAGATAAGAGCCAAAGAATCTTACATATGACTCATACTGTACTAATTGCATTTACCTCTTGGCTAATGCTCTTGATGTAATAAACCAAGAATATCATGATGACCCAGAGCAGCACCAGAGTCAAGTTACTACAAGTTGAGAAGTTCGAGATCTGCAAGAACAAGACCAATTAATTCCAAATATGAGGATGTACCATAATGCCAACAAAAGTTTAAACTACCCATAAGTTAAATTTTGAATAATGAATTGAAGTGGCAACAGAAGAGCTTACCCGCTTAAATATGGATTTGCGGTACTTCCCTGAGGAGAGCATTCTGCACACTGGCAATGAATTACCTTTGTTTTCTTGGATGCTGCTCGGCACAACTTCAGTATTGTATACGGCACCAAAGGCAGTGCCATTATTGTTAAAATGAAAATCGGAAACAATGCACTATTCTCTTCTGAAGCAGCCATGGCGATCTTCTACCTTAAACAAGTTCTAATCAGTTATTGGTAAAGTCAGCAACTCTGGCATAATCTACACTTCCTTCTACGACAATTAATTTAAAATGAAATTATCAAAAGAGCAAAAATCAATTACACAAAAAAATTCGAAAATGTCTCGTTTTAAATTTAATAAAATAGATTCAGCTTGCCAATTATTGGGGAAAAAAACTAAAAAACCCTAATTACTAACTGATAAATCTGGTAGCTAAAAGGAAATCAAGCCAAAGGAGTAGAGCTGCTAGCACTGCCAAACTCGACCAACAGCTAATTAACTCAAACCAATTAGGATAACAAAATTAACAAACAAAATAAAGGAAACACTAAAAGAAACCTAAAATCTGAAATTGGACAAAATTTTGAGGAAATTAGCTACAATTCGAATAAAATTTCTAGCTGCAATATATCATTCATGGTTATTGGAAATTTAAAAAAAAACCCGTAAAATCTCAACATATTTACATAAAATTAAAAGAACAATGGAAGGGATAAAAGAAATTATTTAACCTTCGAAAATTAAATTTCAGATCGCGATCTGCTTCAGAGCCGACTTTGTGTAGGATGGCGTGAGAAAAAAATATAAAAATGTGTGCGAGAGAGTAATGTTCTTGGGCTTTTGTATTGGGCAGGGTTCGGTGTAGTTTTCCCAATTTAGCCTTCGAGAAAATTCATTAACTAAGGTTATTAATTGTCATATTAAATTTTTTTTTAAAATATGGTCACCACCTTTTGATAAGAGTACTACTGTATTTCCGTAAGAGTATTATGATGACTCGTGTATAGAACGACTAGTTTGCTTTTGATTTAATATATATGTACTAATTTATTTATTTTTAAATAAAAAGTAAAATGAAATTCAATTCTTAATATAAGATCCTCCACAATATTTTTACATTCGTATTGTATAATATAGTGGTTTAAGGTGATTTCCAAAATAAAAGGGATACAAATAAGATAGACAACGAGTTGTGACTGTAATATATAAACGATAAAGGCCAATCATCAAAGCTTTGTTGGGAAAGGTGAGACTTACGTCTTTAAATATACATCGAAGTCTTACTCGTAAATGTCATGTGTAAATTTTCAATCTTACCATGCATGGTTACTGCAGATGGATTTTGTCAAATTCTTTATTTGTTTCGCTTGTATGCTTTGTACGCTTAAACTCTCAACATATATACTTAAGTGATACTGATTTTGAAGAAAATCTATCTTGATCGTCGTCTAAAAATTAAAAATTTAATCAATCGTAACTTATATAAGAGTTAATTAAACCAAACATCTCTAACCCATGGCCTTTATTTTAAAACATTCTAATTACATTTTAATCTACCGATGTTTTATCAATAGGGTCTTTTTATTATTAAAATTGTTAATTTAATCATTAAACGATATGCCGATATTATATGACATAATTAAAAATTTTAAAAATAAACATTATAAAAAATTTGGTTTTGAGATTTTAAAACTTTTATAAAAATTATTGTTGATTTTTTTAACTTTTAATTTTAAAATTATATAACAACATTTTACTTTAAAAAAAACATTTTAAATTACATGACATAAGATTTTAGGATGATATCAAATTCGCCCAACTGCTGTGCTACAAATTGGATCCACCTTTATTCAAAAATTTAGGATAGATTTTAAAATATAATTAAAATTATTTTAAATTAATATTTTATTTAAAATAAAACGTAAGAATATTTTTAAGAGGCGGCTGTGGAGTATGGCCTATGGGTGATCAATTGCAACCGCCTTCAGATGAAAACAAACATCTTTTATTTTCTAATATTTTATCTATATCTAATATTTTTCAAACTTAATTTACTTTAAATTAAATTATTTAAAATAATTATTATTTTTAAATTATAAACAAACATCTTTTATTTTCTTACAAATTTTAATCATTTTATTTTTCATAAGTTAAAATTTTTTATTTTACCTAAAATTTCGAACCTTGAACTGAAATATAATATATATTGGTGTTTTTGGGTTTTAGCAAATTGATCATTACTCGATTGGCTTTCACATAGACTTCAACTGGGTCTGGTACAGTGAAAAGTTTTGGATATATGATGAAATCCATAAAGTTGGGTAATATATTTCCATTTTTGGTTCATACAAAAAATAGAAAATCTCCATTTCGTGATGGACAAAGCACAAACAAAGGCCGAGAATGTTTCGATGTGATTTACTTTATTCATTTCTATTATTTGGATTGATTACAAAAAATCGTTTTCATAAAATCTAGACGGATTGATTTTTTTTTTTTTTTTTTGCACAAGTATATCTTTTGCTTCCTTTTCTTTCTAGTGACACTTCTAAAGGTCATCCTGCCAAACCCACAAAAATTAAAAGATATACATACACTACCCTTCTTTCCTTTTTCTAGTATTTTCTTTCACTATCTTCTTTGTTAAGTCAATTGCCAAACCCACACAACTTTCTGTGGTTGCATGATCCATGCTAATTTAGTACACATTAGTCATATCATTCATCTTATCCTACTTCCACAAAAAAAGGGCATATGATAGCTATGGTTTCATAGAGTTTTTTTTTTTTTTTTTTTTATAAATCTAATCTAAACCCAATTGAAAGTAACTCAAGAAAATTTAGTCAAATAGCGTAGTTTTTGTACATATAATATATAAAAAATCAAAACATAATTACCTCAACATTTTAATCAAAACATTCAAAAGAAATAAAAGAAAAAACCATTAAAATCACGTGTAAATTGGAAAAGGGTCACGTGCTCTGCCACATAGGTGGGATGAAGGAAGAGCTGTAAAAACAATGTCAAAGGGCTGAGATTGCCTCAAAACTCAAAGATTCCATAATCTCCATTAGCAAATTTAGTAATGTGAAACAGCTCACACCTGATAATTTCCCTCTCAGAAATATGATTTACGTAAAACGACGGGTGGAAGGGAAAAAAAGGATCCAATACTTTTCACTCACACAGTACGTTCGAATCATACACCGTTAAAAATTCTAATATTCCCGACTGAACAAAAAGTAAAGCTTCCCATTAAGAAAATGGCACACGAAAAAAAAAAGGTATCCAACAAAAAATTAACGGTTCGAGATCTTTCAATAAAAGAAGGTTACAGAAAAGGCAAGCGACAAAGGTACAGTTGATTTTTATTTTGAGATTTTGCCTGGGGTATGAGGGACCCACTAAATCACAATGGAAACGTGCCACGTGGATTTGATCGTATGATCATGATTAGCTTACGCTGCTAAGGGGGTAGGTGGACCAGGTCGCACTATGAGAATGATGTGTAGGTGCCAAACAGCTGCTTTTTCCATTGAATTACTATCTCATATACAAAGAAGAGAGCCCAGGTCCTGAGCGGTGACCCGGTGGATCTCCACGCTAAGTCGCCTCAAAACTTTTAAAATCTGTACGCGCCGCCACGAGAGTGGCATAAAAGGAAAAGCAACTGCATCATGCGCAATTGTCACGTGTGAATTTTCAATTCTATCACAGTTAAATGCTTGTTTAGTAGCACTTAAAAAAGTACTTTATAGAAAAAATTGTGTTAAACAAGTTATTTTTCTAAAATTTTAGATTTTAAAAATACTAAAATTTTAGTTTTCTCACTCAAAAATATTTTTGGTGTTTAATTACTTTTCACCTCCAACAACATAATATTTTCTTCTTTTTCTTTTCTTGATGTTTAATTATAAATGTGTTAAAATCATTAATTAAAAATTAAAAAATATTTTAAAATAATATAATTGTGTTAATATATAATTACAAATATTTAATGGTTATATTTAAATATTTAAAATATAACTTATATATTCTAATTAAAATTTATAAATAATTATTATTTATTACTTAAGAATATTTAAAATTTATATTTCATGTATTAAAATATTAACAATAAGTTATAATAATTTTTTATATTCTTATTAAAATATAAATACTATTAACTAATTTAAATATTATTTAAATGCATATTTATTAGTTGATAAAATCATGTCTAAAATAAACATTTTATTTTTAAAATCATTTTCACGCAATTAAATACTCAAACTTTAAACTAAACTTTTCAAAAGCATTGTTAAACTAACCTTAATTGTTATGGGTGGGTTTAGTTCGATGAATAAATTTTATTCAAATTATTTTAATTTTTTATATGTTTATACTTTGTAATAGTTTAATTATATTGCAACATTATCTGACTATATATTTATACATGTAATTAACGTTAAGATTTAATTTCACTGCATTTATACCGGTGAGCTCTTAAGAAAGCTACTGTAGCAACTGGTGCCTCGAGCGCAAGAATCGCACGGTAGAAAACACATGTACGTCATTGCACTCCTCGACATTTAAATATGTTGATTTTGTACACTAGAAAATACGATAGGTTTAAACTTGTCCGAATAACCTAATTAGATTTCGGTTAAATTAAGAATTAATGATATGTTTAATTCAATAAATACGTAAAGATATGATAAAAAAATTATATTTATATTTTATTTTGATATATATGTACTTATGTACTTAAAAATAAGTCCGAGCAATGTGTATATTTGTTCTAAAGTGCTTTTAGTGGTAAGAACAAGGTTGAGGAGGTGACAAATTCGGTGTAGGGTGTTTAAATATTAGTAGGGGTGTTCAAACAGTCTTTTTGATTAATACTCGAATCAAATTATTTGAAATATAAAAAATTTTAACCTTTAACCGAATCAAAATTTTTTCAAATACATAAACTGAACCAAATTTTATATGTTTTTATCATTTGGTTAAAATAAATATAAAGCATATAATTTTAATGTTTAAAATTATTTTAGCTTTCCATTTAATTTTTCATTTCTTTTAGAACTTGAGCTTGTATTTTTTTGTCAAATCACCCCAAAACAGATGAAAATGTTAATGCTTGTTAACTTTGCAGACGTGGTATGCACGTGGATTGTCCTGTAGATGAAGTGTTAGCATTTAACTATTTTTTATACTTTTTAATAATTTAATTTTTTTAAATAATTTTTATCATTTTATTGAAATATTTAAATTAAAAATAAATGCTGATGTGTTATTCTCGTGGCAATCAACATGTATGTTACATCAACACATTTAAAGAATATTAAATTTTTATCTATTTTAGAGTGATTTGACAAAAAAAAAATTTAAGAGCTAACAAAAGGCGAAAAATTAAAATGATTTTTTTTGGTCAAATGAGTTGTTATGCCCTAGTTTGAAGCTCCTTAAAAATGGAATGTAGATCAATTATAAGACATGATTTAGCCTTTAAATTTGGATATGAATTACTATACCGATTGCTAGATTAATATCATTAAACAATAATATTTTAGTTTTTTAAAAAATATTTTAACTATTTTAAAATATTTATAATCGAAATTAACTAAAAGAATAAAAATAATTTCTCAAGAAATTAAACCTTAAAAATTAAATTGAAAAGAAGCTACCGAACTTGAAGACTAATGCAGTCTAACATAAGAAATATTCTTAAGCGTGTATCAAACTGAAAGACACGCACGTGAAGAGAGCGTGGTGATGATGCCCCAATCCTTTTGTCCATAGATATCCAGTAAGATTTCGAGTACGAAAACAGCAAGAGAGATGGCGCGCGTGTATTATAAAAAAAAAAATGAATTTAGAAGCATCGTCCTCACAAATTGCCCCCAATACTGTGTCCCCCCCTTTCCCCACTCCTTTTTGACATTTTCACAAAGTCAAAGAAAAAGCTAAAGTGGAGAAAGATCAAAAACTCATCAATGAACCTCCATAAAAAAATCAACAATTTCTTTTTCCATTTATTTATTTTTTCTTTATAAATAAATTAACAATTACCAAGTCAGTGCACCGCCATTTCCTCTCTTTTATGGTCTTTTTTTTTATAAATGTTTTCCTTTGTTTCACACCAAAACAAAAGTCAACGTCGTCCTTTCTGCCTGTGTTTCATTGTTTCTTTTTCTTTCCCAATTTGCGTATAAGAAAAAAAATAGAACACAGCTGAGGTTTTTATTTTGAATTTGAAAGCTTTCGTTGATGGCTGAGGATTGGGATCTTTATGCGGTGGTGCGGAGTTGCACGTCGGCGGCTAACACCACCAGAGCCGTCGAAAATAATAATAATAATGAGAATTGCAGTAGTTCCTTTGAGGACCCTTTGGCTTGCTTAGCGTCGTTGACGTTTGAGGAAGACGATGACCCGTTTCCATTTCCCAACCTTTCACAGCTCGCGGAAACCGGTCATCTTCAAGATTCTTATAAACCCTTTTTGCCAAACGCCGACCCCATCGCCGCCGCCGCCATAGATCCCTGCTCTTCAAGCTCACACCAGGGAGGATCTAGCAGCCAACTTCATCAGCACCAAAGGCTACAACACCAGCAAGAACAACCCGCCGCCGCCGGGATTGGCTCCCCGTTGACTCCCACTTCCGCTCCTCTTTTCACTTTCGCCGGATTCGGAAATCAGCAACAAGTACAAACTCAATCCCACCAGCAGCAGCAGACACGAGCTCAACCTCCGGTTCAGACCCCAAGATCAAGAAAGAGGTAAACCGGAACAGTATTTGTATTTGTTTGTGTTCATCTTTTACAACACTAAAAAAAAAGCACCATTTTTTTATTTGTTTGGTTTCTGGTTTTGTAGGAAGAACCAGCAAAAAAGAACAGTATGTCATGTAACAGCAGATAAATTGTCGTCAGATCCGTGGGCATGGCGTAAATATGGGCAAAAGCCCATCAAAGGCTCTCCTTATCCAAGGTTCAGTACCTTTTCGACGTTTCTTTCTTTTGTTTTTTAATGTCTGAGAAAAGTGTAAAATTTTTAAAAAGATGAATTTTGGTTTCTCTTTTTTTTTCAGAAACTATTACAGGTGCAGCAGCTCAAAAGGTTGTTCAGCTAGAAAACAAGTGGAGCGTAGTAATTTAGATTCCGATATCTTTATAATCACCTACACCGGCGAACACACTCACCCTAAACCCACTCATCGGAATTCCCTCGCCGGCAGTACTCGTAACAAGCTTTCCACCGTTCAAAAACCCACCACAACCAAAGATTCCGCCGCCGAAACCATCCCTACCACCTCCACTGTTTCTTGCTCCTCTCCTCGCTCCACCACGAGTCTCTCCCCTATCTCTCCCACGACAACGCTTTCGGCACCCGAAGACACCGCCGCCGCCGTGCACAAAACCGGTGATAATGGAGGTGAAGAAGAAAGCGTTTACATGGATGTAGAAAGCGATGAAGACGACGATGATCTTCTTATCCCCAACGTGCATGTGGACGAAGATTTATTCAAGGGATTGGAAGAACTGGTTGGAAGTGGTAGTAATGGAGTAGGAATAGGCCCGACCTTTGGTGATAACTTCTCGTCTTGGAGTACCGGTAACTCCGCTGCCGCCGGAGCCGCCGCTAGTGGTGGCTGTTAGATATTGATTTTCATTTTTAATTATTGTCGTCATTTTTTTTTCGGTTTTGGGTACAAAGAAATTAAAAATACTTCGATTTTATTTTATTTTTTCCTTTTTATTATTTCTCCCCAGCCAGATAAATATGTATGATAAAGTGCATATAACATCACAAAATTTATTCTAAATTAATTCTTCTTATATGCAATATGAAAATTTATATATATTATAAAAATCATATTCATAAACTTTACTATGATATTACTAATTTATTAATCGTGTGCAAAATTTTATCATTATTTATATTAAAATAGCGATATGATAAAATTAAATATTATAATATGAGACAAACAAATTCATCAATCATAAAACTCCGGTAATCAAAAATATAATTAGGTTGTAATTGCATGGTATTATTGGCAGGCTTTGATATCCCGAGTACATTGTTATTGCCTACTTTAACTAAGGCAACATCCCCGATAATAATAAGTAATTTTTTTATCATGGGTTTTTTCGAAATATTAAATAATTGATAATTAAATATAAATCACGAGACAATATAATTATCACTAATTATTAATTGTAAAAGTTTTTTTTTTTCGTATCTTTGATTTTCCCTCCTCTATCCTTGTGTTCTTTACTATCACTGTCTCTTTTTTAGCATGAGGAGACTTTTTTCCTTCGAAATAATAATTTTAGCTTCGGTGTTAAGATGTGGTTGTTTCTATGAATGAGGTTTTTGCTCAAGTTGATGAGCACTTGTGTTTTCTCTAGAGGCAAAGGGCGGGATTGGCAGTGACCTAGACTCCCTTTAAAATAAGAAATTATTGCTTTAGATTTTTAAAATTTATAAAATTTTTAAGTTAATATACGGTAAAATTATAGTTTATCTACAAAAATATTAAAATTTTGATTTTTGTCCTTTGAAAATTATAATTTGATGAAATTTTATTTTAACTCTCATAAAAATATATAACTTAATTTCGGCCTCTTAAAAATTTTCTATGCTCTAATTTTCTAGGGTACATAACAACTCGATTTTCTCGAGTTCAAGCCAACTCATTTTTGTCTACATTTAATTTGAAGAATTTAACCTTTAATGAGATTTTACATATAACAAAAGAAAACTAAAATCATCAATATTTTATCCAAAATCCATATTTCTTAAAATCAGATTATTTTATCCAAAATCCATATTTCTTAAAATCATCAATATTTAATTTTCATTAAAGCAGTAATATTGTTTTTAATAAAATATATATTACCTACCTTTCAACCTTCATGATGATAATTCCCTAAATAATTCACCGAAATAATATGTTCATTTTATTACATATGATCATATGATGATACTAATGTTTCATAATGATGCCTTTTAACGAAGTAATTATTTTATATTCCTTTTCGTCAATTTATTCATTGTCTTTTTTAAATTATTTAATAATATTTTAGTAATTTTGAGTAATTTTTTTACCTTGAATACTGAATTAGGTAAAATTTAAAATATAAAATTACTAAAATTATAACATGAAAAATTATTAAAATAATTTTTCCTTTTAATGTTGTCATTAACCCATTTTTCCTTCGCATAATTAATTTATAAATCCAGTACAATTCATTGGAGCTCTCAAAGTCGATATTAGGTACAAACTAATAAGTTTTAAAATTTTAATTGCAGATAAGGTTTGGGATTAAATTAATACAGAAAAATGTATCCACAAAAAAATATATATATAAAAAAACATTTTTATATCTCATATCAAAATTAAATTAAAAATAATTACAACAACAATAATTGCAACAATACAGCTAGCACTTAGCACCTCCCATGACTAATTATATATAATTAAAAATATAAATGATAAACTGTGTAACCGATAAATGCAATTTAAACATATATCAATTGTAACAATAAAAATTATATAAATTATTAAATGGGTACATTACATTTAAAGTCATTAAACTATTAGTAAATTTATGTTTTGATCGCTTAACTTTAACAAGTTATAAAATGGTCCTTAAATTATTAAGAAGTTTTCATTTAAGTCATTAGACTGTTAAAATTGTTGTGTATGGCTTTTGTTCACGTCACCTACAACGATTAAAAGCTATTCTTTCACTTCTTTTCTACAGTTTATTTTTTTTAATAAAACAAATTTGATCATTATGAATCGATAAACCAAAATCCAAATAGCTTTCTTCTCTGGTTTTCAAGGAATATTTTTTTACTCATCAGTGGGTATTAATCCATCGTACCGATCGTCAAATTGTCGCTTAGAGTTTACTAGCTAATTTTTTTATATAAAAAAAAGCCTTAACAACCCATAAACTTGAATAGAAAACTTTTGAATAATTTTAGTGATCATTTTGTAATCATTTGAAATTAAATGATTAAAACATAAAATTATTAATAGTTTAGTGACCTTTGAGTATAATTTACCCAAAAATTATATAGAATTATTAAATTGACCAGCATTTCGGAGCAGTCAAAGTCAAAGTGATAAAATGACGGTTGTTGTTGGAACCGCAAGAAATTAAAAAGAAAAAAGAGCTTAAATGTAAATCGGGGGTTCAGATCATGAAACCATGTCTGGTTCGGTCGGGTGTGAAAACGGATGCCCTTTATGACAAGACAAAAGCCAAGATTCGTTTCCTGTCAGTTCACACGGTGGACTTTAGCTATAACAAATTGGGTTTCCAAGGTCAAATATTTTTTTAATTTATAGATTTTTAGAGTTAGTCAAACTTGTTTTTATTTGGTTAAACTCTACAATTATTCTAATAATAATATTTTTAAATTGATTAGAATATTGCAATATTTTAATTCGATAGGGAAATAAAGTAATATAAGGGTTTATTTGGGTGAAGTTAGAAGAATTTTTAAGGGGTGATAAAGTTTTAATTTTTATAGTTTATATTTTTATAATTTATAAATGATTAAATCAAATTTTTATAATTTTAGGGGGTCAAAGTGTAATTTTATTTTTACTGATTTAAAATTTTTAAAAAATTTAAAGGGCCAAAATAGTAATTTTATATTTTAGGGGGGCCGGGGCCCATGCAAGCCCCCCTTGGCTACGCCCCTAGTTTGTTTGGATGACACGAGTGTAATTACTCTATTATAATTATAACGTGTTTGATTAAAAGAGTATAATTATATTGTAATTCTTTGTGTTATGTTTAATAGTACAAATTGTAATTTCATAGTTACGTAAATTATATTTTTTAAAATAATTACTATAGAAATTATTAGCACGATTAAAAATAATTTCTAAACAAATAATAATAATTAAAATCAAAATTATTATATGTATTATGTCTAAAAAATAGTTGATAATACGATCGCTGATAAAAAAATTAAAAAAAAATACATCATATGCTCATTATTATCACTTTTTGGTCACTGACCGAGTTCATTATTATATGGATTTGAATTTGCATCATTAAGATTATCAAGTTTCTTTCTTCCATATATTTTATGAAGCACGGATCATTTCAATTTCACCTACGGTTGAAGTTATAAAATATACATATTAATATGATTCAACCTTTTTTTTTTCAAGCTATACTAAAGTGATGTTAATATCATAAACATTTTGTAGAGTAACGAATGTCTTCTAAAGCATATTTTGAAGCCTTGAATGGCTAAAATTAAAGAGTTCACGAGCTGTCTATGATGTTTGTATCTGACATCATTTCTTTCAAATGATATCATACCCCATGATATGGTGTAAGAAAACTTTTTCTATTTGCATAGTTAACTTCGGCCTTATAATATTTAGGTTCACAGTCCGAATAATTTGTAACTTTAATTATAAAATTTATATAAACTCAAATTGGACGACTTATGCTAAGTTATATCATTTTTTAATACATAAATTAAGTAAAAAACAAAACAATATAATCTTTATAAAGAAATTATAAATTGTCGAAAACTCTCATACATGTTAATGTTTATAATATAATTTTTATAACTTATATATAATATTTTTTTTTTGAAATTTGATTGGGGTGTAATTACTTGTAGGATTACTCCAATTCTCACCGAACCTTAAGAATTGAAAAGTGTAATTAGGCTATTCCACTTACACCCAATTCGGTGGGACTCACCGATTACAATTGTTACCCAAACATGTCACCATTGTGTAATTACACCTTAATCTAATTACTTTGTGGCTTTACAAACACTACCTAAATGTTTAACGGGTTTAAAATGTACTAACACTAGTATGGTTCTCACCCCATTTCATGTTGGGTACCAAATCACGTAAAAATTAAAAATATATAAATTAAATCTCAAATTTAAATGAAATACAGGGACCAAAATTAAAATTTAACCATTAATAGAGAGATTAAAACTAAAATTTAACCATTATATTTTCATGTAAAAAAACAACAACAAATAGATAGGTATCATGTAAGGAAGATCAAGAACCTTCCATATATAGTAGTATAGATAGAGCCAATATTTTCGCTTTAAATTTATTTATTACATTTTGTTAAAGTGTTTTAAGGTTTAAAACGTTTTGGATAAATTATTTTATAGATTATTTCATAACATCATTCATGGTTTATTTTAACTCTGAACTATGTTTCAAGAAATTTTTTTATATTATTAACATATAATTTTGATAAATTTTTTATTTTAAATTTCAAACCCATAATCCTAAACTTCGAACCTCGTGTTCAAAGTTTATAATTTCAAATTTCGGGTTCAAGATTTAAGGTTCAGGATATGATCCATAAAAATAATTTCTCTACATTTTGAGATAATCATAGAATTTAAATTTTATATTAATTTATTTTTGGATTCATAATTTTAAAATTAAAGAATATAAAATAAAGTCGAGAACAGATTTAAATTAAACTGAAACTAGGTTGACTTTAGATAGGATTTTTTTGACGTCATGATGCATTGACAAAGTGAAATCTAATTCTATTTTTGAGCTTTAAGCTTCAAAGAATATTGAGGGGTGGGGTGCAATAAATAATGAAATATTCTTAGGAAATAATAAAAATAATGTGAATGATGAATAATCATAGTGAAGGGTTGCACAAGAATCTAATGATGTAAAATAGGGAGATGCAAGTTGTTAGGCCAATCTTAATAAAGCTACTTAAATGGAACAATGTGTGACCTAAGGCATCCCTTTCTCCTTCTACAACCCCTCGAGGGGTCATTTTTTTTATGTAATAAATAAGAGGAAATCTATTTATTTTTACTCTCAAAAGTGCAATTTTATTTTTAGCATGTTGGAGGTATGGAGTTAGGATGAGTTAAAATATTATTATATATCGGAGAGATAATCCGTTATATTGATAAAATTTAAGTGATTTATATTTTATTTATATATGTACTTATGTACTTAAAAATAAGTCCGAGCAATGTATATTTGTTCTAAAGTGATTTTAGTGGTAAGAACAAGGTTTGAGGGTGACAAATTCGTGTAGGGTGTTTAAATATTAGTAGGGTGTTCAAAATTTTTGATTAATACTTAATCAATTATTTGAAATATAAAAATTTTAATCGTTAACCAATCAAAATTTTTCAAATACATAAACCGAACCAAATTTTATATGTTTTTATCATTTGGTTAAAATAAATATAAAGCATATAATTTTAATGTTTAAAATTATTTTAGCTTTCCATTTAATTTTTCATTTCTTTTAGAACTTGAGCTTGTATTTTTTGTCAAATCACCCCAAAACGGATGAAAATGTTAATGCTTGCTAACTTTGCAGACGTGGTATGAGTAGATTGCCCTAGATGAAGTGTTAGCATTTAACTAATTTTTATACTTTTTAATAATTTAATTTTTTAAAATAATTTTATCATTTTATTGAAATATTTAAATTAAAAAATTAAATATTGATGTTATTCCGCAATCAACATGTATGTTACATCAACACATTTAAAGAATATTAAATTTTTATCTATTTTAGAGTGATTTGAAAAAAAGTTTAAGAGCTAACAAAAGGCAAAAATTAAAATGATTTTTTGGTCAAATGAGTTATTATGCCCTAGTTTGAAGCTCCTTAAAATGGAATGTAGATCAATTATAAGACATGATTTAGCCTTTAAATTTGGATATGAATTACTATACCGATTGCTAGATTAATATCATTAAACAATAATATTTTAGTTTTTTAAAAAATATTTTAACTATTTTTAAAATATTTATAATCGAAATTAACTAAAAAGAATAAAAATAATTTCTCAAGAAATTAAACCTAAAAATTAAATTGAAAAGAAGCTACCGAACTTGAAGACTAATGCAGTCTAACATAAGAAATATTCTTAAGCGTGTATCAAACTGAAAGACACGCACGTGAAGAGACGGGTGATGATGCCCCAATCCTTTTGTCCATAGATATCCAGTAAGATTTCGAGTACGAAAACAACAAGAGAGATGGCGCGTGTATTATAAAAAAAAAAGAATTTAGAAGCATCGTCCTCACAAATTGCCCCTAATACCGTGTCCCCCCCTTTCCCCATCCTTTTTGACATTTTCACAAAGTCAAAGAAAAAGCTAAAGTGGAGAAAGATCAAAAACTCATCAATGAACCTCCATAAAAAATCAACTATTTCTTTTTCCATTTATTTATTTTTTCTTTATAAATAAATTAACAATTACCAAGTCAGTGCACCGCCATTTCCTCTCTTTTATGGTCTTTTTTTTTTTATAAATGTTTTCCTTTGTTTCACACCAAACTAAAGTCAACGCGTCCTTTCTGCCTGTGTTTCATTGTTTTTTCTTCCCAATTTGCGTATAAGAAAAAATAGAACACAGCTGAGGTTTTATTTTGAATTTGAAAGCTTTGTTGATGGCTGAGGATTGGGATCTTTATGCGGTGGTGCGGAGTTGCACGTCGGCGGCTAACACCACCAGAGCCGTCGAAAATAATAATAATAATAATATGAGAATTGCAGTAGTTCCTTTGAGGACCCTTTGGCTTGCTTAGCGTCGTTGACGTTTGAGGAAGAGGATGACCCGTTTCCATTTCCCAACCTTTCACAGCTCGCGGAAACCGGTCATCTTCAAGATTCTTATAAACCCTTTTTGCCAAACGCCGACCCCATCGCCGCCGCCGCCATAGATCCCTGCTCTTCAAGCTCACACCAGGGAGGATCTAGCAGCCAACTTCATCAGCACCAAAGAATACAACACCAGCAAGAACAACCCGCCGCCGCCGGGATTGGCTCCCCGTTGACTCCCACTTCCGCTCCTCTTTTCACTTTCGCCGGATTCGGAAATCAGCAACAAGTACAAACTCAATCCCACCAGCAGCAGCAGACACGAGCTCAGCCTCCGGTTCAGACCCCAAGATCAAGAAAGAGGTAAACCGGAACAGTATTTGTATTTGTTTGTGTTCATCTTTACAACACTAAAAAAAAGCACCATTTTTTATTTGTTTGGTTTCTGGTTTTGTAGGAAGAACCAGCAAAAAGAACAGTATGTCATGTAACAGCAGATAAATTGTCGTCAGATCCGTGGGCATGGCGTAAATATGGGCAAAAGCCCATCAAAGGCTCTCCTTATCCAAGGTTCAGTACCTTTTCGACGTTTCTTTCTTTTGTTTTTAATGTCTGAGAAAAGTGTAAAATTTAAAGAAGATGAATTTTGGTTTCTTTTTTCAGAAACTATTACAGGTGCAGCAGCTCAAAAGGTTGTTCAGCTAGAAAACAAGTGGAGCGTAGTAATTTAGATTCCGATATCTTTATAATCACCTACACCGGCGAACACACTCACCCTAAACCCACTCACAGGAATTCCCTCGCCGGCAGTACTCGTAACAAGCTTCCACCGTTCAAAACCCACCACAACCAAAGATTCCGCCGCAAACCATCCCTACCACCTCCACTGTTTCTTGCTCCTCCTCGCTCCACCACGAGTCTCCCCTATCTCCCCGACAACGCTTTCGGCACCCACCCCAAACGAGGAAAATTGAAATTCCCAGATTTAGGTGATAACTTATATATAATATTTTTTTTGAAATTTGATTGGGGTGTAATTACTTGTAGGATTACTCCAATTCTCACCGAACCTTAAGAATTGAAAAGTGTAATTAGGCTATTCCACTTACACCCAATTCGGTGGGACTCACCGATTACAATTGTTACCCAAACATGTCACCATTGTGTAATTACACCTTAATCTAATTACTTTGTGGCTTTACAAACACTACCTAAATGTTTAACGGGTTTAAAATGTACTAACACTAGTATGGTTCTCACCCCATTTCATGTTGGGTACCAAATCACGTAAAAATTAAAAATATATAAATTAAATCTCAAATTTAAATGAAATACAGGGACCAAAATTAAAATTTAACCATTAATAGAGAGATTAAAACTAAAATTTAACCATTATATTTTCATGTAAAAAACAACAACAAATAGATAGGTATCATGTAAGGAAGATCAAGAACCTTCCATATATAGTAGTATAGATAGAGCCAATATTTTTCGCTTTAAATTTATTTATTACATTTTGTTAAAGTGTTTTAAGGTTTAAAACGTTTTGGATAAATTATTTTATAGATTATTTCAACATCATTCATGGTTTATTTTTAACTACTGAACTATGTTTCAAGAATTTTTTTATATTATTAACATATAATTTTGATAAATTTTTATTTTAAATTTCAAACCCATAATCCTAAACTTGAACCTCGTTCAAAGTTTATAATTTCAAATTTCGTTCAAGATTTAAGGTTCGTGGATATGATCCATAAAAATAATTTCTCTACATTTTGAGATAATCATAGAATTTAAATTTTATATTAATTTATTTTTGGATTCATAATTTTAAAATTAAAGAATATAAAATAAAGTGGAGAACAGATTTAAATTAAACTGAAACTAGGTTGACTTTAGATAGGATTTTTTGACGTCATGATGCATTGACAAAGTGAAATCTAATTCTATTTTTGAGCTTTAAGCTTCAAAGAATATTGAGGGGGGGTGCAATAAATAATGAAATATTCTTAGGAAATAATAAAATAATGTGAATGATGAATAATCATAGTGAAGGGTTGCACAAGAATCTAATGATGTAAAATGGAGATGCAAGTTGTTAGGCCAATCTTAATAAAGCTACTTAAATGGAACAATGTGTGACCTAAGGCATCCCTTTCCTCCTTCTACAACCCCTCGAGGGTCATTTTTTTTTATGTAATAAATAAGAGAAATCTATTTTTTTTCTCTAAAAGTGCAATTTTATTTTTAGCATGTTGGAGGTATGGAGTTAGGATGAGTTAAAATATTATTATATATATCGAGAGATATCCGCTTATATTGGCGTAAAATTTAAGTGATTTTATATTTTTTTGTAATTTTTATATCGATTAACATTTTAATAATATAACGTTGTATTTATCAAGATATTTGTATATGTAATGCATGTAAAATTTTGAATTGATTCAAGATTTCTATATTATTGATATGAAATATTGTCTATTTTAATATATATTTAATAGTTGAATTTTTTTTACATAAAACTAATAGTTAGAAAATTTCAATTTATCCAAACTTGTCATGTATAATCTACATGAATGGAGAATGAAATATTACGGATAAATTGTTAAAATACTGATTGTATAAGAAATTATAAAAGGGTGTAAGTAAATCCTATGAATATGTAATGTATCTTATTTATTTAGTTATGGAGTTATTTATTTGAATAATCTCATTATAGGTTCTGATTAGAGGTGTGCATGGGCCGGGCGACCCGGCCCAGCCCGAAGGCTCGCTCGAAATGTGGGAGGGTTTGGGCAAAAATATAGGCCCAAAAAATGGGCTTGGACAAAAAAAATAAAGCTCGTTTAAAAAATGCTCGGATAAGGTATTTTTGGCCCGAGCTTAGCCAAAATTCATTAAATGAAAAAAACTATTTTTTTAATAATATTTTCTTATTATTTTTCTCATTATTTTATTACCATTTTACTATTATGTTTCATTATTTTGTTGTTATTGTTTAGATATTATATAAAACTTATTTTATTGTTAATTTTGTTATTATTTTAAAGACATTTGTTAATTTTGTTTTTATTTTAGAGGCATTTGCTTGTTAAGTTGCATCTATTTTAGTGTTATTTAAGTCTACATATTTTTAAAATTTATTTTCATTTGTTGAAAAATATTTATTTTGATTTTTTAGTATTTTGATGTATTATATATATTAAAAATTATATAAAAGTATAAAATTAATATGTATGGTTAGGCTAGGCCGGTTTTAACATTTTTATATGGGCCGGGCTTGAGCAAAATTTTAGGCCCATTTTTGGGCCCGACCCGGCCCATGCACACCTCTAGTTCTGATCATATTTGTTCTTTTTGATGTAATGCTTAAAACTATCTATAACCTCTTAAATAGGAGAATAATGACTTCAACGTATTCGAAACCACATCATTCTGTATCGACAACAATATTTATTCCAATTAAATTATGGCTCAATTTTAATTTTAAGCAAAGACTAAAGAGCATAAAAGAAAGTGTGGAGCTCTAGTTTTGTCACGAATTTATTTTCCCTTTAGCCATTATGGGCTAACGCTAGTCTTGGCCCAAGACGTTTTCAAATTAGGAGGCCAGAAAGAAACCGAAACCTTCCGATCGTTGAGCCGTTGAGCCACACGAAAAAAGTCGACCGTTGAGATTTCTTCATCCTATGAATTCGCCACACAATATTCAACCACCATCTAAAGCTCAAACTCAATTCCATTCTCTCGCTTTCCGAGCTTTGTCGTCCTTTAATGCATCGCAACAGAAGAAAACCACCTGAGGGAAGGGAAGCGATACGGCGGAACCTCCAGACTCCGACGATAAATAGCACAAGCTTTAAAAAAAGAAAATGTTCCTGCGATTGGTCTCGCGGCCATTGTTGGCGAAGTTCAAAGAGACGACGGGGATCGTCGGATTAGACGTGGTCCCAAACGCCAGGGAAGTCCTTATCGGGCTCTACAACAAGACCTTGAAGGAGATCCAGGCCGTACCGGAAGACGAAGGATACCGTAAGGCCGTGGAGAGCTTCACACGCCACCGTCTGAAGGTATGCCAAGAGGAAGAAGACTGGGAAATGATCGAGAAGCGCCTTGGATGCGGTCAAGTCGAGGAGCTTATCGAGGAAGCGCGTGACGAGCTCACTCTTGGCGGGAAAATGATCGGTTCGTTCCATTCAACCTTTTATTTTTTAAAAAAATTGTTCAATTTTTTATACGTCATTTAGGGTTTTTAGAATGCGAAACTTCAATGTTCAATCAAGCATATGATTGGTTTAGGGTTTCTTTAAGCGAATCTGGGTTAAATTAGAGCTGCTTATTGCATTGTTTAACCAAGGCTGCTTATGGAAAATCAGATAATTTGTTAATAAGAAGACTTTAGAATTGCTTAATTATATAATTCAACAATGGACATGGGAATTTGAATGAATTTGATGGTGAAAGTATTATAGAAATCGACTTGGTATCAGCTGATTGAGTCTTAGCTCAGTAAAGAACATGAGTTTGAGCGTGTTTAAGTGTTGGGTAGAAGTAGACTTTGATAAAAATAATAAAAATTGAGACCGATGTTCATCTTTTTGTAAATTAGTTTATACTATAATTTTTGTCCATGCAGTGAATTGTGTGTTCATCTATCACCTCAATCTTCAAAACTTGCTTTATTTAAATTTGAATCTTTACTTTTCAAGGATTAGATTGATTTTATTACATGGTGTTCTTCTGGTTTCTCATCGCTTGCCCTTCTGCTTCGAACTTTAATGGTCTGGTAGTTGTTTTTCTTATCTTTGGCATATATTTTGTTTCCGGTAACTCATGTTCATAATTTATCAATGCATCTATTTTTAGTCACAGCCATCGATGATTCTTACATACTCCATGTCAGGGTGTTTTTGGTTTTGTTATCATGTTTGTTGGCACTTTTGTTGCTGTTTGTTGTGCTTTAATCTGCTCTTGACTGTCCGGTTAAGATACAAACTAAATTGCCAGAAAGCTTGTTATATTTTTTCATTTTCAAGTAGCAACATGACATTCTATATCATGTTGGTTTTGCAGAGTGGGTTCCTTGGGGTGTTCCCGATGACTACATGGAGATTATTGAAAATGATGCTCCAATTCCCAAGCACGTACCTCAACACCGTCCCGGTCCTCTACCAGAGGAGTTCTACAAGACGCTCGAAGCTGTTTCCAAGAAGGATGAGCCTAAAATCACCTCTGGGGAGCCACAGATAAAGGAGTAATAGCATGCTGAAAAGCATTTGGCTGGAGACAATTAGGTTTTAAGACTCGAGGTTTGCATTTTTTTTTTCTCATCCTTTTTGTTTATGTTTTTCAACCCTGAATTGGTGCCTGTTTCTTCGATGGAACAGAGTTTAAACCCTAATACAATGGAACCATTCAATTGCTAATAATGTTAATATGGGTCCCAAAAATTTTGTTGCCCTATCAGTTTTTTTCTCCGTACATATACATATGTATATGAGTATATATATTCTCCAGCTTGAAATTGGTGTTTGCAGGATTATAAATATGGTATCATGATGTTGAAAATTGCGGGTTAAATTTGTTAAATAAGGATCAAATTGCAAGAATGTGTAAATATTGCAAGCTAAATATGTTAAATAAATTTCAAAATGAAAAAATGTGTAAATTTTGAGAGCTAAATTTATTCTTGTGCCAATAAAAAATATATAAAATTTGCAAAAAATATTAATTAGTGATTAATTGTTCTTAATTGCATTGCTCTATTTTGTTTAGGGAACCAATTTGCTCGAGGGATCAGAGAGTTCTTTTTACCAATGAAAATTACACTTATTGCGAAATTTCATGTTGAATTTATCATTTCAAAAATCATTAGCCTCTACATGAACACTCTCCCTTTCTAAAGGAATGCAAACGGTTACCCTCTCTTACAATTATTTCCCTATCAATCAACTGAGTCACAAATTTCATAAAGTTATGGCAATCTCTGCAAATGCTACTATTCTTAATCACATATATAGTAGCTTTAGAAGGTGTATTTAAAAGACCAAATATGACTGCTAGCTTCTCACTGTGATAATATGAATGCCCAATGCCTTGAAATAAATATCCATGCTTCTTAAACTCAGCTTCAAAAGATTCTATTTGCTCGTAAATTTCATTTGTTTGTGGATGTGATCTTTCCCCTGCAACAAAGACATGGACTTTGTTCCTAATCTCCACCCGGCTATGGCTAGGGTTCTTCCTCAATTGTTTTTCTTTCATAACCGTAAGTGTCCTCTCGGCTAAGTCGTGTCGACCAGAGTCTTGGTATAAGTTCGTTAGCAGTATATAGAAGGCTGGATCCAATGGGTTGAGTTCAAGGCCTTGTTTAGCCGTATGTTCGGCTAACGGTATGTTTCTATGTGCTTTGCAGGCTCGGAGTAATGTTTTGTAGATCGAAGTGTTGGCTGTAAATGGCATTGTTTGTATGACTTCCATAGCTTCCTCTAGGCGGCCACCTTGACCAAGTATATCAACCAAGTGAACATAATGGTCTAATTGTGGCTCTATGTTGTATATTTCTCTCATGGATTGAAAATGCTCAAGGCCGAGATCGGTTAATTTACCGTTACAACAAGCAGACAGTATGGACAAGAATGTTATAGCGTCGGGTTTAACTCCGGATAGTTTCATGTCATCGAAGGTAGAGAGAGCGGAGGGAATGTACCCGTTTGATGTCAATCCAGATATCAACCCGTTCCATGAAAAAATATCTGGCATTCCAATCTCCCCGAATGCTCTTTGTGCATCGTGTATGCATCCGCATTTTCCGTACAAGTTGACTAGCCCGTTTAATACTGAAATGCACTTGCACAAACCCGATTTTACGGAATGACAGTGAAGTTGCTTTCCGGTCATTATTGTGCCCAAATCGGCTGATGCAGATAGGAAACTGGCTGTACTGAATTCATCAATCTTGATATCATCATTTTTCATATCAGTGATAACGTGCAATGCTAACTCATGATGACCCATTTGATTCATTCTCGAGGCCAAAGTAGTATATGTGATTGCATCTCTACGATTCATCGTATCAACTATTTGCCATGCATCATTTAGCATCCCGAATTCGGCATAAAAATCTACAAGAGCATTCTGAACAGCTATTTCTTCATATAAATTTGTTTTCACAACATGTCCATGCAGCATTAGTATCTGAGGAAGCAATTTTGCAGCACCAAAGGACCTGATGATGCCAGAGACGGTAAAAGAATTCGGTTCTATTCCTGCTTCTCTCATCTCCGTAAACAAGTGAAAAGAATAGAGTTGAAGACCATGTTCAGCAAAACCTGCAATCAAAGAGGTCCACGAAACGACATTCGGTAAGCTTATTCCTCTAAACACTCTCAAAGCATCTTCAACATTATCAGAGCATTTGACATACATGTTGATAAGAGCATTTCCAACCAAACATCACCCTCCAAACCGGTCACTACCACCCTCGAGTGAACTTGTTGACCGAGTGCCAAAGACAACATCAACGAGGAGACATTCAAGATGCTGGAAAACATATAGTTATTCGGTATAATTCCAGAGACGCCCATTGCACGAAACGCGGATACAGCCTTTCAAACATAGAGTTTTGTGCAAACCCGAAATAAGAGCTGTCCACAACATGGTATCATATTCAGGTGTCGAATCGAGACCTTTATCGCATCTTCCATCCTTCAAATATCGAAAGTACATATTGACTAAGGCCGTTTTCAATACCACATTCAACTTGACTCCCTTAACAATATATGAGCATGAACCAATTTTCCATAGTTTAAACCATGGACACTACATGCTCCCAAAAGCTTCACAAAAGTAAACTCATTAGGAGCAACCCCAGCCTTAACCATATCGACATAAAGCTGTAAAGCTTGAACCCATCTCTGAGCTAGAACACATGAAGAGATCATCATAGTCCAAGTAACAGTATCATGATTCCCTTTAGTGATAAACAAGTTAGAAGCTTCATTTACTAAACCAAATTTTGAGTAAAAATCAATCAAACCGTTGATTAAAACCGGGTTTTGATCAAACCCTTCTTTATTACATAACCTTGAATGCAAGTCCCATAATCAAACTCCACCATAGAAGAACACGAACGTAGCACACTCGAAAGCGTGAACTCATTCGGGGATTCCCAGACATTAGCATGGAATCAAAACACGAAGGGCTGTATCATGGTTTCCATTCTTGACATAAGCTGATAGAATCCCAGTCCAAGAGACCACATCTTTATGTGGCATTTCGTCGAAGAAGTGGCGTGCTTTGTTCACTCCAAAGCATTTGGCGTAGAGACAAGAGATTGTTGTTCAAATACAAATGATGGTGAAGACCCAGTTTTATTACGGGGCTGTGAACAGATATACCCTGTTTCAAAGAGTTGAAGTTGCAAAATGACAGGATCCTCGAACATGTTTCTTCCAAAAATGTTGGTTCGTTTCGGTTAATGACCCGGTTTGCCGCTTTGCAAAGCATGAAGATCAATGATATGGAAAGTGATGCTTTGAAAAAGTGAATCTACTGCTTAATCAGAATCGCGGGACCTTGCGTGTTTATGAGATAATAATGGATTCGATATCGATTTAGAAAGCAAGAAGCTTAATTGCTTGGAGGCATCAATATCTGGTCTACAAAACTCGCTTTACGTGAAAGAAAAAGAAAAGAAGGGTTAATATATTATTTTGTACCTTAATTTGCTTCAATGTTCAATTTAGTTTATGCTTTTAAATTTCATGTATAGAAAATTTAGGTTGAATTGCTAAAATTGTTAAAAGTCGTTTTGTTAAATTAGAACGTCATTTTCTTTAATTACATTATTAATTATCAAGTGAATATTTTATTTATTTCAAAACTTCATAATAATAAATTTAATAATATTAATAATTAAACTTAAATTTAAAAAATTAAAATTTATATGTTGCTTATATTAGCCTTTAAATTGCTTAATAAACTTTGCCCTACGTAGAAGCATGGAATATAATAGAGAACAGAACCGAAGCAAGAATAAATAAATATATATACACATATATTTTGCTTGCTATTAAATAAATAATTAATGTGTTTTTAGATTTGAGTTTTATTATATATGTTTACCTGATTTTTTATTTATATTTTATTTCGATTTAAGTTTCATTATGTAGCATTTTATATTTATTTTGATCTAATTTGATATATTTTAATTATTAAATTAGTATATATTTTAATAATTGATTTTGATTGTAACTTTTTTTTGTTACTCAAGTATTTACAAGAGTGAGCCTATTAATTAACCTTTCGTGTTCTATGGGCTAGTTAAAAGTAGATGCTGATCATGTAGTTTTAAAATTGCTTTTACGTAGGACAATGATTGAACTCTCAATCACTAGTTAAAGTTTTCATTATCAATTAGTATAATTTTTAATAAATGATTTTGATTGTAATTTTATGTATATATTGATTATAATTATAGGAATTTATTAATATGATTTAATCGTAATTTTTAAAAAATTGAATGAAAACCAATGGCCCAAAAGGTTGAACTGGTCTGTATAAAATTAATAAAAATCGGTTAAAATGGTTTGGACCTGATTTAAGTTAATTTAATTTTGTAGTTATAATTTATAAAACTGTGGGGTAAAATTGTAATTTCGCAATACAAATATAATAAAGAAATCAAATAGTTAAAAAAGTCGGAAACCATTCAATCTGTTTATATTAGTTTTCTTTGAGGGTCAATCTTATTCAGAAAATCAAAATCCCCTCTTCCATTGATCTTTTGATCCTCTAGAGACTTCTCTTCCTCGTTGTGTGTCTCTGGGTTTGCCCTGGTAATGGAGTCTGCTTTAGAAACCAAAGCCAAAGAAGCATACTTCGATGACCACTTTGAACTCGCCTCGATCTCTACTCGCAAGCCATCGGAATCAACCCTAAAAGGCCGAGCTCTACGCTGACCGTGCTCAAGCCAACATCAAACTCAACAATCTCCCTGGTTTCTCCCTTAATTTTTCGCTATTTATCTCACTTTCTATAAGTTTCAAAAAGAAATTAATTGTTAATTCTACTTGTTGCGTTGCAATTTTGTTCGCGCAGATGCTGTGGCAGATGCTAACAAAGCAATTGAGTTGGATCCGTCCATGTCTAAAGCCTACTTGCGTAAAGCGTTAGTTCATTTCCCCTTACCGGCTTTTCCTTTTCCTCTTTAATTTGATTATTTGGGCTCGTCCAATGCTTTAGTCCTTTTTAAAAAAAAAATTATATACTCTTTATTCCCTTGCGTAATATAGTACTTTCTGCGCTGAAATTAATTGTTTCCCCATCGTATTTAATGTATAATTACTAAAGGAATTTGTAGAGTTGTTTTGTAAAAGATTATTATAGGAGAAAATTTTAGTAGTTGATAGAATAGCTAAATTTGTATTCACCCTTTCCCCAGAACAAGCCTTTATAATAATAAGTAAACGTATGTTTGCAGTACTGCGTATGAAGCTTGAGGAGTATCAAACTGCTAAGGCTGCGTTGGAGACTGGGGCTGCTTTGGCACCAGAAGAGTCGAGATTTTCCAAGTTAATTAAAGAATGTGAAGAGCGCATTGCAGGTATATTGTCTTAAAGAACGGGTTTTGGTAAGGGGTGAATTTATCCGAAAGAATTGCTATATAATTAAAAGTATTCTGTTATTGTCTCAGTAACCTCTCTTGTCTTGCTATATAATATCTTTGTGTATTTGTTTAGAGGAAAATGGTGAGTTACCAAAGGAGACGTTGGAAGAGGTGCCAACAAATGTTGTACCTGCAAAAGACGTCTCTTCTGTCAAGGATGTACCTGATCCCATGACTGTTGCAGCACCACCCAAATCAGCTTACAGGTTTGTTCCTATGTATTCTCTTTGTAATGTCAGTGCTATTTTGCATTTGGTGATTTGCAGTTGATCTGGTAAAAAATATTGTGCAGGCATGAATTTTATCAGAAACCAGAGGAAGTGGTTGTCACAATATTTGCTAAGGGAATACCACGAGTGTGTTAAAGTTGATTATGGTGAACAAATAGTAAGTTGCATTGTAGTACATCTTTGTTTTGCAACTTTGTGTGTTTATTTCCTTAAGTGTTCCAGGAGTAGCGTTGAGTTTTTTATTAGTAGGCTAAAGATACACCATCTTTCTTTGTTGCTGTGCAGCTAAGTGTCGCTGTCAATGCACCCGGCAAAGATGCTTATCATTTCCAACCTCGCTTATTTGGAAAGGTATTACATGAAATTTGTGTTGATTATTTTCTGGTTTGTAAGAGTAATGTGGTACATAAGGTTGGCATTTTCCTTTTGGGCAAAGATCCAAATATAGAACTCTGTAGTTAATTCTGGAAATTATTGAAAATACTTTATTGAATGGAATTCTTTTCTTTTTTTTTTAAAGTAGCGACAAATAGGCTTAGTGTTCAATCTTTTGCTATGTGATTGTATCTCTAGCTTAGATGCTAAGTTGTCTTTTTCGGATTGCCAATGTTTGAACAGATAATACCTGACAAGTGCAGATATGATGTTTTGTCAACCAAAATTGAAATTAGGTTAGCAAAAGCTGAACCAATTCATTGGACATCCCTTGAATTTAGCATGGAAGTTGCTGTGCCCCAAAGGATTAATGTATCTTCTGGTAAGTTGATCTCTCCATCCCTTGAATTTTTCTATTTTGTTCACATTAAAAGAATTTCATCTTAATTTGTTTTCAAAGTTCAAACAAACCTGCACAGCTATTTGTTATTCTGCAATATGGGGTTCTTATATTGTAAAATTAGAACACATTGATATCTGCTTCAGTAATGTTTGACCACACTCCATGCCCATATATTTCATGGTTTTCTTTGTTGATGCTTTTGCAATTGAAAATCTTTCCAGTATCATTTGATTGGTTGAACTTGATCTTTGAGCACACATGCTGGTTAAGTGTTCTATGGAAGCTAGAATATCCCTCTAATAATTTGGCTACTAAATATCCTTTTATCGACTTGTGGCCATAACTAATTCTTGTCTTATAGTTGCTGCAAATCAAAGACCATCATACCCATCCTCCAAACCAAAAAGGGTTGATTGGGATAAAATCAAGCTCAAGTAAAGAAGGAGGTACATCAAATATCTTAATTTTATATATGTTTCCCATTGTGTGCATGGGACAACTTGCCCAGTGTAAGTTTGTGGGATGCAATCATGATTTAACACGACCTTTCTGGCTGGTTTTCAGGAGAAAGATGAAAAGCTAGATGGTGATGCAGCTTTGAATAAATTTTCCATGAAATTTATCAGGATGCTGACGAGGATGCAAGAAGGGCCATGCAGAAATCCTTTGTAAGAGATCTAACTCAAAAAGCTTGTTATGCATAATTGTGGTCTTTGGGATAAAATAATGGGGTTTGAACTATCTTATCTGCTGTATGCATTATAGGTGGAATCAAATGGGACTGTTCTTTCATTTAACTGGAAAGAAGTTGGTGTAAAGAAGGTGGAAGGAAGTCCTCCGGATGGTATGGAACTGAAGAAGTGGAGTACTGAGCTCTTTGTTCTCAATGTTATGCTGTTTTGGCCTCCATTATCCAAATGTTGGATACTTTCTCTTCAATCTAATTACAATGCGTCACTTGGCTGTGCTTGATTGTCCAAAATTGCTCCTAAGTAGAGGTAGATGGATTTTCTTTTCCTTTTACTTTGTTTTGTACCCTTCCTTTTAAAGCTTTCTTTTGGAGTTTGTGTAGTTATACTTTGGTAAAAACTTTCCAACACTTTTAAGCTTTGCAATGAAGAATGTGACCGTATTTTGTTTTCTATCTCTATAAACTTGTCATACGCATAGCTATATACCCTGAATATAGGTTTTCTAGTCCTTCTAGTCTTTCGGGAGGCTTAGGTTTTCGATTGCATTCTCCACTTGATGTTGTTAGGTTTGTAGCTTTTTAATGACCTTCAATTATATGGGACATTGGAGCGCATTCGTAACAAGGGATTAGTTGTTGTCTATTGCTCCTATGGATAACCTAATTTAAATCATACAATTTAAAGAGCTTTCAATTTCAAAATACCAAATAAAATTCAATTACTTCATGTGACCAAAAGTTGGGAATCTTGTTTTCCATTATTGGAAAAAATGATATTAATAATTTTTCCGGAAATTTGGTTGCTTTTAATTTGATTAAAAATTTGAATTTATTAAAGTGAGATGATTAAAACATGGTTTAGAATCATCGTTGACCATCTTTTGGTTCAGCAACTCGCTCGTTTATTTCATCTCTTTCACAATACATCATCTTTAAACTCCTGTTCTTTGTGCTTTCCCCTCCATTTTTTCATAATCAGCAATGGCGGATGCCATAGTTATTTACCCAGCACCTTTGCTTACCCACCAAACACCCATGGTAGAGTTCGCCAAGCTCCTCAGTCACCACCCTTCCCTTTCTATCCACATCCTCATCTTCACTACCTTCCCTTCCCAAATTCCCTCCTCCGCCATTCCTCCTAACATCACCTGCCACTACCTCCCCGCTGTCGACCTCCCTTCTCCCGCAACCCACCCATTCTCCCTTCTCTACGATGTCATCCGCCTCAACAACCGCGACTTCCGCCGTGCCCTCCTTACCATCTCCAACAACTATACACTTAAAGCTGTTATCTTCGACTTCTTCTGCACCAGATTCGCTTTCGAAGTCATCTCCGATCTCAACATTCCGGGTTACTGTTTCTGCACCATCGCCGCCGGTTCCGTTGCTTCCTTACTTTATCTGCCCACCCTTCACAACAAATTTACTCAAAAGACCTGATGATGCCAGAGACGGTAAAAGAATTCGGTTCTATTCCTGCTTCTCTCATCTCCGTAAACAAGTGAAAAGAATAGAGTTGAAGACCATGTTCAGCAAAACCTGCAATCAAAGAGGTCCACGAAACGACATTCGGTAAGCTTATTCCTCTAAACACTCTCAAAGCATCTTCAACATTATCAGAGCATTTGACATACATGTTGATAAGAGCATTTCCAACCGAAACATCACCCTCCAAACCGGTCACTACCACCCTCGAGTGAACTTGTTGACCGAGTGCCAAAGACAACATCAACGAGGAGACATTCAAGATGCTGGAAAACATATAGTTATTCGGTATAATTCCAGAGACCCCCATTGCACGAAACGCGGATACAGCCTTTCGAAACATAGAGTTTTGTGCAAACCCGGAAATAAGAGCTGTCCACAACATGGTATCATATTCAGGTGTCGAATTCGAGACCTTTATCGCATCTTCCATCCTTCGAAATCTCGAGTACATATTGACTAAGGCCGTTTTCAATACCACATTCAACTTGACTCCCCTTAACAATATATGAGCATGAACCAATTTTCCATAGTTTAAACCATGGACACTACATGCTCCCAAAAGCTTCACAAAAGTAAACTCATTAGGAGCAACCCCAGCCTTAACCATATCGACATAAAGCTGTAAAGCTTGAACCCATCTCTGAGCTAGAACACATGAAGAGATCATCATAGTCCAAGTAACAGTATCATGATTCCCTTTAGTGATAAACAAGTTAGAAGCTTCATTTACTAAACCAAATTTTGAGTAAAAATCAATCAAACCGCTGATTAAAACCGGGTTTTGATCAAACCCTTCTTTTATTACATAACCTTGAATGCAAGTCCCATAATCAAACTCCACCATAGAAGAACACGAACGTAGCACACTCGAAAGCGTGAACTCATTCGGGGATTCCCCAGACATTAGCATGGAATCAAAAACACGAAGGGCTGTATCATGGTTTCCATTCTTGACATAAGCTGATAGAATCCCAGTCCAAGAGACCACATCTTTATGTGGCATTTCGTCGAAGAAGTGGCGTGCTTTGTTCACTCCAAAGCATTTGGCGTAGAGAGACAAGAGATTGTTGTTCAAATACAAATGATGGTGAAGACCCAGTTTTATTACGGGGCTGTGAACAGATATACCCTGTTTCAAAGAGTTGAAGTTGCAAAATGACAGGATCCTCGAACATGTTTCTTCCAAAAATGTTGGTTCGTTTCGGTTAATGACCCGGTTTGCCGCTTTGCAAAGCATGAAGATCAATGATATGGAAAGTGATGCTTTGAAAAAGTGAATCTACTGCTTAATCAGAATCGCGGGACCTTGCGTGTTTATGAGATAATAATGGATTCGATATCGATTTAGAAAGCAAGAAGCTTAATTGCTTGGAGGCATCAATATCTGGTCTACAAAACTCGCTTTACGTGAAAGAAAAAGAAAAGAAGGGTTAATATATTATTTTGTACCTTAATTTGCTTCAATGTTCAATTTAGTTTATGCTTTTAAATTTCATGTATAGAAAATTTAGGTTGAATTGCTAAAATTGTTAAAAGTCGTTTTGTTAAATTAGAACGTCATTTTCTTTAATTACATTATTAATTATCAAGTGAATATTTTATTTATTTCAAAACTTCATAATAATAAATTTAATAATATTAATAATTAAACTTAAATTTAAAAAATTAAAATTTATATGTTGCTTATATTAGCCTTTAAATTGCTTAATAAACTTTGCCCTACGTAGAAGCATGGAATATAATAGAGAACAGAACCGAAGCAAGAATAAATAAATATATATACACATATATTTTGCTTGCTATTAAATAAATAATTAATGTGTTTTTAGATTTGAGTTTTATTATATATGTTTACCTGATTTTTTATTTATATTTTATTTCGATTTAAGTTTCATTATGTAGCATTTTATATTTATTTTGATCTAATTTGATATATTTTAATTATTAAATTAGTATATATTTTAATAATTGATTTTGATTGTAACTTTTTTTTTGTTACTCAAGTATTTACAAGAGTGAGCCTATTAATTAATCTTTCGTGTTCTATGGGCTAGTTAAAAAGTAGATACTGATCATGAGTTTTAAAATTGCTTTATACGTAAGACAATGATTGAACTCTAATCACTAGTAAAATTATCAATTAGTATAAAATAAATGATTTTGATTGTAATTTTATGTATATATTGATTATAATTATAGGAATTTATTAATATAATTTAATAGTAATTTTTAAAAAATTGAATGAAAACCAATGGCCCAAAAGGTTGAACCGGTCTGTATAAAATTAATAAAAATCGGTTAAAAATGGTTTGGACCTGATTTAAGTTAATTTAATTTTGTAGTTATAATTTATAAAACTGTGGGGGTAAAATTGTAATTTCGCAGTAGAATTATAATAAAGAAATCAAATAGTTAAAAAAGTCGGAAACTATTCAATCTGTTTATATTAGTTTTCTTTGAGGGTCAATCTTATTCAGAAAATCAAAATCCCCTCTTCCATTGATCTTTTGATCTTCTAGAGACTTCTCTTCCTCGTTGTGTGTCTCTGGGTTTGCCCTGGTAATGGCGTCTGCTTTAGAAACCAAAGCCAAAGAAGCATACTTCGATGACCACTTTGAACTCGCCCTCGATCTCTACTCGCAAGCCATCGGAATCAACCCTAAAAAGGCCGAGCTCTACGCTGACCGTGCTCAAGCCAACATCAAACTCAACAATCTCCCTGGTTTCTCCCTTAATTTTTCGCTATTTATCTCACTTTCTATAAGTTTCAAAAAGAAATTAATTGTTAATTCTACTTGTTGCTTTGCAATTTTGTTCGAGCAGATGCTGTGGCAGATGCTAACAAAGCAATTGAGTTGGATCCGTCCATGTCTAAAGCCTACTTGCGTAAAGCGTTAGTTCATTTCCTCTTACCGGCTTTTCCTTTTCCTCTTTAATTTGATTATTTGGGCTCGTCCAATGCTTTAGTCCTTTTTTAAAAAAAAAATTTATATACTCTTTATTCCCTTACGTAATATAGTACTTTCTGCGCTGAAATTAATTGTTTCCCCATCGTATTTAATGTATAATTACTAAAGGAATTTGTAGAGTTGTTTTTGTAAAAGATTATTATACGAGAAAATTTTAGTAGTTGATAGAATAGCTAAATTTGTATTCACCCTTTTCCCAGAACAAGCCTTTATAATAATAAGTAAACGTATGTTTGCAGTACTGCGTGTATGAAGCTTGAGGAGTATCAAACTGCTAAGGCTGCGTTGGAGACTGGGGCTGCTTTGGCACCAGAAGAGTCGAGATTTTCCAAGTTAATTAAAGAATGTGAAGAGCGCATTGCAGGTATATTGTCTTAAAGAACGGGTTTTGGTAAGGGGTGAATTTATCCGAAAGAATTGCTATATAATTAAAAGTATTCTGTTATTGTCTCAGTAACCTCTCTTGTCTTGCTATATAATATCTTTGTGTATTTGTTTAGAGGAAAATGGTGAGTTACCAAAGGAGACGTTGGAAGAGGTGCCAACAAATGTTGTACCTGCAAAAGACGTCTCTTCTGTCAAGGATGTACCTGATCCCATGACTGTTGCAGCACCACCCAAATCAGCTTACAGGTTTGTTCCTATGTATTCTCTTTGTAATGTCAGTGCTATTTTGCATTTGGTGATTTGCAGTTGATCTGGTAAAAAAATATTGTGCAGGCATGAATTTTATCAGAAACCAGAGGAAGTGGTTGTCACAATATTTGCTAAGGGAATACCACGCGAGTGTGTTAAAGTTGATTATGGTGAACAAATAGTAAGTTGCATTGTAGTACATCTTTTTTTTGCAACTTTGTGTGTTTATTTCCTTAAGTGTTCCAGGAGTAGCGTTGAGTTTTTTATTAGTAGGCTAAAGATACACCATCTTTCTTTGTTGCTGTGCAGCTAAGTGTCGCTATCAATGCACCCGCTAAAGATGCTTATCATTTCCAACCTCGCTTATTTGGAAAGGTATTACATGAAATTTGTGATGATTATTTTCTGGTTTGTAAGAGTAATATGGTACATAAAGTTGGCATTTTCATTTTGGGCAAAGATCCAAATATAGAACTCTGTAATTAATTCTGGAAATTATTGAAAATACTTTATTGAATGGAATTCTTTTCTTTTTTTTTTTTAAAGTAGCGACAAATAGGCTTAGTGTTCAATCTTTTGCTATGTGATTGTATCTCTAGCTTAGATGCTAAGTTGTCTTTTTCGGGATTGCCAATGTTTGAACAGATAATACCTGACAAGTGCAGATATGATGTTTTGTCAACCAAAATTGAAATTAGGTTAGCAAAAGCTGAACCAATTCATTGGACATCCCTTGAATTTAGCATGGAAGTTGCTGTGCCCCAAAGGATTAATGTATCTTCTGGTAAGTTGATCTCTCCATCCCCTTGAATTTTTCTATTTTGTTCACATTAAAAGAATTTCATCTTAATTTGTTTTCAAAGTTCAAACAAACCTGCACAGCTATTTGTTATTCTGCAATATGGGGTTCTTATATTGTAAAATTAGAACACATTGATATCTGCTTCAGTAATGTTTGACCACACTCCATGCCCATATATTTCATGGTTTTCTTTGTTGATGCTTTTGCAATTGAAAATCTTTTCCAGTATCATTTGATTGGTTGAACTTGATCTTTGAGCACACATGCTGGTTAAGTGTTCTATGGAAGCTAGAATATCCCCTCTAATAATTTGGCTACTAAATATCCTTTTATCGACTTGTGGCCATAACTAATTCTTGTCTTATAGTTGCTGCAAATCAAAGACCATCATACCCATCCTCCAAACCAAAAAGGGTTGATTGGGATAAAATCGAAGCTCAAGTAAAGAAGGAGGTACATCAAATATCTTAATTTTTATATGTTTCCCATTGTGTGCATGGGACAACTTGCCCAGTGTAAGTTTGTGGGATGCAATCATGATTTAACACGACCCTTTCTGGCTGGTTTTTCAGGAGAAAGATGAAAAGCTAGATGGTGATGCAGCTTTGAATAAATTTTTCCGCGAAATTTATCAGGATGCTGACGAGGATGCAAGAAGGGCCATGCAGAAATCCTTTGTAAGAGATCTAACTCAAAAAGCTTGTTATGCATAATTGTGGTCTTTGGGATAAAATAATGGGGGTTTGAACTATCTTATCTGCTGTATGCATTATAGGTGGAATCAAATGGGACTGTTCTTTCGACGAACTGGAAAGAAGTTGGTGTAAAGAAGGTGGAAGGAAGTCCTCCGGATGGTATGGAACTGAAGAAGTGGGAGTACTGAGCTCTTTGTTCTCAATGTTATGCTGTTTTGGCCTCCATTATCCAAATGTTGGATACTTTCTCTTCAATCTAATTACAATGCGTCACTTGGCTGTGCTTGATTGTCCAAAATTGCTCCTAAGTAGAGGTAGATGGATTTTCTTTTTCCTTTTACTTTGTTTTGTACCCTTCCTTTTAAAGCTTTCTTTTGGAGTTTGTGTAGTTATACTTTGGTAAAAACTTTCCAACACTTTTAAGCTTTGCAATGAAGAATGTGACCGTATTTTGTTTTTCTATCTCTATAAACTTGTCATACGCATAGCTATATACCCTGAATATAGGTTTTCTAGTCCTTCTAGTCTTTCGGGGAGGCTTAGGTTTTCGATTGCATTCTCCACTTGATGTTGTTAGGTTTGTAGCTTTAATGACCTTCAATTATATGGGACATTGGAGCGCATTCGTAACAAGGGATTAGTTGTTGTCTATTGCTCCCTATGGATAACCTAATTTAAATCATACAATTTAAAGAGCTTTCAATTTCAAAATACCAAATAAAATTCAATTACTTCATGTGACCAAAAGTTGGGAATCTTGTTTTCCATTATTGGGAAAAAAATGATATTAATAATTTTTCCGGAAATTTGGTTGCTTTCTTTAATTTGATTAAAAATTTGGAATTTATTAAAGTGAGATGATTAAAAACATGGTTTAGAATCATCGTTGACCATCTTTTTGGTTCAGCAACTCGCTCGTTTATTTCATCTCTTTCACAATACATCATCTTTAAACTCCTATTCTTTGTGCTTTTCCCCCTCCATTTTTTCATAATCAGCAATGGCGGATGCCATAGTTATTTACCCAGCACCTTTGCTTACCCACCAAACACCCATGGTAGAGTTCGCCAAGCTCCTCAGTCACCACCCTTCCCTTTCTATCCACATCCTCATCTTCACTACCCTCCCTTCCCAAATTCCCTCCTCCGCCATTCCTCCTAACATCACCTGCCACTACCTCCCCGCTGTCGACCTCCCTCCTCCCTCAACCCACCCATTCTCCCTTCTCTACGATGTCATCCGCCTCAACAACCGCGACTTCCGCCGTGCCCTCCTTACCATCTCCAACAACTATACACTTAAAGCTGTTATCTTCGACTTCTTCTGCACCAGATTCGCTTTCGAAGTCATCTCCGATCTCAACATTCCGGGTTACTGTTTCTGCACCATCGCCGCCGGTTCCGTTGCTTCCTTACTTTATCTGCCCACCCTTCACAACAAATTTACTCAAAACTTTCAAGATCTCAACATTCTTGTCGACATCCCCGGAGTCCCACCGATTCCATCCTCGGATATGCCGTCGCCGCTACTCAAACGCAACGAGTGGTATGAAATTTTCTTAAACAACTCCACTTGTTTGCCCCATTTAGCTGGGATCATCGTCAACACATTCCAATGCCTCGAGTCAAAGGTCATCAAGGCTATTCGCGATGGATTCTGCGTACCGGAGTATCCCACACCTCCCCTTTACTGCGTTGGACCTTGCATTGCCTACTCCACCGCAGACGGCGGCGATGTTCCTCATTGCTTAAAGTGGTTAGACTCACAACCTAGTAAAAGCGTAGTGTTTCTTTGTTTTGGTAGCTCGGGTTCGTTTTCAATGCAACAAATAAAAGAAATAGCTGTTGGATTAGAGAGCAGTGGGCAGAGATTCTTGTGGGTGATGAAGAACCCACCATTAGAGGACCAAAGCTTGGACCCAGATTTGAATTCGTTGCTTCCTCAAGGGTTCTTGGAGAGGACCAAAGAGAGGGGACTGGTAGTCAAATCATGGGCACCTCAAGCAGCCGTGTTGAATCACGACTCGGTTGGTGGATTCATAACTCACTGCGGCTGGAACTCGGTGCTGGAATCGGTGTGTGCAGGGGTTCCAATGTTGGCCTGGCCACTTTATGCAGAACAAAGGCTCAATAGGGTGTTGATGGTAGAAGAAATGAAGATCGCATTGCCGATGGTGGAGTCGGAAACAGGGTTCGTGTGTTCAGCTGAGGTGGAGAAGCGAGTCAAAGAGTTGATTGAGTCGCAAGAAAGTGACTCAGTTAGGCAGCGATCGTTAGATATGAAACGTGCAGCCGAGGTAGCGACGAGTGAGGGAGGTTCCTCTCGGATTGCGCTAGTCAAACTTTTCGAGTCATGGAAGCTGAGATGACTAGACTCAACTGGTTGTTATTTTTGTTGTCTGAGTCCTATTTGATTGTTGTTAGTATTTTTATCATTACAGAAGGATATAAATTCGAATGCGTCAAAATATTTTATCCTATTATTTAATAATTAGAGAAGAATTATAAGTGAGTTTAAACATTATATAAAAAAATAAATATGATAAAAATTATAATAAAATTAATATTGAGCACTAATTTTTCTCGTAATTCTTGCTCTTGGGCCTAAAGCTACCCCAACTAGTTTACCACAACACTCGTAGTTCCGTATCTGAGTCATTTCAGCGACTAATCTCGTGTTGAACGAAGGGTTGGGCACTCAATCTCAGTTCAGTAAGATCCTTAAAGTAGCAACCAACCTTCAAAACAATTCAAATCAATACCAACAAGTCAATAACCAATGTACGGATCCAATAAAATAAATAAAATAAAAAAATCAATTTTAATGAAGATTTTAAATTATGTTTCAGTCTTGGTTGGGAAAATTGAGATTCTAAATTCGAGTTTCATTCTATAATATATAAGTTTTAATTAGATTTATTCTGATTATAAATAGTTAATTTGATTCTACTTAATAATTGAGTTACTTCTTGTAATTACCTATAATATATATAAAACATCAAAATTAATGAGAATATTTTTTATTTTTATCATATTATTAAATTAACATGTAAAAATAATTCACATTTATTACTTAAAAGGTTTAGTTAAAATAATTATAATTAAAGTAAAATTTGACATAATTTTTTTTGCAATTACTATCATTTTAAAGAGTTTTTGTTTTTTACTTGAATTTTAATTATATATTATTTACAAATTATTATAATTAATTTTTGACCATTAAGAAAATAAAAAGAAAAACTGAACGGTGAAGATTTATTTTACAATATATCAATTTTTAGTGCTTGTACAAATACTTTAATAACAAGAATTTTTATTAGTAATATATTTAAATTATAGAAATAATTAATATATTTTAATAAAATTATTAGTTATTAGTTTAAATAATGATTACATGAAGTAAAAATTATATTGTATATTAAAAATAGTATAAATATTTTAATTATATTTGAATTTTTTAATATTATTAAAAACTTTACTGATCTATTAATACGATATTTTAAAAAATAATTATATTTAAATTATTATATATTTTAATTATGAAGAATGACTTAAAATTAATTATAAATAATTAAAATACATAATTTAAAAATTAATTAAAAGTTAAACGTGTAATTAGAAACTGGTTTATTCAAAATGGAAGGGTTAATACGGTTTTAACTTCAGAAAAAAAAAAGGTCAAAATGTGATGTAGTCTCTATACTTGTATATAATTTGAGATTTGGCCTTATACTTTAAAAGATAAAAATTGATCCTCTTATTTTTTCCAATTTAAAATTTAATCAAATCATTAACGTTGTTTATTAAAATTTATAAATTTAATATATTTATTTTCTACTAAATATATATCATGTCATATGAAGACAGTTTATCAAAATTTTAAGCTGATAAATTTGACAAAATTAAATACGATTATAATTGATTAAATTAATATTTTAAATAAAAACTTAATTTTGAATTTATTTAACTGAGGCACTAAATAAAATTTTATGAACTTACAAGGAGTAATAGCACATTTAAAAAATAAAAACCCCATATCCAAATGTTTTCTTTATGATTCATATATACATTGTGTCTTCTCCATTTTTCATTATCACCAATGGAGGAAGCCATAGTTATATACCCAGCACCTATGCTTACTCACCTGGCACCCATGGTAGAGTTCGCCAAGCTCCTCCTCACTCACCACCCTTCCCTTTCTATCCACATCCTCATCGCCACCGTTCCTTCACAACCTTCCTCCACCGTCCCCTCCCCCGTTCCTCCTTCCATCACCTTCCACTACCTCCCCACCGTCGACCTCCTTCCAGCCTCAACCGACTTAGATCCCCTTCTCTTCGACGTCATCCGCCTCAGAAAACCCGATGTCCGCCGCACCCTTCTCACCATCTCCAATAACTACACACTCAACGCCATTATCGTCGACTTCTTCTGCACCAGCGCAGCATTCGAAGTGGCCTCCGATCTCAACCTTCCAGCTTACTCTTTCCTCCCTTCCGCCCTCGGCGCTGTTGCTTGCTTACTTTATTTGCCCACCCTCTGTAACAAGTTCACTCAAAGCTTCCAACATCTCAACGTTCTCCTTGATATCCCTGGCGCGCCACCGATTCCATCTGCAGATATGCCGCCAACAACGTCCAAAGGCAACAAGCTGTATGACATTTTCTTAGACATCGCCACCAACTTGTCCCGTTCAACTGGACTTATTGTGGACACTTTTGAATATCTCGAACCAAAGAGCTTCAAAGAGATTAATGATGGACTCTGCTTGCCGGACTACCCCACGCCCCCCTTTACTGCATCGGACCTCTCATTGTTAACACCACCGTGGACGGTGATGGTGTTCCTCAGTGCATAAAATGGTTAGACTCTCAACCTAGTAAAAGCGTAGTGTTTCTTTGTTTTGGTAGCTTGGGATCGTTTTCAGTGCAACAATTAAAGGAAATAGCTGTTGGATTAGAGAGGAGTGGGCAGAGATTTTTATGGATTGTGAGGAACCCACCATTAGAGAACCAAAGCTTGAACATTGACACAAAAATCGACCCAGATTTGAAATCATTGCTTCCTCCAGGGTTCTTGGAGAGGACCAAAGAGAAGGGACTGGTAGTCAAATCATGGGCACCCCAATTAGCCGTGTTGAATCACGACTCGGTTGGTGGGTTCGTGACTCACTGCGGCTGGAACTCAGTGCTAGAATCGGTGTGTGCAGGGGTTCCAATGTTAGCGTGGCCGCTTTATGCTGAACAAAGGTTCAATAGGGTGTTGATGGTAGAAGAAATGAAGATTGCGTTGCCGATGGTGGAGTCGGAAACCGGGTTCGTGAGTTCAACTGAGGTGGAGAAACGAGTCAAAGAATTAATGGGGTCGAAAGAAGGTGACAAAGTTAGGGAGCGAACCTTAGCCATGAAACATGCAGCGAAGGTGGCGACGAGTGAGGGAGGTTCCACTCGCATTGCGCTGGCCAAACTTGTCGAGTCATGGAAGCAAAAATGACTCGGACTGAATCGCCAAACCACCACGTAGGCTGTGAGGTAATACCCATGGTCAATAAGTGAAACACGACCGTTCGACTCGGTCGTTATAATCCTTATTGTGCTGATTCGACAAACTGAAAGCGTTGTTCGAATTATTATTTTTATTATCATCTTTGCTGTTGTGGTGGTGATTATATTATGCTTCTATTTTAAATTAACTAATTAAATAACATCCTTAGTTCAAATATTTAATTTATTTCATGATAATTAAAATTGAAAAATTAAATCCGATTTTAAATTCAAAAAATAAACCTTATTTAATCAATGAAAAATTACACTTTTATTTTTCAAAAAAGATAAATTTTAAATTTAAATTACTAAAATGATGAAGTTAACTCTAGATTTTCTTATTTCGCACAGTGGGTCAAATAATTCCATCAATAAAGGGCATGGTCCCAAATCAATATTCCATAAAGACATGTTGTCATTGTTACTATGGTCCCCAATGAAGAAGACTCCTGGGAAAGTAACATTCCACCAAATCGTCTTCATGTGATGGACACATGGACAAATACAAATGTTCAACAACTTCTCGCATGACAGTCGATCACTTTTATGGGTTTGTTTAGAAATATTTCTCAAAAATATTATTGGATAAAAATATTTCCAAAAACATTTCTAAACAAATTGTTTTTTTTTTAAAGCTAAAAATTAGTTCAAAAATATTTTTTTAAGGGACAAAATGTAATCTAATTCTTAATATAGGGACATCTATAATATTGTTATTGTTGAATTTGCTATGGAATTTGATATATTTCATTTCAAATTTCTTAAAATTTGATTTTTATTAGTGTTTTATTCCTAAATTGTCAATAATGAATGAGTATTTTGAATCGGCATTTGTCACCACGATCCAAAATTATACATGGACAATAGTACTATTGGAAGTAGGAGTGTTCAGTCGGTTAACCGGCCTTTTAAAATTTTCAACCGTTAATCGAAGCAAAAATTTTTCAAAAAAATTAACCGAACCGAAATTTTTTTCTGTTAATTCGATCGGTTAATCGAAAATTATATGTTTTTTATTTTTCGTTAAAAATTAACCGAATTACCTAAATAAATCACTACATAATTAAAAAGATTACATAATTTTAGTTTTAGTTTTAGAATTTTATTTTTATTTATTAAATTATTTGTAATTTTTATGATTGGGTTGGGTTGGATATTTGGGTTTGGATTGGGTTTAGGGATTGGATTTAGGTGAATAGTGAGCCTATTTATATGTTATAATTTTATTTATTAATTTTTTCGGTTAAACCGAAAAAATTCGGTTAATCGAATGGTTTCGAACCGAATTAACCGTTAACCAAAAATTACAAAATAATTAACCGACTCCCGAGCTAAAAAAATCAGTTAACCGACTGATTAATTGAATTCGGTCAATTAACAAATTTTTTCGATTTTATCCGAATTTTACACACCCCTTATTGGAAGACCTTTAACTCTAATATGAAGTGAAGATATATTGGATCACCATAAGTAGAGCCTATGTAGGAAGTGGTTGAAGCGTCTCACCAAGCACATGATCTCTTCCCAGACTTTTTTAACAATGGGTCCCAAATACAAAAGCAACATAAAAGAATTGGTGGAATATTTTGATTTTATAATGTTTAAATATTGTTATGTATTTTTCTTATTCTTCGTGTTCATTTTACAGTTTATATTCGAGGTTTGTAACTATCTCTCCCAACATTGTTACTCTAATGTTTGAATCTATATTCTCTTCTTCGGAATATAACGTGTCTTACCATTACATCGAATATTTATTAATACCGTTACATAATTTTAATTTTTTTTTTACTATTTTCTAAATAAGATGTGCCACTTTTAGAACTTTGGTTATAGAATTTAAAAACTCAAATGATAATGTACCAAAAATTTTCTTTTAATAAACGGTATATAATAAGTTAAAATTTTCAATTCTTAAAGCATATATCTTTTTCTCGTTCGGAGATGAGTAATTGTTTGATCCGATTAAAAATACTAATAATTGATTTAATCGACTCTATATTATATTTAGTCGAAATTAAACCGACCGAATTAACATAACTCACAAGTAATTTATTTTTCAAAATTTACTGAAATTTAAACCAACCAAATCAGCCTATGCTATAACATTAGTATTTACTATTTTGTTTAAAATTTTGTTTTATTTTCTATTTATATTTTAATTTGTATAATACTAATTGAGTTTAATTTTTTATTTGATTTTGGGTATGGATAATATTGAGTTTGTTTTGGATTTGGCCTTTGGCAATATATTTGAGTTTAAATATATTAAAATATATAAATTTAATAGATATATTTATAATTAATTAATTAAATTTTAAAATTGAAATGAACCAACTTGACAGATGTTTATTACTTAATCTCTTCAATTAACGTTTGATTGATTTAACTAATTTGAATTGACTTTTACTCTCTCATCTTTATTTAAAAGTTGAAATCTCTTTTACCCAAAACAGTAAACCAAAACATGAACCTTCTATATACTATCACATCTTTACAATAATAATGCCTTCAACTCAGATAATGTCACCTATTAATCGGGTCTTAACTCAATTGAAAAATTACCAAAAAGTTATTTCTTTTATAAAGCAAGTTTATCTACGATAACATAATATACAATATTTCAATTCTCCTATGTTTCACTATCATTCGATCAATTTTGTTTCACTTGGGGCAAATTTAGCATTGCTTCCAAGAAGCACTTTCGGAACAAAAAATATTTTTGAGATAAAAGTATTGTTAAATAATATACTTTTGAGCTTTTTAAAAGTCAGAGGCGGATTTAGGGGGCTGACAGGGGCCCCGACCCCCTCTAAAATATAAAATTGTTATTTAGGTACTTAAATTTTTTAAAAAAAATTTTAAATTAGTAAAGATAAAATTACACTTTACCCCCTAAAATTATAAAGATTCGATTTAATCATTTATAAATTATAAAGATATAGATTATAAAAATTAAAATTTCATTCGACACCTTAAAAATTTGTTCTAGCTTGACCCCTGTTAAAAGTGCTTTTGGATAAATAAATAAAAAAAGCTTTGCAAAAAACACTTTTTAATTAAAAGCAGAAGTAGAAAATTTTAACTTTTGTTTAAAAGTATTTTTTACCAAAAACACGTTTGAACAGCAATGTTAAACTAAACATTAATACTTATAATTGCTATCTATCTCTTCTCACATAAATTTAATTTTCATTTGAAAAACCAAAAAAAAAAGAAAAAGAAAAATAAATCTTTAATTAGCATTTTAAATCTTCTAGATGTAGAGGTGATTTGGTAGAGATGTTGACCTTTAATCCATGAAATCGTGAGTCAAATTTGAGAGAAATTTCAGCTACAATTCAAAGTAAAACAGTAAGGGAAAATGGGTTATTTTTTGTAAGGTACTCATCCAATACCAACATTAACCAATGAAGTTAAAAAGGCATCAAATCCTCCAACTTGCCTAACGCGTTTCATTGTCAACAAAAGCATAATTGATAATACCACTAGAAGAACTTGACTTGCTGCTCCTTTTGGTTTTTCAAAGTCCATGTATTTGCCATGAAAGCCCTTGTAGTAATACTCATATTGTCTTTTGTCTTCTCTACTTAAAAATAAGTAAATTAGTCATTATATATTAGATCAAAAAATAAATTGGTCTTTCTTTAAATTTTTATCTATTTATAATGTTAAAAATTGGTCTCTATACGTAAGTATGAAGTACACATGATACTCCACGTATAATTGTCTGATTATTTCATCAGCTACACCAATTTTTAACAATAGAAATAAATAAATTTTTTAACAAAAATGACTAATTTACTCTTTGTTATGACACATAGGGACTAATTTGCTTCCTTTTTTTTTAGTAAAGGAGGAAAATACAATTTGGTTCCTAGTATTGATTACACATTTCAAAATGGGTTAATATACATTAGTACTTATATTTGATTTCAATATTCAATTTTGTACCTGAATTTGACTTTCAATGTTCAATTTGGGATGTGAGTTTTTCTTTGTCCCAATTAAGTGCCTATGTTTTTTTTACTAGAGAACAAATGTCAAGAATTTATTGAACTACATGCTGTTGTCTAGTTTGAGTACCAAATCGAACATTAAAGCCAAATATAGATACTAATTGGTATATTAACCCTTTCAAAATCTATCAAATATACGTATCTTCTTTTATCTATAAAACTTATTAATAAGCTCCATTTTTCTTCTCATAACTCATTCTTCACCTTCTTATCCCTTTAGAAATTCCTTACCACAGCTTTAAAAAAAAAAATGGCAGAGAAGATCAGTGATGAATCCTCAAATCCAGAGAAGATCAATGATGAATCCCCAAATCCATTGGCACCAAGTAATGACGAAGAGTCTATCATGGCTCACTCGAAAGACCAAAATAGAAAGAAGCAAATGAAGTGCCTGTTGTATATCATATTATTTACCGTGTTCCAAACAGGGATTATATTGCTTTTCGTGTTAATCTTCATGCGTATGACAAACCCAAAGTTCCGGGTTAGATCGGGGGCGTTTATCGACGCTTTTAATGTTGGAACTGAAGCTTCCCCTTCATTCGACTTGCGAATGAATACCCAATTCATGGTAAAGAACACCAATTTCGGTCACTTCAAGTACAAAGATGGTACCGTCACCTTTGCATATAAGGGCATACCGGTTGGCAATGCCATGATCGAGAAGGGTCGAGTCGGGGCTAGGTCGACCAAAAAGGTTGATGTTGTAGTCAAGTTGAGATCAAATGGTTTGTCATTGAATACGAGATATAATGAATTGGGAAGTGATATTAGTTCAGGTGTTCTGCCATTGACCAGTTCGGCAAAGTTGAAAGGGAGGATACATTTGATGGAGGTGATAAAGAAGAAGAAATATGCCCAAATGAATTGTAGTATGGAAATTGATATCAACTCTAGAACCTTGGGAAATATTATATGTAAGTGATCAAAGTTGTTTACGGATTTTTTTTCATTTTTAGTCGCATTTGTTATGAATTTTGTCTTTGTGATTTTTGTATTGGGGCCTTATGTTTATATGAGTGTCCTTCGAGTGTGTGTTTTTATAGGATTAATATATTATTTAATACTTGAATTTAATTTTAATGTACAATTTGGTATATAAATCAAATCGTATCATGTGGTCCAATGATTAGTAAATTGAACATTGAAACTAAACTCAAGTATCGAATATAATTAATAAAAATATTCATTCTAAGATTTTTTTTTTTAAGAAATATGAGGCAAATATGTTTTATTAATGAATATTGAATCATTTTGGGTAAACTACACTTAATATCACTAATTATTAATAAGTTTATATTTTGGTCACTTAACTACATTTAAGTCATTACGCTATTAAAATCACTGCTATATGGCCTTTTTTTGTTTGCATGGCCTACTTACGGTAATCGAAAGCTCTTATTATGAAATTGTAAACCAAAATTCAAACAGTTTTCTTCTCCGATCTTCAACACTAGTCGCAAAATCAAACGCTTAAAAAAAATCGTCGCTTGGAGCTCACTAGCTAGCCCTTTTATAATTTTTTTTAACAAACTAGTGACTTAAATAAAAACTTTTAAATAGTTTAGTAATTTAAATGAAAACTTTCGAATGGTTCAACGACCATTTTATAACATTTTGAAGTTGAGTGACTAAAATGTATACTTTCTAATAGTTTAATGACCTAGGGTATAGTTTATTCAATTTTTTTTTTTTTTACATTTGATATATCAATTTTACTGTATTAAAAGAATATTAAATTATTTACTTTTGAAGATAAGCTTAATCAATAAGATTAAATATTATTGGTAAGGTGAAGTGGAGTGGATTGGAAAGTGGAAATTGAGAAATTCTCAAGTTGTAAAAGCTTAATAATTGTGGTGTGGATTTTCAAAGTGTGGTGAGTAATTAACCTGAAAATCGTAATTTATTAAAGCTTTATATTTGATGTATTTATTGTGTATAATTATAAACCTATTTAATTATAAGATTATTTTTGATTTAAATGTAATGGTGATTAAATTTTTGTTAAACACTTGATTGACATGTTCGAACTGTGTTACTTTCATTCTCCATCTTTAATATTGTATAAATAAAAATAGTTAAGTCAAATCGTATTAATCAATTAAAACCAAATAGATATAAATTAAACTTTCATTTTTCTATTTTTTATTTTTATTTTTTAATTGACAGTTACAACTAAAATCAATTATTACAAACATTAAATTTAATATTTTAAGTTTAAAACAATTATGTCACGGGCGAAGCCAGAAAATTTTTTTAGGGGGGCCGGATAAAATTTTAATTTTTTATAGTTTATATTTTTACAATTTGTAAAAGATTAAATCAAATTTTTATAATTTTAGGGGGCCAAAATGTAATTTTACCTTTACTAATTTAAAATTTTTAAAAAAATTTAAGAGCTAAAATTATAATTTTACATTTTAGGGGGGTCGGGGCCATGCCAGCCCCCCTAACTACGCCCCTGAATTATGTGGAATCAAATATGAGTGTTCAAAATCTCAAAACCTCGGCCTTTGCTAGCAGCACCAAGACCTAACTCCTTTTGAAACGTTAATTAATTATTTGTTTTTAGGATAATGACAAATTTAGCTCTTAATATTTGCATAATTTATTAAATTTTTCTTATTCTTTTTTTAGCTAAATTTGGCCCTTAATATTAACAAAAATCGAATTTGACCATCAACAACTTAAAAAGAATCAAATTAATTTTTTTAACGGAAATATTAACGAAAACGTTAAATTTTTAAACATGGCTGCCTAATGAGCAATCCACATGTATTTTATGCTATTTTTCTTGATTATTTTATGATTTTTTATATTTTATGTATTTTATGTTAATTTGGCCCTTGGGTAAACTACATGGGCCTAACCCATGTCTAAAATGGTAATTTTCTTACCTTCTCCACAACAATGCTTCGGCCCAATAAAACATGAAAAAACAAAATTAATCAAAATTATAATTATAATATTTTACTAATTAATTTAAATGATTAATTTATTGAATATGTAATCTTACGGGTATAACGTCGGGTACCATACATTACCTTATTTGGTTCATTTAATTGCAATGTAAAATTTTGGTGTTTAGTTAATGGAGTATAATATTATTTAAAACATATTTTACTAAATTGTTTTTGTTATAATTTTTTAACAATTTTAATTTCTTTAATATTTTTTTAGTTTCAATTTTCATAAAATTGTGATAATTATTGTTTTAATTACAATTTAAATATTAATAAGTAAATATATGATGTTGAAATAAATTTATAAATTATTATTGTAATGATAATTTTAACTTTAAAGTATGACACTTATTGTTTTATTGTTAAGAAAATGAAATAATTTTAATTAGACTTAATTTTTATTTTGGAACAAAGACAAAATTAATTAAAAGAAAAAAAGATAAATCAAAATTTTTATTAAAATAATATAAAATAAAAATATTTTTCAAAATAATATATTTTTACAGATATCTAATTGTATCATCGAAGTAGTGTGCGACACCAACTCAATTAATTTAATCATAAAATTAAAAAATAACATTAAAAAAATAAAGAAATATATTTTAGAAGGGTGTCATATACTTGAATGCGACATCCCATTCAAACAAATTTTTTTTTATTTTTCTCATTTTCTTTGTTCAAATCAACAGATTGTCGCGACACACTTTTTTCTTTTTGTTCTTTTTAAAAAATTTACTATTATTTTTTTCTAATAACCGAGTAATTTTAGAGTTGGTGTCGCATGTCAAATATTATAAAAAACATATGATAAATAATGTTGAATTTATATTATTTTAGGAAATAATTTTGTTTTGATGATATTTTATGAAAGTCAAAGATAGATCGGTTCAAAATTTAAGATTACACTGTAATTTAATATTATACTCTACATTTTAATTTTTTTATTTGATTATAGAAAATAAAAGATACGATTAATTAAACTATACTTAAGAAATTTTCTAAACACATGTAAACTTTCTTTCTTATTAAAGGTTATTTTAGTTATTCGATCTACTTCAACGTTTTATTCTCTATGGATGTATTCAACGTTTTATTATCGTTAACTTTGAGGGTATTGATTCCAAAATTTAGATTGCTTCAATAATCTCCAAATTATCTTTTTGTATTAACAATTTAATTTTTTTCCCTACATTAATGATAAATCATTTAAGAAGCATTTTCAACCGTCGATATTTCAAACGCACCTTTACTAATATTCTATGATTTGTCCGGCTTGGTGCCGTCCTCATTCAATGAGCTCAATTTTTCATCCTTATATTCAGTCTTTATCAACTGTGACATTAACTACTCAACTTAAATTGCTGATCACCTGTTTATAGCTGGATGACATCCGCATCCACATAATCAACTTAATTTTTTTTTTTTTTGAAATCCTTTGAAAAAACTGACATCTTTTATTTTTAAAAAATAAAATCAAGAAAAAAAATCCATTACATGATGAAAACCTGAAAAGTTGAAGTGGGGAGGTAAAAAAAAAAAAAAAAAGTGGAAACCCTTTTTTAGAAAATCAAGTGCCTCTTACTGTTCACATTTTTTTTTTTTTTTTTTTCATTTTATGTTATTATTTTTATCCTTTTAAATGTTGGTCGGAGAAAAAAAAAAAAAACATGATGTGTGTGTAAACATTAGATTACAAAAAAATGTGTTGGAGAAGTGAACCGATATCGTCCGGTCCTCTTCTTATGTTGGTGACCTGTGACTGTGAGTATGAATGAAGTTGAGAAATGGTATCAAATCCCATTTCATCATTATAGATGGGCGCCCCCTCCCTTTATTCAAATTTCAAAGCTCATGAGGTGGTGAAGAATGAATCTCAGTTGATCAATCCCATCGTCGGTCTGATTCTTACAATATTACTTATAATGAGAAGCTAAGTTAAGTTGTAATGCAATATAATACCATGGGTTAATACCATTCGGACTCGTTAAATTATGATTTAGATTCCACATCCATCCTCACATTTTAAAATGTTTTGATCATGTCAATTAAGTTCTTAATTTAGGTATTAAGACATTGAACATATTTTAAGATACGTGATAAAATTATAAATACGTGTAAGACTTACTGTATTGCTAACTTAAATTTAATATGTTTTTAAAAAATAAAATATGTTTTAAATATATTTCATGTCAAATATAGATTGAAAAAAAGGACATAAATAATACAATTAGAAAGTTTGTAAAAGTATCACAGAGATCTTTGTATTAAGAGCTGATTACATTTTGTCCCTTTTACTAAAAAAATAGACATATCAGATCAAAAAAAAATTGGTCATTGCATGTCAGAATGAGATACGTGGCGTGCCACGTGGAATTATTTGGTTATTTTATCAGCAACCCAAATTTTTATTTATTTATTAAGGAGGATAAAAGCTATTAAATAGCAACTACAGCATTTGCTAAGCAATCAACCGTCCTATTGCATTCTCGGTGCACACGCCTAATACCAATATCTCAATCTCAATGCAACAGGTCAGCAACCCCAGTTTTAAACAATAAAATGGATGAAATTTTTAATAGAATGAACAATTTGTTCTTTAATCTAATATACAGAGACTAATTTATCCATTTTTTAAGCAGAGTGAGCAAAATACAATCTGACTCTTAGTACAAAAAACGCTACAATACTCTTTACAAAACTTTGAAATATATTTAAAAACATTCAATACAATTAACCCAACATAAAATAATAACACATATACATAAAACATACCAAAATACAATAAAGACTAGATTGGAATATATAGACAAACAAGTTGTGGGTAAAAGTTGTGTAGGGGTACCATGGCATATTTTGGAGAGGAACCATACCAACAAGTGTATGTGAGCATGGAATATGAAGGGGGATACAGTGGATATAGGCATAAATCCTTCAAATTAAATGGTGCAGAGAATATATATTTATGGCTGTGGCATGTTGAATGGAACATTCAACTTACCTCCTGCCCATATAGCAGGGATGGGTTGCCAGAGCGTTTGTTTCAATTCACACTGCTTTTTTCTCTCTCTCTTTTTCCCCCTAGGTTTGAATTATACATGAACTAGTATTTCTTGTATTCCAAGAAATCCTTCAAAGTTCTAAAATGCATTGAATCCATCTGATTAGTCGTAAACAAAACAAGTTGGTTCCGATTCGAGAACTTGAGTAATTACAAACCGAAGAGAGACAAGAAAGGAGATCGTTATCGACAAAGAGGAGTTGGCAATACGAACTCCGATAACCTTACATTTTCCCAGATTTCAGCTTAAAGAAGGGCAATAAACTAATTAACCTGAAAATTTATATATATATATATATATATTAATCCCTTCTCTTGTGGATGGTGTGAAATTGTGAATAGTTTTTACAGTTGAAAGCATTATAGAAGTTGGAGAAAACAAATTCCCACTAAAAATGCTACCAATTGTGGAGGAAATTGAAAAATAAATGTTGAAAGTCATTTTAAGTCCTTCAAACCCAAGAAAATCATGATCACATCTTTGAACTGCAGAAATTTAAGACCAAACACAAATTCTCACAACAACAAAAAGAAACCAAATATAAAACAGTTCACTTTCAATTCCTTCATAATGACAGACAACTCCACCTTTACAAAGTGAAAACTACTCTCTCTACTCACTGCTCATCATAAACTAAACAATCAAAAAACAATTACTACCCCTTTCTTTTTCTTTTTCTTTTTTTTTTTAAATTTTCCTTTGTTTCTCTTTTTCAATTTTTACATCATCATGATCATGAATTTTTTAAAGTCTATTAACAGTACTTTTTCAGGTGGTGAAGCCATTGCCTTCTTCGCTTGATGTTCTTGCTGAATCCATTAGTTTCTCGTACGATGAAATGCTTGTAACTCGTGAAAATAGAGAAGACTCTGAGAGAAAAGAAATAAATTTAATGCTTAATTAGCACTAATAGGAGAGTGCAGTAACGAATTTAAACAGTGTGGAAAACTTGTATACCGGTTGAAGATGCATTGCTTAATTTCTCTTGTGAAGAACAATCGCTTGTGCATCTCGATAACCATGAAGATTCTGCAAAAAATCCAAGAAGAAACAAATTTAAGCATTAAACTCTGATTTCTGAATTAAACCCAAAGCTTAAAATTAACTGCAAAACCGAAAAATGATTACCTCTGGATGAATTGAAAGATCTCTTGCAATGTAAAATGGCGCTTTGGATCCCATCATGTTGAAGCAGCAGTGAATCATCTCTCCGGCTAATCGGCGACGCTGCAGCCGAGGCTGATCGGCTTTTTCCCAGATGCTTGTAACCCGCTTTAATATTAGTATTTCCCTGTTTCTCCTTTACAGAATATACCGTCGCCGGAGAAGTTGCCGGAGATAACGTTGATAAGTCGCCGGACACTTCGAAGTTGTGGGTTTGACTGTGCTTTTTGGAGATTTTTGTGTACAATGGTTTGATTACATTCAAGTACTTACGTACCAAATCTTTTGATAATCTCTTCGAAAGATCATCTTCTATTTTGCCTTTTGTTCTTCGGAAACTGTTTTCTCTCGTGAAATGCTCTCTGCTATTATGGTTTTCATGCTTTGGGGTCTCCATTGAAACACCTGCGAGCTCGGTTTTCTCCAGTAGGCGTGTATTGTTACCGGTATTCGCCATTGATTTGGATTTCTTGGGAGTAAACACTCGAAATCTCTGAGCTGATTTTAGCAGAGCAATGGGCGATTGTGGCTTGGAGATTGGCTCGATAGGCATAATCTTTCTCTTCGAGAAGTGATCGGCGGGAGACAAACTAAGCTCTTTGTTACCAACAACATTGTTGGGCAGTTCACGGCGAGCTCCACCACTGCCATTAAAATCACGCAGAGGAAACTCCAAGTCGATGAAAGAGTCCTCCCCTTCATCCAACTCATGATCCGAAACAACCCCAGACGCGGCGGTGGCAGTGACGGTGACGGTGGTGGCGGCGCCGTTTCCATCACATGGTTGGGTATGATTTACTTTATGAACCCCATTACTAGGTTTCCAAAACATGAGAAAATTCAGAGCTTCCATGGCTGTAAAACTCAAAAAAAAAAAAAGAACACGGGGGAAAACAGAAAAGACAGAATCCAAAGAGGAAACGAGGGTGGGTTCTTTTAGGGTTTCATTTGGGGTCTAGGGGGAGGGATTAAAAGCATTTAAAAAAGCATGAGAGAGAGAAAGAGAGAGGCATTGCACTGCCTTTGATGGGGCTTCAATGACAGTAATTGAAAATGGTGTTTCAGGGGAGAGAGTGAGGTAAGCTTTTGATACCACTTTTTACAAAGAGATTCGTATTAGAAAGAGAGAGACAGGGATATTAGCTTATTAGCTTTGCAGCCTTTGCTTTTTCAACACTGATGAGGTTTTTTTGGTTAATATAATTTTGACTCGATTCAACTATCCAACTAAAATTTTTTAGCTCGATTCAATTAAATTCCTTGTCTGAGCCAATATAATGCTTGATCAGTCCAATTTCTAACAATCAAAATCTTGAGATTTTCTTTTAAAAGAAATCAAATTTTTACATTTGCCTAGGTCATAAACTAAAATAAATTTAATTATCAAATTTAGGTATCAAACTAAAAAAAACTAAAATTGAAGGACTAAAATTTGTATTTATCCTTTTTTTAAAATTGCAAATTTACAGAGGGAATAGTTGAGTATAGGTTGCGTGATAGAGAGAGAGATATGGAAAAGGTGGAGCACGTGAATGGAGCTTGCGAGTGAAATGAAAGACAAAATCTTTTTGCAAATGATGCAAAATTTTAGTCCGTAAATAAAAATGGATCATATTTATCATAGGTTTACGATATACAAAATAAATAAATAACAAGTTTTTATTTATAAATTCAGAAAAATACAGTGCATTGCAGGCATTGGGGCTCAGCCTTTTTTTTCGCTTTGCCATTCAGAACCTTTCCCTCAGTAAAAAAAAAAAAAAAAATGGAATCCTGGATTTACATGCGCACTGGTCTCCATCACTACCTTTCTTTATCTCTTTTGTACTTTTCTACCCCCTTTACCTATTCCTTTGTTACCAAATTCTTCATCAGAAATTGAAAAAATAATTGATTAATACACTCTTTCGTACCTACGTTAATTTTAATATTCAGTTTCATAATTAAATCTTTTCAATTTGGTATTCTAATTTTACTCCCAATTATTTAATATTAAATAAGAATTTTTTAAAAAAAAATTGATCATCTATGCTGTTTTTTCTTTTATAAATTTATCCATATTGCCTTATAAAATGCGATTTCCTTTCTCTCTCTTGAAAATGCGGCAACGACGACATGCTCAACAGTAACAACAAAGAGGACGAGGAGTTGTTAGAAGAAGAAGAGGAAGAAGATTTTAATTCCTCCTCTTTGCTACCTCAACCGATTGCTGTCGTCGTACCCCACGTCTCAATCCCCGCCGTTCCTTCATTTAAAAAAACCTCCTCTGCTGCAACAATTAGACGAATTGCGACGATTATTTAAAAAAAAAAAAAGAAAATTTTTAAAAACAACATAAATGGTCTAATTTCTTTTTTTTTGGGGGGGCATATAGGTAAATCGCCCTATTTATATGACTATTGTTTTATAGATATATTTTTAAAGTTATTGATTGTTAAGTTAATGTTCTTTCAGTTTGTGGTACCGATGAATAATTTTTTAAGATTATTTGAATTATTTATTTTTAATAATAATTATTTTTCATCGTTGGAACATTAAATCGTAGAACAAAACGTACCAACAATCTTTTCAATTACGGGTTTACCTTTTAGTTTTTCGTACAGTACTTTTTGCTTCTACGTTACACGCCAATATTTTTTTATATAACTCCGTAAAAAAATTAAAATATGTTATCAATCCTTCCCTTATTCATAGTTTTATAATTTAGTCCTATTTCCATTTAACAATGTTAAAAACTAAATCTGAGTTTTGAAATTTGAAATTTAAAAAAGTAAAAAGCTAAATTTCAAGTTTTGATCTTGTACAGGGACTAAATTCGAATGTGACATTGTCGGTTAAGGTAGAAGCTTTGGACCATATTTAGGTTTGAGTCTCACAATGCACAATTCTGATATCTATATCTCATATATAGATTTTGTTATGATTATTTTTTATTCTTCGTCTGTTGTACTTTGTATTGATTCAATTCTATGCCATAATTACTCGGGTATATATATTTATACGTGTACACTATTTATAATAATAAACAATTAAAAAAATCAATGAAGATAAATTAATTGAGCCACATCTTGGTCTTCTCTCTCTTTTTTTAAGTGTTCTTTTCACATTTAGGTTATGCATTAGTTATATGTACATTGTTGACTTTTCTAAAAAATAAATTATTTAGAGGTGTAATTCAAAGATGATAATGAAATTGCGTGAAGAAATTGTGGGTTGGGGGTGCAATTTTTCTTCGGAGACTTTGAAGTCAACTCAAATGTTTTAAAATGTTGGGGGCGATGTCGGAAACCAAACTTTGGCTAATCCTATAGTCCTTTTCATCGATTTGTTTAGATTTGAATTATTAAATAATAACAAAATTAAATTATTTATAATAAATAAATTATCAGACCCAATTATATTTCGTTATTTTTAAGTTATTATTATTTTTAATTCCATGTGTAAGTCAGCGGAATTTGTTTAAATTTTATATGGTTATTTTATTTATTTATTTTATGTATAGACAATTTTTTTGGTCTCTGTTACTCCCCATCATCACCTACTAAATTTCTTTTAAGAATTTTTTTTGGATTTTATGCAATTTTTTAAAGATATTAAAGTAATTATGTGATACAATCTAGATATGGAATTTATGTTATTATACCTTGATAGAATTCAAATTTAGTAACCAAATAGATAAAAAATTTGAAACTAATATGAACAAAAAAGTTTTAAAGATCAAATTGAAAATAATTGTTAAATATAAAGACTAAAATTGGATTTGAATGAACAGTACGTTTATTTACGATTAATATAAAAATAATAATATAATAATATTATAATGTGAAATAAAAAATAAACTAAATATATCGTATCGCATTTATTCGTCATCTAAACCCACCCTAAATATTAATTTATCTCATTAAAAAAAGACAATAAGAGAAGCGCGTGGAGCAGGAGAAAGAAAGAAAAGGCTTTTAAAATGGCAGAGGTAGTTTGACTGACGGATTATTATATCTTATAGAAAAGAGATTTACGAGGCTGACGACAAACATCCAAAAAGAGCCATTTTTTTTATAAAACAAAAGCAAAATGGAATAGAAAAAAGCCAAAAAGAACAACACACACAAAAAAAAAAAAAAAAGGAAACGTGAGGGTTAGCTGAGAAATGAAAAAAAAAAAAGTTTACTTATGGTGGCACATGGTCTTAAAAGAAAAGCCAATGTGGGGTTCTTTTTCTTTTAAGGTAAAGGCAATGGCAATGGCAATGGCAAATGACAAATGTAAATGCTTTTGGAGCCTTTTTCCTTTCATAGAGAACCTAAAGCTTTTGCCTTTCAACTTTGAAGAGGTCCAAGTCCAACCTCTACCTCTTTTTTTGGAGTTGAATTTAGGTCAATAGGTCCAACTCTTACCTATAAAATTTGGTGATTTTACTCCCTATTTATCTCTTTGAATTAAACTAAATTAGTCTGGTATCAAATTGATTAACTTACAAATCATTACGAGTCGATTTAATCGGTTTTTAATATTTTCATTTGAAAAAGTAAATTGAAATAGGGTCATTCATTATTATTTTTAATTATTAAATTATAAAAATTATAAAATGATCATTTAATTATTCAATTTTATCTTTTTGATCACTAACCAACTCATGTAAAAATAGAAATACTCAAAATTGTTTTATAACTTTTTAAAATTTGATATCCCCAAAAAATGACTAATAATGGTGACCAAAATTAGTTAGATGATTATTAATATAATTAACTTATTTTTAATGATTTATTTAATCAAACCATAATCTGATCAATAAACTAATAGTTTAACTGTTCAACAATCCATTCAATTTTGAAAATCTTAATTTTAATAATAACGTGAGAACTAATTTAAAATACATAATTATAACGATTTCGTTTGAATTTTTTTTTTTAATTTTCAATGTTCTTTTTACTATGAAAGTCGTAATAAAAGTATAAGGACTTAAGCTCAAAAGAAACGAAAGTAAGCTTAAGCAGACGACTTTGAAGGGCTCTTTTTTCTTTTCTTTTCTTTTCTTAGATGCTAAATATAAAGTATAAAAAAGGAAAAATAAATAAAAGGAAAAAGAAAAAGAGTAAGAACATTAAGCCTTTAATTTTCTACTTCCCTTTGGACAATACCATATAGGGTTCTTTCTTATCTGTTTTCCCAGTAAGCAAACAAAAGAAAATTGGTGATTATTATATTATTATAATTATCAAATATAATATTCAATTGCTAATCTATAGTCACTGACTACTGACCAAACTTATATACTTTAATTAATATTTTTTTATTTTGGATAAATGTGTATTTTATTATCCAAAAGAAGTAAAAGTTTGCTACAAACAACAATGTGTACAAGAATCAAATTGTTAAATGTTTTATGGAGGATATTTGTATTAAAATCAAATTAAAATTTATCTATTTATTTAAAAATAGGTAAATTGGTCTTTTGTTAAAAATTCATTTATTTTTATTATTAAAATTGGTGCATCATATGTCATTGTTTACTTATTCCAATCAATCATGCCGGTTTTAATAATACAAATGAATGAATTTTTTACAAATAATAAGTTTGCTCTTTAATTTAATGTATAGAAACTAATTTCACATCTTTTAAGTAAAATAGACAAAATACAATCAAACTCTTAATACAAATACCTCATAATTTTACCCATATACCCTTTATAATTATTTTCTAATACATATTTTATACAAAGTTGGGCGTTTACTGTCAGGGGGTTGCCATGGGCCCCGACCCCCCCAAAAGGTAATATTATTATTTAGGATCTTAAAATTTTTTAAAAATTTTAAATTAGTAAAAATAAAATTAAACTTTAGCACCCTAAAATTATAAAAATTCAATTTAATCATTTGCAAATTATAAAGATATAAACTATAAAAAGTTAAAATTTCATCCGCCCCTAAAAAATTGTTTTGGCTTCATCCCTGTTTACTATTATCAATTTTAGAATTTAAATTTAGATAATATTGCTTTGTACATTACTTAATTGTGCTATGTGGATCTTCTTCCTTTTTTTGTTAAAAAAAGTATTCCAAACTATTACATGATAATTAATCTAGAAGCAGATAAACTGATAAGATCTCTATGCAGCACATTCAAAGTAAAATCAGGGGTTAAAACCAAAGGTGAAAGTTACTGTCTATTTCTTCTGCAGCATTTGCTAAACAATCAACCAACCTATTACATTCACGAAACACATGAATTAAACTGACATTCCAATAACACCTCAATAAATCTCGAATCACATTTATAACGTGCAATTCCGTTTGATTAATTATCAGGTTCTTCTTTTTATGGTGCAACACTTTCAAATAATTTGATTCTAACAATACATTTCGATAATCAAACTTACAAGCGTGTTCAAGACCATCAATATGCCCCAAAATTTTGTCTTATATGCATTATGAAATTCTATGTTCATTGTAAATTCCAAACACTACAAATTATCTGCATCTCAAATCACACAGCCAAACATATCTATTTTATATTCCAAATATTGACCACCATCTTCTTTTTTAAATGGTGATAAAGAATGATTAATGATGTATCACATTCATAAAACTGCTTCGATTTTCTTAAAATATAATATTTTCATTATTCATTTAAAGATTCGTGGCCATGTTTATGGTATGCACGACCTTTTTATTTTAAAAGCTGACCATTAGGGTATTATCTTTTTCTTCTTACGGCTAATTCCTTATTCAATATTAAATTAGAGGTGTGCATGGGTCGGTGGTCTGGCCCGGCCCGGCCCGAAGGTCCACTCGAAATGTGAGAGAGTTTGGATAAAAATATAAGTCCGAAAAATGGGCTTGGACAAAAAAATAAAGCCCGTTTAAAAAATAAGCCGGGATCAGGTAAAACTTTTTTAGCCCGATCCCGGCCCGAATTCATTAAATGAAAAAAAAATTTAATAATATTTTTCTTATTATTTTTCTCTTTATTTTACTACCATTTTACTATTATATTTCTATTCTTTTGTTGTTATTGTTTAAATATTATATAAAACTTATTTTATTGTTAATTTTATTATTATTTTAGAGGCATTTGCTTGTTAAGTTGCATCTATTTTAGTATTATTTAAGTCTACATATTTTTAAAATTTATTTTCAATTTGTTGAAAAATATTTATTTTGATTTTTAGTATTTTGATGTATTATATATATTTAAAAATATATAAAATATTATAAAAAATTAATACGAGCTTGGCAAGGTTAAGCCCGGTTTTAACATTTTATATGGGCTGGACTTGGGCTAAATTTTAGGCCCATTTTTTTGACTCAGCCCGATCCGAGCCCAATGAATAGGTCTAAATTTTTAGTTGGGGCCCGACTCATGTACACCTCTATACTCAAACTTTAGAGAGTTGCTTTAAGTTCAAATGTAATGATTAAGGATATGAACTATTGGAGCTGTAATAAATTAAATATACAAATTAGATAACAGGGATGATAATAACATGATTTAAACCCTAAGGGACTTAATCACTGATTTCTTTTATATTGTTGACAAAGTTGAAAGAGGAAGACAACAATCCAAATAATGAAATTAACCTTTCAGTCCCCTTATAAACAAATTTATACTTTAACTTAAAAACAAAACAAAAAACAAACATTTTAATCCTTTTAAAAATAATAAAATAATGAAAAATATATTTATATTTTATTTATAATTTAATATCTAAAAAATTTATCATTCAATTTTAACCGATATTTGACGGAATCACCCCAGAAACATATGCCTAACCTCAAACAATAGTAGTACAAAGTTGAAGTCCGGTTCAATAAACTACATCATAGGTTGGCAAATAGAGGCATTGGAGGCCGAGCCATCCAAGGCACGAGTCAAGCGACAGTCCATTCGACCACCTCAGTTCTACTGTTCTGTTGTTGTTTTCTTTTCTTTTCTTTTCTACTCGATTTTCAGAGCCTCTGCTCTTACTGTTGGGACGTCGGCGTTGTTGTCGGAAATCTGTCAATGATAGTGTTCGATGGTGATTAACGTAATCGCACCAGGCGCCTTACTTGATGGCTGTCGTGGTTGGTCAGTCAAGGGTGGTACCGTCTTTTTTGTTTTTGTATAGATTTTCAATGAACCAAAAAAATAAAAATAAAAATGTACAATTTCTTTCAAATTTGTCCCGTACATCGTCAGTGTACTGATGTTAATATGTACACAGTCAAGTCCCATAACAGCACATTGCATGTTAAACATCTTGCTAAATATTTGCAAAAATAAATACAAATAATTTATTTTTTTAAAACAATTGAATATATAATTAATTGATAAATACATTAAATATGAATTAAAATTTTAAAATAAACAAAGAAAACAATATATGCTATTGTTGTCAATGGTGACCATGAGGCTACGTCACTGTCTGGCTCAAAAGACGGAGTCAGGTTGGTGTGATTTCGTAGCCGGAATTTGGCATAAGAAAAGCTGAAGCTAAGATTATATGAATGGACTTGGATTTGGCCATCATTCCTCGAATCTATATTTGGTTCTCACTCATCGAAAATGATATTTTTTAACGTTATTTTATATCAAACTCAAAATCACCAAAGGTAATGACAATAATATAGGTTTTGATTAAAAAAATATAATAATATAAGAAAAGTAGAATAAATTTAATTATTAAGAGTTAAGTTATATTTTATTATTTTTATTTAAAAATAAATTAATTAATTACTGTATGTTAAATAAAAAGTTAAATTAGTTATTCAATAAAAAAATTTATCTACTTCTACTATTAAGAATCGACTTTTATACTTCAATATGAGATATATATATATAATATGTAATTATTATTTTAATTATTTTATTAATTAAATTAGTTTTAATCTATCATAATATATAATTTATTTTTAATCTAATTTATTATTTTTTTAATAAAAATAAAATATAAATGAACTCCTACTATAAACATCTTTATAATAATTTTACCTTATAATATAGATATTCAAAGACAAACACATTTTTGTGTTGAAAAAATGTACAAGAATCTCCAAGCATTGAGCATGGCATAATAATTATCCTGGGTTACTTCCAAGATTCTGCACCGTAAATCATGACGGTAACCTGCAAAATGGATTATTATTATTAATTATTTTATGCCTTTTAATATATTTAAGTTTTTATTAATTTTAACATAAAATTAATTTATTCTTTAATCTAATTTATAATTATTAATTTAAACATATTTTAAATTAAAAGAGACAAAATATAATTTAATTCTATATACAAATATTTTTATTATAATTTTATTATTATTTATCTTTTTATCATTATCACTAAACTGCTGTTAATTAATTAACACTTCATTGTCACCCTCTCAGGTATTGAAGACCAATCAATTCTATAAAAAAATTGGATATAAATTTACATTATTCGATAGAAATTTGGAGTCGAAATATTGAATATCATCACCGAATAATCTTTTTCTTTTATAAAAATAAAAAAGTATAAATCTCATTTAAAAAGTTAATAAAAAATGTTGCTTGCTATGCTCTTTAATCTTTACTCTTTATTCTTTATCGCGGCTTTGCCACATTTTTTCAAAGGGAGAAGAAATGGAAATCTTTCCATTAATTTTCCTTTTCTAAAGGAGAGGTATCTGGTTATATAAAATACCTTTTTTTATATATAATATAAATCATGGGAAAAAAGCCAAATAAAAGGGCAAAATATTTAAATATACCAAAAAAAATTCATTTACGAAAAAAGACCGATTTTTTTAAAATTTACGGAAAAGGGTCATTTCCCCACAAAATGCATTCACGTCAACGCGTTTTGTGGGGATGCAGCAAAAAAGCGCGCCCTTGGAGGAGCGCTTTTTCCACATCAGCCAAAAACGCGTCCTTAGAGGCACACTTTACTGACGTGGTAAAAACGCTTCCCCAATGACTCGTTTTTGCCCGTGTTTTTAAAAAAAAATTTATTCTCAAATTTTTTAAAAATTTACGATAATAAACTTTTATAAAGACTAAAAGTAACAATACTATTTTTTTAAGATGTCATCAATTAATAATGAAATATAACTTACAAATAAAACTTTTATATAGATCCAAAGTCTCATTATTCTTGTTTTCTTGAGCAAAGTGAGATATGAGATATGTGTATATATAGACTCATGAATAGTTTTACAGCTTATTCTTGAATAACGTGGGATTCCTTACTCTTTTAACTAATAACATGAGATGAAATGCTATATTATATTTGATATTTTTACTTAGAGTTTAAATTTTTTACAAAAGTTAACATTTGTTACATTATAAATAAAACTTTTAAACTCTATAAGTAAAAAATATATAAAATATAAAATGAGTATGGTAAAATATTAAAAATAAATATTTAAAAATTATTAATAGTTGAGTGATCATTTTGTAAGTTTTATAATTCGATAGCTAAAAATATAGTTAAGTGACTACTAATGTAATTTAATCTAGATATAAAATATGAAAATAATTATTATATTTTATTTATATTATATATTTCTATAAAAAACTTATTTAACATAATTATATACTATGTTTAAATAGATTATCTATCTAGTCAAAATATATCTAAAATAAATTTATCGGCATTTATTAGGTGATGAAAATTAAATTGAATTAGAATTATAAAAATTAATTAGTATAGTAAAATATTAAAATAAATAAATATTTAAAAGATATATCAATTTTTAAAATTATAAAAAATACTATTTGAGTATCAAATACTCACCATTTATTTATTGATCAAACATTCATAATATAATATAAAATAAATAATAATAAAATTAAAAGTATAACTTCTAAATTTAAATAATGGAAAATTATTTTAAAATTAGAATTGCATTGATATTAACTTCAAACATTTAAAATTTAATAGAAGATTATTGCATGTACAAGTTTCATATGTGCAATTTATTATTTTTTTAATAGTTCTTTTGTATATGTTAACAATTCTAAAATGCAATAAGATTAAAGATCTCAAATATAATTTTATAATATAAGAAAATGTTAACAAAATATATAAAAAAAGAAATTATTTTGTAAAAAAAAAAATCAAATATAGTATAGCCTTTAATATCATGTTGTTAGTTAAAAGATGAAGGAATCTCACGTTGTTTAAGAACAAGCTATAAAACTATTCATGAGTATATATATACATATCTCATATCCCACTTTGCTCAAGAAAACAAGGGAAATGAGACTTTGAGTCTATATAAAAGTTTCCTTTCTAAGTTATATTTCCTTATTAATTGATGACACCTTAAAAAAATAATGTTGTCGCTTTTAGCTTTTATAAAGGTTTATTCTCGTAAATTTTAAAAATCGAGAATAGTTTTTAAAAAACACGGGCTAAAACATGTCCTTGGGGGAGCGTTTTTGCCACGTCAGCAAATCGCGCCCCCAAAGACACATTTTTGGCTGATGTGGTGAAAGTGCTCCTCCAAGAGCGTGCTTTCCTGCTGCATCCCCACAAAACGCTGCTGACGTGAACGCGTTTTGTGGGAAAATGACCCTTTTCCATAAATAAAATTATTTTTTTGGTATATTTAGGTATTTTGCCCCAAAGAAAAGCCAAAAAGTTTAAATTTGAAGTGATTGTTTGATTATATTTTAGTTATTCAACTTGAATTCTGACATTTTAAAATTATATCACATTATTATTTGAAAATTTTAAAATATTAAATTTTAAAAATTAAACGGTAAAAAAAATATTTTGAATTTCCATTTTTAAAATTTTAATGATGACATAGCACATTTTCAAATAGAGGAAAATTATCAAATTTCGAAATTAATATGAATAAAAATTTAGAGACTAATTTTATCATAAAAATATAAATTTAATAGAAAAACTATAACTTTAGAAGGCAAAATACAAATTTATTTTTTAAACACTAATTATAATATCAAAATAAAAAAATTAAAATGTAAAGTGACAAAATTCAGTATGTTCTCAAGTTTGATAAGAAAATATATAGAAAACCCAATTATCCCTTGAGATTTGATGAAAAATTCCAAAACCCACAAAGTTTATTTCATTAAAATTTAATAAAATCACTTTATCATTTATTACTTGTTATTCTATATATTTTATTAAACGCATGAGTCACAATTATAAAAATACATTCAAATAACTATAACAATATTTTATCATTTATAAAGCACAATTGGATAAGTTGAATATATACATACTTATATTAGAATAAATTTATACAATAACCACAGATGGTGGGATATAAACTAAAATAAATATGAATTCAAAACTCACACGTGATTTACATAAATCCGTGAAGCTTGAATATAAAATCTTAAAGTTCATAAATACTTATCGTTATTATTAAGTCAATGTCTCGTTGGATGTAAGTTTATTTAAAATTTAATTTTAATTTAATCATATATATTAAATTTGAGATGATTTTTTTTATATTTTAACCTCGTCTTTTACATTAAACCTTCTAAATAATGGTAACTAATTAATGTTACATAAAAAAAGTTAATGAATTCATCTCGAGATTAATAAATAGAGATGACAAAATCGAACTACTTGATGGATTCAAATTGATCTACTTTGAATGGAACAAAATTTTTTTTGAAAAGTGAATGTGGGGTGAATTGATTTTTTTTTTTGCACAATGAGTATGAAGTGGTTATGGTAATTGTTTGTCCCGTAGCGACCCACTATATGAAATTATCATTTTATCTTTTGTATGTATAGCTATTAAAGGGTAGAAATGTAATAAAGTATTACAAAAATCTATATATTTCATGTTCAAATATTTACTTGACTTTAAAAACATTGAAAATATTAAAGATGAGTAGCAAAAATTAAATTGAAGTGGAGTGGAGTGGAGATGGATGCATGTAACATTTATGGATGTGAAAGTGAATTATAGTATGATACATCCATAGTGAAGCGAGGTGATTGGTGAAGTAGAGTGTGCCAACTAGACTAAAGTGCATAAAAAGCTATTGTTTAAATACTTTTGTAAATTTTAAACATTTATATGATCATTTTGGAAAGTTTAGCTTTTATGTGAATAATTTCTAAAAAAAATTAAGTGCTAATTTAAATATTTAATTTATTTTTTACATTTTTTTTACTTACTATATAATAAAAATTTTCAACATTAGTCGTCACGCTTTTTTATTCAAATAAACGGTAAAATTTAGGATTTTATGTAGTTTTAGCCTTTAAAAATGAGTATTCAAATTAGCAAGGATAACGAAGCCAAAGCAATAAATTAGCACGTCCCTCGTTTTCCGTACCACTCGTTAAGGCTCGTCCCATCCCGAACCTTAACTTCGGATTACCATTCCCTCCCCACCGAAAACTACAAATTTAAATTCTACTTGCTTACGCCCTTCGTATCATTTGAACCAAACGCAGATAGAAATCCTCAATGGCGGACCACAAAGAGTCGAAAATGGAGGAGCTGGCCCACAAGATCCACAGAAAGATCTCCTCGCCGTCATCCTCCTCCGATTCCGACGACGATAAGCGCTCTCACGCTCGCGCCGTCGCTCTCAAGGCCAAAGTTTATCGTCTCTTCGGCAGAGAAAAGCCTCTTCACCAAGTCTTAGGCGCCGGAAAACGTACTCGCTTTTATCTTAATCTTAACTCATTTCTTTTGATTTACTGCTTTTATATAGATATAGGTTCTGCACATTCATTTTATTAATTGTTTTACGGATCAGTTGTGACCTCACATTATGCGTAATGCTATGTTTTGCTAATTGATATCGTATCTGATTCCTAAATCGAAGAATTATTAATGTAATTTTACTTCGATCTGATCGATGCTAGTTTCTTGGAATCATGCATTTTTCTCACTAGTTTGAAATTGCGTTGATGAACGAATGCATTTTCAAATCTGTAATTTGAATAATATTACGAGTTGATGAAATTTTGTTTAATTCCTCAATTGATATTTCAATGAAATTGCGTTGACGAATGCATCTTTAAATCTTTAATTTGAACAATAGTATGAGTTGATGAAATATTGTTTAAATTCCTCAATTGAGATTTCTTAGCAAAAAAGCTAATGTTGAACGAATATGTACTGTAGCATTGACTATTATCATTGGATGTTGATTTCGCAGCTGCTGATATCCTTCTATGGAGGAACAAGAAACTTTCCGGAGGCGTGCTTGGTGGTGTAACATCTCTCTGGTTTCTCTTTGAAATGCTTGATTACCATTTAATCACTCTGATTTGCCACTTAATGATACTCGCATTATCGGTCCTTTTCCTATGGTCCAATGCGTCTCATTTCATCAAGAAGTAAGACTTTTCAATCATTCTTCTATTGATGCTTATGATCGTGTAATTTTAACTCTTGTTGTAACTCATCAACTTTGTTCATACGAAGTTCTCCACCAACCATTCCAGAAGTTGTAATCCCTGAAAAGTGTCTCCTTAAAGCTGCATCTTGCTTTACGTTTGAAATTAACCGAACTCTGGATATTGTACGGACCATTGCAACCGGCAAAGATTTGAAGACGTTTCTTGGTGTATGCTAATGCTAAATTTCTGCTATGCTTTCTTCTAGTTTACTCTTCTATTAAGCAAAAAATAAATTATCAATAACAGGATATGATTCTTCAAATATTTAAAAGAATACGAAAATTTAAGCATAACGATATTGAATATATACCCATATTCGGCACTCACATTTACGGAATAGTTATTGAGCATTTGTGCTATGCTTTCAATTCACTAGGTAATTTTGCTCTGCTGCTGTGCTTCTGTAGGCTATTGCTGGACTATGGTTTGTGTCAATTCTGGGTAGCTGTTTTAACTTCTTGACGATGGTCTACATAGGTAAGGAATTCGATTGTTTTCTAATACCTTTGCATTAATTCCATCATTTTGTACCCAGGCAAAATTTTTTATATTGATTTCCGAACTTCAAAATGTTCTAATTGAGTTATCAAAGTATTAAATGTTAATAGTTTGAATCTGACAATATTTTAAATATAATTAATGTATTTTAAATATGTTTTATGTCATGTTTGAACTGGAACTTAATGCCCAAGTCAACAACTAGCCTAATAGAAGTACTTAGATTGATTGGATATTGATTTTTTGAGAATTCAATTAGTTCGTTTTGAAGTTTAAGGATTATTTTTTAGAACCTTGACCATAGTTTAAGTACGCCATACTGAGTTAAATCCGATATTGTAATATTTTTTGAGTTTGATGACACTCCCAAGTGGACTTTATGACAGTATTTATTCTTCTATACACTGTGCCGGTATTTTATGAGAAATACGAGGACAAAGTGGATGCATTTTCTGAGAAAATGATAATAGAGCTTAAGAAGCAGTTTGCAGTGCTTGAGAAGAAGGTTCTGAGTAGTTTGAATAAAGAGAAGAAGAAAGATTAGTGTTTGTTTTTTTCCGCTGAAATCAATTGTTTGATTGTATTTTTTACCTCTCATCATCTTTGAGTCTCCCTGTTTTAACATTGCACATATCCTCGTTGAATATGGTTTTTCAACAATGTATTAGTTTTTAGATCATATGGTTTTTGTATGCATGTCTGTACATATACATACACGCACATATTGTTATTGTTAATAAACTCTACAGAGTAATTCAATTTATTTTACAGAGCATTCGACATCCTTTCGTTGTCAATATGCATGATTTTGTTTTTGTACCATTGTGATAACGAATGTTGAAAGAAATAAAATTCCGTTGTTCTCTTTTGTTGATTGTATCTCTAGCAGAGTGTACTACTTAGATTGATATAATTATATGCAGTACACAATTTAGCGATTTAGCTACATTAGAATCAATGTAAGTAGTACATTCTCTTTAAGAGCCGACATTTATAGTTTAAAAATTTCGCTCTTTTAAACATATATTCTTAAGTTTATTCTCGATTAAAGTTGTTGAATAAATGTAAATTCAATTAACATATTTTTACACTTTTAAATATATAATCATATCAATTATTAAATCACTAATAAAAAAAGTCAAAACATATAAAACCTCATCCATTCAAAAGATATCATTATTTAAGTTTAATTCCACAAGCAAGTAAGCTTTCGTTTATTTAGTATTTTATTTTCTTAAAATATCAATTAAGGATGGATGGTGATTTCAAATTAAAAGACTTCACCGACCCTTAATTTATATTGTCGTATACTTGTCGACCATTTAATCTCGCATAAACTTGGTTGTGTTAACCAAAACAAAACTTTAAAATCCTTTTTCCTCTTATTTGATCGCCAAGCAAAGATTTAATCTATTGATGGGTTCGATGGTCCATTAGACACACAAGCCAGACTTGATTCGTGCTTAACCTTCGACAGTTTTGGACTTGTCCGAACATAATTTAATTTTAATGTTATTTTTTTTTCAAATATATTTTTAATATAAATATAAAAACAGACAGCATAATTATCTTGCCCATCCCAGTGACATTAAAACTCCTATCTGACACCCAACCCTACGAGTTCAAATTTTATTATTCTTTTCCCTCCAAATATCATAATAATAATCTACAAGATACGCTCCGCATAGGTCGTTGAACCAACCAAAAAATGAAAGTAAAATTGAACTAAAAAAACTAAAATTAATCAGTTCAATTTGATTTGATGGAAATAAAGATTACATAATTTATTTATTTTACAATTAAGTATCGGTGTGTTCTAATCTAAACAAATTAGTTCACTTTAAGACATTCAATCAAAAAACACTACTGATATAAACACACAATCACATTCATTTTTCTTAAATATAATTTCATTGTATGTACATATGATCTTAAAACAAAATAATATTTACAACTAGTTTTGTCCCCTAGAAGCAGAGCAGCAAGTATATGGAGGTCTCTATTCCCCAAAACTACCATCTAAACAAGAGGCTTTTTCTCGATTCTACGTATGTCTTTCGGATATGCCCATAATCTGGAAACGGGCTCTTCATCCGACTCGCTGTCGCTATCTGAAGAGGATATCACTGATGTATAACCATCCATTAAGTAGTCGACGATCTGAAACACATGCGACGTTTAGAATACGTGAAATTGAGAACCGAAAAGGCAGCAATGGAGGTACAACTTACAATTACCTGGTGGGGTGAAATAGGCTTAATCTGTGCATTTTCATGTTTTGGGTCACACTGTCTGTATGAGCACTTCAAGTTCTTGAGCCAAACTATCGTGTCGCAATACCCGCAATATCCCCTACTGGACATTAATTTCTTTGAATAAGTGCCTGACATTTTAAACAAATGGTAAAGATGAGAAAATATGATGCATTTGCAAGTGAAATATTCAAAGCCGGAGAGAGTTTCCGGGATATAAACATTATAAAATGGAAGCCCCAATATCACACACCTTTATATGCTCTTTTAAAGGTCTCTTTCCAATCAATATCAGTTCGAGTAATCACATTCTCCTCCCAAAATGTAGAATCCTTGTTTACCAATTTACCACTCCACTGCATCTTAGTTCTAGAAGAATTGTTTGATCTGCCAAAGAATATTGTATATTGCAATTCCCATAGATGGTTATCATTTGCTGCTAAAGTCCATGACCTTCATAAAAAGCAGTCAAAGTCACTAAAATAAGCAAAAAAAAAGAAAGAATAGGTTTCGAGAGAATCGGGGATGGATACCAACAGATACCTAACATCTTTTAATCCAGTAATTACGTGATAATCACTGCAAGTTTGAGCATCGAAAAGGGAGGAAACATTACCTGCAGACTAGGCCTGCAGAAATTAACGATTGCAAATCGAGCAAACAGAATATGTGAACAAGAACATCTTGAGGCAATTGAGATGGCCCTGGAATACGTAGGGAGGTAAGAAATAAGAAGTAATTAGACCAAAAACCGATATTCAATCAACTACATGATTAAATTTCTAAACTTTATAATGTGAAAATTCAATTTGGCTAAAGAGCGTATTTTGAAAGTTTTACCTTTTTCTTCCCTGTGTGCTTTACTGCGTCTTTTATGAGCAACCTTTGCTTGCTTAAACTCCGTAACGACCAAACTCTTCTTCTGTTTCGGAAAGGCAGCTTCTGCACTCTGAAGTAGGAAATGAGCTGCTGCAACAGCGCTACTGGTCTGCATTCTACATTTTAAAATAACATTCATAAATAAACTATGAATTGCATATGCATATTGTAAGGTAATAATCAACCATAACATATAGTTCTGATTCGATAATGATGTTTTGAAGCAGTCTCATCTATCATCTAATTGTGCACCCCTTAACCAACAGAACCAAGTTCTTAACACAATGAATGCATGCATAGATGCAACAAACAATGCAGGACCTACTTTTCGATCTAATCAACTATGTTACGAAACAGTCATTTACAATCAATGTATCCCCCCCTTTCCCCCTTTCTATTGCTAAGAAACAGATTAAATCCGAAGAATACAAGTTTTGCATTTGGGAATAGTGTAATCTAAAGCCATTCTCTCATTCATTTATTTATTTAAATAAATCGGAGAAAACTACGAGCGAATTGCGTTCTAGTTTTCGTTCTTCGTACCAGACCAATTCATATTCCATGTAACATCGGTGCCAAGTGATCATACCCACATTACTTAGGTTAAGCTTAACCATTTCGGAACCCTTTTTCTCCTCCCAATAACACCTTTCAAATACTCAATGATAAATAAGTGCTCAATTAAATTCAACAATCATGAAAAATTGCTTAATTAGCTAACACCTAAAACCAAATTCCCAGAAATAAATATACAATTCAAGTTTCCCAACTTAATCAAACTACACCCAAAACCCAAATTGAACCCAAGATGGTGCAAAAGAAACTGAAATTCACAAGCAGGACAATAAAAGGGGCGGGGGCTTACTCGGGAAGGAGACGAATGGCGGTAAGGGTATGCTGAAAGACGAGGGATTGGAGAGGCTTGGGGAGATTAGCATAAGCGCCTCTGAGAATAAAGCTCAACTCTTGACATGCAATTGGGTATTGATAGATTCTTGAGAGTGATTCTTCAAGGCATAGCTTTTGGTATCTCTCTGTTCGATTTGACATTTTCAATATTTTCAGGGATTTGCCACTGATTTAATTATTACAAAATTCGGTGAACCAGAAGACAAACCCTTTTTTTTCCCTTAACCAAATACGAATTTTATTTTTGGGTTGTATACTTTTTGCGGGCTATAATTTAAATCTCTATTTTCTTTAGGTATAATGACTTTTTCAGCCCTCCAATTTTATAAAAAAATCATTTTAGTCCTCCACTTAATTTTTTAGCCCTTAAACTTGCTATTAAATCACCTCAAAATGGATGAAAAAATTAATGAAAAATTAATGTTAACTTTACTGATCCACATGTGTTCCATGTTAACAATAAATTATTTTTAAATAATTTTTATTTTGTAAAATAATATTTATATTTTATTTGATTTTTTAATTTAAAATAATTAATTGTTGATGTGGCATGCATGTATGCCACATCAACAAAGTTAATAAGCATTTTCATCTATTTTGGGACGATTTGACAGATAATACTAATTTAAAGGTTAAAAAAGTAAAAATTAAATGAAGGCTAAAATAACTTTTTTTAAATAAAGTTAGAGGACCAAATAAGTATTATGACTTTTCTTAATTTCAACAAGTATGATATGTTTGGTCTGTTTTCTAAAATATTCAATTATAATCAATACAAAAGATTAGGTTGTAGTGATTTGTGAACGTTTATTTGAAGGACGAAAAGTTATAGATAAACTAAGACGATCAAAATATGAGTTTGACAGTTTTTGCTTGGGAGGAGGTGGCTTGGCCAATATAGTCGGTTTTGTATTGGTTCCAGTTATTTTGGTCTGTATGCATTATTTTAGTAATAAATCAGTGCAATCAATTATGCTTTTCACATTGATTAAAATTTTCATCCATAGCAATCATATCGGTCTATTTCATCCAATTACGATCACACCAATTGGTGCATGAATAATATTAAAAAATATAAATATTCTAACTTTTTACCATTGTCGTAATAAATAATAAAAATTTTACGAACATTGTACATTGACTTATGTATGAATATTTTTCAAAAAAGTCAATAAATTTTAAACGATATAATAAAATAGATCGATATCGATACACACCAATTCTAATGAAAAAACAATGTGTCCACCGATGTAATATTAAGTATTGACTACCTTGATCTTAGCCCTTTTCCTTGTTCCAAAAAATTTTAAATGAATTCTTTGATAGTTTTCAATGGGCCATGTGTCGATATCATATTAATTTTAAACTATTAATGTCTATCACGTCTAGGGAATAAATATATATGTATATATATGACAATTAAATGGCAAATGTCATGTTATTGTCAAGCATGAGGTCTTGATGGATTGGACTCGAGTGTTTTAGCTCACAAAATGATCGTCTTTAATTAAAAAAATTGATTAATCACGCAAAACAAATTCATGAGATATAAATATAACTCACAAAAACAAATAATTTATTCAACAAATTAACTTAATTCAAATTAACTCACTCAAACATGATATACACATTTATAATTCAACTTTAACATCTCAAAATTTAAATCAATCAATATTTCCATTTAATTAAGATTTAATTTACAACTTTTGAAGCATAATTATAAATAAATAAATATCAAAATTAGGTATAAATTTTTGTAATATTTTAAAGTTATTTTACTAATAAGTTAGTTTGCTTATTCTTGCTTCATTTAATAATTCCAATGATTTAAAAAAAAATCTAATAGAAATGTTCGGCTCAACCTGCTAGCCAAGTTTATAAAGTGGAGTCATAAAATTAACTAACAAAAAGTCATGATTTAATGATATTTTTAGTTAGATTTTAGGTAAGTTAGTCAGTTTATATTTTAATTATTTAATTTTAAAAAGTTATAAAATAGTCCTTAAATTATTCGAAAGTTTTTATTTAAGTTATTAGGCTATTAAAATCACTACCATATGGCCTACTTTGTTTGCACCATTTGCACCAATCAAAAGCTCTTCTTCTCATTCTATTCTACAATTCAGTTTTTTTTTCATGAAACAACTTCGAATATCACGAATCTGAAAATCAAAATTCAAACAACTTTCTTCTCCGATCTCCAACACGGACTGTCAAATTGATTTGGATCTAAGGTTTGTTCTTCTACTCGTGTATGGGTACTGATCCACCATATTGATCATCGAATCGTCGTTTGGAGTTCATTAGTCAGACTTTTTTATATAAAAAAATTTAACAACCCAGTGACTTAAATAAAAACTTTTGAATAGTTTAGTGACCATTTTATAACTTTTTGAAATTGAGAAACTAAAACGTAACCTTAAATTTTAATTTTATAAAATTAATACATAAAACTATACATATTTGTCCTTCCTTATACGGGAGGATATTACGTGATAAAATACATTCAATCTTATAGCTTTTAAATTATAACAACAACATACAAATCGAACTAAAACTTAACCGATAACCTAATCGAATTCATTAATCTCAACGTCAATTCAAAAGAAAAAGCCAAAGGAACAAAATGTTTCTTCTTTTTAAACAACTTCAAATCTCCAACTTAAATGTTTAACCTTATGCTTATTATAAAACCCTTGACTGAGTTAGTGTCACGGGTTAACCGAGTACTAACTCAATAGATGAAAATACTATTACTTTACAAAGTAAATTATATTATTTTGAGTGTAATTTGACATTTCATATCTTTTATATAGAGTACACATAATAAAATCTGAATCCATACCTCTTTAGTATTTCATATTTATATTTACCATTTAACTAAAACTTCATTTGTTATTTATATCAACCTTATACAAATATATTTATTACATAATTTTGTTTTTCACCCACATCTAAACAAATGAATTTTATTCCATCATACCAAAAACCCAATCAACTATATATTTAACCCATAACAGATGTACATGTTAGGCATAGAAATATTAAATTATTCAATCCAATTCTAAAACCATACCATAAAGTTGTACAAATGCTACTAAATAGAGAATATAATCATAAACTTTGTTGGCTACATAATCTCAAACAATCCAAATATTAAACCCCCTTCCCCCACCTAGGAATTTCCAAGTACCACACATTCACATAAAACACTACTAAACATACCCAAAAGATTGGTGGCAAATGGTTAATGGAAAAGACTGTATTTTTCCAAAAACCCTTTTTCTAAGCATCATGTACAAATCCCATATACATATATATGTATGTACTCTAAAAATGCATTTCACACACACCCTACAAAAGAACTCTGTGGTCGTGTTGTTGAAATTTCAGATCCCGGCTGGAGCTTTCCATCTTGATGCTACCCCATTCAATGTAAATTCTATATTTTTGTTGAAGGGGGCTTTTGGCATCACCAAATTTTTACATCTCTTCATAGAGAACTCTGTTTGAATGATGTGAACATGAGATGCCTGGTTTTTGCAATCTAAAGGAAGTAAGTTAACTGTTCCTTCTTCCTTGAACCGCCTTCTCCGTATAAATCGTTCCATTGCTTTAGCTCCGCCATTACTGATCCTTCAGAAGCAAAGCTGGCAGCAACCTACATTGTAGCATTTTACAATAAGATGGACATTATGTGGTAAAACTTTAGAAGCCTAAAATACCATGCAAACAATCCTAGTTATGACTAGAATTTTTACCTGATTCTTTGCTTGTCTCATATCTTCCATGTTTAAAGGCCTCAAAGCAATTACTCGTTCTTCCTCATTCTCGTCTTTTGCATCTGAAGCATCTTCTGAGGTCTTGCTTGCCTCTTCTCGCCTCTTCCTCTCCTATTTAAAGTTATTGAAAATAGAAATAAATAAGATAGATTGTACACACATGCTAGAAAAACAATGATATAGTGAGAAGAGATTTTGCAGTCACCTGATCTTTCAACCTCTCTTGCTTTATCAACTCCCTAACAGGTCGATAAGCCGCTGTTATGCACAAGTTCTGTTTCCAGTAGTGTTTTTTTTTTGTCATCAGTTGATAACAGTAAGATATAAATTAATGGTAAATGCTATGAGATAAGAAAACAAACCTTGAGATCACTTCCACTGTATCCTTCTGTCATGGTTGCAAGCTCCTTGAAGTCGAGATCTTCAACTTTCTCTTTCGCCAGTAAAGTTCTCAAAATTATTTCCCTACTCTCAATGGATGGAAGGCCAACCATAATTCTGATCAAAATGGAAAGCACGAGTAAAGTTAAGATGCTCATTCATATCGAGCTGTAAGCAAGTTAGTCCATGGCTTGCATGCATGATAATTGTAATAGTTCCAATCAAGTGCCACAAGATCCTTGATATGAAACATATAAGGTCAAGAATGTCTGACAAACAATGTCTGACAAACAATAAATATACCTGCGCTCGAAACGCCTAATTATTGCTTCATCGAGGTCAAATGGCCTGTTGGTTGCAGCAAGGACAAGAATTCGCTCACCAGCTTTGGTCAATAGACCATCCCAATGTGTCATGAACTCATTCTTGATTTTCCGCATAGCCTCATGCTCCCCAACTCTAGTCCTTTGCCCCAGCATGCTATCAACCTCATCCACAAAAATAATAGTTGGTGCGACCTTTGCTGCTAGCGTAAATAAAGCTCTCACATTCTTTTCATCTTCTCCAAACCATTTTGACGTGATGGTGGACATCGAGACATTAATGAAGCTTGCTCCAGCTTCATTTGCAATGGCCTTCGCAAGCATTGTTTTTCCAGTACCGGGAGGTCCAAAGAGTAATATACCTCTACAAGGCTTGAGAAGTCCCCCATTGAAGAGATCTGGCCTTCGTAGGGGGAGCATGACTAGCTCTTGAAGCGATTCTTTGATATCATCCATAGCACCGATATCAGCAAATGTCACTCCAATCTCATTTGCAGGGATAACCTCAGGCCTTATTCTTTTCTCAAATTCATTATCAGGAGGAACTTCCTGCAAGAATGTTATATCTATAGTAAGAAAAAACCAAAAGCACATACGGAAAAAGACACCAAAGAAAGGTAACTATTGGAGCTGCTGAAGACTTTATGCAAAAACACAAATGTATTTATAGTTACTGTGCTCATAAGCCATTCAAAACTCCTAACATTTACAGCATGAATCTGGCTAGAAGTGGAAAACAAGAATAAACTTTGATATAATAACTATGATGATCAGCTTTCCCGTGTTTGACAAGCAAGAATAAACTCCTAACAATTATATACTTTACATGCATAAGTTGCTTAGCAACATCTATTTAAATCATATTCATCTCAATTTTCAGTTAATTATCCAAAGTACATCAACTTACAGGTGCTTTTGCTGCTGGTGGGTTCTCTCCATCCTTCTTCACACCAGAAAGAGACTTCTCGGTCTCACTTTTGCTTTCAGAGGCAGGTGCATCGGATTTTGGTTCTGTTTTCGCACTTACAGCCTCTTCACCTTCTTTTTCCTAAAGGTTAACAAAGAGGGGTAAATAGTTAATCCATAAGTATAAAGTTACTCCAATCCTTAATGCTTGATTTCTTCTAAAGGCAAACTAGCATTAAAGACAAACCTTGGAAGATTCAGCATTTGTCTCTAATTTTAAGGTATCTTTCCCACAGCTTTTTCCTTCTTGGAATATATTCAGTCCATGGGACAAGCTGTTCCAGAGCAGAAACTAATGTTAAGCTATTTCTGTATTATAGAAAAAAGGGGTTGAAAAAAAATGCTGAAAAATAATTAATTTCTACCTCTTGGATGATATAACAAGCTTGCCATTTCGATATTCTGGATCCTTATTGTTCATCAAGTGATAAGAGATAGCTGATACCACAATTTCTTCAATATAATTACCTAAGATCATGGTGTCTGCATAACAAATAGAACCCAAATCATCGCACTCAAGGTCATTCGCCGCAAGTACCTCAGCAATGTGGTTTCTGTTATCTTGAGCTTGAAGCATCTTCATATCCTCTTCCAGTTTGGCTTTCCAGCTATAAAGATTATTTTCATCTTCGGGTGGTTTTATCTCGATATTGTATGGGAATAATGCCGAAAGCCTCCACCTCCCTGTAATCATCTTCTGGACCCAACATCCTAGAACCAAGTATCAGCACTGAATGTGGAAGTTTGTTCAACAACTTTTGAAACAGATTATATAACCGTTCTGATTGGAGGAGGAGCTTCTCAACATCCCTCAGGTATAAGATGATGGAGCCAGTTTCTGATACTGAAGCCAGTACCTGCAAAAGGACAACAGCATAAGGCATGCAATTTTAGGCTCAGATAAAGAACTTGCTGAAGTGTACCAGCATATGTATAGTATGGTGTTGACATGCAACTTATGTAAACATATAAAGGCACGCGTGCCTAAAAGAAGGAATAATCTAGAAATACAATTCATGAGTGGTCGCCAAACTGATTACTCAGTATTTATGGCATACCTTGTAAAGTGACTGCAGAAAGAGTTTCTGATCGAAGCACCAACTGCTAGTGCGCTTGTGCACTGCTTCAACAAATAAAAGGGACAAAGAATATCAGTATTTTTTACACATCCTATCATGTGCCAAGAAATTGCGTACTAATATATATGCTTAGCAACAGCGAAAAGATTATGCATGAAGCCTAGAAGATTCACTTCAGTTTAAAGGATTGAGTACTCTATCAGACACTAGAATATAATGAGGAACTTATCAAGCAATCATCAGTTGAGTTCACCTTTGGCAAAATACAATTTCATTACACTCCAATAAATCCAAACTATCAGGTAACAATTCAACCAGGTAAGTAAGAGGAGTTCACTGAGCTAACTATGCAGTAAACAACAAGCTGCAATCAGAGAATATGTAAGTTATTTGAACAGAAGGTCAATGAAAGGATGATCAGAAGAATCAACTATTTTTCTTTTTTAATTCTTGACTGCAATAACTTGATGATATCATACAAATCTTTAAGCTTTCCATACAGAACTAAAGAAGATATATAAAGGGTAACCTGGATTTGTGACAGAAGCCGAAGAGATGCTACTCATATCAGATGCTGCAGAGAAATTTCTATCGAGTTTTGGATGATTGTTTGAAACTTCCACAGCCCTGCAAATATATGAAGGAGAATGTTATAGGGGACACCTCATCTCTGATCCAGCAGTAACAACCAGCCCACAAAGTATAATAACCACTTTATATTCTTGTTCCATGAAAATGGGAAAGTTGAAGGATAAAAGCAATCACCTGGACTTAATATCAACAGCGCTACCCGGTCGACGTAATGTACCTGTAAGAAAAATCTTGATTAAAACTATGGTGAAATAATGTTTTAGAAAATGAAAAATCAACATGATGTAAAAGATTAAGATGACAATTGAATACTAAAACCAAGCAGATTTTCTAACATAGTCTTGATGAAAACTCAAAAATAAACCATGACTGCCTAAGCAGGATTCAGCAGAGAATCAAAATGCAGAAAAATGAGAACCTAAGGAGGCAATATTCTTCAGTGAATAAATACAGTTTACATGTTGAAAGAATACCATTTGTTTCTTCTCTTGGCGATAGGAGCGAAAAGGAACCAAACAAGCCGTTCATTCGCTCTAGAGTCATCTCTGAGATGGACCTCTTCAAAGCCTGCAAAAGATGCAACTAAATTAGGGTGTGATGTGCATGGTAGATATTGTATTGACTACAATTTAATAAGATCGAATTAACTCAAGAAATGCACTTGAAAGGGTTAAATTGTTGAACTTTCATCCGCAACACTCAATTTCATAGACAAACACAACCATGTCAAATGCTTGCATGGAGTTCATATAAAATAAAAAATAAAATAACTTACAAATTCTTTCTTGGTACAACCATATTTGCTCTGCATCTGTGACAATGAAATTGTAGAAAGAATAAGTAGGACTTTATGACAGTTGAAACTTAATGACAACAAAAGTTGTGTCTATTCACCTTAAGAGAAAAATCAGTAATGTCCAAAAGCAGTAGCTTTGATTCAAAGTAATGTGCCAAAGCCTTGGCAAGCATTTGCTGGTAAAGCTCTTCACAAGAACAAAAGGCAGCACTTTTAAGTTAAAATGAACTCCAAAAGATGAATATCTTAATATAAAATTAGAGAAACAATTCCAGAAACATACCAGCAGGTCCTGAGAGCAAAATAGCTTTGCTGACAGGAGAAAGGTTCCGCGTGTGCCTAGAGACATCACTGTGTTTTAATTGCACATATGCAGTACTTGTCAATAACGCCCGAGTTCTTTCACTGTATTAAAACACCATCCAAAGGAGGAGTGAATTTGTGAAACTATTATAGAACTTTGCCTAAAAATCAATACATAATGTATTGATGGGATTAAGAAAACCTGTTAACTCATACAATTATTTGAAGGATTGGAATGAATTCCTTAAACTTCTAGTAGTATGTGTATGTGCATAGAATAGTTAATTTAGTGGATAAATAAACTTAATTGATGTGCAAATAGAATTAAAAGGCCTGAAAGCAGTCATCAAGGGGTGGAAATCCCTCAAGATAAAATAAAATAAAGGAATATTCAAAGCCAGAGCAAAACCTGCAGCTTTCATGGAGTTCAAGATCTAAGACTGCCCAAAAATAGTCTATATCCTAACCTGAAATCATTAAATAAATATTGATATGTTCAAACACTATGCAATTGACATTATCATGTTGAAGAATCAATATAGATCTGTCTGCTTAACATTCATGACGTCACATAAAATAATATTCCACAGCCTGCAGCAGCACAAAAATGGAAAAACAATAACAGATTCCATGGCCCATATATGATCCAAAATTATACATCTCTAGAGAACAAATCAAAATGGGAATTTTGAAAATAAATCAAATGAAGCATCTTGAATCTTGATTATCCCCAGACAGGAAAAAAAAGGATAAATAGATTAATCAAAATACAAGGAAAAAGTTTACCCCCCCCAAATCAGCAGCCAAAAAGCAAAAGATCACGGGTGTTAATAGTTGTTAGTAGCATGTGCAAAGAATATCTCCATACCAGACCATGCACATGGTGCTTAATACATACTAAAACCAACAACTTTTTGTTCTCCTCTTTCTACACTGGGGGGACCAATGTCAAACACACAAGAACAAATGAAGGCAGTATGGCACAAATCCTTTTATCCTTTCATCTTCATTATAAACAAAGATAAGAAAAAACAAATTTTTATTTCACAAGATCCTTTTTAAGACCTACATGGATGTAAAAACAGAAAACTAATGCAAATCATGTAATGAAAAGATCATAAACCAAAAAAAGAAAAGAACAAAGATCCATCATTGGCTTACCTAAGGTAATAAGGAAAATCATCAAAGGAAACCTTGCTAAGCTTTCCATCTATAACTTGTCTCATAAGTTCTTGCTCAATCTGCTCCCCTGTAATGCCATCATCTGCAATGGTGTTGTTCCCAGCCCATTTGCTTACAGTTTGCCCTGAAGCCAATCCAAGGCCAACACCAATACCAACCCCAACACTCAAAGCTGACAACAATATCCCCTTTTGTTCCATTCCCCTATCTTACAAAACAAAACAAAAAAAAAATTCACCTTTCCTGCTCTTCCTCCTTTGTTCTCTATCTTGACAGATAAAAATTTGATTCTTTTAACAACAACATCCAAATATACACACACACACATATATATATATAAACAAATAAAAAGAAAAACCCAGGAAAGAAGATTCGAGAGAGAAGAAAATGGATGATGGGAGAGGGAGATTCAACGAAGAAAAGAAAAAGAAAAGGGTTATTGTTGTTGTTGGGTATTAAAGTAATGAATGAGAGAAAAGAGAATGAATTCAGGATATATATATATATATTAGGCCCAAAAAAACGATGGTCTAAAAGGGGTTTTGACAGGTAAATGACTAAACCATTAGCTTTTGAGGGACGGCGTCCCTTCAACTATTTATAGCATGCTATAATAATAAAGGAGAAGGATGTTAACTTTCCCGGGAAAAAAAACAAACGAGAAAACTTTTCACTTTTGCTTTTTTGCTGTGTTTTTCCTTTTTGACTTTACCGGTGACCGGCTTCTCTCCTTTTTTATGTCTTTTCATTTTTCTTTTTAATGTCTTTTTGGTCTGGTTTTTTTTATATTTATATTTATTTATATTTATTTTGGGTAAATAATATTGTAGGTCATGCAATTATATTTAAATATCTTTTTAGTCACTCAATTAATGAGATTTATTCTTTTGGTCAATTTCTGTTAAGTGCCCCTAAACATTTGGCAGAAGGGCTTTTTATAAATTTTGTACCTCTATTATCTCTACTATTTCACTGTCCAAGAAATCATAGTGACATGACATTGATGACCAATTGAGTTACGATAATAGAGATAATTAGAAAAAATATATGATATGATCATCGCACTTAAAAAATATTTAAAAAAATCAATACAAAATTACTTTTCGTAAAAGTCAAAATTACAAATTAATTCAACTTCATTACTGCAATTAATCTACAATTAATTTTTTTTTCATTTCATTAATGCCTCGTTAGTGTATTCATGTAATTAGTTAATTCTCGTTAGCTTTTTTTTTTTTTTCTATTTAGTTGTTTTTACTTAGTCTAGATTTCGAAAAACATAGCCATAATGACCACCGCTAACCACCATCGACTTCCACTCTTCGATTGTTGATGGACACCAAAAATTCACCATTCTATTATTTTGACCTCCTTTTTCAACTCCAACCTTAAATTTGCCAAAATGAGCCTCAATTTTCTTAGATATACATCCAAAGTTTTAGATTTTCTTCCTCAACTATCCGTCTTTGGTTATCAGATTGGTCACTAACGTCACATCACTTTTTTATAATGGCTTGGTGTGATCTCTTGGATGGTGAAATAGTAGAGGTACCAACTTGATAAAAAATTCTCAAGGCACCATAATTTTTTCATGAGGTATAGTTTGGAGTCAATTTAGTATTTAACATTTAGAATTGTGAAATTGACATAATATATAAAAGTTGATGACTAAATTTATTATTAAATTAGTTTTTGCACTATCACCTCACCCTTCCATCAAATACTTATTGGCACTTAACAGAAATGGACCCAAAAGAAAAAACTTGATTAGTTGAGTGATCATTTTGAAAGTTTTAAAAGTTAAGTGGCCAAAAAAAATATCTAAGCATAATTGGGTGACAATCAATGTAATTTACCCTTTATTTTTTATTGATAATAGTTTTTATAAGGAATGGTATAATTTTTAACCTCTAAATTTGAGAACTATGATCACTTTAATACATCAAAGTTTTAGATATGCATATTTGAGTATGCAACTATTATTTACACGCAATATTCAATATAAATAAATCAGAATTATGATGTGGATAATCAATATTTAGAAAAATATATAATGAAGGTAAACGAATCAAAGTTGTAAATTATAATACAAGCTTGTATTGGCAAAGGTTATGAATATTATGTGTGGAATAATTAGTTTAATTATATGTAGTTGGTTCATTTACTTACTTACTTAATTTATTTAAATTTAATTAAAATAAATAATTTCTTTTTTTGAAAATTTTATAGTATAATAATAAATTTAATCATTTATAATTTTTTATTAATTTGGACATTTTTATAATTAAACTTAACTCTCAATTTTTAAAAATAATTTAATTCGACCATTAATCTTTAAAAAAATCAAATTATTATTGTTTTTTAATGAAATTACTAATTAAAACATTAAAAGAAAAAGGAAGGCTTTTCCTGACAAGTGATTGATCAAAAGTAGGAAAATATATAACAATATTGGCTTTTAGTGATGAAATATCAATCTTTCATTTCATTGGATTCTTTTTCCAAATGATAAAGAAGTTTTTATGCGGTTAACAATTGGAAATTTCTTTCTTTTTTTAGAAATTTCAAACACAGAATCCCAACCAGACGTTACATTTATATATTCTTGTGGTCTTTCATTCCTTTTGTCAATTCATATTAATTAATTACAGTAGTCAAATATGAGACAGTAAGTTCATATTTGTAATTAGATTTTATTAAAATTTGCAAATAATTTATCGATTGAGTATCAACTCGATTGATATGAGTATTATTATTAATGTAGGATGACTTGAGTTCGAGCATATTATTTTTTTATTTATGAGTTGAGAAAGAATTATCCCATCATCTTCATGTCCAATGTTTAAAAGTTGATGATTAAAAGAAAAATTAATTAATTAAATGATTATTTATTTTATAATTTTTATAATAAAGTGATTCAAAAAATTATCAATAGTTGAGTAACTATAATTCATTTTTTTAACAAACAAATCAACCTTTAAAACACTTCAAATGAAATAAGAATTAATCCGAATTTAGAAAATAAAAAGAGATATACAAGTTGGGAAAATAGAAGGTTGTTGAAACATAAGCAAAAATTTTAATAATTTTTAAGAGGTAAATAAATTTTAATTTTTTATAATTTATATTTTTATAATTTATAAACGATTAAATTAAATTTTTATAATTTTAAAAAGATAAAATATAATTTTATTTTTATTAATTTAAAATTTTTAAAAAAACTTAAAAATCTAAATAATAATTTTACCTTTAAAAAAAGCGGGGACCCATGCCAACTTTCATGGCTTCACCCCTGGTTGAAGAAGTGAGGAGGTGAGAGCTCTTATCATTTATCAATCAAGTTATCAAAAGGGGTATCATTATGGACAATGTTTTTGGGGTTTCTACGGATAGGCACTGTCTTGAGAAGACTTTCCACCTCAGACTCACATGGAATGGTTTAAATTCAATATTATTTTTCAGCATTTGGATTTGTGGGATACACGCCATGCCACACTATATACTCTTTTTGCTTTTCACTACTTCATTACTAAGGATTCTTTTTATGCAATCGGATTTCAGTGTGATGATTTTTTTAAATTAAAAAAATTATAACTGAAATGTTAGTAAACGTAAGATTGTTTGAAAAATATTTTTTCAGTACATTAAGAATACATTTCGCCTCACTGGAGGTTTAAATTTAGATCGAAATTTTTGGTTTAGTAAAAATTTAGCAATTTTAGTTGCTTTTTCTTTTCCTCTTTTACTAATATATTATTTATTTTCTTTCTTATTCTAGAGTTGTTTCGTTATTTTCTATTTTAATAATGTTTTAATTTTTAAAGGCTCAATAATTTCAATAATGAATTGAGCCCTTATAATTAAATATATGATTAATTTTGAAATATTAAATAAAATATTTTTTGAATTTTTCTCGAGTTTTAATTTATTTTTAATTATTTATTATTAAAATTATTATTAAAAATAAATATAATTTTTAATCATTTATTAATTTTATAATTGTTAAAAATTTTAAAAACTTCTATTACATATCATTTTTCTAATGTCATTTTTTATTCTCACCTCACCGTTACAGCTGTGTTTGAATCTAAACACACACTCCACCGCTGTTTCTAATCTCACTGCTATAGTATCTAATCTCACCGCTACAGTATTTAATCTCATAGCCACCGCTATTTTTAACCTCACCGGATGTAAACACACCACCCATTCAAACTAAGCCTAAGTCTCTATCTAATAAAACTATAATTTTCCCATGCCCAAAAACAAATATTAAATACATTTAAAAAAAGAAGTAAGCAAGTGGTCCTTGTCAAGATGATCACCTAGGGTTATATATATATATATATATATATATATATATATATATTATAATTATGTATATTTTTTATTTCGATGAATGTATTTGGCAATTAAATTTATTTTGATTCTTAAATTTAGATTTTTTTCTTTTTGGAAATGTGCCTCGTAATTTTGGTATGTTTGTGAAATCGGTTTGGATTGGGCTATGGATGTTAAAGTTAATAGGGAACCAAGAGTTAAGGTTAAAAATCGAACCAAACCAAGCACCTGGCAGCCACCAATAATTGGTTGCGTCAAAATGAACATAGATGGTACAAGGAAACCTCATATCGAACTTGTATGCTTAGCTGGGATTGCTAGAGCTAGAGACAACCATGGCAGATGGATATTTAGCTTCGGTCGCAATATTGAAAAATATAGTGTTGAACAAGCAGAATTTTAGGCAATCTATGATGGACTTAAACTATTTTGGTCTAAAGAGTGGAAAATGCTATCACCAATTGTCTTCATTTTTTCTGAGGGACACTCCACCAGAAATTGAATTATTTTTTTCTTCTTCTCTATTTGGCATAGGGGATGTCCGGTTGCATTTTCTTGCTTTTTAAGCTATAAGACAAACGCATACTTACACCAAACTTTCAAAACCCACGGTCTCATAAGAATTACATGTAACTTTTTTTATTTTATTTTCATATAGATGGATATGATTCTTTACTTTTTTGACTTCCAATGCATGCATGGTCTGATATGGAGAGCAAATCCACTGTTTCAAGATCATGCCTTGATGCTATTAACTCAAGTCCCCACCTTTAAATAAAATAAAATAAAATAAAAAACAGTATAATTTGCAACACTATGATAAATTATTAAATTTAGGCCATATTTTGGCAACACTCGCATGGAAAATGCCAAGCAAGCCCACATTCCTATACCAACTGCCCACTGCCTTCTGTACTGCTTGCTTATTGATTCATTAATGGTCTCTGTTGTTAATTTGCAAGTTGCCTTGTCAATGACAAATTGCATTGCATTATTAAATCCCTACATGAATCAGACGTGGGGTTCACCTACACACTCAAATCATATGCATGCATGCATACATGTATGTATGTATGTACGTATGCATGTAGAAATGGAACTTTATCAAACTGTTAACCTTTACACAGCATTATATCCTGCAATAATATTACATGCACCAACTTGTCGCCATTGAAATATTAATCTACGTCAATTTTTAAAAGCTTTCTTAGGTATAACTTTCTTTGAAAAAGGCATATTTTTAAAAAGTTATCTGTGAGTTTTATTTAACAAATAAATTAGTCGTTTTTTATCTGGAAAAAAAGTATAATAACTATTAGCTTATGTGTGTGCCATTAATGAAAACCCCATCAAACAGCAGTCGTTCATTGTGGCAGTGGTGCAATTTGTGATATTGAAATGAACTAACCCTAATGCGAGCTAAAGTGATCATAATAGTATCCAAATGGCCGCATGCTTTAAAATAGCTTAAAAGTATTATGGAACCCTTATTAAGAATTAAATTCTATTTTATTTTTTATTTAAAAAACAAGTAAATTAATTTATGTGTTAGATTAAAAATAAATTAGTTATTCATTAAAAGATTCATCCATTCTTTTTATTAAAAATTGGTTGCTATATATGAACATGAGATATAAATGACACGTTACATATTATTATTTGGTTTTTTCACAACCACACTAATTTTTAATAATACAGATTAATAATTTTTTAAAAAATCAAAATTAAAGAATGTACATTAATTTTTATATAAAATATCACTTAAAAACATTTAAAATATACTCATTTGTTAATAAATAGGTGAAGAAAATGTGTGAAGGAGACAGATTAAACAATGGAAACTCGTGCAACTTTCGAATGATTGTCCCTTCTTCTACTTCTTCTTCTTCTTCTTTTTTATTTTTATTTTTTTTTTACTTTTATTGAATCTGATGAAGTTCATGAAACCCATTCCTGCAGCTTTCTTCATAATTTCATTCATGCATCTCTAGGTGGGATCTCGGACATGTCTTAATATAATATATATGTAGAGAGAGATAGCAGATCACTGAGAGCCAACCCTGACTGGCTAAAACAGGAACCAGTTCGGCCAGGTTGGTCCAGCCAAGAAGTACCTACTGGCTTTATTCTCGTTATAGGCAGTGGTGTTACATTACATATCAGACATAAAGATAAAAAAATAAATAAATTAGTGGTTCATTCCAAAGTAGGCCAAGAACGAAGGAGGAGGTAACCCATAATATGGCCACACTCTCAATTTTATATAGAAAAAGAAGGGTGTCCCTTTTCATCAATTTTCATACATTATTATTATTTTATTAAACCCCAAAAGTTGGTAAAAGGGCACATGATACCCACCTGTCTTCTGTTTTCATTTCTCTTTTTGATTCCAATGAGATTACCAACTTTTGGTCTCACATTTTTTCTGAATTTAAACCCTTTGATTTCGCTTCATCAAAAGCTTTTTCCCAATTCATAAATGACTCAATAGTATCACCCAATTTCTTTTTCCATTTCTTTTCTCTTTTAATCTTATGTTGGGCTTCTTCTTTTTTTAATTGAGTAAACATAGTAATCATTTTAAAATATTTTTTTTACATACCCAATATTGTTATAGAGAAATGATTGAATGAAATAGTAACGCTACGTCATCTTTATCTCTTTCCAATATATTTATGCCACATCAGCATTTTTATCCTGAATTTCAGTTTGTTATCTTAAATTTCAAGATTTTAATTTGAATTTGATTTTTTCAGGATAAAAATATTGAAATTAAGGATAAAAATACTGATGTGGCGTGAATCTATTGGAAAGGGATACAAATGACGTGGTGTCACTGTTTCATTCAATCCTTTCCTTATTGTTATATATATTCATTATACTTTATTCTTTCTTGTCTTTGAATGCTAAAATTTAAATATTATTATCATCTCCATGGAGACTAAATACATCCCTAGCTATCTTCCTTTATGTCATCCCATTTGATATTTATTAGTTAGTTTGACATATAAATTAAGGCCGAAGGTATAGAGTTAGGCTTTGGACTTCTTCCAAAAATAGTAGATTTATCATGTAATCCCTTAAAATTTTATGAAATTATATATTCGTGTGATGATAAAATTACGCTTTAATCTTCTAAAAATTTATAATTATCACTTTTAGTTTCTCTAAAACAATTTTCTAAACTCGCTTAAAATATAAACATGGAGAATAATCCTAGAATATCTCACTCTAAATATGAATTTCTTAAAATATTTATTTTGATTATAATTTATTGGCTTATAATAATTAATTTAAGTGTCACATTTTGTGTGCAATGAAGGCAACAAGGAAGTCATTGTCACCAGTGCTAAGATGGTGATTATAACTATTCTTGGGACTTGGGAGAAAATTAAAAATAGGCTCAGCCATCCTTTTCCTTTAAAACACTGCCATATTGTTTATGCACTGGGGCCACCATTGCTTTACCTAAATAAAAAGTTTCATTGACATGGATGGGTTTGCCAGGTTTTGCTTCTTCATTTGTGCTGCTCTTCTCCCAATTAAGTTGGATGGAGTTGGATTAGTTCAGGCTCTGGAGTTTTAGTTCAATTTAGATTTTAATAGAATTTTTTTTAATTTTTTTTTTTCATATTTCAAATGAATTTTCAAATTTTAGTGAACAGGTTAACTCTTGAACAAATCTAATTTATCCTACTTGTGTCTCATTCTTGTCCTTAGTTTCTTTTGCCTTTGTTTTTGAAAGTTCCAAGTCAAATATATACTGCTAACTTGTACATCTCTTTAGCCTCATTTGTGTACTTGAAGTAGCAATTTTCCTTTAGGCTATGAGAATCTAAATTGTATGGCCAACCCAATAAGGATGTTCTGTTTGTAAGGCTTGACTAGCTATGATTAGCTATTGGTAAGCCCAAATTTTTTAAGTGTATACTTATATATACTATCTACTTTGGGCTTGTATAGCTAATAAACCCATTCTTCTCTTTGATTCATTCAAGCCCAAATATTAGCTCAATTAAATCATTTTTTTTGCGTTTTGATCTTGAGGTTCAGTGTTTTTTTTTTTTTTTTTTTTTTTTTTTTTTTAAGGTCGGACCATTATGAGTTGATATTATTTTAGGTTTTGATTACTTCAAAATGAGGTCAGTTTAGGTTTTTTTTTCTAATAATTTCATGGATAATTTTGAATTCAAGTTAATTTTGAATTGTTTTGAGGTTGAACAAATTTAGATTGTTATTTTTTTATAATTAAATCATGTTGTGTTAAATTTAAATTTAGATTTATCAAATTATGTTTTTTTCATTTCGGGTCAAAATCAGTAAATATAAACTCCATTCATAAAAACTAAACCTAGCTAGCTTGTTCAAATCTTTAAAAAAAAAAACTTCACTTAAACCAATGTTTTTTTAAATTGAATCGTATTGGTCGGTCGGATCAAGAATCAACGAGGGTACTTGTTCAAAGAAAATCATTAGACTGATTGATCTGAGAAACAGTATAAATCGATTGAACCGAATGGTTGAGTTGAATTATTTTTTTTATCTTTAATGATTTATTCAATTGACTCGAATGAACAGATAAATCAATAGCCTAATCGATTCGATGACAAATTCCACCATTGCGAAAAAAGAAAAAGAGACCTAATCGTTTAATAACCTGGAAGCTTTGGAGTTCAATTTTCTAATAGTTCATTAACAAGCTACCACAAATTTCCATTGGTGCCCTTATCCAACTTCAAGCAAAAAGATATGCATGCATTAGCTCAATGGCATGTGATTCCCATGGCGACAAATGATGGCTGTACAAGCCCAATTTTACCCGGGCTTACAAGCCCAACTTAAGCCCAAACCCGAAGCCCAATCAACACAAACCCTAGCCCACTAAACAAACCAAACCAGAAAACAAAATCAAAAAACCCTAGGCCACTTGCCTCTGACCTGCACCTTCAGCCCCCGCCTCGACGCCACCGACCCCCCACCTGCCTCTGACGACACCGGCCACTTGCTCCACTTACACCTGCAAAATAAGATGGAAGCAAACACAACACGCAAGCAGGAAAATCAGTAGATATACTCGCATATTGTAACATTTAGGGAGGCAGAAAGAAAAAGGGGGTTTTTGGTTTTTCGAAAACGAGGGGGCTGGTTTTTTTTTTATTTTAGGGTAACAAAAGGGGAGTCGATTTAAAACCATTTTGTACCAGAAAAGAGGAAAAAGAGATCGAAAAAGGGGTTTTTCCTAACCTATCGAAAATCATATGTACCAAAAAGGGGTTTCTTCTTCCATTTGAACCCCCAAAAAAGAAACAGAAAGCAAAAGCAAGAATTTAAGGTTGATTTCCTTTTCATTTACCATCTATTTCCGATTTATTATTTGATTTTTTTTTCTATTTTTGAATCAAAAGCAAAAGTAAAAAAGGAAGGGGAAAGGGGGCTTACCGAAACCTTAACGACCGCGGCGTCGGAGGGGCCTCTCTCCCTCGTCGGAGTTTGGTCGGAGAAAGGGTTACCCGACGCCTTCCCTCTCGCTTCGAGCACCTAAGAGTTGGCCTTCAAGCGGGGTTTTCAGACAGACACTCCAAGCCCACGGAACGGGTACAACGCCCATCCCCACGCACCGCCGGCCACCGAGAGCGATGGTGGTGCGATTGATCACGGAGAAAACCCAATCGACGGGCTAAAAAAAGAGAAGAGAGGAAATTTTTTTTCTCTGCCTCCGTTTTTTGAAACGAGAAAAGGGGGGACTTTAGGGATTTGTTTTAGGCTTTGATTTGGGGAATTGAAAAAAAATAAAGATGGGGTTAAGGGGTAATAAAAGTTGCGTCGTTTGGGGGTGTTGGGGACCGTTTATATCCCTTTAAGGGTTATTTGCAAGACGAGTCCCTCCCTCATGGGCGCCACCAATTGAACCCTTTTTACTTTCCTTTCTTTTTTAATTTTGCCCGTCATTTGTCAAGTTTTCAATTTAGCCCATACCGGTCATTTGAAACGTCAGTTGGGTTATTTACTCGCTTAGTCCCCATAAGTCCATACGCGTTGCAAATCGGTCCTCGTCCTTTCTTTTGTTTTCAAATTTAGCCCTAAAATCCCATTTTAATTTCAATTCAATCCTTTTTTTAGTTGACTCATGATTTTTGTACATTTATTATCATTATTATATTATTACTACATCATTATCATATTATATTATTATTGTTACTCTATTATTATTATTATATTATTACTACTATTATCATTTTATTCTTTTATTTCATTACTAGCATCATTTTATCTCCATTAACATATATTTATTTACATTCTTCTACTATTATTTTATTTTATCACTACTATAATTATTACTATTATTATCATTATTTAGTATTTGTATCACTATATTATTATTATTATCTCTATTATTGTTTTGTTACCATATTATTATTATCGTTATTATTTTTATTTTTACTATTATTATTATATTATATTATATTTGCTTATTCTTTTGCATATATATTACATTATTTATTAATGACTATTACTATTTTATTTTTCCTTCGCTTTTATTTTACATTATTATTTATACATTATATATTATTATTAGTATTATTTATATTTTCATTGTCATTGATCTAATATTATTTTTATTCTCTATCATTCTTACCATGTTACTATTATTATCGTATTATTATTATCGTATCATTATTCGTATGTCATTTTTACCGTTATCATTTTATTATTATTTATTACCATATTATCGTTATTATTATTATTCGTCATTTTCATTATTTTCACCATTTTTCTTTCTTTTGTTTGCTATTACTATCATCTATTATTATAATTGTATGTGTTATCATTCTATTTTTTTTCTTTTTCTTCTACTATTATTACTATTATTAATATTATTAGTTTATCTATTATTATTATTGTCATTGTTATCGTTAGTAGTAGTAGTATTTTTATATTTACCGTGTTTACGTCCACATTTGTTTTCTTAGCCTTGTGTTATATTATTAATACATTTTGAAAATTATCATATTTCCTTTAATTTTTTAAAAAAGAATAAGGCAATGTTTCGTATTTAGAGATTCGTGGAATAGTGTCCTAACGTGCTGGGTTGCGATTCTTTGTTTCACTAAATAATCAAACATCCTTCTATCCTATTTCATGAAATATGAGACGACTTTAACTTCGAGAGATTAAAACATCGTGTCCTAACGTACTGGATGTGATGTTTAGATCTTTTCGGAATAAAGAAATCTCGATTTTTCTTGGCCCGAATACCTATATTTATTTTTAGCTCAAACACTAAAATCAAAGTGCATTTACAAAACCACCTTATTCCGTCCAAAAGTTTTCAAATCAGGCAATGTTTGTGTGTTTAGAAATTTGGGGAATAGTGCCCTAACGTGCTGGGATACGATTTTTCGTTTGACTAAAACACTAAACATCCTTTTAATAAATTTCAAGAACTTCGAGATAACTTTGATTACAAAGGCTTCGAATATCGTATCCTAACGTGCTGGGTGTGATGTTTGTATCCTCTCAAACAAAGAAATCTCAAATATCCTAATACATTTTTAAGACCCGTATTTTAAAACCCTTTCAAACTTCCGACATTAAGAAACTAATTAATCATTTTGGTACCAATTTTGGGCGACGAGGGTGCTAACCCTTCCTCGTATGTGAATCGACTCCGAACCCGATTTTTAAAACTTCAGAGACCGTAAACACTGCTTTAGTAAAACAAAACGCTTTTATTAAAATAAAGGTGATCCGATCACACCAACTAAAGGTCGGTGGCGACTCCGCTTTATTCCTATTTTTAAAACCAAAGTCAAACCCCTTTTTGTCGTCTTCCAAAAAATGGTTACGACAGCCTGACGACTCCACGGGACTTGATTTAGAGTCGTGCCATAAATTGATTATTTTCGCCTTTTGTCGGAAGTTTGAAAGTTTGATTTGAAAATTACCGTATTTGTATTGCATGTTGTTTTAATTGCAGATTACATTGCATGACCGTTGTAGTCACACCTTTAGGTGAGAGTGAGAACTACTCTTCGTGAGGTTTTCACCTCCGCAAGATAGTGGATCGCTTTGAGATACATCCGCATTATGTCTTCGTGAGATTTTTATCTCCGTGCGCCATAGGGAAATGTATTCTCGAATCGAACTCGATCTATATGAGCCTATAATGGGTGAAGATCGAGGAATCACTGTTCAGTACCCTCCTAGAACCAAACCGCATGTAGTAAACCCTAGGAGCCTAACTTAGGAAGAACTATGTTAAACCTCTAGTGGTCACCGGATAGGTACTCTATTTTGTTTACTTCTCCGTGCTAACGTGTTTTGTTTTGTTTGTGATTGCATTGCATTGCATCACACCGCATCATCTTAGAAAGAAGGTGTTGATTCATATTCGATTGCTAAATAGAAGAGTTTATCATAAGGAAATGTGTTACTTGATAAAGTGGATTATAATACTGTCGTTCAACATAGTCCGTAAAATGACGAGAGGACCGATAACCCACGAAGAATACAAGACTTTGCCCGAGGATTCAAGCCGACAAGGATTATTGAAGAGCCATCGTGTCTCCATTTTCTAAAAGAAGCTTATAAACATCGCAGAGGATAAGCGAGTGAAGAGGCACGGGCGGGACCGAGGAACAATGAGCTAGAGGAGGCATCTATTGGGGAAGTTCACGGGACACGACCATAACATCAGGATACGAAGAAGAGGATATCACCTGGACTATGAGGACAAAGCCGCATATGCAATCCGTTTTATGTAAAGAAATGTATTTTCTAGAGAAGTTCTTCTAATGAAATTGAATTCATAATCAACACCTCTCTTTCTTTATGCATGCATTTGCATTGCATTTCATGCATTTGCCTTGCATCATATCACATGCATTAAGATTTGTAGAAAGACCCTAATTAGGTAAAGTTATTTCAGTAACCTAGAAGACATGGATCAAAGAATGGAAAGGCTAGAACAAATGCAAAAGGAAATACAGGAGCAGATGCAAGAACGATTAATCAAGATACAACAAGATATGATAGAACGGATGCAAGAGTCCCAAAACAACATGATAAGCCAGTTAGCGCAACTATTGGCCAATGAACGAGGAAAGGGCGTCGCTGCTAGCTCAGGGAATAATGACGACCCTGCTTACCCTCCGAGATTTACCTCGCCAAATACCCAAGCACCATCAGAAATATGTCCCCAAAGGCCGCCTTTTGTTATCGTGCCACAAAGCGAGTTGAGACCGCAATGCCGCCAAGACTTTCCATTGGTTCGAGCACTAATCCCAGAGAAGGTCCGACTAATCCTATAGTCCCCGATCTTGATGAAATGGCTAAAATGGATAAGGCAAAAGCAAACCTTCCCAGACAACTCGAGGATCGTTGCAGATGGTTAGAAGAAAAATTTAGGAAATAGAAACTGCTGACCATCGCTACGGGGTAGACGCTAAAGACTTGAGCCTAGTCCCAGACCTCGTGCTTCCGCCAAAGTTCAAGACCCCAGATTTTGAAAAATATAATGGGACCAGCTTGCTCAAGCACACATCACAATGTTCGTCGACGGATGGCGGGATATGTTAACAACGATCAACTACTTATTCATTGTTTTCAGGATAGTTTGGCCGGGGCAGCGACCAAATGGTACAATCAGCTCAACCGTACCCAGATCAAGTCATGGAGGGACCTAGCACAGGCCTTCCTGAAATAATACGGGCACGTAGTCGATATAGCTCCTGATCGAATCACGCTCTAAAATATGGAGAAAAAGCCAAACGAAAGTTTCAGGCAATATGCCCAGCGGTGGAGGGAAGTAGCCACACAAGTTCAGCCACCGCTTCTAGAAAAGGAGATAACCATGCTGTTCGTCAATACGTTGAAGGCTCCCTTCATTAATCACATGCTTGGAAGTGCCCCTAAAAGTTTTTCTGATATTGTGCTGTCAGGGGAGATGATCGAACATGCAATTAGATGCGGCAAAATTGAAGCAGGGGAAACCACTAGAAGGCCTACTCCTAGAAAAAGGGATGACGAGGTGAATAATACAAACATGAGGGACCCAAATCAGTCTACTGAGTATCAAGGTTCATCAAGGAAAGAATCTCGCACGAGGAAAAACGTTGAAAAACTCCAATTTACGTCAATCCCTATGACGTATAAGGAGTTGTATCAAAGTTTATTTGATGCACACGTAGTGTCCCCCCAATATCCAAAACCGATGCAACCTTCATTCCCAAAATGGTATGACCCAAACGCTCAGTGTGAGTACCACGCGGGGATCACAGGCCATTCGATAGAAAATTGCCTCACTTTCAAGAAATTGGTGGAAAATCTCATCAACATGGGCATTGTGAAGTTCGATGATGGAGAAATGGTATACCCGAAGAGAACCGAGGAATAAAAGTTTTCCGAACATCTGCCAACATCTGCCTTTATGTACTTGAGAGTGTTTTGAACAATGGGATTGTGGAAGAAACATGTATTTTTAAAGCTAATCTAGAATAATGTGTAAAACACACTTGTTGCTTCAAGCAGGGAAGCAATAAGATTTCTTTTGAGAAGTAGGCTTGTGTCCAGAATTTTTATTTCAATAAAATGCATCTTTCCAAGTAAATATTTTCAGTCTTTATATTTCATATGAATATTTTTCACTCATGACCATATCATACTAATAATCATCCTTAGGATCATTTATTCTTTGGATTTTCTACCACAATGGGCCCCAGATATCAATGACATGAGCGACGCTCGTTGACTCCTTTTAGTGAGATATGTATTTAGAGGATCTAAGGGCTTTGAAGATGACAAAGATTGCGACTTACTTCCCCAATGGTAGATCCTACCTTGTGAAGTGTCAACAGACGCTATGAACTAACGAAGGAGATGAAGATGGAAGCGTAGCTCCTTGAAGGAATAAGACAAGGCATCGTTAAGCTATTTTTAGAAATTCAAAAGGTTTTCGCATGATCATATTGAGGCATGCCAAACTGCTAAAACATGGGTATGCTGTTAAAAGTTGGGGTTTCAAGAACCCATGTTGTGCAACAGCCTAGCTAATCAAGAGGCTCGGGCTATTGGTTCACCAAGGAAGGGAAATTGTATCTGTTATGCCATAAAATGCCAAATCGAGGAAGACTGTGCCTTCTCCATTTTTCCTATATGAACATGGATGATAACAGGCCAGTCTCCTCAAAAGCTTTTAGTCAACATCGATTCATATTCATGGTCTTTGGTTACCTTACCAAGAGGGTAAAGGTCGCTTCACATGTCAAAATTACAAAGTCAGCGGTCGTCGACTTCAACTTCAAATTCAAATTCAAAAAAATTCAAAAAAAAACAAAAAAAAAATAAATACAAAAAAAAACCAAACACAAAAAAAAAAGAGGAAAAGAAAGAAAAAGAAGAAGAAGAAGAATAAAGAGAGAATGGCGATAAAGAATGCCAGAAAGAAACGCGTTGGCATGAATTTGTAGTCTGTCCAAAGATCAGACACTACATCAGCGCAGCAAGATAGCCAAAACCATTCAAAATTTTTGAAAAATGACTGAGACTTGTAAAGGTTGGCATAGAGAAGTTACCATTTACCTTCTAGGTTTCTTGAACATTGGCCAGGGCTTTCACCGGGGCATCCTTTCCATTGAGGAAAAATTGTTGTAAGATATGATTCCTTTTCCCAAGCTTGGATTGAATTAGATGAAGCAGAATGCCTCCAGTAAGCTTGATTGAAAGTATTCAGTAGGGTCAAACGTACCAAAAACGGATACGGGCTTGACAAAAAGGTTCGCTCAAGAGAATTTCAGGAAGAGGACCTAGCATTAAGAGGGATTCTTCTTATCCAAAAGAACTCCAAGGAAAAGTAAATGCCTCATACAAAGAAAGAAGACACGTTCTAGGAAACATGAGTGTTGACCAAGATGGATGACAAGGACACGCCTAATCCAAAGGAGTTCAGATTCAATAAAAAAGGTTTTCCAAAAAAAAACACGAAAAAGAAAAAGAAAAAGAAAAAGGAGAGGCCAAGGCGAAAACCCGCAAAGGGCGCTTTGAGACCAAAGGGTATTTGAGTTGAAAACCCGAAAAGGGTAGCTCAAAATCTTGATCGAAAGGAGCGCATACAGTAGTCTTGCTACGCTCGAAGAAGTATGTTACGTCTTGGGGCATCGACAAAGTACTCTGGATCCCCTAAACACGTATTAAGCTCAAAATGGTCCTCAAGAAGTTGGAACAGAGAAGCTCGAGCTGCGATATCTGGGGCACTTAGTTTCCATTTTACCCATTTTTGTTACTTGTAATTATTTTATTCTTTTCAAAAAAAAAAACACCGATAAATTTCCTTCTTAATTGCCTTTGCTAGCTTTGATTAACTTGTTTGTTTCGAGCTATGCTCCCAATCAATTTCTTCTCTGTCCATTGTTACAATCTTTTTCGAGCATTTTGCATTGAAATAACGATTAGTGGACTAATAATACTTTCATAAAAGGAGTTTTGCATATTACTCTGGAAGCTTCTGAATAATACAAGGACCTGAAACAGGACTATTGTTTAAGAACTCACTCAGCTCAAGGTTTGGAAATATTGGAGAAAGATGATTATCTCTTTGGACCTTTTATTAGTTGAACGAAATGACAATACATTTCGTCGGTGATACAACCTTGACAGATAACGAGCAATGTCAACCCAGCAGTGCAAAGGGATCATTCTCGAGAAAAATAATACTCTGTATCCATGTACATATCAGGCCTACACATCTGGTCATTACACCAGTGAATAGTGTAATGATCAAATTGATCCTATACCTTGAAGTTACAAAGAGGATGGATGGAAAAACCAAATGATATTCTCTTAGAGTTGCAGTGAGAGATGCAAACTTTATGTCCCAAAAGGTACAGTGGAAGGGACCCTGAAATTACAGCGGGGTAAGCTTGTTGAGCAGAATATGATCATTTCTTTAGGTTTTCTATCAAAGATACTGGCTGAACGAGAAAGCATGATAACACATCAGTGATAGAGAATTAATGGACTACGAGCAATGATGACCCTAAGCATTTAAAAAAGGGATCATTTCATTTTACATTCATACATCATTTCAAAGCACGTTTAGTTAGGAGCATTCGACTCATTACATCCTAATCATCATAAAAAGACCATTCTCACGACATTCTGCATTTATGCAAAAGTCATCCATTGTCATTTAGCTAGGAGCATTCGATTCATTCTGATCATTGCATCCTAATCATTGTCAAAAGATCATTCTCATGACATTCTGCGTTCATGCAAGTATCGTCCATAACACATGCAGTTAGGAGACTTTGAGTCGTTTCGATCATAATATCCTCATCATTTGCATAAGCATAAGCACATAAAATTAGTTCTACGGGACAGGTTCCTCAAAGAACAGTGTAGCAATATCAAAGTTCAGATTTCGTTCCCTCAAGATGTTAGTGGGGCAAACTGAAGAATGAAGTCTTCCTGAAGATAGTAAGGAAGCACATTGAAAAGTTCAGATTTCGTTCCCTCAAGATGTTAGTGGGGCGATCAAGAATGAAGTCTTCACGAAGATAGTAAGGAAGCACATTAAAAGTTCAGATTTCATTCCTCAAGATGGTAGTGGGGGGGATCAAGAATGAAGTCTTCCTAAGATAGTAAGAAAGCACATTGGAAAGTTCGACTTCGTTCCCTCAAGATGGTAGTGGGCAAATGAATATTGAAATCTTCACGAAGATAGTAAGGAAGCAAAATTGAAAGTTCAATTTTATTTCCTCGACGTTTGATGGAGCGAGTTGAGATTACAAATCTCGTCTCCCTGAGTTAACAATGAGGATCAATCATTATTCCTTTGAAGTTTTGGTAGAGAAGATGGAGATTACAAATCTCTTCCCCTTGAATTCTCATTTTCTTGAAGTTCCCGTAGAGTATGTTGAGATTACAAATCCCGTCTCCCTGAGTTAACAATGAGGTTACATCCTTAATTCTTTAAAGTTTCAGTAGAGAAGATGGAGACTACGAATCTCTTCTCCCTGAATTCTTATTTCCTCGAAGTTCCCATGGAGTAGGTTGAGATTACAAATCCCGTCTCCCTGAGTTAACAATGAGGTTACATCCTTAATTCTTTGAAGTTTCAGTAGAGAAGATGGAGACTACGAATCTCTTCTCCCTGAATTCTTATTTCCTTGAAGTTCCGTGGAGTAAGAAGTAAATCAAAGAAATCACCGGTGGTCCCTAAGTTTGTAGGATCGATTGAAGAAAGCGATTTGACCTTCCTGAAGTTGCAGGAAGCAAATCGAAGACTCAGTCTGGTGATCATTGAGTTTGCAAGGATCAGATTGAAGCAAGCAGATTTGACCTTCCTGAAGTTGCAGGAAGCAGATTGAAGACTCAGTCTGGTGATCCTTAACTTTGCAAGGATCAGATTGAAGAAAGCAGATTTGACCTTCCTGAAGTTGCAGGAAGCAGATCGAAGACTCAGTGTGGTGATCATTGAGTTTGCAAGGATCAGATTGAAGAAAGCAGATTTGACCTTCCTGAAGTTACAGGAAGCAGATCGAAGACTCAGTCTGGTGATCCTTAACTTTGCAAGGATCAAATTGAAGAAAGCAGATTTGACCTTTTTGAAGTTACAGGAAGCAGATCAAAGATATCAGTCTGGTGATCCTTGAGTTTGCAAGGATCAGATTGAAGATAGCAGTTTAGACATTCCTAAATTTGCAAGAGCAGATCGAAAATAAACAAGTCATATCCCATTGAAGTCGCAGCAAGAGCAGATTGAAGCAAGCAACAAGATGCGGTGGACAGGAATGATGCTACCAGAAGAAGAGTACCAAAGAAGTCAAGACTCGGCGAGACCGGCAAAATTGGTCTTTTGAAAGTCTTTGCTCCATTCCGTTGCGACAATGAGCAAAGAGGGGCAGCTGTACAAGCCCAATTTTACTCGGGCTTACAAGCCCAACTTAAGCCCAAACCCGAAGCCCAATCAACACAAACCCTAGCCCACTAAACAAACCAAACCAGAAAACAAAATCAAAAAACCCTAGGGCCACTTGCCTCCTCACACAGACCTAGCCCCCCGCCTCGACGCCACCGACCCCCCACCTGCCTCTGACGACACCGGCCACTTGCTCCACTTACACCTGTAAAATAAGATGGAAGCAAACACAACACGCAAGCAGGAAAAGCAGTAGATATACTTGCATATTGTAACATTTAGGGAGGCAGAAAGAAAAAGGGGGTTTTTGGTTTTTCGAAAACGAGGGGGTTGGTTTTTTTTTTATTTTAGGGTAACAAAAGGGGAGTCGATTTAAAACCATTTTGTACCAGAAAAGAGGAAAAAGAGATCGAAAAAGGGGTTTTTCCTAACCTATCGAAAATCATATATACCAAAAAGGGGTTTCTTCTTCCATTTGAACCCCCAAAAAAGAAACAGAAAGCAAAAGCAAGAATTTAAGGTTGATTTCCTTTTCATTTACCATCTATTTCCGATTTATTATTTGATTTTTTTTTTCTATTTTTGAATCAAAAGCAAAAGTAAAAAAGGAAGGGGAAAGGGGGCTTACCGAAACCTTAACGACCGCGGCGTCGGAGGGGCCTCTCTCCCTCGTCGGAGTTTGGTCGGAGAAAGGGTTACCCGACGCCCTTCCCCTCTCGTTTCTGAGCACCTAAGAGTTGGCCTTCAAGTGGGGTTTTCAGACAGGACACTCCAAGCCCACGCCGGAAACGGGGTACAAACGCCCATCCCCACGCTCCGTCGGCCACCGAGAGCGATGGTGGTGCGATTGATCGCCGGAGAAAACCCAATCGACGGGCTAAAAAAAGAGAAGAGAGGAAATTTTTTTTCTCTGCCTCCGTTTTTTGAAACGAGAAAAGGGGGGACTTTAGGGATTTGTTTTAGGCTTTGATTTGGGGAATTGAAAAAAAATAAAGATGGGGTTAAGGGGTAATAAAAGCTGCGTCGTTTGGGGGTGTTGGGGGACCGTTTATATCCCTTTAAGGGGTTATTTGCAAGACGAGTCCCTCCCCTTTGCGGCGCCGCTCAATTGAACCCCTTTTTACTTTCCTTTCTTTTTTTAATTTTGCCCCGTCATTTGCTGCGTTTTTCAATTTAGCCCATACCTGGTCATTTGAAACGTCAGGTTGGGTTATTTACTCGTTTAGTCCCCATAAGTCCATACGCGTTGCAAATCGGTCCTCGTCCTTTCTTTTGTTTTCAAATTTAGCCCTAAAATCCCATTTTAATTTCAATTCAATCCTTTTTTTAGTTGACTCATGATTTTTGTACATTTATTATCATTATTATATTATTACTACATCATTATCATATTATATTATTATTGTTACTCTATTATTATTATTATATTATTACTACTATTATCATTTTATTCTTTTATTTCGTTACTAGCATCATTTTTATCTCCATTAACATATATTTATTTACATTCTTCTACTATTATTTTATTTTATCACTACTATAATTATTACTATTATTATCATTATTTAGTATTTGTATCACTATATTATTATTATTATCTCTATTATTGTTTTGTTACCATATTATTATTATCGTTATTATTTTTATTTTTACTATTATTATTATATTATATTATATTTTCTTATTCTTTTGCATATATATTACATTATTTATTAATGACTATTACTATTTTATTTTTCCTTCGTTTTATTTTACATTATTATTTATACATTATATATTATTATTAGTATTATTTATATTTTCATTGTCATTGATCTAATATTATTTTTATTCTCTATCATTCTTACCATGTTACTATTATTATCGTATTATTATTCTTGTATCATTATTCGTATGTCATTTTTTACCGTTATCATTTTATTATTATTTATTACCATATTATCGTTATTATTATTATTCGTCATTTTCATTATTTTCACCATTTTTCTTTCTTTTGTTTGCTATTACTATCATCTATTATTATAATTGTATGTGTTATCATTCTATTTTTTTTCTTTTCTTCTACTATTATTACTATTATTAATATTATTAGTTTATCTATTATTATTATTGTCATTGTTATCGTTAGTAGTAGTAGTATTTTTATATTTACCGTGTTTACGTCCACATTTGTTTTCTTAGCCTTGTGTTATATTATTAATACATTTTGAAAATTATCATATTTCCTTTAATTTTTTAAAAAAGAATAAGGCAATGTTTCGTATTTAGAGATTCGTGGAATAGTGTCCTAACGTGCTGGGTTGCGATTCTTTGTTTCACTAAATAATCAAACATCCTTCTATCCTATTTCATGAAATATGAGACGACTTTAACTTCGAGAGATTAAAACATCGTGTCCTAACGTACTGGATGTGATGTTTAGATCTTTTCTAATAAAGAAATCTCGATTTTTCTTGGCCAATACCTATATTTATTTTTAGCTCAAACACTAAAATCAAAGTGCATTTACAAAACCACCTTATTCCGTCCAAAAGTTTTCAAATCAGGCAATGTTTGTGTGTTTAGAAATTTGGGGAATAGTGCCCTAACGTGCTGGGATACGATTTTCCGTTTGACTAAAACACTAAACATCCTTTTAATAAATTTCAAGAACTCCGAGATAACTTTGATTACAAAGGCTTCGAATATCGTATCCTAACGTGCTGGGTGTGATGTTTGTATCCTCTCGAAACAAAGAAATCTCAAATATCCTAATACATTTTTTTAAGACCTGTATTTTAAAACCCTTTCAAACTTCCGACATTAAGAAACTAATTAATCATTTTGGTACCAATTTTGGGCGACGAGGGTGCTAACCCTTCCTCGTATGTAATCGACTCCGAACCCGATTTTTAAAACTTCGTAGACCAGAAACACTGTTTTAGTAAAACAAAACGTTTTATTAAAATAAAGGTGATCCGATCACACCAACTAAAGGTCGGTGGCGACTCCCGTTTTATTCCTATTTTTAAAACCAAAGTCAAACCCCTTTTTGTCGTCTTCCAAAAAATGGTTACGACAATGGCCATGGAAGAAGACAAGTACAAGACGGAAAAGGGAAACAAAAACGTCTTGGTTTCTTTCTACTTATCAACTTGAATCACGCAACTTCCTGGTCTAATCATTTTACAAACAAAAAACCTCAAAATAACCCAGCAGCCAAAGTCATTCTTTTGCTGTCTAGACTTTTTATGTCACGTGTAAAAAAAGGGTCAAAAAAAAGCTATTGGATGTAGACCCTCTATGCCCTAATACAATGTATATACAATGCCGTCCATACTAGAGCATTGTTCATTGTTCATTGTTCATGAGGTTTTTACAATGACCCAAAGCTGAAAAATGAAGTAATATTAACATTGGTACTAGAATTGCAGCTAGTAATTAATATAGACCTCTCATGGAGGTAACATGGGGGACTGGTGCCTATGCTGATTTAGAAGGAATTTTTTTGTCTTGTGATCTCAAACACTATTGGAAACATTATTGCACATTTCATCATCTATGTCAATATTTGGAGACAAGCATTGTTGTGACATTGTGACAAGTTTTAATGTCATGTTAGCTAACTACAGTGACTTAAAACCAATAGCAGCGACAAGCAGCATGTATGAGGTTTTGGTCCCCCCCCCCCTACCTGTAGCAACTTGCAAGGAGAGAAAAGAAAAATAAGGTCATATAGATACAGTAAAGCAATGTTATCAAAGCTTGGCAATTTCTACTAGCACAATTTGTCTATGTCTCCCTATCCTTACTGGTTTGCATGTGCAGAACTTTCTCATTTCAATGGCTGAGAAACAGTCCACCTAAACAGCTAAACTTTGAGTTGTAAAACAAGTAAATTGACTGGATATGAACTAGAGAGGAACAGGCATGTTTTGTAAGGGCAGCGAGATCCGTATCTTGGACCCCATGGCTTAAAAGGGGACCAGGTTATGTCAATTTTCTTCAAGTTACCAACTTTCCAGTACAATCAGAACACATTATCTTATCATTTGAAGAAACCCCAATTTTTTTTTCATCCATTTAATCCCATTTCTCACTAGGAGCTAGAGATTATATATGCAGAATGATTATGATGCAGTAGTTCTTGCTTTACTTTTGAGGGTGAGCACTGAGCAGACATGTAGAATTATTGTCCCTTATCATGATGATTTCCAACATAAATTTAATTACTAATCCTAGTATCTAGATGATTAATTTGGTTTATCAAATTAGGCAGTGCCACCTATCATGTCATGCATGCATGAAAATCGTATCCTACAAAACTGCCGCAAAATATATCAGCATTGGAAGAGCCCTAAACATGATTATGTTTTGAAAATCCATGCAACATGTTTCATGAAATTAATATACCTTGTTTTTTATAGTTATTTTACTTCAATAAAATCGAATAAATGCTTATTAAGTGATATATATGATCCAGGAGGAAGTTTTTGGTAATGGAAAAAGTGAATTTCTGCAAATATATTCAATATTTTGGATTCAAAAGGATGCTGCTGTTATTATACATATGGATGTTCAATATTTATGCAAGCAAAAGGAGATGTATCCTCGAAACAAAAAGAAATTCCTTATCATTTCATACATTTAAAACTTTACAGAAATAAAGGAGAGATTTCCTTTTAAGTTGTGAGCCCCTACACTTTTTCCCTCATGAGGGCCAGAATTCAATGGCCAAATACATTTTCACAGCTTTTAACATCCTTACAGTACAAATTGTACATTGTCAATGTCAGAACAGAAAAGAAAAGGACAAATAACAAGTGGCCAAGTAATCTTCTTGTGACCACCTATTTCTTCTCTTCATGTGGATTTGAAATGGATTCTAGTCCATTCATTTTCCTGGAAAATGAAACATGAAAGAATATCAGCACTAGAGCTTGATTTTCCAATGGAACAATTATCAAACAAGCAAAAGGAAATCGGAAAAAAAGATCATACCGATTGATTTTTTGCAATGGAGAACTGCCTCATATATCGAGCTTTCAGAATCACATGATTTTCGGTACTCGTCGGCGGAGTATGCGACGCTGATTCGAGGAGATGTTGTGGTCGAATACACCCAGTTCTTCCTTGAATAAACTCTTGCATCAACACTTTCAGCTCTACCACTTGACTTGCTTCCTCTTAATATCCTTCTATATAATGGCCTAACAAAGTTCAAGTACTTGGAAAATATCCGCTTGGACAATCTTCGACACCTTGTCAAAGAAGGGCGACTCGTTTTACATGGCGGAACCATGAGATCTGGTGCATGTGAAGTGGTAGTAGGCAGGGATGAAGTCGAACCGGAGACTTCGTACGCCTCCACCTTCGAAGGGTTAATGAAAAAAGGCATGACATGGCCATTGGAAAAGAGCTCATCGGCATGAACAAGGGTGAGGGGAGTTTGTGAAATGGGAAAATCAAACTTAAAATCCTGAGAATTTCTGAAGAACCTCTTGGAAGGTGGCATCCTCGGGTCCATTTCGATGAAGGAAGCTTCATCATAAGCATCAAGCGAAGCTCTAAGGGAGCTGTCTACACCATCTAAAGAAGGTTTTAGGTTCACTAACCAACTGTATGAAAAGCTTTCAATGGAGAGGGGTTGTGAAGTTTCCATGGCTTCCACTCTATGAAAGGGATGCAAGGAAAACAGAGAAGAAGGGGACTACAAGCAAAGGCCCCAACTCTCATGTAACATATATATACCTTAATATCCCTCCTTCCTAACAGATTTATATATGGTTTATTTGGCAAGAGACAATGGATTTTAATAATTGAAAAGGGAAAAGGAGAAAAGGAACAGAAAATGTGTAACCCCACAATAGCACTCATATTGTCTTGTTGCATCAAACCCCTTTACCCCACACTTTCCTTTTAAACATTACAAAATAGATGACTTGTTGGCCAAACTTGTAAGAAAGAAATTAGGTTCTTGTACATAGTCCAATCTTTATCTTAAGCAGCATTTTATAAACTAAAACAACTGTCATTTCTCATAAATTTATAGGCTATAAAAGGTGAAACAAGAAATAAAGGAAAAGCAGGTTCATGCACAAGCATAATCTATCCAAGATGCTACTTAAAGTCTTAAACTACAATAAAGAGTAGCAAATGTCTTCCTAGCTATGTTACCCTGAACTGAAGAAGTGAGTGTCGATATGAATATGTATCCTACACAGGTATTCTCGATACCCTTTTCAAGTTTTTTCATATATTTGAGGGATTATACCTTTTAGCCTACTCTCATTATAATTGCATAACCATTGCAAAAAGACAATATCGCAACAAGACAGTGAACATATATGATATTACAGGGCACGGAAAAATAGATGAAATAAAAATGATGCACATTGTCACACGTTTATGCAATTTGGTCCTTGAATTAGTTAAATAGATATCTTAAAAATCTCAAGGGGGAAAAAAGAAAATATCACTAATGGTAAGGGAAAAAGCAAATAGAATCTGATATGTTCTATTGGTAAGGAAAATTGAAGGTTTTGCATCCACTACCATTTCTAGTGGTGGGTGAGTTTTGGATATCCTCCTTCAAAACTTGGAAGCCAAAAGAAAATGATGTTGTTTTCATTTACCGACAATCTATAAAAGAACAAAATAAACAGACAAAGGTTCCCCTAGATTTGTCGGAGAATGAAAAGACAATGACCTAGGTTTCATGGCCAAAAGCCAAAAATAAAGAAAGTGACTTGAAACCAACTTGTCCCTACATTGCATCCTCCTTCAGGACATACAACAAGCAATAAGATAGGGAATTTAATCATTCACAAAGCAGTTTAAGTTCAGAAAAAAGAAAGAATGTTTTTTTGATTTCATAAAATATCCATTACAGCTTTCAAGAAAATCATTGTTTTTCAACTCATCTAACATCCTAACATATATAAATAACGAAAATTATATAGTATTCTGGGTAAAAAAATGAACAGTGTTAGGTGCAATGACAGAGGATAGTCATCAACTCTTAAAAGATTAATCTTTATGGACCGTCAAACCATGAAACAGTTATTTTTAAACCAGTGTCATCTAAGTGCCAGACACCATGAAAGAACTTAGTGTGCAGTGAAACTTAGGGACTATTTAAAAGATTGATCCAAAGTGCTTGGACATTTTAACACTGAATTGCAGGCAAAAAGACCCAGCAAATAGATGATGCCCCTATCAGCAAAGATAGTTTATTTTTAGGTATGAATGAGCAGTGAAGCCACTTGCAATCTACATGAGTTTTTTGGCTTAGAAAATCCCAGGAAATCTTCCCTCTTTGATATTGCAGTCATCTACAGCACCCATCATATAGGAAAATATCTTAATAGAAAATTCAAGATAGTGGAAACATATTGCTTGTATTTTCATAATATCTATGAACACAAAAAGCATTGATATCTAATAAGTTCCTTTCTTACATATAAAGACAAACACGAAAACACCATACCAAGGAACAGAAGTGGTAGCATTCATCTGCGTATTACAATGGGGCCGATTCAAAGTACCCATTCATTATTGAAATTTCAGGAATAAAATACTAATAAAAATCAAAATCCAAGGAAATTTGAAACGAAATAGATCAAATTTGATAGCAAATTCAACTCTAAAATATAAGAAACAATCCAAACTTATGAAAAGAATCCCAAATTAAAAAAGAATGAAAAGAAGCCCAGAAATATTCAAATAAACCAACACATAAGCAAAAAAACACATTAAAAAAGAGAGACTTTAAATAAATAATTGAAAACAAATTTCTTTTATGAAAAATGTAAATTGATGGAGTTTTATACCAATCACGATATAAAGGGAAAATTATACAACAATTCCCTTCCCTCGAAGACTGAAAGGCAAAATTATATTCCATTGCCGGGTTTTGAAATTGAAAATTCAAAGCAAGAATTTTAACCACAGTGCTACAATGGATTAGTCGATATAATATTCAAACTATTATATTTAGAAAAGAGTTAGACTTTGAATAAATAATAGAAAATAAATTTCTTTATAAAAAAATCTAAGTTAATGGAATTTTATAGGTTTTTTTTCATAAATAATATAAAAAATAATTAATTACGAAAATGGTATAGACAACAGATTAATTATGAAAACATACATTTGTTATTGTGTTCTGTCGGTGCTGTCTAACTTATTGACGATGTCAGAATAAAATGTAATAAACTAAAATATTCAAGGACCTGATATGTAAATTGTTCATTTTTAAGGGTATCGTTTGCTTCATAAACCATCATTGTTTATTATTATTATTATTCTCCTTTAACACAAAAATAAAGAGGTCTCTTGTCAATTACCAATAAGATTTCTCTAAAGCTTTTATAATTATAATTTTATGTTGTGTGTGTAAATCAAATTGATAATAAGGATAATTATAAAAGCTTTAAAAAATCTTATTACTTATAATTTATAATTATTAGTTAAATTGATAGTTTTCAACTATAATGTGAGAAAAAAAACTATGAATTCCGTTAATTGTTATATCAAACATAATTTAAATGAAGAATTATTTTTGAAAAATAAATAAAATTTATTTCAAGTTGGAATCGGCTTTTTTGTGAAAATACTTTTTGGTAGAAAAAACTTTTTAGATTAATTAGTAAGAGGACTCTCTATTTTTGGTGTTAAAGAGAAATAAAAAGAAAATAAACAATGAGGGTTTATAAAGAAATTAACCCTTTTTAAGGCTTGTTCGCTCAACATAGTCAGTCACACCCTTTTAGCAGCCAATCTAATGGGCAATCTTCATATTAGGTCTCTAAATTTTTTAGTTTATTACATTTTAGTTTGGTGCCGCCAAAATGTCAGACAGCACCGGTAGAACACTATAACAAATATCTATTTTCGTAATTAATTATTTTTATATTATTTATGTAAAAATCCAATCTTATACCTATCATGATATAAAGGAAAAAAATACATCTAAAAAAAAGGACCAAAAGGCAAAAAATCTGACAATTCCCTTCACTTGAAAACCAAAATGCAAAATTTTATTTCACTGCCAAGGTTTGAACTCGTAAATTAAAAGCGGATTAATTTATATAACATTGAAACGATTTAATTTAGAAAAAAGTAAGACTTTGAATAAATAACTGAAAATATTTTTTAAATGTAAATTAATGGAATTTTATACCTATCAAGAGATAAAGACAAAAATACATTTTCAAAAGGGACTAAAATGTGAAATATCCGACAATTCCCTTATCTTGAATGCTAAAATACAAAATTTTATTTCACTATTCGGGATTTGGACTCAAAAATTCAAAGCAATAATTTTAACCATAGTGCTACAGTGGATTAATTTATATAATATTGAAATAATTTATATTTATATTTACAAAACCACTTTATCAATAAGTGAGTTTTGGTTTTGAAATTTATTAATTTTTTAATCACTTAATTGTTAAGTAATATTTTTTAGTTGGTATAATAATAATTTTAATACTCAATTCTTACAATTTTTGTTAATTTGACTTTGAAAATTCTTTTTAAATTTATAGAAAATTCTAAGAATTAAAATTTAAATAAAAGTAGATAAAAATTCAAAATAGGTAAAATGAGGGATAATTTTTTAGCCCTCTAAAATTTCTCTTTATATATCTTTATAAAAATTTCTAGTACCTAATCTTAAAAAAATAAACAAAAATATTGATTATATTTTTTACCTCTTCAATTTATTGACATAAAAGTAATTCAACAAATAAATTGCAAAATAAAATATAAGTCAACAAACTCTATATATAAAAATAATAGAATAATTTATGCTATTATAAATCCCTTTATTGAGTATCAATAGCTACTAATTCAATTAGGAAAATTATTTTAATGTCTTTACACATTTAAAATAAATTACATTATTTGAGGATATTTTAATTTTTATTTAAAAATTTAATAAAAATATACATATGATACGTTTTGAACCCATGTTAATTGAGTAGACAAATTTTAAATTTACCATCTATTTTAATAAAATTTAATTTTATTATGCATACTTTATTAACTCGTATATATTAATAATATTATTGATTAAAATAGCATCGCAATTACCAAATATTTTCTAATAATAATAAATGAACACTGATATTTGTGATCTAAAGATCACACATTTTATCTCCATTTTGCCTCAACAAGCAATTGTTAAAGCCTGGGCCGGATTGGCCCATTTACATTATATAATATTGATGGTACTTATTTAGAATTTTAATTTTAAATTTTAAATTAGCAATTCATACAAGCTATCGAAGTTATCCCCAACAATGTAAATGTAAATTTTGATTTTCAATGGTTTCAATTGTTGGCCAAGTATGCATTGTCATTAACATAATTTTTTAGATAAAATTAATATTAAGTTTTAACTCGGTTGGTATAGGTATTGTTGTCAGTATAATAAGATATAAGAATGCGCTGAAACACATCATTCTCCTATTTATGAATTGGGGGAGGCTATGGATAATTCTAAATATTATATAATAAAAAAATAGATATGATCGAAATTTATATAGTTCGAACCTATAATGAGATTATTTAAAAAAATAAAATTGAATAATTATTTTTATTTATTATAAGAAATTTATATAGTTTAAATTTCAATATTTAGGTACACATTTATATATTAAATTTTTCTTATATCGTAGTTTTATGTTGTAGTAAAATATATATTTATGTTATATTTTTGTATTATAATTTAATATTTAGTTTTTTTTAATTTTAATAGTTAAAATATATCATGTGTTTCGTGTTCATGTAAATTTAGAATTTAGTTTATATATTTTCAAATTTATTTTCAGAAATTTAATTTTTTTATATCAGCCAAATCAGGACTTTCAATCAATAATGATTTTGTAAGACCTAACTCTCATCTATCCAAATAACAAAATAAAGTCAAAAGAATTCATTGCCATAAAAACATACAACCGAACAAACAGTAAAACTACTGATTGGGTTTTATCTTTTTACTGAAATTCAAGTAAATTAATATTTGTATATAAGATAAAAAATAATATAATTTTTCTGTTAAAATTTCTTTTAATTTTATTGTTAAAATTTGAAGTAATTAATAAAATAATTTAATAATAACAAATAATATTTTACTAGCTCATGTTAACATGCAAGATTAATTTTAACAATAGAATAAACAAAAATTTTAATAAAAATTAATTTACCTTTTAATCTAACTTATAAAAATAAAATATCAAATTTTTAATAAAAACAAGAAAGCATGCAATTTACTTTTACCCCCAAAGAAGCTGATAAGTGCACTGTGCACATATTCACGTAACCGCAACAATGTCAAAGCTGTAAAAAAAATAAAAAAAATTCTGCTCATCATCTCATATAAAAACATAGCTTTTTGACTTTTGAGTTACGTGTCAATGGCCTTTGTCCTTTCGGTTGCTCACATCTCCAGGACTGGACATCACAAATGGTTAAACACGTGGCACTGTGTCCACTTCCATCACTAGCCGACCATTGTTTTTTTTCAAAGTTTTAGCTCACCCACCTTCATACATGTGATTAAATGATCTGTGCCCCACAATGGGTTCTTTTCACCTTCTGCTATGGTGCTCATGCAGTATAAAAGATTGCCATTCCCAATTTGAAAAAGCTCTTGTTTTCTTTTTAATGGTGTTTTTACTTGCCACTGGGAATCTCAATGGCTATTACTTGTGTGCTGCTGTTTTTCGTGGTTTTGGTTGGATTGTCGGGGGACTGCATTGCTGGCCAAATTGGTTTAGGTTCAAGGTTGCTGGCTAGTGACCAAGGACCACCTTGGGTTTCCACTAATGGAACCTTTGCTTTTGGTTTCACCCCGTCGGAGACTCGTGACCGGTTTCTGCTCGGAATTTGGTTTGCCGACCTTCCTGGAGACAGAACCATGGTCTGGTCTGCTAATAGGTATGTTTTTACTTTATAGTTTCATTAATAATTCTTTGATTATGTTTAAGCTAACTTTTCATCTTTATAGGAACTCTCTAGTCACGAAAGATGCAATCGTGGAGCTAGACACCACCGGAAACCTCGTACTCATCGACGGGGACATTACCGTTTGGACGTCAAACACGTCGGGAAGCCGAGTTGAGTTCGCGGTCATGTCGGAATCCGGCAATTTCATTCTTTATACTGCTAACAACCGCCCTGCATGGCAGAGTTTTGTGTATCCCACCGATACGCTTCTACCTAACCAAGCCTTGACGGTGTCACTTGAATTAACATCGTCGAAATCGCGGTCTCACGGTGGCTATTATGGACTCAAGATGCTTCAACAGCCTACTTCGTTAACCCTTGCCTTAACATACAACTTGCCTCACTCTATTGATGATTCCCTGAAGGTTACACAAACTACTCCTATTGGGCTTCGCCGGATATATCCAATGTTACCGGCGATGTTGTTGCGGTGTTAGATGAAGCGGGAAGCTTCGGAGTTGTGTATGGACAATCATCAAATGGTGCAATTTATGTGTACAAGAATGATGGAGACTATGATGGTTTATCTTCGGCTACGAATAAATCGAATGTACGATTATTGGTCCTAAGGAGGTTGATCATCGAGACTAATGGCAATCTACGTTTGTATAGATGGGATAACGATGTAAATGGTTCACGTCAATGGGTGCCTGAATGGGCGGCAGTCTCGAACCCTTGTGACATTCCCGGCATATGTGGCAACGGAATATGTAATTTGGATAGAAGCAAGACAAATGCTTCTTGTACATGCTTCCCCGGTACTTCTATGGTAAACGGTGCAGCCGGTGAATCCTATTGTTCGTGGAACTCATCAGTGACTGAAAACTGCGATCGTAGGAACAAAAACCGGACTTCGGACTTTAAGATTGCAACGGTACAACAAACCAACTACTACTTCTCTTACGCTTCGATGTTGGCTAATTACAGCGACATTGCCACGGTCTCGAGGTGTGGTGATGCTTGTTTATTAGATTGTGACTGTGTTGCATCGGTTTACGGGTTGGACGACGAGAAACCGTACTGCTGGATCCTGAAGAGCCTGGACTATGGAGGATTTGAGGACCCTGGTTCAACCCTGTTTGTGAAAGTCAGGTCCAATGTCTCACTGGAACCAGGGGTGATACAGGAGGGTCTGGCTCTGGTGGTGCTCCGACTGGTCACGAGAAGGTTTTTGTTATTCCAATCGTGTTAACCATGGGTGTCCTCATTGGCCTATTGTGTCTTCTATTGTATTACAATGTTCATAGGAAAAGATATCTAAAAAGATCCATTGAAAGCTCTTTGATCTTGGAAGGGGCTCCGTTGCATTTCAGCTACCGCGATTTGCAGCTTCGTACTAGCAATTTTTCTCAGCTGCTCGGAACAGGTAAAAAATAGTAAATAGATATCTTTTAGTTATACAAATATTTACAACTGTTGTGATCTTTTGCAGGAGGATTCGGAAGTGTATATAAAGGAAGCCTTTCGGATGGAACATTGGTTGCTGTGAAGAAACTCGACCGTGTTTTCCCGCATGGACAAAAGGAGTTCATAACTGAAGTGAATACAATTGGATCTATGCATCATATGAACTTGGTTCGCCTGTGCGGTTACTGCTCCGAGGGTTCACACCGGTAAGTCATCTGAAATTCCGAATCACTTATCGTTCTCTATTCAATTCGTTTTAATCAAATAGGCAGTTCAGTTTCGTGTCTATTTATGTGTTTTTGTTGGCAGTCTTCTGGTTTATGAGTTCATGAAAAATGGATCCTTGGACAAGTGGATATTTCCTTCCTATCAGTGCCGGGATAGGTTACTGTATTGGCCAACTCGGTTCCATATTGCTGTCGCGACTGCACAAGGGATTGCTTATTTTCACGAGCAATGCAGGAACCGAATAATACACTGTGACATCAAGCCGGAAAATATCCTTTTGGACGAGAACTTTTGCCCCAAAGTATCGGATTTCGGCCTAGCTAAGTTGATGGGAAGAGAGCACTCACATGTTGTCACTATGGTAAGAGGTACTAGAGGGTATTTAGCACCGGAATGGGTTAGCAATCGTCCTATAACCGTAAAGGCCGATGTTTACAGTTATGGAATGCTACTTTTGGAGATTCTCGGTGGCCGAAGAAACCTCGACATGTCTTATGATGCCGAAGACTTCTTTTACCCTGGATGGGCCTATAAGGTATATACCCTTTAGTCCTAATGATCCATCCTCGAATCTTATACTTATTATATCACCAATGATTCCCGCAGGAGATGACAAACGAAACGCCACTTAAAGCCGTGGATAAGCGACTAGGAGGTGTAGTCGATGAAGAAGAGTTGACAAGAGCATTGAAAGTTGCCTTTTGGTGCATACAAGATGAGGTCTCCATGAGACCTTCAATGGGGGAAGTGGTGAAAATGCTCGAAGATTCGATGGATATCGGCGCACCGCCGATGCCTCAAACAGTTTTGGAACTGGTCGAGGAAGGTTTGGAACAGGTTTACAGAGCAATGAAAAGAGATTTTAATCAATCAAGCTCGTTTACGATGACTACCTATACCGGTACATCATCTCGGGCTACCTGCAGTTACTCCACAATGTCACCTAGATGATGAAAAAGATTATCCGGAACTGAACTTTTGGATGCTTAAAAGGTGTCTAAAAGGTTGTCTTCAATGACTCAATGTTCTAGTTTTATTTTATTGGTTATTAAATTATAATTTCATCAACGATTGTCATCGTCCTATTCATTGATTCTTGCAGAGCAAGAAAGAAAACATAGAAGGAAATTCATTTCATTGTTTGTGTGGGTTCTTTTTCTCAAAGAGTAAGCCAACTCTTGTTATTAAGACACTACCTACGTCCGATTTTCATATTTTAAATCTTTTTTTTTTTTTTTAATTTTTGTCTATCCTAATCATTTTTAATTTTTTATAAGTTTTTTATACATTTTATAAAATTAAAATATGATGAAAGTTCTCCTCTATTCTTTTTATATTTGGAATTTAATTTTTTGTTTTTATTTTTAAATTAAAAATGTAAGTCTAATTGTTGAAATTTATTATAAAATTATCTTTTTTATTACGAGTTTTTTTATATCATATCTCTAAATAATTAGATTTAAAATTTTAAATCTAAAAAGGTGAGTCTCATCTATCTGTATAATTAGGAAAATATCATCCCGGAACCTCACAACGAAACAAAAGCTATAGACTATGGATAACGAAGGTATTAAACAAACTAAACCCATAGAACAAAAGAAAGTTAAATTATGCTATTAGTTTTTATACTTTGCAAAAGTTATTTATTTTAATTTGATTATGTTTAGTCTCTCTACTTTTGGATTGATCAATTTTAATTTATATACTTTTTTATTTTTGAAATTTTAGTCCAAACCCAAATAGTAGTATCATTCTAAGTTTCTATGCTTTCAAAAATTTTAGTTTTGACGCAAATGATCATCGTTAATCTATTATCAGATTTTTCGTGAGTAATAAATAGAAATAACAAGTTGATATTACATTACACACATAATAATATGTTTGAAGCATCAAATTTTAAAGGATTAATTGACAAATTGCACCATAAACTATTCCTACATTTTGTTTGCCCATGTCAATGAATGCATATTTTGTTACTAAAAACTAGCTTGCAGCATAGGGATTTTGAACTTAACACTGCTTTACCGTTAATATCATGTGGTTGCATGTTCTTCTCATCTTGCCTGCAGTATATTGTATGCACCAATTTCACGATGGGTTCAATTCCTACTCCGAAAAGGGGATTCTGAGAGGGTCGGGTGGGGTAAGAGGGATGGGGTGGGGCAAGAGAATTGTTTTTAATTGATATAAAATTATAATAAAAAAAATATGCTGATGTGGTATGATATAACTAGTCAATAAAATTTTTTAAACACCGTTAAGATTTAAAGTGATTTAAATATAGAAAAATAATTTAAATTCAATTTTAACCAAAAAATAAGAATCAAATTTTAAAAAATATAATTTAGGGTGCAATTTAATTAAGCCAATTTTGAAAATATCATAACGAAGGCTAAAATTTTAAGAGTAATAAAAATACCAAATTAAAGCCAATTTTTATAAGATAGAGGGATTAATACCAGAATTTAGGTGCAACTAGTCTTTTATTTGCAATAAACTGAAAGGCTCTGTGGGATCATTAAACTCTGTTCTTAACCCCTCGAATCGCCGCTTTACACTGAAAACGTCAAACGTGGATAGTGCAACATCGCCCCCTCGTTGACCCGTATGCAAATTCCATCACGTCAAGCACAAATTAAAGAGACTTGCACGCAAATTCCATCACGTCAAGCACAAATTAAAGAGACTTGCACTAACATTTTCCCATTTTCACGACGTTTTTAGTCTTTACCTGTCTTTCCCAGAAACAAGAACGAACAAATAAATACATGCAAAGTCAAAAACGAGTATACGCAGATAATTTACAATAATGCAACAACAACAACAACAACAAAAGTCAGTTTTTCCCATTAAATCTCATCTTCCTGGAATTTGCATTTGAAGGACACCAGGAAATTGAACAAAACGCGCTTCCACATCCAAAAAGTTCTCTTTTTCTTTTGTATGTTAGGTATATCTCTCTCTCTCTCTATATATATATATGTGTGTTTTACACTGTATTTACATTGACAGCAAGCAGTACAGCTACTGTATTCACCATGGCTGAACACCTTGAACAGCTTACCAAAATCTTCAAAGAATTAAGCCTGTTAGCAGAGAAACAAAAGAGGAAAATGCAGGTCTATCAGAAGAAAGCACTGCAATTAACCATTGCTTACCTTGTTTTCCAAGCCATAGCTTTCATCTCTATTACCAAACAAGCTTATTATTCTTCATCAGGTCATTGCCATAACTTGTGGCTGCCTTTTGCTTATTCCATGTTATCGTCTTTAATGTATTTTTTGGCTTTGCTGAGTACACTCGCGGGTTCCTACCGGGTTGGGTATCAGCTGGACTTGAATTTAATGGAGCAGGAGATTGTGAGTAAGCAAATGCGTGAAGCTGAGAGATGCATTAAGTAATAAAGTGCTGTGATGCATGATGATATTATGAGATTTCTTTCAAGTTTCTGCAGAGCAAGGTCTGCATACATGATTAAGCATGATGGGGTTTATAGTATGATTATGAATTATGATGATATCTAAGCTAAAATTTGAAAACTATGTTTAGTCGATATGAATTTAATTACTCGGAAATATCCAAATTTAATTTTATATAATATGTTTATATTTTAGAGGTTGTGGGTTGAATTCATGCTTATGCTTTTAGTATCATGTATTTTGTTAATTTATCTATTTTTTAAATATAACGTGCTTCAAAGACAATCAAATTTATTTTTTATATTAATAATAATATTTATGTCAATCGAACTAAAATTGATAAATTTTTGAAATTTTAACGGTTTGACCTTAAAATTTAAGTTAAAATTTAAGGATGTAGAAATGGTATAAAAAAAACTACCAACATTTGGGAGAATGAGAATGAGAAATTATTAAAATGCATATAGAAATAGAAGATGATTGGAAAAGAAGATAATTGGATAGTGAAAGAAAAACGAGTTTAATAGAAAAGAAAATATATGAAATATTTTAATAAAAATAATTAAGTTACTTCAAATTAAAAAAAAAGAACAACCGAGAATTGGAGTGAGAGGAAAATCAACAATGCGATTTTCATTTCCGTTGATGTTTTCTTGAAAATGAAAAACAATTAAAAAATGTACATGATTATAATTTTAAAAAATAGTTTTGAAAAATTAAAATAAAAAATGTACAAATTAGAGGATGTGTTTGTTTCGACTAATAACAAGTTTAAAAAACCTACATCTTCTTACACTGTTTATTTTTAAGCACTACTAAACAGGTTTGTAATTATATACATGTAGTATGTTTGGACAATCGCTATATTTAGTGATCTCATTGAATTGAGTGTAATTGAAGCACATCAATTATACTATTCAATTCTTAGGAAGAGAATGAGAATTTGAATAATTATGTGGGCGATTACAAAATAATTACTTTCAAATTCAATTATCCTATAATTTTTCAAATATTCTCGTACACAATTTAAAATTTTATTGACGAATTTTGTTTTCCTATATATTTTGAACTACTAAATTCACTAAATTATATATATAAATTATGAATTATTTGTATTATATTTAACTAAATTAGTAATTATATTGCTTTCCTAAAAACAAAAGTAATCATATTGTCACTACACCAAAATAGACTTTTAGCGGCGTTTTTATGGCTTTTAAGCCTTTTTAACGCCATTAAACACGCACTTAAAGTTAGCGGCGTTTATTAGAAAAGCCACTAGAAGTCTTGACTTTTAGCGGCGCTTTTATAAGAAACAAAGGTGGGGTCTTTTGCGGTGTTTTATATAAAAGTGGCGCTAAAGACTGACGTGAAAACTTTTATAAGAAACGCCAAAAGACCCACCTTTAATGGCGCTTTTTATAAAACGACGCTAAAGGTTGGGACTTTAGCGGCGTTCTTAAAAAAGCGCCGCTAATATAAAATTCTAAAGGTGTGTCTTTTAGCGGCGTTTTTGTAAAAGCCCGCTAAAGGTGTGGTCTTTTAGCGGCGTTTCTTGTAAAAGCACCGCTAAAAGATCGGGTTTTAAGCGGCGTTTCTAACAAAAACGCCACTAATTTGCACAGATTTGCGTCTTTGTTTTTACGCAATATCCTACCTCCGTGCATTAAAACCAACCAAAACAACAAGAATTGCATATAATTCCAACCCAAGGCAAAAATAAAACATTTAAATCTCACAAAAAGCATTAAAGCTAAACGATACTTCAAATTTAATAAAAGATATATGATATTTATTAATAAATGAAGCATAATTCAAACAATTTTATAATAATGTTAATCGTAACAATGTTAAAAAATCTTACAACAATAAAACAAATGTCTAAGAGGCGGCCTCTGCATCTTCTGCTGGAACAATCGCATCATAGTCTGCAGTGTGTATGGAGTTCTTCATACTTTCTTACCTTTGCCTCCGCTGCTCTTTGCCTCCGCTCTAAGTTGAGTAATATGCTCGCCTCCTCATTTCTTGCCTCCGCTCTAAGTGAGAAATTTGCTCAACTTGGACCTACGATCTATCGTCTAATTACGCAATTTCGACTTTCTTGATCGGTTCTCAAAACTTTGAAATAAATAAGTTTCGCCAAATTATGATCTGTGAGCCCGAGATTTCTACTTGGTACATTCATTCTTGTTTCAACATCTTCCAAATACCTCGAGCAGAAAGTCATACATTCCTCTGCCAAGTAGCCTCGGCAATTGATCCTTTCGGATAACACTTATTACGGCGATATGACTTCAATTTGGAAAGGAACCTAAACACGGTATACAACATTATCAAAAGTTACAACTAAAGGCATTGAGCTGAATGAAGGAATATTTTGCAAATAAAGTAAGACCTTTTAATGGGATACATCCATCGATAGAAAATGGGTTCACCAAGAAGTGCTTCACGCGGGAGATGAATTAACAAGTGCACCATAATAGTGAAGAAGGAAGGCGGGAATATCTTCTCCAGATTGCATAAAGTCAATGAGGCTCGATCTTATAGTCTCTCTAATTCTTGAACATTCAAAACTTTACCACAAATGCCTTTCATTATATTCGACAGTTCAATTAAAGGAGCCGTCACCTTTTTTGACATACAACACTGCATAGCAACTGGCAGTAAGTCTTGCATCAAGATGTGATAGTCATGCGATTTTAAGCCATATAGTCTTGATTCTTAAGACTCACACATCGCGATATATTTGATGCATATTCAAAAGTGCATCCGGACCTTTATATCCTTCAATACCATCTGAAACACTTTTTCTCCGTCTTGACATTGAAAAAATAGCGGTGACAACCGATATTTCATATTCAAAAGTGCTGGGGATGAAGCTCACGTGAATTCCCATGTGGACTAAATCAAGTCGACTCAAAGATTATCTTTCGATTTTCCATCGACATTCAAAATAGTCCCAATTATGTTCTCGCAGGCATTTTTCTCTATGTGCAAGACATCAAGATTATGACGTAAAATCTGATGCTCCCAATAAGGCAACTTGAAAAAAATACTTCTTTTTTTCCACAAGTCCGCCTCATTAGGATCATCAATCTTCATCAGATTCATCATCAGATTCATTATCAGATTCATCCCTAGATCTTCTATTTCTTTGCGGGTTGGCCGATTGATTCATCTTCCCATAAATGAAATTCATATCTTTCAACATTAAGAATATTTGAATCCACCGATTGCTGCGAAGGAGCTGGTGCGAACTCTTGATTACCATCAAACCGAGCACTCTAAAATCTAATGTATGATTTTTGGTAACCACCGACGATGCCCGGTAAGAGAACTTCTTCCCATTATATAACCACTGCGAACATGTCTGCGCTGACTAACACGGACAAGCATAACGTCCCCGGTACTCCAACGGATAAATTAGCATAAGCCGAAAGTCGTTAATAGTCCACATTAAAGCCGCACGTAAATTAAAGTTTTCTTTTCTCATTGCATCGTATGTACGCACACCACCCCATAGTTGTTTTAACTCGTCAACAAGTGGGCTGCAACTATACGTCAATATTATTCCCTACCCTTTCTCTCCGGTATAATCATAGACAAGTTAAAAGAATATTGTTTCATGCAAACCCATGGAGGCAAATTGTAGGAACAAGCACCACGAGCCAAATCTTGTGCGTTGTGCTCATGAGTTTGTAAAGGTTAAATCCATCGATGCTAGCCCAAGCCTCACACTCGAGGATCGCTTGCAAAGCTTGGAAATTTAGAGTCAAAAGATTTCCAAGCTAAAAAATCTACAGGATGCCTTAACAATCCATCATCTGTTCGTCCGTCACGGTGCCACGTCATTGATTCGGCTGTCTTCGACGACATGAAAAGCCGTTGAAGCCTTGGTATTAGCGAAAAATATTGTAAAATCTTAACTGGCTGCTTCCTTGACTGTGTATCGTGTTCATCCTCGTTACCGTCCTCTGTATTTCTATTAATCCAACGGGATTGGCCTTATACATGACAGCACTATTGATTTATCCGGTCGCCCCAATACAACATGCAGTCATTTGGGCAACTGTGAATTTTGTTGTAGCCAAGGCCCAAATCCTTTATCAATTTCTTCATGTCTTTGGAAGATTGAAGGATTTTTGCAAACGGGAACATTTCTTGCAGAAACTCTAACAGCATTGTCAATGATTTTCTGGTCCACCCTCCAAAACATTTCAAGTGAAAAAGACGAATCTGAATGACAGTTTGGAAAATTTTGATCCTCATACGATTCGCATTCATTTCACCAAGTAACGTGTAGAACCTCGCCGCTTCTTCATTTAGTTTGTTCATCCGGTTTACTTCTTCTTGTTTGGTAAAAGTATTTCCACCAAAATTATGATTATCGGTTGCACCCAAGTGAGGTGGAAATGACCAAACCATCATCACAAGATATTAAAAGCATCCCGCAACATGCCTTCCATGTTATCGTCTCTAACATTACGATTGAAAGCACTATGAGGATACCTAGATTCATCGATGAAGATGCTCCACTAGATGTACACTCTCCATGAAAAACCATTTTTGTACCCCGGACAAAGCCATTAACAACTAGATGTTCGTGACCACTTCACAATAATGCCGATTAATATTGCAACACGTCTTACACAGGCAAAGAATCATATTCTCTTGGCTTGCATTTTGAAATCTGAAATTGGAAAAGTTTCTACTCCATTTCGATAGCCGTTGCTTACCCTTGACAATTTCATCCAACTCCTATCCATTTCGTAGTTGTTGAAGTCTAAAGTTGACAATAAATTACACGGCTAAATTGTTAATTAATAATTTATGTAAGTAATGATATGATCATATATATAACTGAGTACTATGTAAGTTACAAGTATTATGTAAGTTATGAAGTTTAATCTTAACTTAAAATTATGTAAGTTATGAAATTTGATCTTAAACTTATATACGTTATGAAATTTGATCTTAAAATTAAGTAAGTTATGTATTCTTTAAGATTCATCATACGTGGCATTGTTACACCTAGGAGGATCCATTATATCTAAGCATGAGATATAAGGCAACCCGTCGAGTTTCCGACCTATATACTTTGAATCTTTTTTTTCTATCGAGCATTTTGTAAGTTATGAAGTTTGATCTTAACTTAAAATTATGTAAGTTATGAAATTTGATCTTAAACTTATGTACGTTATGAAATTTGATCTTAAAATTAAGTAAGTTATGTATTCTTTAAGATTCATCATACGTGGCATTGTTACACTTAGGGAGGATCCATTATATCTAACTGTGAGATATAAGGCAACCCGTTAGGTTTCCAGCCTATATACTTTGAATCTTTTTTTTATCTATACAATTATTACGTAAGTTATGAAGTTTGATCTTAACTTAAAATTATTTAAGTTATGAAATTTGATCTTAAACTTATGTACGTTATGAAATTTGATCTTAAAATTAAGTAAGTTATGTATTCTTTAAGATTCATCATACGTGGCATTGTTACACTTAGGAGGATCCATTATATCTAAGCTGTGAGATATAAGGCAACCCGTCGAGTTTTCAAACTATATACTTTGAATCTTTTTTTATCTAGACAATTATTATGTAAGTTATGTATTATGTAAGTTATGTAAGTTATGTATTATGTAAGTTAAATAATTTTATGTAAGTTATGTATTATGTATTATGTATTATGTAAGTTAAACAAATTGATGAAAGCTATGTAAGTTAAACAATTTGATGAAAGCTATGTAAGTTATGTAAGTTATGTATTATGTATTATGTAAGTAAAATTAAAAATTCAAATCGAGAATCGGTTGATGTGTGAACATATATGGCATGCATTACATTGTATTTTTTAAAATATTAATTGGTTTTACATATTGGAAAATGTTATTATATGTTTTTTATAATTTAAAATTGGTGTGATGTTGTTAAATTTAAATTGTTTTTAAAATACTTCTTTTAAAAAATTTATTTTCTATATTAAAACATATTTAAATAATGATCAATATTATTGTTATATTTATAACAAAATATTTATAAGTTATGAAGTTTGATCTTAAACTCACGCTTATTATTATATTGATAAAAAATTTTATAAGTTTTAAATTACTTATGTAAGTTTTAAATAATAATTATTCATTTAAATAATAAATATGTAAGTTTTAAATTTTTATTTTAAGAAGTTTTAAATTACTTTAAAAAATCAATTTTATATTACAAAATATCTAAATAATGATAATTTTATTATATTAATAAAACAATTATAATTTTAAAAACAATTGGTTGGACGGCCCATTTATTTCCATCATGAAAAAATCTCTTTGTTTCATAATTCCACACCAACTTAGAGATCAAATTAGCGATTCATCATACTTGGGTGTTAAATTGAGCATGGAAATTATTGATTATCACCTCATTAGAACACAAATATGTAAACTCAAAGTTGGAAACATATCGGATACTTTACCTTGAATTAAATGTTGTATCTTTTACGATAAAAAGTTTATATATGTTTTAGTATATTCATTCGTGAAAAAAAAAAAAAAAAAGTGATGTAATTAGGCATATGTGGGTAAATAAGTGATCAATGAAACAAAAACATGATTGACACTTTTCATCTTTCCATAAAGTTTTTAGGTGACTTAATTATAGTTTAAAACAACCCTAACTCTAAATAAACATAGAAAACAATCGAGTTGCAATGAAATAAACAAAAGTAATTTTCCAAGTATGATTTAATAAACAAAATGCAATATAATAGACTAAATATTATTTGGAATAAATATATACTTGGAATTTTGTTTGCAAAATATATTAGATAATAATTCTTTCATTTTAGTTTACTAAAATAAATTGAAGTGAATGAAAATAAAAGTAGGATTATAAAAATGTATGCAAGAAAATTTAAGGAAATTTAAAGAAATAGTATTGAAATTACTTTCTATATTCCTAAATCTTGGAAGGTGAGAATATAAAATTAATTTGAAATCTAATTATGAGAATCAAATGGTGATGTTTGACATCACCCCAAGAACATTAATTTGCTTGAACCAAACATACTCTAGAAGTTAAAACATGTGTAAAACTAAGATTTGTATATGGTCTACATAATTTAACAAATCAACCTTCATAAATTAGCAATATAATTATTTTGATCACACAACACGAAACAATAACCAAAGCATAAATAAGAACAAACCATTCGAAAACAAGAGTTGAGAGGTATATTTTTGAAGACATAGTAAGATCTTGAATGAAATCTACAACACTTAAGACGCAGCAAAGCAATTTAAGGTTATACAAGATTAAGTTCTTTCCCAAGCTTGCCACATGCAAGTTTTGCATCTCTTCGATTTAAGCTTACGGTATTATTTTATTAATATTTTCATTCAAACTCTTTCCAACATAATTAGACTTCAAATTTAAACAAATAACTCGATACATAAATAACTCTAACCTAACGTTTTCTTAAATAAAAACCCTTTTCAACAGTGAAGCCTACTTAAATAAATAACTTTGAATAAACAAAGTATTCAGAATAGAAATTAAAACAACAAATAATCGAGGACATTTCTTTTACACAAGCATCGCATTAATTGGTGTGTTAAATTGGAACTTATTATGGAATTACAAGATAAATTGGTAAATTGCTGCTTAGGATCTTATGTTCAGATTGTAGTAGAAACACTTACCCGTCGGTCGATGGAGACAGAGACTTACGACGAGGCGATGGAGGCGAACGCGATGGCAGAATGGACAATCGAGGGCAAAGCAGGAGATGGTCAGATTCGATTATAGATTCTAATTTTTTGATGAACTAGGGATTGGGAAAATATGTGAAGACTTAGGCATTTTGTGAATAAAAACTGACTAAAACCAAACACAAACAAACAGTATAAAACACTTACCAATCGATCGATGAAGACGGAGACTCTCGAGGCGAGATGGAGGCGAATGCGATGGCGAGAATGGACAATCGAGGCAAAGCGGAGATGGTCGATTCGATTCTGATTCGATTTTTTGGGAACTAGGGATTGGGAAAATAGGTGAAGACTTAGGCATTTCGTGAATAAAACCGACTAAAACCAAACACAAACAAACAATATACAACACTTACGATTGATCGATGAAGACGGAGACTCATGACGAGGCGGATGGAGGCGAACGCGATGGCGAATGGACAATCGAGGCGAAGCGGGATGGTCGATTCGATTAGAGTTTTGATTTGGGGAAATTTTTAGGATTAGGGAAAGGATTTGGGAGAGATTTCGATGGGGGTAATTTTCTGTTCTTTCGCATTTAAGTTTAGGGGTATAGCAGATGGAACAAAATGACAACGTTTTGAAATAAAACTGAATCCCATTGCGGCGTTTTTATATAAAACGCCACTAAAATCAAATGACAAAACGAAGTCGTTTTTGTAAACGCCTCTAAAAACTAAGAAGAATAACGGCGTCGTTTTGCAAAAAGTTAATATATTCGCGGCGTTTAAAAATAAAACGCCAATAAAAGACAAGCCTTTGCGGCGTTTTTGTATAAAACGCCACTAAATTCAAATAACAAAACGAAGTCATTTTTGTAAACACCTCTAAAAACTAAGCAGAATAACGGCGCTGTTTTGTAAACAGTTAATATATTCGCGGAGTTTTAAAATAAAACGCCAGTAAAACAGAAGCCTCTGTGGCGTTTTTGAATGAAACGCCACTAAATTCAAAAAACAAAACGAAGTCGTTTTTGTAAACACCTCTAAAAACTAAGCAGAATAACGGCGCCATTTTGTAAACAGTTAATATATTCGCGGTGTTTTAAAATAAAATGCCAGTAAAACAGAAGCCTCTGCGGCATTTTTGTATAAAACGCCACTAAAATCAAATAACAAAACGAAGTCATTTTGGTAAACGTCTCTAAAATCTAAGCAGAATAACGACGCCATTTTGTAAACAGTTAATATATTTGCGGCGTTTTTACTTAAAACGCCAGTAAAACACAAGATTTTGCGGCGTTTTACTTTAAAACGCCACTAAAATCAAATAGTAAAATGAAGTCGTTTATGTAAACGCCTCAAAAAACTAAGCAAAAAACGGCGCTGTTTTGTAAACAGTTAATATATTCGCGGCGTTTTAACATAAAACGCCAGTAAAACACAAGCTTTTGCTGCGTTTTTTAAAAAATGCCACTATAAACAAATAAAACGCATCATTTTACTTGCGTTTTGAATGAGCATACTTGAACATAAGCTTCAAGCGTGTTCCAAGTTTCCCATATATTACCAGCGTTTTTTAATAAAAACACCACTATTCCTAACTTATTATTATTTTTTAATTTATTTATAAATATTTTATAGTTTTGTATATATTTTATAAAATTAAACATTCAAATATATATACACATATTTTTCTAAGTTTTTAGGTTTTTTATTTTTACGTTTTTAATAATAAAGAACAAATTAACGAAATGTGTAAAGTTAATGGGGTTAATTTTGTTGAATTTTTAAAATTACGATTAAATTGATAGAATCTACAAACATTAACTTTAATTAATCTAGTTAAATAATAAGCGAGAGGATGAAAGAGTGCAACAAAAACTAAAAATTCCAAAATATGAAGTAAAAAGTTTAAAAACTTTAATGATAATTTTATATAAAAATTTCATAATATCTCTTTTACGATTATATAATAAATTAATATTTAATATATAACTTAAAATACTTAACTCTAAACCCCATTACATAATCCCAAATCCAAGCATAAAACCCTAAACTAAAACATACATACTTCTAAACCCCAAACTATATCTCGATAATCTTAATATTAAAATTCATATTATCTATTTTTCAATTATATATAATAAATTATTTAATATATCAATTAAGGATTAAAATTTAAACCTACTTTAAAGAAATAATCATTGGGGTAATGGATACATATACCATTTAAACACAAGTGCTATGAGTTAGGGTGGGCCATCAAGGTATTGGCCAATTTTTCAAGCTCAGGTCTGATTTGGAAAATAAATTTATTTTTTACTCAAGCTCGATTTAATTTAAAAAAGGTAAAGTGGACTGATTGGGTCGCTTATATTTAAATTTTAAATTAGTTTTATTTAAAAATAATTTTTAAAATATAATACATTAGATTAGATGCTCTAAAAAACTAAAATAAATATTTTTAACACATTAAAAATATTTATATTAAAAACACAAATAAATATTTTATTGTATTAAATATAATTTTAAAAATTTTATATTTGGGATGTGTTATTTAGTTGGGTAAGTTTGCTTTTTTAGTTTTTAGGTAATGAGTTTAATTGTTATTGGTTAATGATTTGATATAAATATAAATATATATAATAATTATTTAACATATATAATTAATATAATATTTTTATAATATAATATATTCAGGTCGGGCCAGACCAAGCCAAACTCGGGGCCAAAAAATATTGCCCAAGGCTTAGCACAAATAAAAAATGGGTCTTAAATTTTACCCAAACTTATTTTAAGGGTCTCGTATTTTGTCCAAACCTCCTATTTTTCGAACAACCCTTAGGCTTGAGCAGGTGGCCCAGCTTATGAGCAGCTTTATTGCTAAATACTTTTTAGGTATTGTTACTTGTTTATAATTTATTTTCTCAAATATTATTGATACTTTTATAATAATTATGCTTTTTAAAATTTAAAGTTATTTTTGTAATTACAATTTATATTATCGAACATGATATCAATAAAATCTTTAGATAAAATTATTTTCAAAAAATAAAAATGATAAAAATAAAATTTACCTTTAAATGAAATTGCATTAATTCAAACCTATATAAAAGTAAAATTATTAATTTTTAATTGTTTTTCAAATATTAAATATGAAATTAAAACGTAACTAATTAACTCATTATACTCTATTTAAATGAAATTGCATTAATTGTTTACGTGAGTTCGAGTGTGCTTTAAAACACATTATACTCTATTTATGGGTTGAAGAGGGGCTATAAATAATTTTAAACATTGTGCTAAAAAATAACAAATATGATTAAAATAAATAATGGAATTATTAAAAAAATAATTAATCCTAAATAAGTAATTTACATTTAATAATAGATAAACTTCTTTCTAAGAAATAATAGATAATTGGTTCAAAGGAAAAAAAATAGCAATAACTAATGATAAGTGTGTATGGTACGCAATAGCATAAGATGCTTCCAGCAATTTAACCAAACAAATAGAACAAAAAATCCTTGTTTATTTGAAGCACCGAATCCCTAATTAAATTCCCGTCGAGGAATCCAAAGATTCTTTTCTTCAACAAAGTTTCAAAATTCAAGGTCTAATCTAATCTGTACGTTTTGCTTCCCATCGACGTTCGACTTCCCTGTAATTCTGTAAGGTACAAATTTCCATCTAATTTCCCCAATTTTTACATATCTAGAATGACAATTACACCAAACCCTAGGTAATTAATTTGTTATCCTTCATATTCATGCTTCGGCTGAATTTTTGTTTTCGTAATTTTTTATTATCATAATTCAAATAGTATTTGGTTGATTCATGGATTCAACAAGTTAATAATGCTGAAGGTTATCGTTGTTTATGTAGATAGTATAGGATGGAGAATATGCAATATGCCGAGGAGCTTGTGAGGGAATTTTTGGTCTTCAGAGGATTTACAAATACATTACAAGCTTTTGAGACTGAGAGATGTACGGATATTGGTAAAATGTTTCAAGTTTATAAGATATTAGACTTGATTTTTGCGGTATATATTCCTAAATTTCATGCCGAGAAATTAGTTGGTTTATTTAGTTTCTTTAAGCAATGCTTTTCGTCGTGGTCTGAGACTACGATGCTTGATACGTTCTCGGAATTGGAGGGCTCTGTTCTTCGGTGTTACATTGTTCATGCATTGCAATCCGGGAGGAAAGATAAAGTTGTGGAGTTTTTTGGAATGAATGGGAATGATTTGCTGCTAAAGGGTTCTGATTGGACAGCTTGGTTTGGTAGGTTCATTTGTTTTGGCTTCTGTGTATTGTGTTTTCTTGTTCTCTTGTTGATTGATTCTGTTGAGTGTGCAATGCAGCCATTCCTTATGTGAAGAACCCTAGCATCGATCCTCAGTTTCGTGTATATTTCTCCAAGGAATGGTATGAAGCTCTCCGTCTTTCTGTGAGGAACTTTTTCAGCGAGATCTTCAATGGTACTCATATCCTTTAGATTTGATACTTTCCTTCTGAAAACGCTCTGCATAACTTGTGTATGTATTATGTAATCATGTGTAGATTAACAGAGAGCCCATAGGAATTACTTATTGGGGAAGTTTTCTGCATTTTGAAATAAAATTGGTCTTGAAAGGTTTTGCCTCAAAAGCTATCCATTTTGGTGATGTTTTTGTTGCTAGTAGATATTAGTATGAGCAAAGCCTTGGATATAATAACTTTTTCCTTGACGTTAGAGTGATTCAATTAATGATGGGATTTTGACGAATGTCCTTAACCAAAGCACGCCTTCCTGCCCTACTGAAGATCAGTTCAGAAAAGAATACAATTATCTGTCTTAAGAAAGACAACAAGCGTCTTAATCAAAAGTTATTGCAACTTCAGGCCTTACTGGAGGAGAAGGAGGCACAGTTAGGTCTATCAAAAAGGTAAAGAATCTTCTGATTTTGCTAGATCATGATAGTACTTGCTGCATTATGTGGTTAAAGATGATTCTATTCGAACACATTATGATACCAGTATTGCTGCATGAACATTTCATAGGAGCATGGGAGCAGCTAACAGTTCTTTTCAATCAAGTGGCATTGATGGTGAAAATTTACGCCCATCTTCAAGTAGTGAGGACATTTGTGCTCCTGCAACCTCATATTTGGGTAGAATACCACAGAGTGAGGAATGTGCTGCTGCTGAACATACCAAATTTGCATCAGCTCGTGTTGAGTCCTCATCGAGGCAAGATTCATTCTCTGCTTCAAGTCTTCATGCTTCATCCAGTGGAATCGACGATACTGCTCAAAAGTTATATGGTAGCCAATTTGATGGTAAGTGACATTTATTCATCACTTCTCTTTTCAGTGTGCTGGGAATTGTGGATAATGAAGTAGGTTTGTTTAAATGTTCCTTTTTCCTCTACTTTAATGGGTTAGCTATGTACCCAAAAAAAATGGGTTAAGTAATCCTGAATGTGATTTGACAGAGAATGGCGGAGAAATGCTCAGAGAAGAAGAATTTCCTGAAGTGAGTGTAGAGTTTCAGGTAAGTTCTCTGTTAAATATATTCAAGCATCATTATTGTATACACTTTGATTTCTTGCTCATTTTTTCTTATACGTGAAACTGGTGGAACAACCTTATTTCCAGGAGACATTTTTGGGCCACACAAGTCCAATTACTCGGTGCCGGTTTTCTGCATCTGGGAACAATATAGCTAGTGCATCTGTGGATGGCACTGTCAGGTATGCTCTTTAAAAAAAACTGATATGAACTTGTAAATATCTAGAATAGCGCACTTTACTGCCTGTGGTTGCGTATGGGCTTGTAAATTTGTCTATCCTGCCCAATTGTTGATGAATATCAAATATAAAAGAACATAAAATGGAAGGAAAAATAGTCATCCTTACAATCTGACAATTGACTAACACCATTTAGATGGTTTACATCTGTGTGCAGGCTGTGGTTTTTAACAAATTTGTTTGTCAGATACCTTGGTTAAATGTACTTGGAAAGATAATAAGATGTCATTTATACTAACTATTGTGCTCTGTTATTGTCTGCGACTTTTTATTTACTTCCTTCTCTCTTTGTTTTTGATGAAGGATATGGACATATGACTCATCGATTCCAGCATCTAGAAATGCGACCATATATTGTGGAGCCGAGATAATGTCACTTGACTGGGAATGCAAATCTGACCGTTTGGTATGTAACTATATTATTGTTTGAGGGTTGTACTTGTAGTTTGATTGGGGGTAATGTTATAATTGTTGCAACTTAAAATTTGTTGTTCCTAAAGCTTCTCATAGGCACTGCTGATGGAGGCATTAAAGCATGGAATGTTGATGCGAAGAGAGTTGTCTGTGATCTGAATACAACTGATGCATTTCCAAGGTACTTCTTGGAATCCCATGTTTACCAGTTTATTAATTTTTTTATACTTGTTCATCTTTTCTTTCTTCTTTTTTTGTTGCTGTCTTGCAGTGTCTTGGATTTAAAGTGCAGCCCTGTGGAACCAATATTTGTTTCTGCTGCATCTTCACGAAGGTATCTTCTTAATTTATAACTGCCTGGTTACTAGATTTTAACGTTCTTACTTGACTGAAATATGTGAAGCTACACAATCAAAATATTATATGATGAGCTTCTAGTTCTTGTCAAGATGGTATTCATGGTGCTAGGGTTTAATTTAGGTACAATGTTATGTTGTTAATTCTCAGGGATCAAGTCTGATTATTATTATTATTATTATTTTTTAAAAAACATTACGTGCTACTGGTTACTATTTGTGTCAATAATTTTATTGAACATATGATGATCTTATTTTGACTGGGAACCGTTTCTTTTGTTAATGGGCTTTTTGAACCCCTAAGATGGTCTGGATACTCCAGATTAGGTGAAGTGCTGAACTGTATATTGCCACAATTTCGACCATCTAGTTCCTGCATACAGTCTATGCAGTTGAGAATAGTGCATGATCGGGATGTTTGAAACACAGGCTCAAATAGATGTACTCTTCTTAATTTATATGTTGAGGTATATAATGCATCAGAAGACCTGCAAGTAGAGCTATTGTATAGATCCAGCATTACAAAGCCTCTTGTTTTCAGAAACATGCATTAGTAACATGTTCATTCTTGTCACTTTGTGATTCACACATAATTTTGGTTTTCTTGAGCAGTTATGCTAGGTTGTTTAAGTAGTTTCTTGTACCAATATATCATGGTGGGTAACAATTAGTTAGAATCCATTGGAAGATTGATTGCCCATCATCATAGTAGGTCTTTTGCTCTCCCATTAAATTTTTCTTTTTAAAAATTGGCCATGAGATTAGTTGGACGTTTTCTTTTTTCAGGCTTGGGTCAAACTCTATTGACTCTCTGGGGTATGCTTCATTGACTGTATGGAACATGAAAACATGGAAAGCTATGGTATGCGGTTGTATATATAGAGAATGCTTATCGATGATTATTGGCTTGTTTAAAAATAATTTATGCCTTAATGGACTTCAACTTCAATGAAGACAGTCCTTCCTCTTGGTGAAGATCCGCCTGCAATTACTTCTCTATGCTTCAATCATAACGGGAAGATTTTAGCTGCCTCTGCCACTGATGGAATGATTCACATGTTTGGTATCCTTTTCTTTATCAGCTCATATTTGTATGTCTGTTATGTTCTATTGTTCTATCAAGTGGTCATGAATTTTCATATTAACTAAAGGCACCTACCTCCAAGGATTATAGTACCTTTGTTAAAGAATTGTCTTAGTTTGATCGTGTCATTGCTATCTCCTGATTATAGAACCTAAAATGTAACATGAATGCTCCTTGACTGGTGAAAGACATGTCTGCTGGTCTACAAATCACCGGGTGGCCAGCACATGATTCTGCAATAAGCTCACTTCTTTTTGGGCCAGATGAGACGAGCATTTTTAGCTTGGGCTCAGATGGAAAGGTAATTACTATCTAAGCTAAGACTCTGTTCAATCTATGGTTTTATGTTTAAGCTAGCAGATTCACAGATTGCTTTTGCAATGTCAGATATTTGAATGGAGCTTGCAAAACCAAGGTCGTGTCCTTTGGTCAAAAACTTCTAGCTGGTAATTTTCATTTCTTATTGTTGAAACCACCCTTCAAGATCATTTGCATCCCCTATAGTGGGCACTAAGCAAAGGGAAAAAGAAAATAATTGAAGTATCCAGCATTCCATTCCGGTTGTGCATTCCACATCTCTATTGCCTTGAAAAGCCCATCACCTTCATTGAGTGCATTGGTTGTGGTTGCATCATCAATCTGTTTACATGAGTTAATGGAGCCAAATGTAGCAACATGGATATTATGCTTTGTAGGTTTTCTGAGCCCCAGACGTCAAAATATTGTAGACACGAAATGGCATTGGATGCCAGCGGGAGGCAGCTGTTAGCAACATCTGGTTCCGTAAGAGCACCCATATATCAGGTAAATTCTTCATATTTGTTGCTAAACAAGTACACACACGTGTACCACCACCTAATACAAGCCTGCATGCTCAAAATTGTGATTTCCCGATATTGGTCTTTCTTATGAAAAATCTTGGTCGGTGTCCAAACTAATCATTGCAGTGATTCTGATATAATGTTTCTCTAGTCCCTTAACACCGGCAAGCCCTTACAATATATATGTTCTTTCCTCGTTTTTATCATGGATCAGGTACAAGGCCATTCAAATGGGTTCAAAACTCTTCCCCATAGTGCAGCCATAACAACCGTGGATTGGCACCCAAGCTTGCCTATTTTCTTGACCGGATCGGCAGATAACTCAGTTCGAGTAACTTCCATATTGTGAAGAGACTTCACTTGTATTATATATTCCCAATGGTTTTTCCCAATTTCAGGTAAATGAAACCTAATTATCGGCCTATTAACAAGATATAAATATTTTTCCATATTTTCGTGCATGTTTGAGGATGCCTATTTGTTGCCAGTGTTTGGAAGAGGTAATATCGTGAGTGGTGATGTAATTCATTGAATTGTTTGTACCTTTATTTACTTGTCATTGTAAAACTTACAGAGACAAGGCCACTTCATGGCAGCACTGTTTGAAGGTTCCGGTTAATCTTATATGGAAAAAAATCAGTATAAAGTAAAATAGCTTGTATATTATCAGGAAGTTGACGATCTCTTCCTGTCCTTAGCGGGTGCAACATACATTCGCTCGTTTCATTATACTAGGCTAGTGACAGATTTGGAAATAGTTTAAAATTTTCAAAAAAATATTTACGAGCCTTAAAAGTATTGATAAAATGACATCAATATTTTGAAATTGAGCAAATTGCTCCCTTTAAAATCCTTGTTCATTTTGAAAGTTAACAATTAAGGACAATTAATCGGAGTGTTAATGTCTTTCGTTAATTTTACATAATTTTGATTGATATAGCAACAAATTTAGCTCTTAATGTTTATATATTTTGTCAATTTAATTTTTATTTTAACAACTTTAACAAACATTTACACAAATGTTGTAGGTTAAAATTGTTAAATTGAGATCACATTGGCAAAATGTTTTAACTTTGAGATACTAATTAAAATTACGTATAATTAACTGAAAACATTAATACCAAGATTAATTATTTTTAATTGTATACTTTCAAAATTAATATTAGGAATTAAATTGTTCCGATTATTTTTAAAGAGATCAATTTGTTTAATATCAAAACTAAGAGAGATTAGATAGGCCTTTTTACCAAAAGTATCCAAAAAACACTAAAAATTGAATATCTTGTGAGAGTGTTCCCAAGCTACTTAAGTTCAATTCGAAAATTGTTAAAATTTTTTGAATCCAATTCAATAGTTTTCGAGTTGAACTCAAGCTCGAACTATCAATCAAACTAAATTAGAACTTAATAATACTTAATTTGAACAATTTGCAAGCTTTTTATATTATTAAAGTACATCAATGTCTTTTACTATATATTATTAATTCTAAACTTAATTATCGAGCTAAGCTCAAGCTCGAGTTTGAGTATAAAAATTGATAAAAAAAATTTAATCGAGCTCAAACGGAATATTGAACTTTATATTTCAAGTCGAGTTATTTGAACTCGAACTCAACTCAATTACACCCATATGTAAGCAAAAGGTTCAAGTGACTAAAGAGCTAACTACAAGAGAAGATCAAATTTAACAGAGACGAGCGGGGATCCACTTTCTATATACAATACAAGACTTAAAAGAGACTAATCATCATCTTCAGCATCAATTACCATTCTACGTCTCCTCCTATCGATGGAGGCTTCCACAGTCATAGCATCATCTCCTGAATCAGCCAACTCATCTTCTACTTGCTGATCTGCGGACTCCATCTCAATATTCTCAGGTGAAGGATTTACAGCTTCTGATGTGTCTTCTTTGCTATCATGGTGAAATGTGACATCCATCTCAGTAAACTGGTTGTTTTCCTCCCTAAGAAAAGAATAATAATAATAATAAAACAAGAGTTAGGCTCTAATTGAGATCACTTTACCCTAAAGAGTATTTGCTCACATGTCAGTAGCCAGAAAAAATTCACTTTTCTCTCTTTTTTTTAATCAACAGATCCACTTTGCTGGTTAATATTATGCAAACACTATATTATAAAGATGAACCCTTGATGAGGTGGAATGCTTACCTTTCAGTTACATCATTTGCAACTACAGCTCCAGAGATTTTGTTCCTCTCCCCAGTAGCTACTGCAGCAAGCTTCTCATTCTTTGACTTCGAAGGGAGCTTTCTGGTTTTCCTATGATTAACAAATAAAATTATTGATACAACAGAAAAGAAATATACAGTAAACTCTGTTGAAATTTATGTGTTGCTTATTATGAGCAATATATATTTGCTTGAAATTAAAAGAGAAATGCAGAATTACAAAACATGAATATTTGCTTGCTTTTTATTCCATATCCATTGGATTTTCTGTGGAAACTGGTCATTACGAAGTATTCCATGCCTATTGCATTAATACGGAAACTGGTCATTAGCAAGCTTACTCTAAAAGCTCTGTTTAATCAAATAGAAGGTTTTATTGCCAAACAATGTTAGACATCTGATGGTCCAAATTATTACAATATCAAGGTCCAGAATTTTAAATTACTTTCCCTTTTGCTTGTGTGAGTGTAATGAATGCTGCATTCGTGAAGGGGTATCGAGTTTATGCGTGTGATAGTTTGAGAGTGAGATAATTACTTGAAAACAGAGCTTAGAGTTTCATCATCAACGTCATCTGATGCTTCTCTTTCCATGTTCTGTCCTGGAAACTCTTGATTGAAGAATCCGCCATTATCCTTCTTTCTGCTTCCAAAAAGTTCGAAGGTAAAAATGAATGTTAATAACTATTTGTACTCCTATTGATCTCACTTGGCATACAAAAATCAGATTCACTTCTGAAATCTAATGTTAGTTTTGATGGAATTGGCTGGTTAGGTTTTCATCTCCAGAGAATTTTTGGCATAAAAACAACTATTTGTACTAGCATTGGCAGCAAAGAAACAGACAATATTCAACTGGACATGCTGTATTAAATCCAGCAAATTTTGTATGGCTAAAGTTATGCTGAGTTTATAATGCTGAAGGTTAACCATTCATCTCTGAGGTAACTGCAACTAGCTGGTAGAAAGCATTGAAAACATGCTAATAGGAAATTGACAGAAGTTCATAAAACAATGGAGCCAGGAAAATTGAATGATTTAATGCACTAAATAACAGATAAATAGATAAGCGTGTAGATACCTGTTCTTAAATGATAGCAATGTCTCATTGTCAGAGTCATGCATTTCATTTGCGGATAAATCATTTAGTTCCTCATCCCTCAAATGCATGTTATCTTCAGACTTTTTCTGCCTAGGAACATATAAACCGAGTTGCTTGAGTTTACGTGAAACTTGGGCAGCAGTAAACTTATTATCAGCATCCAATGCATTTGCGATCATGTAACTACATCTCTTATGGTCTTTAAATCTGCATAGAATACCAAATTGCCATTTCCTTATCACGAATGTAAACAGCCATTCAATAGTACTTAATGTTCATCTTTATTTTGCATATATAGTTTCTCTTTTATTTTTTGATGTAAGAATCAATATTAGGGCAGGAAATTAAAAATAGAAGAACATACAAAAACAAATTAATTCACTCTAAATGGAAACAAGAATATAGGAAGAATACTAGTAAACTGATACTCACTGCTCAAATAGATCTTTAATCATTGCCTCCTGATCCTTGCTAAAGGCAGAGACTCTTTTCCTGGTGTTCCTGTTTAGAACAATAGAACATAACTTGAAGGTAAATATAACAGATTCATGCCAGAAAAAATGCTTTCTGTCATTCCTGCATGTTCAAAGCTGTAACTTCAAGAATAGAACACCACATTGTTGCATCAAATGTTGTTCCTGAAACTCTTTTAGAGTAAATTGACTATAACAAGGAGTAATGATAACAGATACGGAAATACTTACAGAGGTTGCCTCTGTGAACTTCCTTCTAAATTATTTGAATCATTAAGAGTGCTTCCACCCCTTGTTGATCAGAACTGGAAGTGAAATTTCTACCATCATTCCTTATCCTTTTCTTTGTTGCAACTTTAAGTCCTAACTGTTTAAGCTTGTTTGAAACTTGAGCAGGCAAAACTCCACCAGAAGGATCTAGGCTATCTGCAATAAGACGGCTACAGTTTGGATGATCTTTGAACCTGCAACAAAAAATTTCCAAAGCAGAAAAAGTGCAAACTAACTTCAGAAACTCCTGAAAGGATGTAATAAGTTTGGTGGAAAGCAAACATTTAATTTGTGCACCATCAAAGATACCAATGATCATCCAAGATCACATGCTTTTACTTTCAATGGGGCAAGTGGATGCATCATATCTTTGAAGAAAAGGGAAGATCTAAGTGAAAAGGCTTGTCAGAGAGACAACAGGATCGAAACAAACTTACTCCTCATAGAGATCCTTGAGTTTTGCCTCCATATCATCATTGAAAATAAACCTTCTCTTTCTTTCATAAATCTTTTCAGATTCATTTTCCAAGGAGTTTTCCCCACTGCACCAGCGAAATACACCAATTAAGCGGTTTCTCAATCAGTCATCTGGGTTCAGAAATTATGGCCAGTTCATATTGTTAATTCAGATGGCATACCCTTCATTTCTAAAAAGGTAAGGCCATTTTCATGCACCATTCTTATTATAATTGAAATACCAAAGTATCCTTGTACAATTAAATTAAAAATATATGAGAAAAATTAGGACCCAGGCCAGAAAAAAACCCGTAAGACTTGAAAATAAGCTGACACCAAACGCAAGTTGAATTCATGGACTCTTCCACTAGTAAGCTAGCATATGTAAGCCAAATAAACTAAATTGCAAAAATCTTACTTCTGATGTCCGATGTCATGAGCAATTACTACATCAGCTTCATCCTCGCCCAGTGCATCTGCTATGCTTCTGCGAACCCATTCATTGGCCGCCTCTGAGGACTCAACTTCTGTATTTCCTGGAACACTATCCTGATTCCCGTTTCCTTTCTTCAAATGGCCAAGCTCGTGTAATAAATATTCAGCATTGATGTAATGGCATTCTCTCCGTGTCTTCCAAAAGAGAATTTCAATAAAAAGAAGGGGCTGGTGCTTCATTTTCTTTAGCATTTTTCTGACCAAACTAGTAATAAAGACAACAATATCTGCATGGTCCTCACTTGGAGACAACTTCTGCTCTTTTAGTATGTCATAGAATGTTATAAGGAGTGACAACTGCAAAAAGTTGTACAAAATTAAAATATATATTAGGTCTTCTCCATAGTCTCTCTCAGTATATGTATAAAAAGAATGCAGGGTTAAGTTTTGACCTGATAAAGCATTGGAGCAAGCTCAAGGTCATCAGTTATCTTCCGCAACAAGCCTATAATGTATTGATTTGTATTACTTGAATTGCTCCTATAAAATTTAAGTAACCAGCACAAATTTTGGATAAAGCTGCAGTTTGCAAAAGCTGAAATGAGACTAGAAACTTTAAAATCAACTTCATTAACAGCAGCTGCTTGTTCATCGTCAGAAGAATCATCAGTACAGCAACAAAGATCATCATCAGCATGCCCAGGTGCATTATCATCCACCTGTGGCACACCTCCAGGGCTTCCCATCTTTGTCTCAGATGTTCCTAGCCCATCAACCAATGGAGAAGTATTAGTATCTTCTTTCAGACCAGATGCCACCTTCATTGGGCTTTCCTGTTCTCCCACATATTCTGCTGGTAGTTCACAAACTGAGGAACCATCCACATCAGGTGCAGCAGCATGGTCTTCAAACTGTTTACTTTTGGTAACAGTTTCACTCACTGCTTTCTTCTTCTTTCCCTTCCTTGATTTTCTAGAAACCTTAATCACGTCATTTACATTTCAGTGCACATAACAGAGAAGGATAAGAAAAGAAAGTTCTTCAAATTGATGCAAAGAAAAACTAAAAATTCATAGGAGTGAAGCATGCTCTAAAATCAATCTAGATCTTACGCACAAAAAGGCATGCACACGGGGAGAGAAGTGAGAGGAAATAAAGGTGCATGAAAAATCAAAGGACTTCTTCATAGAATTTAACTATAGAAGGAAAAAGGATAGAGAAATATTTCATGCTAAAGAAAGAAAACTTCGTTAATTGCATGTTAGTAGTTAGAGAATAATTGAGTCAGATACACGACATAACCCAATAGCTCAGTAATCATTACCTACTAAGTTCTTAAAGACCGTCAATCCATGCTATCATTATAACAGATAACCACTTTAAGGGACCAAAACTATAAAGAAATCACTTTTCCTGATTGACAACTGACAGCATATTTAGCAAATTGTTTAACAATGATTGCATATTTTGCAGTTGTGAGTTTTCCATGTGCCAATGCAGGTCACGCAGCCAAGGTCATTTATCTACTAAGCTATGGCGTAACAGTGTATATCCAGAGGAAAATTTAAAGCCTAACATACCCTTAATAAGCCACGTGCTTGAAGATTCTCCATGAGTTGCATAATTACATGCATCATTTCTACCAAGTCTGCAAGATCACTGATAAATATAATTATCAGCAATAGCAAAATACTCAAGCAACCATGAAACATTTCTTTTTTTCTTTTTGTTCATGAAACATTTCTTTTTAATACTCAATGCAAAAAATAATTTACCCAAGTTAAAAAGTTCCTTTGTGTCTACAACAATTTTTAGCTGATAGTCGCTATCTTCCCCTTTTTGAACAGTCCTCAAAAGATTATAAACTTGATTAAAAGGCAAAAGAATTTACAGATCAGAGCGACATAGACCTATTGAACACGTGGTGGTTACCTCATCACTCAATGAATAAAAAGGTCATAAATGCATATAAAACACGAAACATGAGGGGTGGGGGAGGATCAAACCTCTTTATCAAGGAAGATTGTAGCCTTTCTCAAAAGCAAGTATAGTAAATAACTAGGAATAGCTTAAGAAATCAAAAATTTAAAGCTAAGTTATTGAAATGGTAACAAACACAATTGTCAATTTCAACGCTAGTTTCTGAGATTGAGAAGAAAACCTTTTGGGTTGCTTGCGAGAGTTGAACATTTTGATTTGATTCAGAATGAACTGGGTCATTCCTTGGTCCGTCTGATCATAAAATAGCTTGTAAAGAAGGATGCGAGCTGTCAGAGGCTCCTTAGAATCTTCTGGAAATAATTTAAGCACTAAATCACAAATTCGAATCTGCATTCAGAAAACATAGAAGGGAAAATATTAAATAGGTTAGCTCGTTAGCAGATCAGTAAACTCAAACAAGGTAGTCGCTTTTCAAAAGGGTGAACTAAAGTCCCATGACAAGGTAAGAACTGTTCTCAAAATCCCCATAAAAGAAGAATTGTCCGTATCTGAAAGAAGATTAATTTTCCTCAATTAATATGTACGCAAATGTTTAGCTTTTTAAGTATAAAAGAGATAGCAAATACATTTATAGATGTACCTTAGCTTGCAAGTGCAGAGGAGAAAGACAAAAGGACTAATTGACATAACAATATCCAATTCAACAATAAACAAACTTAAAAGCCTATGAAATGATAGATGATAAAAGTACACATCACCATATTTTTCAAAAGAGAACTTGCTGCAGATAGAAACTTGTAATCATTAGTTTCCTTCAAGCCTTCAAATGCATTACGCCATCTTGAAATCACAAGTTGGAACATTGATTCATTCATTGATGCTGCAATTGGTCCACATACGTCACCATGGAAAAATGAGTCATCAGCACAGTTATCAGCAGAAGCTTCAGATGCAGCATTTCCGTCACTTGGCTGTTAAAGGGCACCATGTCCAGTGCAACAAAAGTGATTAGTATAATGAAGCCAGTAACTATGACCAAAAGAAGGAACATATCAAACTACTGCTGAAGGAATGAAACCAAATGCATAAAAACTAAAATCCTTAGAGATTAAGGTTTTACATCTTGACAGTAACTAATCTTGACTTTCAATAAGGTTACAACCACTTTACTTGTTTGGGCAGAAAAGGCTACAACAAGACCAATTTCAAAGTTTCAAGAGGAGACTACATGTATTATTCAAGGAAGTTTAACACCAAAAACTGAATAAAATTCAGGGGTCAATAGGTATAAAATGAAACCCATCAAACATGGGCATCAAGAACTGAATAAACTTCAGAAGAAATATAGTGTCCCTTGGCAACATTTATTCAGAGTTAATTGTGTCCATTACCCCATTTTGGAAACAAACCACTAACCAACCATTAACAAAGAGGAAACTTCAATCTCTTATGGTCTTTAAATCTGCATAGAATACCAAATTGCCATTTCCTTATCACGAATGTAAACAGCCATTCAATAGTACTTAAATGTTCATCTTTATTTTGCATATATAGTTTCTCTTTTATTTTTTGATGTAAGAATCAATACTAGGGCAGGAAATTAAAATAGAATAACATACAAAAACAAATTAATTCACTCTAAATGGAAACAAGAATATAGGAAGAATACTAGTAAACTGATACTCACTGCTCAAATAGATCTTTAATCATTGCCTCCTGATCCTTGCTAAAGGCAGAGACTCTTTTCCTGGTGTTCCTGTTTAGAACAATAGAACATAACTTGAAGGTAAATATAACAGATTCATGCCAGAAAAAATGCTTTCTGTCATTCCTGCATGTTCAAAGCTGTAACTTCAAGAATAGAACACCACATTGTTGCATCAAATGTTGTTCCTGAAACTCTTTTAGAGTAAATTGACTATAACAAGGAGTAATGATAACAGATACGGAAATACTTACAGAGGTTGCCCCTGTGAACTTCCTTCTAAATTATTTGAATCATTAAGAGTGCTTCCACCCCCTTGTTGATCAGAACTGGAAGTGAAATTTCTACCATCATTCCTTATCCTTTTCTTTGGTGCAACTTTAAGTCCTAACTGTTTAAGCTTGTTTGAAACTTGAGCAGGCAAAACTCCACCAGAAGGATCTAGGCTATCTGCAATAAGACGGCTACAGTTTGGATGATCTTTGAACCTGCAACAAAAAATTTCCAAAGCAGAAAAAGTGCAAACTAACTTCAGAAACTCCTGAAAGGATGTAATAAGTTTGGTGGAAAGCAAACATTTAATTTGTGCACCATCAAAGATACCAATGATCATCCAAGATCACATGCTTTTACTTTCAATGGGGCAAGTGGATGCATCATATCTTTGAAGAAAAGGGAAGATCTAAGTGAAAAGGCTTGTCAGAGAGACAACAGGATCGAAACAAACTTACTCCTTATAGAGATCCTTGAGTTTTGCCTCCATATCATCATTGAAAACAAACCTTCTCTTTCTTTCATAAATCTTTTCAGATTCATTTTCCAAGGAGTTTTCCCCACTGCATCAGCGAAATACACCAATTAAGCGGTTTCTCAATCAGTCATCTGAGTTCAGAAATTATGGCCAGTTCATATTGTTAATTCAGATGGCATACCCTTCATTTCTAAAAAGGTAAGGCCATTTTCATGCACCATTCTTATTATAATTGAAATACCAAAGTATCCTTGTACAATTAAATTAAAAATATATGAGAAAAATTAGGACCCAGGCCAGGAAAAAACCCGTAAGACTTGAAAATAAGCTGACACCAAACGCAAGTTGAATTCATGGACTCTTCCACTAGTAAGCTAGCATATGTAAGCCAAATAAACTAAATTGCAAAAATCTTACTTCTGATGTCCGATGTCATGAGCAATTACTACATCAGCTTCATCCTCGCCCAGTGCATCTGCTATGCTTCTGCAAACCCATTCATTGGCCGCCTCTGAGGACTCAACTTCTGTATTTCCTGGAACACTATCCTGATTTCCGTTTCCTTTCTTCAAATGGCCAAGCTCGTGTAATAAATATTCAGCATTGATGTAATGGCATTCTCTCCGTGTCTTCCAAAGAGAATTTCAATAAAAGAAGGGCTGGTGCTTCATTTTCTTTAGCATTTTCTGACCAAACTAGTAATAAAGACAACAATATCTGCATGGTCCTCACTTGGAGACAACTTCTGCTCTTCTAGTATGTCATAGAATGTTATAAGGAGTGACAACTGCAAAAAGTTGTACAAAATTAAAATATATATTAGGTCTTCTCCATAGTCTCTCTCAGTATATGTATAAAAAGAATGCAGGGTTAAGTTTTGACCTGATAAAGCATTGGAGCAAGCTCAAGGTCATCAGTTATCTTCCGCAACAAGCCTATAATGTATTGATTTGTATTACTTGAATTGCTCCTATAAAATTTAAGTAACCAGCACAAATTTTGGATAAAGCTGCAGTTTGCAAAAGCTGAAACGAGACTAGAAACTTTAAAATCAACTTCATTAACAGCAGCTGCTTGTTCATCGTCAGAAGAATCATCAGTACAGCAACAAAGATCATCATCAGCATGCCCAGGTGCATTATCATCAACCTGTGGCACATCTCCAGGGCTTCCCATCTTTGTCTCAGATGTTCCTAGCCCATCAACCAATGGAGAAGTATTAGTATCTTCTTTCAGACCAGATGCCACCTTCATTGGGCTTTCCTGTTCTCCCACATATTCTGCTGGTAGTTCACAAACTGAGGAACCATCCACATCAGGTGCAGCAGCATGGTCTTCAAACTGTTTACTTTTGGTAACAGTTTCACTCACTGCTTTCTTCTTCTTTCCCTTCCTTGATTTTCTAGAAACCTTAATCACGTCATTTACATTTCAGTGCACATAACAGAGAAGGCTAAGAAAAGAAAGTTCTTCAAATTGATGCAAAGAAAAACTAAAAATTCATAGGAGTGAAGCATGCTCTAAAATCAATCTAGATCTTACGCACAAAAGGCATGCACACGGGAGAGAAGTGAGAGGAAATAAAGGTGCATGAAAAATCAAAGGACTTCTTCATAGAATTTAACTATAGAAGGAAAAGGATAGAAATATTTCATGCTAAAGAAAGAAAACTTCGTTAATTGCATGTTAGTAGTTAGAGAATAATTGAGTCAGATACACGACATAACCCAATAGCTCAGTAATCATTACCTACTAAGTTCTTAAAGACCGTCAATCCATGCTATCATTATAACAGATAACCACTTTAAGGGACCAAAACTATAAAGAAATCACTTTTCCTGATTGACAACTGACAGCAAATTTAGCAAATTGTTTAACAATGATTGCATATTTTGCAGTTGTGAGTTTTCCATGTGCCAATGCAGGTCACGCAGCCAAGGTCATTTATCTACTAAGCTATGGCGTAACAGTGTATATCCAGAGGAAAATTTAAAGCCTAACATACCCTTAATAAGCCACGTGCTTGAAGATTCTCCATGAGTTGCATAATTACATGCATCATTTCTACCAAGTCTGCAAGATCACTGATAAATATAATTATCAGCAATAGCAATATACTCAAGCAACCATGAAACATTTCTTTTTTTCTTTTTGTTCATGAAACATTTCTTTTTAATACTCAATGCAAAAAATAATTTACCCTAGTTAAAAAGTTCCTTTGTGTCTACAACAATTTTTAGCTGATAGTCGCTATCTTCCCCTTTTTGAACAGTCCTCAAAAGATTATAAACTTGATTAAAAGGCAAAAGAATTTACAGATCAGAGCGACATAAACCTATTGAACACGTGGTGGTTACCTCATCACTCAATGAATAAAAAGGTCATAAATGCATATAAAACACGAAACATGAGGGGTGGGGGAGGATCAAACCTCTTTATCAAGGAAGATTGTAGCCTTTCTCAAAAGCAAGTATAGTAAATAACTAGGAATAGCTTAAGAAATCAAAAATTTAAAGCTAAGTTATTGAAATGGTAACAAACACAATTGTCAATTTCAACGCTAGTTTCTGAGATTGAGAAGAAAACCTTTTGGGTTGCTTGCGAGAGTTGAACATTTTGATTTGATTCAGAATGAACTGGGTCATTCCTTGGTCCGTCTGATCATAAAATAGCTTGTAAAGAAGGATGCGAGCTGTCAGAGGCTCCTTAGAATCTTCTGGAAATAATTTAAGCACTAAATCACACATTCCAATCTGCATTCAGAAAACATAGAAGGGAAAATATTAAATAGGTTAGCTCGTTAGCAGATCAGTAAACTCAAACAAGGTAGTCGCTTTTCAAAAGGGTGAACTAAAGTCCCATGACAAGGTAAGAACTGTTCTCAAAATCCCCATAAAAGAAGAATTGTCCGTATCTGAAAGAAGATTAATTTTCCTCAATTAATATGTAAGCAAATGTTTAGCTTTTTAAGTATAAAAGAGATAGCAAATACATTTATAGATGTACCTTAGCTTGCAAGTGCAGAGGAGAAAGACAAAAGGACTAATTGACATAACAATATCCAATTCAACAATAAACAAACTTAAAAGCCTATGAAATGATAGATGATAAAAGTACACATCACCATATTTTTCAAAAGAGAACTTGCTGCAGATAGAAACTTGTAATCATTAGTTTCCTTCAAGCCATCAAATGCATTACGCCATCTTGAAATCACAAGTTGGAACATTGATTCATTCATTGATGCTGCAATTGGTCCACATACGTCACCTTGGAAAAATGAGTCATCAGCACAGTTATCAGCAGAAGCTTCAGATGCAGCATTTCCGTCACTTGGCTGTTAAAGGGCATCATGTCCAGTGCAACAAAAGTGATTAGTATAATGAAGCCAGTAACTATGACCAAAAGAAGGAACATATCAAACTACTGCTGAAGGAATGAAACCAAATGCATAAAAACTAAAATCCTTAGAGATTAAGGTTTTACATCTTGACAGTAACTAATCTTGACTTTCAATAAGGTTACAACCACTTTACTTGTTTGGGCAGAAAAGGCTACAACAAGACCAATTTCAAAGTTTCAAGAGGAGACTACATGTATTATTCAAGGAAGTTTAACACCAAAAACTGAATAAACTTCAGGGGTCAATAGGTATAAAATGAAACCCATCAAACATGGGCATCAAGAACTGAATAAACTTCAGAAGAAATATAGTGTCCCTTGGCAACATTTATTCAGAGTTAATTGTGTCCATTCCCCCATTTTGGAAACAAACCACTAACCAACCATTAACAAAGAGGAAACTTCAGGTTTGTTAAACCATTCAAATCACTCTTTTAATTTATCAGTCAAACCTTCAACAACCAAGAAAATGCACTTGAAAGCATCCAATTAAACTCCCCATCCAGTAGTTAACCAAAAATAATAATCTCTAGCAATGCTCCTCTAAAACTAAAACTTTAAGGTGTGTTTGAATATGAAAGAGGAAACAGGAAAACAGGTAGGATGATAGCAGAAACATTTCATATTTACCCTGTTGTTGAAGTGGAGAAATAACAAGAGGCCCAGCATTGCAGAATTTAACTATGATGTTATATTCTTAAATCCTTCCAATTTGATACATTATAAGAAGTACGAAAATTAGTTCCAAGGAAGTTGATTCAGCTACACTTCCCAATACTTAAAGCTTTAAACATAACTTTTAATACATACATGCAACAAAAGTAAGCAATTAACAGCTTTAGATTATGATGAGTGTATGAATAATATAACAACCTATGATGATTCACTTGTAAAAGACAATTAATAGATGAAAACATGCATCTATCAATTACTGCAAGTTTGTCTGAGGATCTAGAGTGTCTACAGGAAAACAAGTAAAAATTGGAGTATTCCTCACCTTCGAGGCCAAACACTTGTGATACTGAAAAGAAGTAACAAACTCAGCAACCTTAAAGAAAACAATTATGTCACCCTTCTGAACTGTGTGATGTTCCTTCTCAATATCCTCACGAACAGATTTCATCAATACTGACATGCATTGAGTTTGCATTTAATTATCCACAAGAACATGAAGAATAAGAGAAAGAAAGGGAAAAAGAGAGGATAGGGGTAGGGTGGATTGACAAAACAAGCAGGTATTTCAATTTCAAACTGTGTACCATTGTAGCCTCCAGAAAGGAACTGGTTAACAAAATCATGAAGCAATGCCAGAATATTTTTCCTCATTAAAGGTAGATCACCATGTCCTGTTGAAATCCCATGGCCACTATGAGATTTAAGCAGACTATTTTGAGAAGCATAGTTAGGATTTCCCTTGACCACTACTGTAGAGCCACCCTGTCAGACAAAACATGATTAGTTAAATTTATTAATGCAGCACCTGCTTAGTATCAAAACATCAATTACAATGATACTACATACCACAGTGAACCGTGTAAAAGTTCCACTGAACTGTGAATGACGATTGGTATGCTGGAGTTTTGAAACCCTTCTTTTCTTTGCTTCCTCCTCCATGATGGACTTAAGATCATCAATGCAAGCCTTGGCATCTCCACCCTCCTATCATACAGAGGTCATTAGAAACAAGAACGTGGAAAAGTAAATTGCATTAATCAACTTCTTACTCAGATGATTAGACAAGAATAAAGAGAAACAAACCTCAGAACGCTTCAAATGAGCTTTGACAAGTAACCTGGGTCTTGACCCATAAATATGTAATGGAAAATATCCAACAAAAGCAAGTTATCCTGACGAAGATAGCCGCGAGAACCACCAATCTGCTGAGTCATAACAATAATTAAATCCATCACATTCTCACGGAACAGAAGTTCAAGAAATCTGTCTCTCAGTGATAAAAATTGGCCAGCCTTTTGTAGAGATGAAATATCTTGGATGGCAAGAATGTTGCGAAACAAGGTTAACACCAGCTGGACCAATTTCCAGTCATCCTCCGTGAACAATTCACTGAAATTGAAGAGATTAAACATTTAGGCTGATGACAGCATAATGAATACAAGGAAATTTGATAGCACAGATGATTTAAATGCAAATGAAAAGATGAACATCCTATATAACAGCATCTAATGAGCTTAACTAGAACTTAGATTCTTAAGGTTTCATAAACAGTTAAACTCATTTGTTTTTGTTGACCAACAAATTGGGCAGTTTCTCAAACAATATATTATTCTTTTCTTTCTTTTTCCAGCACCTTAATTTAAGCAGGCAGTTAAAGGGCCTATTGGTAAAAGAAGAAAAAAAAAATCATGCTTACCATTCCAAATTTTCAAGTGGACCTTCAAGAAGGGAAACTATAACAGCAACAGCATCACTGCTCGTGAGAGAAAACTTCATATTCCAAAGATACTCTATCTGTTGAGGGATATCACTAGAGGAAGGCTCGATAGGCATTGACAGAAAAACTAAAACTTTCACTGGAAAATGCGAAAAAGAAAAAGAACGTAAATATTCACCAATTTAGCATTTACTACATTTTTTTGGCTTAATGGACAAAAAATAAAAAACTTTAACATCAAATTTTACATACCAGAATTTAACACCAAATTCCGATCATGTTGGCAATGTTCAATGATCGGAATCAAGTCCTTTGAAACTATATTCCATCTACAAACTTGCTTAAATACTTCTCGCGTTTCTGGATCGTCCCGTCTTAAAAATCTCAGTAAGTCCTTCAAAGCATCTGCCAGAAGTTATTTGAAACAAGATTAGTGGAATCCAATTTATATTCCCTGAATACAAAAGGAATAAATCAAAGAAAAAACCACTTCAATAAAGGCAAATGAGACTACCTAGACAATGCTCCCCCTTTGTGTAGACCATCTGTTTCGTTGTTTCATCTTCTTCGAGGATGCCGAGACTAGCACAGATACTTGATAAGCCCTCCATGTCCATTTTTACCAGAAGAGTAAGGTTTAAAATGGTGATTTGGGGAGAACCTGGTAGAAACTAGTATTTTGAGTGATAGAGAAATCAGATCTGAGAAAATTTGGGAAGAATAATGATACCTTCAACAAGACTTCTGCTAGAGAAATTGGAAGATGAAGATCGTTGAAGGAAAAAAAATATTACAGATGGAAGGTCGATCGATTAGGGCTCTTGTGGCGCCAATTGAGATGCAAATTTTCCCGCCTATTTTTTTATTTTTTGGATATAGGATCAGTTGATGCTGTGGTCTAGGGGAAATATGATGGGGGTCCGCCATATAAGTGACGTGGAGTGGATTAACATTTAACAAGAACAAACTGGATAATAAGAACGGCCCTGACCTCCTCCAGTCATGAGCGCTCATTAAGCCCGTTAATTTTTTACTATTCTTAAATTTCTAGATTAAAATTAAAACAAAATGTTTGTTTTTTATTTTTCCGGGCCAAACTTTTATTTTGGGCCTTCCTTTTCTGTTATTTTATTATAAGACTTGGTTTTAGTTTTTCTTTATTTTTCTTTTGATTTGTTCGGGCCAAGTTGTAATATCTGGACCTCTATTTCGTTTATTTTTCCTTTTGCTTTATATTTTTGTATTATTGGTTTATTATAATAAAGTTCAATCTGATTATTAATTTAAAAAAATGATAATAATATTAGTCTATTAGTTAAAATGATAATAGTGGTAATAAAATTTCTAGATATGAATTTATTGAGTCTTTATACAAGTATTAATTAAAATTATTTTGTTGTTATTTTGAGAAACTCTTTATTTAATATATTGTTTTTAATAATTTTTAGAAAAGTTTGTGCCATTGGTTAATTTTTCTTTAATAAAATCGTGCTATTAGATACTAAATAATATTTTAATAATTAAAAATATTTTTCTTACTCTTATAATATAAAATCAAAAGTCTAAGGAACAAACTTGAGATTCATAAACATTTATACATATAGTTCATTATAAACATTTATACTTATAATTCATTTCATCTATGATTTAATTGTTAAATAAATAACTTATAAATATATTTTTATATAGTTTTTTTCTTTCATTTATATCGTGATTGTAACATAATTGTATGCGTAATAATTATAATTTCAATTTGAGTGGGCTTTAGGTCGTCTTCGTGAATACCGATTATATCCAGCCAAATTAATGGATTGAATTAATTTGTATCATTTCATGTTTGTTTCTAAGTTATTTATTTGGATAACAAGTTTCAAACTTTGCAGGTGAAAAAACATACCAGGAAATCTCAAAGCAAACAGAAAAGTGAAAAACCCAGAATAAATAAGACAGTACAGGCTAAAACAAAAGGGTCCTATCAATCATATGACCTGAAGGAAAGCTACAAAAAACCCAACTCGAATGCTCTTCTTCGCTGTGATCGCTTGAAATACTAATAATTTGCACGAAGAAGATAATCAGTCGAATGGATTCTCTCCCATTAATCTTCAGCTTCTTACACTTTGCAGACCTGGATGTTATGAGTGGACTGGAATCGCCAGATGGGCTGTCTGCCACTTTGAACAAGTGCCACCTCTTCTCCCTTGTTCACCATTCCTTGCTTCTGCAGATCAATCATATTAGTTCTAGTATTGTATATAAAGAACCGGATGGTCAATGCACGTAACAGCACCACGGTGCAGTATGATCAAATGAACCAAGCTCTAAATGGTAATGAAGGATTAGAATTGTACGTATAAATAAATCTTGCTATCCAATGGCATGTATCCTATGTTAAAGGTAATAAACTATCCTTTATGCAAGCATTTCAAAGTTGGTTTGGTTGTCATGAAAAATCCTTGGTATGGAAAGCAAGAAAAATTTTGATCAGAACAATCTGGTTTAAGTTTTGATCCAAAACCCCACAAGCATCAATGCGGGTCCATTATCAAAATATTACGTGAAGGTTTTGAATATTTTAAACAGGATACCTCAAAACAACCACTTGAATGTATTGTCCAAAATAAACATGAATGAACTGATGAATGAACAACTACACCAATAATTAACGACCAATGGAAGGGGATTTCCATAATAAAATTTATGGTAACATCTTACCTGCAGTAATTCTAAAGCATTCT